>CM053606.1:122884986-122974069 GCA_028646535.1 Procyon lotor | reverse complement strand
AAACAGTTTCAGGAGAATAGGTGTTATTTCTTCCTTGAAAGTTTGGTAGAATTCCCCAGGGAATCCATCAGGTTCTGGACTCTTGTTTTTTGGGAGGTTTTTGATCACTGCTTCTATCTCATTACTAGATATTGGCCTATTCAGGTTGTCAATTTCCTCTTGTTTCAGTCTTGGAAGATTATAGGTTTCCAGGAATGCATCCATTTCTTTTAGGTTGCTTAACTTATTGGCGTATAGCTGTAGATAATAATTTTTGATGATTGTTTCTATTTCCTTTGGATTAGTCGTGATCTCTCTCCTTTCATTCATAATTTTATTAATTAGGGCCCTCTCTTTACTTTTGGATTAGTTTGGCCAGTGGCTTATCAATCTTACTGATTCTTTCAAAAAACCAATTTCTGGATTCATTGATGTGTTTTTCTGTTTCTCTAGTTTCTAACTCGTTGATCTCTGCTCTAATCTTGATTATTTCCCTTCTTGTTCATGGGGTTGGCTTAATTTGTTGTTGATTTTCCAGTTCTTTAAGTTTTAAAGAGAGCTGGTATATTAGAGATTTTTCAATTTTTTTGAGTGAGGCTTGGATGGCTATGTATTTCCCCTAAGGACTGCCTTTGCTGTGTCCCATAGATTTTGGATCAATGTGTCTTCATTCTCATTGGTCTTGATGAATTGTTGAAGTTCATCTTTGATTTCCTGGTTGATCCCAGCATTCTTGAGCAGGTTGGTCTTTAGCCTCCAAGTGTTTGAATTCCTTCCAAACTTTTTCTTGTGGTTGAGTTCCATTTTCAAAGCATTGTGGTCTGAGAATATGCAGGGAATCATCTCAATCTTTTGGTATCGGTTGAGTCCTGATTTGTGGCCCAGTATGTAGTTTATTCTGGAGAAAGTTCCATCTGCGCTCAAGAAGAATGAGTATTCTGTTGTTTAGGGTGGAATGTTCTGTATGTATCTATGAAGTCCACCTGGTCCAATGTGTTATTCAAAGCTCTCGTTTCTTTATTGATTTTCTGTTTAGATGATCCATCTGTTACTGAGAGTGGTGTGTTAAGATTTCCTACTATTAATGTATTCATATCAATATGACTCTTTATTTTGATTAACAGTTGGCTTATGTAGTTGGCTGCTCCTATATTGGGGGCATAAATGTTTACAATTGTTAGATCTTCTTGGAGGAGAGACCCTTTAAGAATGCTCTAGTGTCCTTCTGTATATCTGACTATAGTCTTTAGCTTAAAATCTAATTTATCTGATATGAGAATTGCTACCTCAGCTTTCTTTTGAGGCCTGTTGACATGAAAGGTGGTTCACCATCCTTTCACTTTCAGTCTGGATGTATCTATTGGTTCCAAATGTGTCTCTTGTAGACAGCATATGGACAGGTCCTGTCGATTTATCCATTCTGCAACCCTATGCCATTTTATGGGAGCATTTAGGCTGTTCATGTTGAGAGTATTATTGAAAGATAAGTGTTTATTGACATCATGTTGCCTGTGTAGTCCTTGTTTCTATAGATTGTAAATTTCTGTTCTTTCTACTAATAGAAAGTAGAAAGTAGAAAGAAGAGAAATTTACAATCTATAGAAACAGAAATTTTACATAGAGTCTTGCTAAATTTTACTGTAATGGTTTTAGCCTAGCTTTTCAGCTTGCCAAAATAATTTTGAATCTGATTCTGTAATCATCTTAGCAATGCCTTTCAGTTTGGGATCACCTGAATATTTGATAAGTAGTCTTAGATGTCTTAATCCAAGTAATGAACACAAATATTGATTAACTAGTTCAATGATTGAGCCTTCTGTCATGTCCCTATAGAGATTTGTCCATATGACAAAGAACTGTTCATCACCATTCCCTGGTGCTGTTATTCAACAGAACTATGTAAAAGGTGTGTCCATGATTATTTAAAAAGTGTGTCCGTGATACAGTGTTAAAAAATAATAGATGAAATAAAGGATACGATAGAATAAAAACACAGTATTACATCATGATTTCTTAAAAACTATTTTTAACAGTTCTATTAGGGTGTAATTTACATGCCATGAAATTCACTCATTGTAAGCATCTCTTTCAGCGATGCCTGTTTCCCCTTCCCATTTCTCCTTAAAACTTCTTACAGAAGTTTGTGCTTTGTCCCAGCACTGTCAAAGGCTTTTTGTGCCATTCTCAGTTCCTATGCAATAGATGTCCTTTGCCTTTGTCTAGTAGGCTTTCCCACATTGGCTGTCTTACAAAATCTGTGCTTCCCAAGACATTTCCCCATGTCACACAATCTCCAATTTGAGGTTTCTCTGGCCTGTATTATGCAATACTTTTTTCTGTTCTCCAACATCGACTACATAGGGTCATTATACATTTGCTTTTTAGATTCATGTTATATTTGTTCCCACAACCATCTGAAAGTAATCAGTCAAATCAAGGTCAAGATAATATTCATGGAATTATAAAAATACATTTATCTTCCTCCCTGCCCCCCTCTGTGTATATACAAATTACATATTAATGGTAATCAGCAGTATGAGATTCCACCAAACATGGATATAAACCGAGTAACTTAGTTTCTACCCACACAGATTGTACAACTTGGTTATACATATGGTAAGCATATGTTCTAGTTTACCCTGAACGGTGTTGTTTACTTTTTTTTCAGGGTGAATATTAGTTGTTCCCTCTTTCAGTCTCAGATAGAGCCTCTTTTGGATGACACATTATATGATCACCCTAATAGAGGGTTCAGCTTAAAAAAAAAAAAAAACAAAAGACCAAAGCACTTCTGAGGCACTTGGGTGGCTCAGTCTGTTAAGCGTCTACCTTCTGCTCAGGTCCTGATCTCAGGTCCTGGGATTGAGCCCTGCTTAGCAGGATCCTGCTTCTCCTTCTCCCTCTGCTCCTCCCCCTCCTTGTGTGGACATGCTTTCTCTCTCAAATGAATAAATAAAAGCTTAAAAAAAAAACTTCTAATATCACTACAAATGTTCAATAAGCCCTTCATCATAGCTGCTCCCCAAGTATGAAGTTATCAGGGAATAATTGGAATTTGCCAACCCAACAGTGAACAAGCCATCATGTAGTATAAACAAATAAGGAAAGTTCATCACATTGTTCTTGAGCTTTTCATTCATTTGGGGATATACTGGAAAAACATATTAACATTTTACTACACAGGCTAACTGATACCTGCTAGTTAAGAAAATGTCTGGAAAATTCTATAATTTGTGTCACCACTGCAACTCCCAATCCATATATGCAGCTACACAGCAGCCCCAAGATTGCTGACATTTATCAGATAATTGACTCAAGTACAGGTTACTAATTTCGATTATCTAGGAATTTGCGTCATTGTTGTTTCTGTTGTTTTATTTTGTAAATAACAAATTCTAATTCACGGGATTGCTGTGTAAGTTAAAAAAACAATATAATATGATAAAATATGTGAAGTACCTCTCACAGAGCCTAGCACAACAAACATTAGACTTTATCTCTTGTGTAAATGCTTATTAACTTAAAGTGGCTGCCAAGAGCACCATTTGAAACAATGGGAGCATAACTAGAGAGTGGTAATGAGTGCTACTTTAGATAGTGAGGTCTGTCATAGGTGCCAAGAAGAGGAAAGAGCGGTCCTTAGTGTTCACATGGTACATTTCCCATCTGTGAAATAGTTCACCCTTATAATTAATTTAGTTTTTTTCTTAATATTTTTTTACTCCCAAGTAAGTTATTTTAGTTGTTAATATTCATGGATATTAAAGTTTTAAATTGTTCTTGTTTGAACAGCTTAATGATATTATCAAAGGAATCATATATATTTTTTTCCCTCCTTCATTCAAAGATGTTTTCTCCTGCAGACATCAGGAGGTTGTAAACAAACCTGTGGGGTGTGAGCTTTTGGTAATGACAAAGGAAAGAATGATGACTTCAGACTTAATATGTTCTAATCTGACCCTGTTTAAATAATACCTAAAAATGTTTTTAACACATCAGTGCTCAATTAAAAAAAAAAAAAGATGCTCCTTATTGGCTAAGAATAAGAAAGTCGTTGGCAAAATGATGAGGTAGGTAAAATTTGTCTTTGAGTTTCTTCACAGCTAAGTTCCATCCTCTCACCAGCCATGGTCCCAATCTAATTTATGAATCTTTTCCAGTCTCCCATCCCCAACCCTAGCCTCAGAGATTTTACGATGTAACTAAGACAGCATTTGTAGAGTAATTTTCATTATCTGTTACTGTCTAATGGTTTATCTTCCTGTCTTCACCCTCAGCATTATCAGTATTTAAGAAGAGTCCAAAGGAAATATATTGGTGGTCAGAGGATTATAAGTGTTTGTAATTTGTCTAGGAGAGAAAATTTTGGCAAATAAGCCTCACATCATCTCACAAATAAAATGTTTTACACATAGATATGATTTCTGATTTTATCTTAAGGCTGGCTGTGACTAGAACACTATGTATACTCTTTTCTTTGTGGTATTCATTTTACCCATCCTACCTCATCATTTATCACTTTCTAAATTGAAACTCTTGCTCCAAGAATTTTACTGTATTTTATGCTTTATGTTTGTTCATTCTTATTACTATTCTTTCATGAATTTCATCTGTCTCCAATGACCTTCCTTCTCTATTCCAGCTATTTAAATTCTTTTCATCCTTTAATATTCAGATTGAGCCCTGGTTTTTTTTTTGCATCAATCAAGTATTCATTAAACTCATCACTATGACAGAAATAGTGAATTATATTAATGGGTTCAGAGACAACATGAACTTATGAAAAAAGAAAAATGGAATATAGGATTGAGTGCATTGGTAGACAATATTATGGCCCTCCAAATGTGGCCATGTTATAATCCTTGGACCCTGTGAATATGTTAGGTTGTATAGCAAAAAGAAATGCATGTTGTAGATAGAATTAGAGTTGCTGGAAGGGAAGATTTTCAAGGAAGGGAGATTTTCCTGGTTTATCCAGTTGGGTCTAATTTTCAATCAAGGAAGGGAGATTTTCCTGGTTTATCCAGTTGGGTCCAATGTAATCACAATACTTCTTATATGACAGATGAAGAAGACAGAAGAATTAGAACAAGAGAGATGACATTGTTAGAAAGACGTGAACAGCCTTTGTAGACTTTGAAGATGGAAGGGAACTATGAGCCAAGGAATACTGGTAGCTTCTAGAAGCTGAAAAGGCAAGAAAATGGATTCTGTCTTAGGAGTTCTAAACAGAAGTGCAGCCATGTCTATAACTTGATTTACGTTGGTGAGAACCACAGAATACTTAATCTGTAGAACTATAAAAAAATAAATTTGTGTTATTTTAAGCCACTAGGTTTGTGGTAAGGTTTACAGCCGCAATAGGAAACTAATACAAACATGATGGAAGATTCAGGATTCAAATAAGATATTAACAGGTAAGTACAAGAATGATGAAGAGTTTGAAGATATGTCGTGTTAAGAATAGCTGAATCAATTGGAAACATTTATTTGGAAAGTGGTAAATTAAGTTGGGCTTATAATAATTACTACTATAAATTTTATAGACATGAAACATAACTTCTTAATATTTTCAAAATATTACATCCTAGGCTTTGTTTTAGGATCTTAATATTAATTTAATCTTCAAAACAATCATATGAGCTAAGTACTCCTATTATTTCCCATAAAAGGTAAACTGAAATCCAGAGAAGTTAAATAATTTGTCCCAACATCTTATGGCTGCTAAAGGCGAGATGAGATTTGAACAGACACAGTGTGATTCCAAAACCTTTTATTCCTAACTAATATGCTATTCTGAGGGAGGGAAACCTTCTATTCCATGATTTCAAAAACTGGGATCTGAGACGTAGAAATGACAATGATTTTTTTAAATTTAATTTAATTAATTAATTAATTTATTTATTTTTATTTATTTGACAGAGAGAACACAAGTAGGCAGAGAGGCAGACAGAGAGAGGGGGGAAGCAGGTTCCCTGCTGAGCAGAGAGATGCAAGCATCCATCCCAGGACCGTGAGATCATGACCTGAGCCGAAGGCAGAGGCTTTAACCCACTGAGCCACCCAGGCACCCCATGACAATGATTTATACTAGCTCCCGTGAAAGAAGAAATTTTAAAGCACAAAGCTGTCAAAAGTTAATTTAGTTGAGACATGATGCACATTGATTTGGTTGAGAAATGGTAGGGATATGGTTGAGCGAAGGCAGAGATTTATTGCTAGAGAAGGAACCACCTGTGTCCCAAGTGAGAACAGTGAGAAAATCATGTGAAAGTGAAGGAAGTAAGTAGTGAAAGTGCCTGATTCCCTTGAAGGAGTAGAAAGATAGCAGGAGAAAAGATCTGGGATTCTTCAGCTCCTGGTGCTGTCTGCGGAAAAATATGTATGCCTGAAAGAACTTGAAGACTGCCAGGAAAAGGAGAAAGGAGAAAAGCTGTAGAAAACTGGTTATTAGTACAAACAGACACTTATTATCCATAAGCAGTAACTTAAAGGAGTAATTCCATCATATCTCTTAAGTTGAAAAATGAAGATTGATAGAGTCGCATTAATATATAGGAAGAAAACTTTGGCTTACACTAAATCTTCATCCTGAAAGCAGCATTAGGTCAAAGGAGTATATTTTTATCTTGAATGCCTACTATTGACGCTGTAATTTGCTGTGCTTATACCTGAAAAATGTAGCTGTGAAAAAAGAATACCGAACAATCCTTTAACAAAATCAATTAAAATTACTTTTCATCCTATAACATTTATAGGCTATGTGAAACATAGACAAACTTTATTCACACTGGAAATTGGCATCTTCCTGGATTTGGAGTTAAGCAAATGATGTTTCCGTTTCAGTGTCTTCCTCTCATTTAGGTTAAAATCTCCACAAAGGTTTTTCTTTCCTCTTTGAAAACTCAACACATGCTAAGTGTTGATATTTTCTGTCAATTCAGTTACAGTCCAAATATATTGACCACATTTACAAGATTTGGTTGTCTTGTTCTTGCATCAAATAATAAATGTTCCTATTGGTATCCATTATGAGTGGCCCAATATTTTGGCTGGCAGATTATTTTCACTTGGAGAATTATTCATATATTTTAAAATATGTTATAACTGGGCGCCTGGGTGGCTCAGTGGGTTAAAGCCTCTGCCTTTGGCTCAGGTCATGATCTCAGGGTTCTGGGATCGAGCCCTGCATCGGGCTCTCTGCTCAGCGGGGAGCCTGCTTCCCCCCCTCTCTGCCTGCCTCTCTGCCTGCTTGTCATCGCTCTCTCTGTCAAATAAATAAATAAAATCTTTAAAAAAGTATATGTTATAACTAAAACTGAATACTCAGGTGCAAGACCTATAGAAGAGGGGAAAGATCTATTTCTTTAAAACGAAGTGCTTTGGGGCAAAATGTAAAACTAATTTTACATGTGGCTACAAATGATCTGGACTTTTTCCTTTAAATTGTTTACAAGAACTTGTATTTATTTTTAAAAACCAGTCTTTGAAAAGTCATAAGTCAAATTAATACCTCTTAATTTATCTCATCTTTGAAGATTTTGTGTGTGTGTGTGTGTGTGTGAGGAAGGAAAGGAAGGAAAACTGGGAAGAAATCAGAGAGGTTGATAAGCCATGAGACACTCTTGACTCTGGGGAAACAAACTGAGGGTTGCAGAAGGGATGGGGGTTGGGGGAATGGGGTAACTGGGTGATGAGAATTAAGGAGGGCACATGATCTGATGAACACTGGGTGTTATAAGCAATTGTTATAAGCAATCATTGAACACTACATCAAAAACTAATGTACTGTATGTTGGCTAATTTAAATTTTTTTTTTTAAAAAAAGAAGGTGTATAAGATATGGGAAATTTGATACAGGAAAAGAATTAATAAACTTATTTAACCAAAATTTATCCTGGTGTACCTTGAGTTCCTAAATTATGTAATAGAACATGGATCTTAGAATTAGCCTGTAACTTACAGAACTAATAGATCTTTACCTATATGTAAATCAGTCTTCTAAGGGAATTATCTTAACCTAAAGGATAAATGAAAAAATCAGTCATGTATTTTATTTGCCTGATCTCTAGGAAGACACCGTGAATTGGATCAGTCTTCATCCCTCTCCCACATCTTCACAACTAGCGCCCCTTTGCTCAAACAGCTAGTTGTAATATTTCTGCTCTAACATGTACTCAAAGTCTACTACAAGTACATTAAGAACATTCTTGATTGAGATCAAGGAGTGTCCGCCCCACCCCCCTGCCCAGGACCCCAGGAAGGCAAACAGGGCACAGTTGGCATGTGTAGGGTATGCTTTGTGCTTTAGATTTGTGTAGGGGAGTGAGTACAGGTCCAGATAGTGGGCCTGGAGAGGATGGCCTGGTATATGCTGAGAGCTAGCAGTGGGTCAGAGGATGGCAGAATCAGGCCCAATTCCAGGGGAAGCCTGAGCTCATGGAATATCAGAAGTTCTGTGGGGATGGGAGGAGAGTCCCAGGAAGAGAAATACTTGAGTTCTTCCCAGACTTGACCATGAGGCATCTGGCTCACATCACTTACCACACAGACCCTAGTCCTCATGGATACCTTGCCCACCTACCCAAGCCCACTTAACGTTACAGTGCAATAGTGCCTTGCCCCAAGGGACCATCCAGCCAGGTGTGTCCTTGAGATCAAGGATCAAGTTACCTAAACTCAACATGTAACATTATCTGGAACATGAAAGGCACTCAGTAAATGCTTATTGAATGAAGATAAGGAAAATTGATTTTTGAAAACTAACCTGCAGTCCCACTATCTTTACAGAAATCGATCTATTTAATTAAACAAGAGACCTGGATCATCTCTGCAGTGTGGATGACCCTAAATGGGACATCCTAAGGGCATTTCCAATAACTTTATTATTTGTCTACCAACAATTTCTGGTAGAATTTTGGGTTTTATTTTTATCAATAAATTGTTTATTTTCTGTGCTATTTCTGTTAGTTTTGCTCTCATAGATGGTACCTAGTCTCCAAAGATGACCTCTAGACACTCTCTCCCCTCCTTTTATGCATATACCTCTACGTACAGCTTGGCAGCTTGCTTACATCAGAAAGCTAAGTATATAACCTTTCCTACTCCAGCCAGATTTCCTCCCAGCCTTGATTCTGTGATGGCCTTGTGACTGATTTTAACCAAAACAACGTGGCAGAAGTGCCATTCTGGGAGTTCTGAACCAAGACTTTAAGAAGACTGGCAGCTTTACTTTCCTCATTTTTGGAACTTTGCCTTCTCTTTTTGCCTTCATGCTGGGAGGAGCCCAAAACACATGGAACAGTACTTAGTGGGTCTCAAGGCTCCTGCTGAACTACCAGCTGACAACCAGAACTAATTACCATCCAGGTAAGTGAACTGTCCTAACAAACCAGTGCAGTTGAGTCCCCAAGTGCCTGCAGCCTCTGTTAACATGGGGAGCAGAACAGCCCAGGTGAACTCGGGATGCTTACAACATTGTAAAAGATAATAAAACAGTTGTTATTTTAAATTGCTTAATTTTGGGATTGTTTGCAACACAGAAAAAGAACTGAAACTATAGGTTCCTTTCTTCTAGCACATAAAGATAGCTTAATTAAAAAAAAATTTAATGACATATAACTTACAGATCCAAAAAATAAATTTGAGCTCCAGCATTGCTCTGTACAAATTATAATATTAAGCTGTCTTATTAATATAACATGCAATAACTGTCTTATTAAAATAAAATTCAAGAGGGGTGCCTGGGTGGCTCAGTGGGTTAAAGCCTCTGCCTTCAGCTCAAGTCATGATCTCAGGGTCCTGGGATTGAGCCCCACATCGGGCTCTCTGCTCAGCGGGGAGCCTGCTGCCCCCTCTCTCTCTGCCTGCCTCTCTGCCTGCCTGTGAACTCTCTCTCTGTCAAATAAATAAATAAAATCTTTATTAAAAAATAATAAAATAATAAATAAATAAAATAAAAAATAAATAAAATAAAATAATAAAATAAAAAATAATAAAATAAAATAAAATAAAATAAAATAAAATAAAATAAAATAAAATAAAATAAAATACAAGAGGGGTGCCTGGGTGGCTCAGTCGGTTACATGGCTGCCTTCAGCTCAGGTCATGATCTTAGGTCCTGAAATAGAGCCTCATATGGAGCTCCCAGCTCAGTGGGGCGTCTCCTTCTCCCTTTCTTTCTTCTGATCCCCCTGCTTGTGCTCTCTCACTCATGCGTGCTCTCTATCTCAGGTAAAATAATCTTAAAAAAAAATGCAAGAGAAAGTTTTTTCAATTATTGGTATTAAATGATCACAGAATTTATGTGTTTTCCTGTATGTGCATACCCTGCACATAGATAGAGACCACACTTTGCCCCCCAGTATTTGTTTTCTTCTTTCATGGTGATAGAGTATCTTATTTTTGGTTGGACATATAGCAGCTCAGAATGGAGACTGCATTTCTCAACATGCCAAACTGCTATAATTTCTGGTCAAGAAGATAAAAACAGGAGTATCCTGTGCAAGCTTGTGGAGTCTGCTTGCCTCTTCATCATTTCTTCCTACTGATGGAAGATGGATAATGGATTTAGAACACATCTTAGATCAAGAGGACAAGGTCATATAGATAGAAAGGGGCCTAGGTCTCTGTGAGGTACCCTGCTCACCTTGCTCACCTTCTCACATGATAAAAAAACTAGTTCTAATTTGTTTGACCCATCATTATCAAGATTCTCTAGTAAGTGTAGCTAGTCTTAATCCTCAGTAATGTATGAAGTGAACCAGTATTAGGCTGAAGCCATTTATTAGTAGCCTACATTTTTATATGTTTTCACAACTGAGATTGCTATAGCATAATTTCCCCCCCTTAATGCTCCATTTCCTTTATATAAAATAGATATGATCATAATTAGCTTCAACTAATTTTCTTCTTAAAATGTCATTAGCAGGGCACTTGGGTGGCCCAGTTGGTTAAACAATGGCCTTTGGCTCAGGGCATGGTCCCAAGGTCCTGGGATGAGCCCTCTGTTGGGCTCCCTGCTCAGCGGGGAGTCTCCTCCTTCTCACTCTATCCCTCCCCCTGCTCATACTCTCTCTCTCAAATAAATAAAATATTTTTTAAAAATGCCATTAGGAAGTATGAAGTATGTGATACTAGCATCAGGATAACTCAGAATCTTCCCATTAGCAAAATATTTCAACAATCTTTCATCTCTAATAACATATTTGAGTGTTAAATGGAGAGAATATAAGGAAAGAGAAGACATCAGTTTGGGGAAAAAAGATGTACATTGATGTAAATGATACAAAATGAAGATGTCCAATGTATTACATGGACAAGTTGAATGATAATGTAGCATAAACATGCATGCACACAGAGGATATGTGCAAGGACAGACTTGTAGGGGTAGATTAGACAATTAACTGTGAAGGCAGTTATGTTAGCATTAAGACGCTTGTGGAAGACATTACTTTAAGGCACTAGTGTAACATGTTAGTATGTAATTAAAGCAATATGTTGAGAGTGATAGTGCTTGCTTGTGCCTATCTGGCAGAACATGACAGGAGTAGGGGAGAATTAGGTTTAATATTATCTTAGTTTAGTGAAAGTAGTGTGTTTTCACTCTTTTGCAGAATAGGTGTATCCACAAGAGTGTTTTGGTACAAATGCTCAGCAGTCTAGGATCATTGCGACCTCTTACTTCCTTTACCTGTGGGAAATACCTTTTCTAATTTTAATCTTCTCATTACAGTCATCTCATCTGCTGTTAGCATTATGGGAATGATGATTGATAAATGCTTTGTTTCCTGAATTGGGTACTATTTCCCAATTGCAAGATAATATGCATGAAAAAGAAGACACGAAAAGATACATTTTAAGTTGTTTTTTTAATATCAAGGGATTCTTTTTTACCACAGTACCCATTTTTTAAATTACCACAATATACTTCCCCCTCCCCCACACACGTAAACACACAAGAATATATTCTCTGAATTTTATTCCAAATATACTCAGTGGTGTTTTTCAAAAAATGAAGAAAGATGTCTCCATCTTGCTCATATTAAATTTATTTCACAAAGCCTAAGTATACATAATTCTTGTCATTTTTGGTGTATTTAATATTATGGCAAATGCCAGTTTTATCCCTATATGTATAAAATCCCTTTTCAATCCTTCTAAAATAGTTTATTGATTTCCCAAAGAAGTGAATTTCAAGCTTTGATTATATGCACATATCTCTTAAAATTTATCTTTCTGATTTATTGAAGCAGCCTCCAGCTCTTTCCTAGTTAACCATATTTTTGAAGCTAAACTATATCTTGATGGAAATGCAGTGTCAAAATATAGATGAGAAATATGTGGACATTTGTCTGGCTATCCACATCTTCTTAAAAATGGAAATGATTCACAAAAACCTGCAAAAGAGAAATTTGTGATTCAGGAAGAGTAACATTCAGACTGCTACAGATTGTTTCTGTCACTAAAGACTTCTCAGGCATATTGAAAGATGCAGTTTGGGATTCCCCTTTTGTAGAGCAGAAGGAATTTCCCTGCTCCCTAACTCCCACATAGATATTTTTCCCCTATGTAAGTATTAACAGGTGTCTGAATTCCTTTAAAAATGGTGAGCTAATAAAAATAACTTTATGGTTCCACTGTTTTTCATTTTTTGACAAAGTCATACATTCTACTGCTAAGACAATTTAGTATGTGGAAGTCTATAAAGGTTTTATATATGAGGAAGGCAGAGGTATCAGGTTTATAATTTCATTAATGCTCTGATTGAAATCTGAACTTGATCCCGTGTTCCATCCTTGTTTTCATGAACTCACATCTTGATCCATTTCACTGCTACAGATCACAAAAGAACAACATGAGCCTACAAAGTGAGAATTTATAAATTTATAAGAAATTAAAGGAAACCGTTTCAGTGCAGTTAATTGTTTAAGTCATTCCAATGGCACATTTTTCAAAAATAACTATGATTTTAGTAATAGATTTCTTTGTAAAAACAGCATAATTAAAATTTGCAATTAGAAAAAATGTGGTACCATGTCAAACTCATCTCATAGTACTTGCTAATCACCTATGAAGAAAAGAAGGAACTGTTCCCTGTCCATTCTCTTGTTTAACAAAGCCAACTGATTGTTGTCTCTTAGAAACTTTCACCTCCAGGTTGGAATTTTTCATCAGTATTTTTTTTCACTGGCAAGGACTGGACTCTACAGTGCCAACTTCTTAAAGAATCATTATTTTCCTGTGCATTACTAACTCTAGAGGCAGGCAAAAGTGCCAGAAATCTCATGAGCAAAATACAGTCTCATACG
The DNA here is from genome assembly GCA_028646535.1 of Procyon lotor. Lineage (NCBI taxonomy): Eukaryota > Metazoa > Chordata > Mammalia > Carnivora > Procyonidae > Procyon > Procyon lotor. The sequence goes on along the minus strand of CM053606.1, from coordinate 122,960,780 downwards.
ATACATATTTTTTATCTGGTCTTCAGACTCTGAAGAGTTAGAAAAATGATATGATTTTGAGAATTTTTTTCCCTCTAAATTGAACCCCAGTTTAAATCCTGCAACTTTTGAAGGAAACGTGAAAGTGGAAGTTATTTTCTCCTTATTTTGTGTAGTATTTTAAATTTTATCTGCTCTTGTATAGCTTAAAAGTGTTATCTTTCCCTCCTTTAAGATTGTCTATATAGTGAGAAATGAATTGGTATTTGGATAATGACATGTCTTAATTCATGAAGCTCATTGGCCAAAACAGATAATGTCAACAAATACACTTTTGGATTGCAGGTAGAATACTATCAAATAATAAGCTTACACATTTGAGATGGCCTTAGGTGTTCGCTTAGGCAGCTGCAATGCCTTGCTTTTGCATGTGGGGATAAGCCAGAGAGGGAAGACTCACTCTAGCAGAGTCCTTAGGCTAGTCTTTTTATAGTGAAGAAACAAAATTTATTTGTTACCCTGCTGAAAGGTATTCCCTTTATTGATGGCAGTTAATGGTTTGATCATTAAAATGTGTACAATTTAAGTGTATTCCTGGTTGTGGTTACATGTTTGCTTTTTACTTCTGGGTTCATAAAGACCATCAGTAATTAAGCAACACCTAGAATCCCTCTAGCAATTTTTAAAAGCATTAAAATAGTATCAAATATTTCTTTTTCTGTGAACCTGTGGAGGAGAAATGACAGCCCTCATATTCCCTTGAGGTGATTAACACTTTGAAAGGTAATGAGTTATAAAAGTAGATAGCTAACAGAGGTTTTATTTGGTTAGCTTGGGCTGTATTGTTGTAAAGTTGTTGTATATACTGTTGTAAATTCTATAATGTAAAAGAAAACACTCATGTTTGATGGAGAATGGGCTCAAACATTCTTTTTTTATGCACAGTACAGCTATCACTGATTTGTACACTACTATTCTTCTTTCCTAGAAACTCTAAAACCTATTTTCTATTATTCATACTTTGTCATTTCCCTGCCTCAATGAACTTTATGTAAAACTTTGGACTACAGATTTTGTAGCAAATATATAAATATATCTCCTAAATTTGGAGTCATTTATCTAGACAGATGGTCATGCTAGTTGAACACATTGTGCATAAATGCTACATAGCATAACCAGAGTATAGAATGTTCTCTTTTATAAAAAGAGTTTGGTTGAGAAAAGTCACCATACATTGTGGAGAAAAAACGTACTTCACCTATGTGTTACAAATTTTTCAAAAAATTATTGAACACAAAGATCAGTGTGATAATTTATTTGCTTTGATTCAATGGCTCATCATTATGTATAGTTGAGCTGAATTCTAGTTAATGGTTTATTTTAGTAATTTCACACAAATTTGCAGGTGGGGAAATAATATTTATTGAGTCTGTATTTATGTTAGGATTTGACATATGCTAAATCATTTTAATCTTATCTTTCTCACAGAATAGTTATGATTAATAGTTCAGTTTTACAGTTGAGAAAACAAACTCAGAAGCAATCAGTACTCTGCATGAAGATGTAAGTTTGAAGGCTGGTGTAGTTGTCTTACTTAAAGTACAGCTCTCGGGGCGCCTGGGTGGCTCAGTCGCTAAGCGTCTGCCTTCGGCTCAGGTCATGATCCCAGAGTCCTGGGATCGAGCCCCACATCGGGCTCCTTGCTCGGCAGGAAGCCTGCTTCTCCCGCTACCATTCCCTCTGCTTGTATTCCCTCTCTCGCTGTGTTTGTCTCTGTCAAATAAATAAGATCTTTAAAAAAATAAATAAATAAATAAAGTACAGCTCTCATGCTGTTCTTGTCCTCAGAACCTTTGGTGGTGTCCCATTATGCACAGAATAAAACACAGATCTTCAGGAGATATCTCCATAAATGGATTTCATTCTCTGTTTTTCTTTACTTCCAATTTCTAAACTTGTTGCTTCCACCACATACTGGATAACCCAGCACTTCTTGAAAATATTCTGAGATTCCCTATCTTTGTTCCTGGTTCATGCTCCTTTCCCCCTCCTTATGGAATTCTTTTTGTCATCTCTGCCAATGAAGATCCTTGCCTTCCTTCATGGTCCAGATCAATTGCCAGCTACCCATGAGTGTTCCTTAGTTTTTCAGGTGGAATGAGTTATCCCTCCTCAAGAGAAAAAAATAATATATCTTTATTACCAAAAATCCTCTGTTCGGGAAGTCAGTTATGTATATTTCTATTTCATTGCTTCTGATAAGTTATACTATTTTAGAAAAAAGTTATATTTTATTTATATATATTTTTTGCTTTACCCAATATCTTGCATATAGTAAGCACTTAATAAATATTTTTGAATTGGCTTTCTAGTTGATAGAATATTTTACAAATTAGCTTTTTGTATATTCAGAGATATTGGAAATGGCAGAGGTCTGATTAATATAGGAGTATCACAGGGATACATAGGCACATATTCTAGAGAGTTCTCTTCAATATGTAGCATGAATATTTGATAATTTTCTATTTTAATGTTATTATAAATTTAGTCCTTTTATTAATTTCTAGAAAACAGCTCATCTAATATCAGTTATAAATACTGAAAAAAATTAAAATTAGGTAGGTTTCCTGTTTATATTAAGGACATGTGGAGTATCTTTTTTTTTTTATTGTGTTATGTTAGTCACCATGTAATATATTTTTTTAAGATTTTACTTATTTCCGAGAGAGAGTGTGTGAGTGAGAGAGGTGGGGAGGAGAGGAGGGAGAGAGAGTGAAGGAGAGGTGGGGAGAGGAGGAGGGAGAGAGAGTGAAGGAGAGAGTCTCAAGCCAACTCCACACTGAGAAGGGAGCGCAATGCAGGGCTTAGTCTTGATGACTTAATGACGTGAGCTGAAACCAGGAATCTGATGCTTAACCAAATGAGTCCCTCAGGCTCCCTGATACATGGCATTATCTTAGCTCTCTAAACATTTTTTTTTTAAAGATTTTGTTTATTTATTTGACACAGAGAGAGAGAGATCACAAGTAGGCAGAGAGGCAGGTAGAGAGAGAGGGGGAAGCAGGCTCCCCGCCAGAGAGCCTGATCTGGGGCTTGATCTCTGGACCCTGGGATCATGACCTGAGCGGAAGGCAGAGGCTTTAACCCACTGAGCCACCCAGGTGCCCCCTCTCTAAACATTCTTGCAAAACAAGATAAATTATTTATTTTTGTCATCCTAGATATTACTTTGGCAGTGTTCAGTCCTTTGTTCATAGTGGCAATTGCCAGTTATAGAACTCATTTTTATTATCTCTAATAGCGGATTCTTAGTATTTCAACAGTTTGCTAGGTCAGACTAAATCATAGATCATAGAATCTTAAGGATCATTTACTTCAGGACTTCTTAGTATTGGTTTATCAATTTAGAGATGTAGGTGATCCCTTTCAGTTTATGTGCAAAATGTTATTATTTGTGTGTTCTACCACTTTGCTGCTGTAGCTTTTTGCATATTCTCATACATTGCTATGACTTCCTAAAATGTCAATAACCAGTGAGATCATCCCTTTAAATTTATATATCAGCCCCAGAGAGATGTAAAAACAATACACATGTTATTGGCATCCTGAACCAGAACCCAGGTCTTTCAGTTTCATGTATAATAATTTTTCTAGATATTATGCTAACTGATACCATATTGAAAATTCATAACATTAAAGATAAACAAAGGAAAATGATATATTGAATGACAACTGTAAGAATCAAGCTTACTACTCATTTTTATTTGTCCTTTTAATTCCTAAATTAATTCTGGAAACAGAATGTAGTATAAGACATGTAGTCACAACATGACAAATTCTTAGCCTTTTTTATTTGTTTATTTTTTTTCATGTTAAACATTTTCTTTGAAGCAAGTAGAAACTCTGCATCTTTTGATAAGTCTCTGAAGTACAGAGGAAATGAGAATCTGGCAAACACTTCTAATGAAGTAAGCAATCGTTTGAATTAATTTTTTGTTTAGGTAAAATATTAATGATTGTGATTTTGACTTGAACAAAATTCAGCACTTATTTTATCAGTATGCATTCTGGCAGTGCATTTGAAAATACAACAAACAGCAAAGCCCCCACCCTCCCAAAAAAAAGAAAGAAAAGAAAAAAGAAAAAAAATAAGTGAACCAAAACAGGTATGACAAATATTAAGAACTTTACTTATTTTCTAGATTAAAAAAAGGGGAAACAGTTACTGTTGATGCTTCATAAAGTTTTCAATGCATTTTATCAATTTAAATACTAAACACTATTACTTTATCCTATCACTATTATAGTAAACTAGAAGTAACTTCAGATCAAAAATCCAATTTCCTAGAATAATTTGTTAAGTTTCTGATTCTCTAAAGGCTTATATATACCCCTTCTGGTGATTTTTCTCTTGCACAAATTCATGACTCAACAATTTACAGTAATGATACCTTATAGGTACTACATTTTAAAATCAATGGTTCATATTCAAAAATGACCTTTCCACATATATCCACATCCACATTAATTGATTAAATTCCATCTGTATTCTTTCTAAAAAAGGAATTTAAGGTGGTTCACCTGTTTCCTGGGCTGGAAGTGGGTGACTTTCTTGAACGTGGCAAAAAATTGCATTTTCTGACTAGGACTAAGTATGAACTATGGCCACAAAATATCTGAAAGAGAATTGTTTGAGTAACATGGCCGAACTAGCCTAAAGTATTTTAAAAGTATGTATATATATTCTAGCAAATCTGTCCCTAAGACTCAGATCAAGATCCATGTCAAGCTCCTCTCTGAAGGGTGTGAGATTTTACTCTAATTGCAAGCTAACAATTGAACCTGCCAGTTCCATAGGTATTGGCACAAGATACAAGAGTCTTGGCACAGAGACAGAGGACTCTGTTACTTGCATTAGAGCTGACACCATTAACTTCATATTTGCAATGTTACCCAAGGCCTCAGTGAAGAGCAACCAAAGAGGACATGTGCATGCAATGGGGTTTGAGGAAAGGTGAGAAAACATGAGCTTAGGAAACCTCATTCCTTTAAAGTAGCTGTAAGCAAATCTGCGTAACCTCTGCCACAAACAGAAGTATCTTTTTATTATCTTGGAATGCAAACAAACCTCCCTCCATTCCAGAGGAAGACCCTATCTCTAATAGTTATTCCCCATACAAATATTTGTGAAAAGATTGTCCAGAACAAAAGGTGTAACAAGACATATGGAAATGGGAGAGACCCTAAAGAGTTTTCTTATATTGCCCCAACAAATAGTGGCAGACATGATCCCGTTAGTAAGAGTGTATGTAGAGACATGAATTTATGTCTTCTGGTGTATGTTTGCATGCCATTTTCATCTTAAGCAAAAATAATTGAAATGCAGAAGTATAATTAATCTAAAGTTGTTATAAAACTGGCAGAGATGAAATAGCAATGCCCAGTGCTGGTGAGAATTTAGAAAAATGGGTACTTCTGCTAATGTTAGTTTAATTGGGCTCATTTTTTAATAGGCAAATTTGTCATTATGTATCAGAAGTCTTAAAATGTGTGTGACAGATGCTCTAGGAATTTTTCCAAATGAATCAATACAGATGTGGACCAAAACAGGAATATTTATTAGTTACATTTTCTATAAAAACAAGAAAATAAGAATTACTTATATCATAAATAAAAAGGGGGTGATTTAAGCAAATTCTAGTTCACTCATACAATGTACTATAAGATACAAAATAAAAACCATGTAATAGAAAAATTCTTATCATTGTAAAATATTCACAGTCTAGGGCTAGTGGCTACAAAAAGCATTGTATACTACAGTATTTTTTTAAAAGGAAGTACATACCTTTGTATGCATGTGAGTATATAAATGTAGAATTACTGAGAAATTACATAAAAAATGTTTATGGTAATGGTGATTGAGATGAAAAATTGCAATTACTGGTTATCTGTTAACAAATTTATTTGCTTTAGGCTTTTTTGCTTTTCTAAGACTTTTATATTTTTAATAATGATTCATGTGTTATTTTATAATTAAAAATATGTGTTTTTTAACTTTGAATTCAGACTTCCTGATGTGAACTAGAGTTTTATTCCATGACATGAAAATACAAGATTGTTAATTTATGCTGTATTTCTAAATGATTGGTTTATGCTGTATTTCTAAATGATTGGTCTTTAGATCATACCTCACCATCCACCTTGGGTACAAACATGGTGTTAAAAAAATAAGTTAATAATAAACAATAAAAATATATGAATTATTTCACAAATTAATTTTCACAAAATTTATATACTTCTGACCAAAATAACTGATTGAGATATTAAAATGTCCAGTATTTTAAATGCCAATGTTAAGAAGAGAAAATGTTCTAACAATTGTATGCAGTTTTGATTTTCATCTTGGAAAAAAGGACTATTTATAACTCCATGAAACTGTTTTATGGAAAGTGCTTACACATGGCAGCTTAGAGCATTATTGTCATCATTTAGAATCAAATCACAAAAATTACAAAATCAACCTAGTTTATATTTTTAAAACTAATTTATACGATTTTTAAATATTAGCAAGTGAAAAAAAGGCTTTTTCTATTTTCAATACCATGAATTTTAATTTCAAAACATACTTTACTTTTGCCCATACACCGAATCTAACTTATTATTTTTTTAGAGATTATCACTAAATCATGCTTAGTCTTGCGTAACTAATGCAAAGTTAATAAAATAGTGTTCACCACTTGTAAAATGGGAAATACTAAAATTTGTACTATACTACAGATTTTACAAATTAATTTTAAAATAAAGCTTTAATAAAATACTAATTTAAATATTGACTTTAAATCACATCAAATTTGCTATAAAAATGATATGATTAATTTTTAAATTCATTACTGTGTTCAGAAATTATAATTCTATAGGGAAGTTCTCAGTATGTATACAAGATAGAGAAGGCACGTATGTTTGGAGCACAGTGATTAAATGTGAATATTTTTTTAAATAAAAAAACACACATTCTAAATACAACAAAATCCTCATCTACCAAATTTCTTATCTTCAACTCTTATAAAATTCATTGTCTTATGTGGTGAGCTAATGTGTTTTGTTTGCCCACCCAAGAGGCACACGTTGCTCTTCTTCCCTGCCCTAGCAAGCTGTCCTCTGTGAATGACATACCGATAGCATACTCAGTGATGTTTCATTCAGCCATGGTGGAAGTATTTGCCCCACGGAAACCCAAACATGCTATAATTCAGAGGGTTTTTCCCCCTTCTATTCCCAAGAGCCAGTGGTTAAACATTTACCAGCATAAGGCTCTACCTCATATATATATACCCAGGGCTATTAATTATATCAATTATCAAAAAGTTTAAGCTGAGAATTAGCATTTTAAGCGTGTGTGTGTGTGTGTGTGTGTGTGTGTGTGTGTGTGTGTAAAACTGAAAGGAAATCGAGGGAATTACCTGTTGAGAATCCCCGATAGAAAAAAAAAAAAATGTTTGATCAGATGGAATTTAAGATGAGACAAAGTGAAAGAGGTAAATACCTGAACAAATGAAATGAAATAACTGACTTATTTGGTAATGTATTAACTCGAGTGAAGTATTGGGGAAATTGAGAGAATGTAAAGGAAAGGAACTGTATTTCATCTTTATAACAAGGGAAATAAAATATGGTATTCTTGTCATCCTTACTAGTTCATCAATATTTGCTGAATCAAATCCAGCTTCCCTTCTCTCTGGAATTTAATAGTTAGAGGTCTGCTATAGTATCAATTATTTGAAGGACTATATACGGTTATTAAAGTATTGGGAAGGACAAGAAAACAAATATTAATCAAAACTCTTAGTAGTAATTCTTACTGTTGAAAAAATACAATACAAATACAACCTAGAACAAAAGGGTACATAATTCCTTTTACTACATTAACACTGAAGCTTTTTTTTTCAAATTAATATCCTTGAACATATAATGAACAGTAACTCTAAGGTTTCTGAAGTTATAATAATGTGCTTATCAAAGAAAAAAAAAACTCCAGTTAAATACTTTCCTCCTTGTAACAAAAGCTGTAGTGAAGATATATCACAAACAGATGGTGCAGAGGATGTGAGCCGGCTGGATGATGGCAGGATAATATCACTAAACCAGAATAAATTCTTGCTTGTGCCTGAGGATGGAACTGCTCAGAGAAATAGATAAAAAGCCAACATACTGGGGTTGGAAACACAGACATATCTGCTTAATATCCAAGTAATGGATCTCAAATTATCAGGAAAGGGTGAGGATGGAATTGAGCTGTAAGATAGGTCAGAGGGAGGTAGTCACATTCTTACCGAGATGGTAATGTAATGGCAATCCCAGGGAACTCTGTAGAGCCATGCAGCCCTGCAAAGCTTTAAATAAATGCACATCTACAAATTCCACCAAGCACTCCACAGTTTCTGCAAGCCAGGATTGCTTAACATATGGCATGTGGGCATGCAGACCCTTTTATATGTGTAGATCTAGATGCAAAAATGAGGAGGAATGTGGAATTAAAATGTGATAATTGTCCTTTTGTGCTTGCTCTTTTGGGTGTGCCTCTGTGTGTTAAGGATTAATGTGGGTGAGAAAGGAAGTAAGGAGAAGGCAGGAGGCCTGGTTCACTCTAATTATCTACTTATTGACTCCAAAAAAATGGACATTTGTATGCATTGATCCTTCCCTTACTGAAGTATAAGGCTAATAAAAAAGCAAATAATGTTCAGTTGTGCAGAAGTTTAAATATAACATCAATAGAGTTTTAGATAGGTTAGGGGTAAGATGTATATTTTTGCATGATTTATCATACAATTGAATTTTGAACTAAAAATGTACATATTAGAGATTTGAGATTTATTTCAGCTTGAATTCAACAACTGAATATAACTTTAAACATTTTATCTATTTTATGTTTCAGATCTTTTAAACTCAAAACATCAAGCAATATGGTTTAATTAAAAAAAGTGAGGCTATCATTAACTCATTTAGATTATTCATTCTCTCACTGACAGCTATACCTTAAATCATGTTATGATTCTATTCACCAAAATCCATGATTTAAAATTTTTTAAAAAAGTACTTTGATGGGCATCAATATATTTTAAAATTCATTTGTGCATGTTTGAAAATGAAGGATGCTGTTAAGTTAGTATTTGGAGAAATTGAAAGAAAGAAATTTCAAGAGGCAGAGTCTGACAAAATGAAAACAATCTGTTTTTAACTATAAGATAATTTAAAAAGCCTAAAGATTGATGAGCCGTGCCATGCAAAAGTGTTAATTGACTACAGTAAATATTATGTGTAAGGCACAGAGCAGTTGATGGTGGGAGTGTTAAGAACTTTTAAAAAAAACTGTATTTTTATTGAAGTACAGCATACGTATAGAAAAGTACTGAAATCACAATTACACAGCTTGATGAATTTTTGATGTGGGAGAAACCCACATAACCAGCACTTGTATCAAGAACCAGAATATTTCCAGCCCCCAGAGTTCCAACTTACGCACTATTCGATCACGACATCTACTCCCAGGGGTAACCTGTATCCTGAATTCTGCCACTGTGGATTAGTTTTGCCTAAAACACATTCCTTTTCAAATCTCTCTTCTCATTCTGTCATCCTCCTCTTTGTGCTCATCACCGTAACATTTATACAGCATTTACCACATACCAAGAGCCCTACATACATTGTGTTACTCAGTCTTTAAGACAACCCTATAGAAAAATTTTTTAAAAAAGGAAATTCAAAAATGAGTCCTATAAAATAGATACCATTATTATTACCTTCATTATTTAACTGAAGAAATTGCACCTTAGAATAATTAAGTAACTATCCAGTAGTAAAAGTAGTAAAAAACAGATCTTAGATTCTTATCACTCATACTTTAAGACATCACACTAACAGCACCCACCCTGTTTCCACATGAGTAGTTTTACTCCTACAAACCTTTAATTTCTTTGGAAAAAAATATTTGTCAGTGCCCAGGCAAAGAAGCTAAAATATTGATCGTTATAGCATCTGCCTATACATGCACACATCTATATATAATACATATATACATATATATTAATTTCATTGCAGAGTTTATGTATGCTTGGGGATATGGGAGAACACATTGTTGGAGAAAGATTCACGTAAGTTTTCTGTTGAAAATCACTGCAGCACCAAATCAGTATTTCTGATGGGAATGTGTATATGTCAAAGCAGAAAAAGAATAGTTGAGAAAGACTGTCTAACAAAAGAGAATGAACCATTGGAGTCACCTAAGGTATAACTCAGACTCTGAATTCTATGGTAGGATGTAAAAAAAAGTATAATGTAGCTCAGCAAAGTGAGCATTTAGTTCTGTTGGGGTGGATGTGGGTAGTTTCAGGAAGTCTTCAAAAAAAGAAAAAAATTTTTTACTAGTTCTAGAAGGGATGATAGTATTAAAAATAGAGTATTTGAGGCAGAGAAATTAATTAGCATGATCAGGCACATGGGGCCACAGTTTGGGGGAAACTGCACATAGTAAGCTGTGGATAAATTTGAAATGGCAAATGTAGAAAGATCCATTGTAGGGCTGTGGATTTTCAGAACATAGCTCCCAAACAGGTGGCCTCTTTGAACTAAAAGAGAGTCATGTCTAAATGCAGTGTGGCATCTTGAATTGGATCTTGGAACTGAAAAAAAAAAAACAAAAGTAAAAAAGTGGCAAAACCCAAGTCAAGTCTAGAGTTTAGGTCATATTAATATACTGTAGTTCTGACAAATTTTTTTATTTTATTTTATAAAATGTTAACATTAGGGATAAAGGATGGATGAAGAAGAGAAAGAACTGTGTGTACTATTTATGCAACTTCTTTGTAAATCTAAATTTATTCCCAAATTAAAATTTTATTCAAAACTTAAAAAGAGGGTTAGGTGTCAAAGAGATAGCTTTCTCATTTTGTTCTTTCCTTTTCTCATATACCTTGGACATATTTTGACTTGCTCCATGGCTACGTGAAGGAGGAAAAAACCAGAATAAACCCTTTACTAACAGGAAGAAACAAACTTTTTTTTTTTATTAACATATAATGTATTATTTTCCCCAGGGGTACAGGTCTGTGAATCATCAGGCTTACACATTTCATAGCACTCACCATAGCACATACCATCCCAATGTCCATAACCCAGCCACCCTATCTCCACCCCCTCACCCCACCAACCCTCAGTTTGTTTCATGAGATTAGGAGTCTCTTATGGTTTGTCTCCCTCTGGATCCCATCTAGCAACAAAAGAACTTTATGTAGCTGTTGCATTCTAATCATTTTGTCCTAATCATTTGGTCTTTCCGTACTGTGTATGGGGTGTATGGGAAGGGAGGGTGGGAGGGAGACAGAGAGAGCAAGCAAACTCTTAAGCTTCTTTTTAAAAGGGCACTAATCCCATCATGAGAACCTCATCCCTCATGACCTCATCTAAATGTAATTACCCCTCAAGGTCTTCACCTACAAATATTATCAAATTGGGAGTTAGGGCTTCAAAATAAGAATTTAGGGGGGAACACAATTAGTCCATAACAGTGTTAGGGCTCAGCTTACAAGGCAAATGGAGATAGATGATCTGACAGTAAGACCAGAGCCTCTCTACCCCCAGGAAATTCCCACCCATCCCAAACTCACTAGAGGAACAATTACTGACCACCAAGTGTTCTCTCCTCCTGCCAAAGTATCAGGTGGCTAAACATGAGCACATAGGAAATATAAGGAGATATTTGAGGAACATGACCCAAAAGATAATTAGTGAACTAAAAAAATATATATATGTATAACGATCTTTTATATTGAATACCTGATGAGATGAATCAGATCCAGATGAGTTTATCCCAAGCACATATAAATACAAATCTATTGCAGAATTGCCCAGAATTATATATACAGGAAAAGACCTAAGGGGAGCTAAGTTTCTACAAGGGCTGATGTGGCTTTCTCTGTCTCAAACATTATCTTCAGTAACTATGTGTCTGTCCAATGCAGGATTCAACTCTGTGTATATATAAGATAATGTAGATTGTGTCATGTATTCTAACTATACTTAACTCATTTCAAAATCCTTAGATAAAAAAATACTGTTGCCAGATCCAAGCATAGCTTGTATCTAATGCTTTTATCAGTCTGAGTGATTTGTTGATACAACGGCCACTGAGATGAAAGATTTAACCACAGTTGATAGACTGAAATAGATAAGTAGAGCTTTACTCCCACTTAATAACAAACCACTCCTTTAGAGGCAAACATGGAACAATAATCAAAGTCAAACTAAGCCATAAAGGAATACTTAATATATAAAAAATAAACATCCTATAGATTATGTTCTTTAATGACAATGTAGTAAAATATTAAATCGAGGGGAAAACAACCAAATATTATTTCTGTTTAAAAATAAAAAGGATATAACATTATATTAAGGGATAGCATACGATTGTGGTGCCTGGGTGGCTCAGTGGGTTGAAGCCTCTGCCTTCAGCTCAGGTCATGATCTCAGGGTCCTGGGATGGAGCCCCACATTGGGCTCTCTGCTCAGCAGGGAGCCTGCTTCCTCCTCTCTCTGCCTGCCTCTCTGCCTACTTGTGATCTCTCTCTCTCTGTGTCAAATAAATAAATAAAATCTTTAAAAAAAAAAAAGGGATAGCATAAGGCAAATTAACAAACGTTTAGAATTAAAAAAAAAAACAAGAAAGGACAACATATTGAAATAAGTACACAGAAAAAAAAAATGAACTGACAAATAACCATATACATACACCAAAATAAGTAACAAAACTGAAAGATAGTTCTTTAAAAATATTAAGATTGTTGAATCTTTGGCAAAGCTGGTGCCAGAGAAGAATAAAAGAAAAACATCAGAATGAAAGAACAGATATAACTTCAGAGAGAAAAATAATCAAAAACAATTGCAAGAATAATATGAATAACTACTAAGTAGTAGTAGTCATACATTTGAAAATGTAGATGAAATGGATAGTTTTCTGGAAAAATATACAATTTCAATATTGGAATAAGAATAAAAAGAAAAACTGAATAGATCAGGGACTACAGATTTCACAATTCCAGAGCATTCAAGAAATAATAATAGCCAATATTTGTATAACATTTATCTATGTGAAGAAGTGTTCTGAAACCTTTACATACATTAGTATATTTCTTCCCAACAATCCTAAGCATTAGATGTTGTAATTGTTCCCATTTTACAGATGGAAAACTGGAGTCACAAATTGGTAAGTTGCCTACAGTCACACAGCCAACAAGAGGTAGAACAGTGATTTTATTGCACAAGGTCATATCACATTTATAATTTTAAATACTCTAGTGTCTTGTCTCTCTAAATTGAAATTTTTTTCTTTTCATAGTGTATGTAAATTAATTGTACATTTATAATTGTTGCTATCTTGGCTATAATGAAATGTGATAATAGGCAAAGATTTCAATCTCCACATGACAGAGACTTTCACCAAATATCTATTATCCCTTTTTCTTTTAGGATTGAATTATTTTTCTCTGCTCTGTGTGTCTGCTTCCTCTCTCAATTTTGAAACCAACTAAGAGTACAGTTCCCAGCATCTCTTGAAGCTAAATGAAATCATGTGACAACATTCTGGCCAATGTTTGTGGTGGAAGTGGTAGTGCAATTTCTAGGTTGTACTCCTAAGGGGAAAAGTCAGCTGTCTCATTTCTTTTCTCACATTCCTGTTTACTGGAATGTGGCAGCATTTCAAACATCCTTTTGAGACTCTGAGATGCCAGCCACATTCTGAGTTTGTGGAATCACAGAAGGAAGGAGCCAACTCTGTGTCTTATAGTGAATGTGACAAGTAAGTACTAAAGAATACCCAACTAAAGATTCCTGAATTTTGACTGGTGGAAAAAACTAAGACTTTTTTTTTCCTAGAAGGCTGTATTTTATCTAGAGTTTATATGTTAATTAGGATTTATGGGTTCTGAAATTTACTATTAAAGCATAAGAAACCAAGAAATACATTTTCAAGAGAAAGAGATATTTTCTAAAAAACAATATTCTTCAACTTTAGTTACACAGAAAACAGACGAAGGTGGAGATCACAGCCACTGAGTTGATACTCTAATAAAAAAACCAATAATTAACCTTATATCTTGCCCTGATTAAATTATGAGGACTTCTAAGATATCTGAAACTTTGTCAGAGATGTGAGAAGAAGAACTTTTCTAAAAGGAAACATTTTTTCTCAATTGTTATAAAGTATAATTTACTATTAACTTTGGTAGGCTTGCGTACAGTGTATGTATGTGTGTGGGTGCACACACACACATGTGCACGTGGGTGGGTAGGAGACACAACTAGGATTTAATAAAACACGTTTTAAGGTTTTAATTTAGCTTAATATTTCCAGTTTTAAAAACAGAGCCTTTTCATTTCCCCTTCCACCAAAGAAAGCATTTTGTTTTATAACATACCTTAAGGAAATGAGATGTAAGATTTTACTAAAGAGCTTATCTTGGCAAAATTAGAGTTGGGGCACTTCCAAGTTCCTACATGGAATAATTCTCATGAGAGATGACCTTTTCATTTGGAGTCAGATATTTGGCTAATATGAGGAGTCAGTGGATGAAGAATTACGTCAAAAACACATGAAGCTTAATAGGTGAAACGGTACCAAACCATAATGAAATGCCAGTGAATTACTTTGTTCCTTAAATTAATTACTGTAAAAAGGAACTCATTTATATTTGCCTCAAAAAGTGTATGTTTTAGAGCAGAAATTATAACAGCTTCATATAAAAACCATATTTTTATAAATATAACTTTTTAGGGATCATATTAATATTAGCTATGATAATACTATGGGTCATGATATTTGCAAAATGCTGGGACTGATGTTAAGTACTTTGCATACATTTATGTTAATATTTTCACCTAACAGTTTCTCAAGATGAGAAAACTGAGGTAGATAGTAATTAACTTGCCCAGGGTCATACCAATGGTAAATGACAGTGATAAAATTGAAAATCAGATCCAAGGGGCACATAATGGCTCTTCTGCCTTCAGCTCAGGTCTGATCCCAGAGTCCTGGGATAGAGGCCTGCATCAGGGCTCCCTGCTCAGTGGGGAGTCTGCTTCTCCCCTCCCTCTGCCTACCATTCCCCTTGCTTGGTGTGTGCTCTTTCTTTCACTCTCTCTCTCTCCACGTCAAATAAATAAATAAAATCTTAAAAAAAAAAATCAGCTCCACATCCAGTCTCTTTCTTAGGTACCACAAAGATTCATGTTTTGACTAAAAGCAAAATTAGAAGATACGAGGAATTTTAGTATATTTAAAATGAGAAAGGGGATTCTAGGTTGAGTGAAATACCTAAGGATTGCTTAGCCAAGGTACAGGATATATACACATAAGTTCATTTATATAATGCTGCCTAAATGTTATCTTGATCTAACCTTTCTACACATTTAACTGTTCATATTATACTTTCTGGCTATGTGAGGGCAATCACTCACATATAGATAGCTAGGATTTTGTACTTGTTTTAGTAATTAGCTTTCCTCTTTTGGGCTTTAGATGTAAGCTACATAAATGTTTTTATGTATGTTTATACAAACATACTCCAAGATATTAAAATAACAGATGATGCTAGTTATTGTCTAGAATTTTATCAAAAGAAAGTACAATAAGTGAGAAAAAGAGCATAAACATTAGTATGGACTTGTTTTATTAGAAAAGGATATTTCTTCAAAGATAGTTCCAACTATATCTTGGGATAGAGGACATAACTGAAAGCTAATATATCTACATTATAATAGGACCGCCCATTTAAACCAATTTGACACTTATTGAGTACATTCAATAACTTTTTAAGATTATGAAACCTGCCTTGTCTTGCCAAGGACAAATGAATGGCCTGCTACTCAATCAACTGTGTTGTTTCACATAAGGATTAACATCCCTCCACCTAAATCATTAGTTTATAAAATTGAAGACCGTTTTTTGGCAGAAATTAGCTGAGGTTCCAGGTGGTAATCTCTCTGCATTTTTATTGGCATGACAATTAAAACCACCTCTAATAATCAGAACATTATATTAAAAAATATTATAAAAAAGAAAAATAAAATAAAATAAAAAATATTGTAGTTAGACAAACATAGAGGGTTGAAAAGGTCTGTGCTTTTTTGGTTCTAATATTAGGTGGAAAAATTTTATCGAGAGATTCTGATATTCACCAACAATATTTTCAAATATTAATGGCTCTACTGTCCATAATTCTTCAGGAAAAACTGTTAGTCTTCTCATATCCTATTAATATTTTATATTTGTGCTTTATATCAAGATAAAAAAATATCCTCTTCTATCAGTTTTTTTAATAGACTCTTTTAGAGCATTTTTAGGTTCACAGAAAAGTTAGTGGATTTTTGGGGCAGTGAAACTATTGCATTTGATTCTATAATGGTGGTTTCTTCTCATTAGTCATTTGTCAAAACCCAAAGAATACGATACCAAAAAGGAACCCTAATATAGACTTTAGGTGATAATAATGTGTCAATGCAGCTTCACTGATTGTAACAAATGCACTGTGGTGCAGAATCTTGATAGTGGGAAAGGTTACATGTGGTGTGGGAGTGTAGACGGTGCTTTAGGGGGTAAAGAGGAACTCTCAGTATTTTCCACTAAATTTTTCTGTAAATAACAGAGCAAGATCTAGTGGAATTAATTCCAGGAATGTAAGTTTAGTTTAGCATTTGAAAATCAACCAGTTGGATATCATCACATTCATAAAAAGAAGTTAAGAGATCTTTTCAAAAGATAAAGAAAAGGGTTTTGATAAAATTTGACACCCATTCATGATTTAGCTTTTAGCAAACTAATGCCAGACAGAACTTCCTTAATTTAATAAAGTTTTCTATAAAAAAAACCTACAGATAACATCATTTATACTGACCGAATATTACATACAGACAGTCCTTAATTTAGAATGGTTTGACTTACAGCTTTTTGAGTTTACGATGGTGCAAAAGATATAAGCAAGCATTCAGTAGAAAATGTAATTCAAATTTTTGATTTTTTATCTTTTCCAGGACTAGTGATATGTGGTATGATCAATACTCCATCATAATGCTGGGCAGCAGCAGCATACCATCACAAGGGTAAACAACCAATGCACTTATGACCATTCTGTACCCACACAACCATCTGGTTTTCACTTTCAGTATAATATTCAATAAATTACATGAGCTGTTCAATACTTTATTATAAAATAGGCTCTGTGTCAATGATTTTGCCCAACTGTAAGCTAATGTAAGTGTTCTGAGTATGATTAAGGTAGGCTAGGCTAAGTTATATGTTTAGGAGGCTAGGTATATTAAGTGCATTTTCAAATTATGATATTTTCAACTTAAAGTGGGTTTATCAGGATGTAAGCCACTGTAAGGTGAGGAAGATCTGTACTTTTTCTCTGAATTCTGGAACATAGAAGATATGTCCACTATTACTATTTCTATTCAACACTTTAAGGAAGGCTTTAGCCAGTTCAGGAGGCAAAATAAAAGAATAAAATATATGAATATAGGAAAGGGAGAAATAAAGCTATCCACTTTTACAAATGACATGATTGTATATATGAAAATACCCAGGTATTTATGAAAATACCCAAATCAAGTAAGTTTTGTAATTAAACAGATTTAGCAATATTGCTGAATATAAAGTCAGCAGGCAAATATTTTTTTATATATAATGGCAACAAATAATTTGAAAAAAAATAAGCAATAGCATTTAACAGAATATAAAAGTACCTCCATTATCGGGGTCGTCTGGCTGGTTTAGCCAGTGGAGTATGTAACTCTTGACCTCGGAGTTGTAAGTTCAAGCCCCATGTTAGTTGTAGAGATTACTTAAAAATACGTAGTGGTAAATCTAACAAAAGATGTGGAAGATTTCTACTCTAGAAAACATTGCTAAGAGAAATTAAAGGAGACAAACAAATGGGAGTTTTATGACATTTTCATGGATTGCAAGCCGTATTTGTAAGATGTCAATTCTCCCTACAGTAGCTTCTGAATTCAATGATATCAGACTCTAAATTACAGCATGGGATTTTTTTGGGAGGGGGTAAGTAGATATTGTCAAACTTTCTAAAGTTTATAAGAGAATCAAAGTAGCTATAATAGCCAAAGCAATCTTAAGAAGAAAAAAATTGTAGGAATGACACTTCCAGGTATCAAACATAGTATAAAACTACATTAATTAGCACAGTGTGGTATTGATATCAGGACAAGTGAACAGACTACTGAAAGAACACCAAATGAAAAAAAAATGGATCCATACATGTAAGGTCACCAAATTTTAGACAAAAGATGTCACCATAATTTAGTGGGGAAAGCATGGTCTTTCCATGGTACTATAGCAATTGGATCGCTATATGGGGAGAATGAATTTTGATTTTCTGTCTTACTATACACAATTTACAATGGAGAATAGGCCTTAGTGTGGTCAATATAATAATGTTTGTAGAAGAAAACATGCAGATATCTTCAGGCCACTGAAGATATTTAGGCAAATATTTCTTTAAAAGGATGCTAACAGGGGCACCTGGGTGGTTGCCCAGGTTGCCCAGGATTTCTTTAAAAGGATGCTAGCAGGGGCACCTCAACAGTGGGTTGAGGCCTCTGCGTTCGGCTCAGGTCATGATCTCAGGGTCCTGGGATCAAGCCCCACATCGGGCTCTCTGCTCAGCAGGGAGCCTGCTTCCCCCTCTCTGCCTGCCTCTCTGCCTACTTGTGATCTCTCTCTCTGTGTCAAATAAATAAATAAAATCTTAAAAAAAATAAATAAAAGGATGCTAACAATGGATTAAACTTCAATAACATTAAAAACGTCTGTTTATTGAAGTTATGACTAAAAGAATGGAAAAGTGTAATTAAAAGAATGAAAAGACCAACTACAGCCTTGTAGAAGATATTCTCAATATGTATACCTGATAAAGGCTTATATTCAAATGTATAAAGATTTCCTACTAATAAAAAAAGAATAAGATAAGCAACCCCATTTTTAAAAAAGATTTATATATTTATTTATTTAGAGAGCAAGCAGGGAAAGGGGCAGAGGAATAGGAAGAAAACCTCAAGCAGACTCCCTGCTGAGTGTGGAGCCCAATGCAGGGCTTGATCTGAAGACTCTGAGATCACAACCTGAGCTGAAATCAAGAGTCAGACACTTAACTGACTGAGCAACCCAGGCACCCCTAAACTAAAGCCCATTTTTAAAATGTGTAAAATGTTTGAACAGGAACTTCAGAAAAGAGAATGTCCAATTGGCCAACAAGCATATGAAACAGTGCCCATCCCTCAGACCTCTGGGAAATGCAAATAAAACCACATGACCTACGGATGTACTCCTACCCCAATTTCTACAATGTAATATGGTCAACAAAAACAAGAGTTGGTGAGGATATATATGCATTTCTGGTGGAAGTTTAATTGGTGTTTGTGAGAGTATCTACTGAAGCTCAAGATATGCTTACTTAATAACCCTCATATTCCACTTTTGGTAAAAAAAAAAAAACAAACAGGAGAAATATATTATGGCCATCATGACACATGTAAAATAATGTTAGTTGTTGCTACTTCTTTTTTTTTTTTTAACTTTTTTAATTTAAGATTTTATTTATTTATTTGACAGAGAGAGTGACCACAAGTAGGCAGAGAGGCAGGCAGAGATAGAGGGGGAAGCAGGCTCCCTGCTGAGCAGAGAGTCTAATGTGGGGCTTGATCCCAGGACCCTGAGATCATAACCTGAGCCAAAGGCAGAGGCTTTAACCCACTGAGCCACCCAGGCACCCAGTTGTTGCTACTTCTTAATAGCCACACACTGGAAATTTTCTGAATCATCAATGTTAAATTGATAAATAAATTTAAACTTAAATTCCATGTAATAATAAAAAATAACACTGGCTACGTGCAAAAATTTGGATGAATGAGTCTCAGTGTACTGACTGAAATTAACTAAGTAGAAAACAGTATAAAGCTGAATGATTCCATTCTCAAGTTCAAGAGCAGTGAAAACTTATCTATGGTGACTGGAGTTAGAACCTGGGTATCTCTGTGAGAAGAAGAATATTGTTTGGAAAGTAAAATTAGAGAGCCTTCAGAAGTGCTGAAAATTTTCTTTATCTGATCCTTAATATCTACACAACTTTTTTTTTTTTTAAAGATTTTATTTATTTATTTGACAGAGAGAGAGAGAGAGATCACAAGTAGGCAGAGAGACAGGCAGAGAGAGAGGGAGAAGCAGGCTCCCCGCTGAGCAGAGAGCCTGATGTGGGGCTTGATCCCAGGACCCTGAGATCATGACCTGAGCCGAAGGCAGAGGCTTTAACCCACTGAGCCACTCAGGCATCCCAATATCTACACAACTTATATGAGCTATAAACCCATTTTTATGGCTTACTGCATATATATTATACTTTGAAAAAATATGAAAACAATTAGAATAGTATGGCAGTTGGCTGGACAGGAGATGATGATGGCTTAGACCTATGTGTGAGAAGTAGAAATGACCAGAAATGATTATATTGAAAGGTATTTTGAAAGTACTATCAATACGACTTGTTGATGGACGTAATCTGAAAGTGAAAGAGCAATAAAGGTGACAACACTTTTTTTTTTTAATAAGTAGTGGCATCATTATGGACGTGGGGAGGATTGGAGGAGAAAAAGTTCAGGGGAAGGAAGTATTGTGAATTTTAGGTATGTGGTAAACCTCCAACCCAGAGATCAGAGGTAACATCAGGGATGATACAAATTTGATGACTTCAACACATAGAATGGAAAGTCATAGATGAATACTATATTTACAGAGATGTGGTTAATTATATAAGTGTATATTGATAGATGAGTAGATCAATAGAGAAGATAATGGGAGAGTAGCTAGGGACATAGGTTTTGGAATTAGAATCTTAATTCCATCATCTCCCATACTCACTAGCTGTATGATATGAGAAAATTGTTGCTTTCATTTCCAAAATCTTGCTTTCATTTTCTCAGCTGCAAAGTGTCACATAATGGAATCTAACAAGTAGATATAAGGTTAAGGTAGGTATAGGGGTTTAAAGGTGACACACGTTGTCCCTTTTACATTATAAATATTAAATAACAACTAGCTATAGGTATATAGATATATCTTAAAAAGCACAGAAGTGGGGTATCTGGGTAGCTCAGTCAATTAAGTGTCCAACTCTTAATCTCTGCTCAGGTCTTGATCTCAGGGTCGTAAGTTCAAGCCCACCATGGAACCTACTTTAAAAATAAAAAAGCACAAGAGCAGATATGGACAGCTGACAAAAGAAAAAATAATGGCTAAAAAACTTGAAAGACTGTTCTCTATCACTTGCAAGTAAATGCAGTCATGCAAGTGAATCGATAATGGTCTATCATTTTCATTCATCACATTAGTAAATTTTTGTGTATAGCAGTTTTATTCATAATTATTAAAACCTAGTTGCAACCAATAATTCCTCCAGAAGGTAAGAGGATAAACAAACTATACTACATACATTCATACAATGGGATATTATTTAGTGATAAAAAGAAATTAGCTATCAAGCCACAAAAGGCATAGAGAAACCTTTAGCAGATACTACTTTTTTAAGAAGCTAGTCTAAAAAGGCTGCATAAGCATATAATTCCAACTATACAACATTCTGGAGAAGACAAAACTGTAGAGATAGTAAAAAAATCAGTGCTTTCCAGGAGTTCAATGGGAGGGAGGAAAAGATTAGTAGGTGGAACCCAGGGGAATTTTAGGGTAGTGAAAATATTCTGTATGATATTGTAATGATGGATTCATCACATTATGCATTTGTGAAAATCCATAAAACCGTTCTGCACAAAGAAGTAACACCAATGTAAATTGTAGGGTTTAGGTAAAAATAATGAATTGGTATCAATTCAGCAGTTATAACAAATGTATTACACTAAGGCAAGATGTTAATAGAAAAACTGAGAGCAGAGGACAGAAGTGGTATGTGGGAACTTTTTGCACTATCTGTTCAATTTCCATAAACTTAAAACTGGTTTTAAAATATATTTTAAATATATAAAAATATATACATTTAATATATTTTAAATATATTGGTTTTAAAATATATTTTAAGTATACTGGTTTTAAAATATATTAAAATATATTTTTAAAATAATATATTTATATATATAATAAATTTAAAATATATTTTAAATATACTGGTTTTAAAATATATTAAAATATATTTTAAATATATAAAAATATAGAAAAATAAAGCTTATTATTTATTTGTTTTCACATAAGTCTTTTATGATCATAAAAACCAAAGCAATGTGAAATAGATTATTTTTCAGTTGGGTGATATTTAATCTGGAAAAATCCATCATGAGCATCATCTGAGACCAACAATGTCCATGAAGGTAAGCCTCTGCAAGTTGCAGGCAGAACAAGTTCAGCTCTTTTTGGCTGAAGATGATATGGTGTAAAACCTAAAATTAAAGGGGCGCCTGGGTGGCTCAGTCGTTAAGCATCTGCCTTCGGCTCAGGTCATGATCCCAGGGTCCTGGGATCAAGCCCCGCATCGGGCTCCTTGCTCTGCAGGAAGCCTGCTTCTCCTGCTACAATTCCCTCTGCCCCTCTGCTTGTGTTCCCTCTCTCGCTGTGTTTCTCTCTGTCAAATAAATAAAAATCTTTAAAAAAAAAAACAAAAACCTAAAATTAAGGCCCCAAATTATATGCTGTCTTGACATATGGTGAAGGGGCCTTGAATGGCGTAATAACTACACATTCCCTTCTTACTTTATCCCCAAAGATAAGGGCTCTAACCAGAAAAACCTCTTAATCAAGGGGATTGGCAGAGTGCCTGGTTATCCTTCAGTAACAGGTTTCAGTTCACCACTGGCTTGGAGAATTATTCCAACAAGCCAGACCCTCCCATGGGAACCAGGAGTCACTTAACCTTCTTAATACTACAAAGTTTCTTATAGTGCCTGATTATCCACTTTGTTTTTAAATGCAACTTGTGTGACTCTGTGTGATATGCAGTGTCTTCCCTTGGTCTTTGAATATATATAATTATCGAACTGTTATCAATTTTATCTGTCCAATGTTGGGAGTCATGTGTCCAACCATTACCCAACCTTGACAGGAATCCCTCCCTCATCAGTGGGATGAATGGGAAAAGATTAAAACAGACAGGTCTTACTTGAGTAAGGTTTTACTTGAGTAAAACAGTGGGTGAGAGACTAGGACCTCTAATGGAACTCAGGATACTCAAGATTCCTTCCAGAAATTGGAGAGAAGGAACAGAGGTCTACCTTCTCTAAGCATATTGAGATTACTAATGTACAATGTGGGCACCTGACAGCTGGTAAAGTTGAGATGGCTTTTACCACAGGTACTGGTAGCTACATAGCTCTGGTAAAGTCCCTGGGCATGTGAGAATACACCACATAGCTTTCAGAAGGTGTCTCACATACCCAAAGCTCTCAGGAATGTCCTCAGTGTACATATATGGATAAATGAGGTTCAAATGATGGCTCTTTCCCTCATAAAGGTTACTTCCATAGCTTCTCTCTGATACAAATCATTCCCTGCATTCCCAAGGCCTTTGTCCAGTGTGAATTTTCCTGTGCTGAAAAAAGTTAGGCCTTTGGCTGAAGGTGTTCTCCACATTCACTGCACTTACAGGGCCTGTCTGGGCTGTGAATTTTCCAGTGTTAAATCAGGAACACACATTTGGCTGAAGTCTTACACACAGAATACATTTCTCTGCTGTAAACATTTGATGCCAAATGAAGTTGGACCTTTTGCTAAATCATATCCAATATTCACTTTATTCACAGGATCTTGTTGCAGGATGAACTCTCCAGTATTGAACTGGGTTGGGGTGTAGCCTTTTTCCATTGTGAATGCTTTGATGTTTAATGAGGCTGGAGATTTTGTATGAACAAAAAAGTTGCCACATTCAAAATGCCTTTCTCCAGGGTGAATCCTCCAGTGCTCAGTAAGTGTGGCATTGTAGATAACGGATTTCCCTCATTTGCTGCAGTTAAGTCTTTTCTCCACTGTCAACACTTTGATGTTGAATGAGGTGGGAGCACTGGCCAAAGAAATTACCACAGTTGCTGCGTTTGTAAGGTGTTTCTCCAGTGTGAACTTCCCGATGTATTATTTATGGTGTATGGGTTTATGGTTAAATAATTCCTGCATTCACCCTATTCATAAGGACTTTATCCAGTGTGTATTCTCTAGTGCTGAACAAGTATCTATTGTGATTAAAGTTTCTCCCATACTCAGTGCATTTGTCATGCCTTTGTTCAATGTGAAAGGCCTCTTCCCATTTAGTGTTCCTGTGTGGCTCTCCGTCCTTCACTATGAGTAAACTGATGTTTGAAAAGACCTGAGTTGGTTGAGGAATCTTCACCCTCCCCACATATGAAGGACTTCTATGAACATGGAATTCATAGTTCTTCAAATCTGAGATCCTGCACTTCTGTAGGGTTTCTCTCCACTGTGCAGTTTGTGGTGTGTGAAAGTTTACACTAAACCAGAAACCTCTCTCATTCCCAGTACTTTATGCCATCTGAATACATAGTTGGAAAATACCTTTCAAGAGAGGGCCACACATTGCAATGGAATGGACCTTCTGTTAGATATATCTGTCTTGGGAGCCTTGACCTGTGACTCTCCGTGTACAAAAACATTCAGCTCAGAAGATGCTTCCTCAGCTTTTACTCTATACCAACAACAGTCAGGCCTGTCCAAGCCCTTCTTGCTATGGCTGGAATCATACCTGATTGGTCAGGTACTGTATTAGTCTCACAGGGTTGCCATTACAAAATACCACAGACTAAGTAGGTAAAACAACAGAAATTTATTTATTCACAATTCTGGAGGCTGGAAGTTCAAGATCAGGTCCTGGCAGGTTTGGTTTCTCCCTGAGATGTCTCTCCTTGGTTTGTAGCCACCTTCTTGCTGTTTACTCACATGGTTTTCCTCTATGTACATACAACACTGATATATTTTCTTCTTCCTAACAGTAATGTTGGATTGGAGCATTACCCTTATGACCTTATTTACCTTTCTAAAGGCCCTATTTCCAAATACAATCACAGTGAGAATTAGGGTTTTAACATACAGATTTTGCAGGGACACAATTTAATCCATAAAGGTGCCAGAGCTCTCTCTGCTCCAGTTGCATAATTTCTAGGACCTGGAAGATGCACATCTTCTGCATGGTGCCTACGTAGTTCCGCAATCATAAGAATCAAAAAGCAACCAAAATGACCCCACTATACGGCTGGGTTTTTTAAAGACAGAATTTGGATGGGAAAGGGAGAATGTGCCTCATTCACAGTTATGAAGACTATAAAATCCAAATATTCTTCTGAAGATCCACTTGGCAAGATATAGCAAAAATTTTCAGAATTTTGTATACTTTTTGAGTCAAAATAATAATTACATTTCCAGAAATTTATTTCCAAAAAAAGTTAATGGACGTGCCCAGAGATTTGTTGTTTTTCTACTACTTTCCTATATGTAACATGCAATTCGATACATAAAATATATGTAGGAATGCATTTTAATAAGCATATTGTTATATAACTCATATATCCCATACTGGAATATCACATCATTGTTTGCAATTTGTCAATATAATAACTTGTGGAGGAAATAAAAGGAATAGTATGCTAAAAGTAAATGATGTAATATGGCCCTAAGATGTCTGCAAATTAAAAAAATGCATTTTAGAGAGGAAAAAGTTTGTAGACTTGTATGTATACAAGTGTATGTATAGAATGTCTATAAAGAGGAACTTTTCTGTTATTGTTAAACAAATGAATATGTAATTGTGGCCAAATTCAGTCTGAAGATCAAGTCAGTTACTTTTTTTTTTAACACAGACACCTTTGTTTTAGAAAAAAATTATCAACATAATTATAAAAAGCAAAATAATTACCTACCTAATACAGGAACAATAATTTCACATGTTGATACTGTGGCCCGAGATAAAAAATGTAATGCAAATTGGGTTTATCTTCAGCCAAACTTTGACCTTGAAGAATTAGAGAAAATCTACTCCTAAATATTTAGATGAATTATATATTCCACATGGTTTTATTTTAGACAGAATAACACAAGATTTCAGGAAACATACTGAAAATGATGAGACTTGCGTTGTCTATGCCAAAGGGGCAGGGGTAGAAAGAGCACATCCTGTGAATAAGGGTGGGGGTTCCCCTGAAGGAAATGGCCCTTCCCACTGTCCTTCCTGCTATGGAGAGAATGGGTATGTTTTGGAAAACAAGGAGAGAAAAAACTCTTTCCACTGTCTAGGGCCAAAAGGTTGAGAGTCTTTGTGGTAAATGGGTCCAGAGAGTTTTCTTAGTAATGTGTGAAAGTAATAACTAGTTATCTGACACATAGAAGAGATCAGGAGATAGCAATGGCCCTTAGTCTGTGTCGAGGTCCTTTGAGTTTAAAGAGTTACCACTGCTATTGCCAGTGAAAAACCTACCTCTTTCTGATTACTAAGATCAATTACTCCTGCTAGGATAGAGACTCCTTTCCTTGCCTGTTGTCAATGCTCTGCTGATAAATGTTTAACAGCCAGTTCTGAGTGTAGTGGTAAGATCCTTGATTTGTAGCATTTGCAATTTCCATGGTGTAACTATTCCCATTTTGGCTAATTTCAAGCTACTAATGCTAAGTTACATGTTGAGAAGGGATGCACATAATTGGCTCTGGCAACCAGTTTGAGTCTGCTGGTCACCTGGCATGAGAAAGAAGCTTGAAATAAAAGCAGCAGCAGCAGAAGCAGCAGCAGCTTGAAGTGACAGAACAATAGCTATAGTTTAACACTGAATGGGAATATTGCTGTGCCCACTGTAGATGCATTTCCTTTCTGAGAATCATGATTTCTGGAATTGTCTCTGTAATTTAAATTTGCAAATTAAATTTGCAGGGACAAATTTCCCAAATGAGTCCCAGAGAATGGTGGGAAGCTGGGTTGCTCCTTCTTCTACCCCTTAGTTCATGGACTTATAAATTCTACCTACTGGGGATGGAGCACCATATAATACTTATTGATTTAGGGTATATACTGCATCTTAGAAGATGGTTCCCTATGCTTGCAGTATATTAGATCTCGGTTTGTACTTTAAGGGCATTGTAAAAAGGTCATTCCATTGATCTAACATACTGTCAGTTTATTTGATAGAACCAGTGCGTCCCCTAGTCATGTGCCCACTACTGTATCTCATTTGTCATGAAGTGTGACAAAAAGAGCCTTAATAGTCTTTTCAGCTTGATTAAACTTTAGAAAGGCTCTAGGACTTCACCTCCCTTTTCTTGTAGCATTTACTTTAGAAAAGTTATAAATTCTATATCCCTTTGACGTGTAAATGTTTTTATTTTTTAAAGATGACAAGTTTTTGAATGCATAGATTGCTCTAGGTAGCAGTGACATTTTAACAATATTTGTTCTCCCAACCCATGAGCATGGATTGTGTCTTCCTCAATTACTTTCATAAGTGTTCTATAGTTTTCAGAGTACAGATCCTTTAGCTCTTCAGTTAGGTTTATTCCTAAGTATCTTATGGGTTTTGGTGCAATTTGTAAATGGGATCAATTCCTTAATTTCTCTTTCTTCTGTCTTATTGTTAGTTTATAGAAATGCAACTGACTTCTGTGCACTGATTTTTGTGCAATTGATTTCTGTGCAGCTGATTTCTGTGCATTGATATCTTGACATGTTGCTGAATTCTTGTATGAGATCTAGTAATATTTGGGTGCAGTCTTTGGAGGTTTCCACAAAAATGCAATCCCTATCAAAATACCATCAACACTTTTCACAGAGTTGGAACAATTAGTCCTAAAGTTTGTACAGAACCAGAAAAGACCTTGAATAGCCAGAGGAATGTTGAAAAAGAAAATCAAAACTGGTGGCATCATAATTCCAGACTTCAAGCTCTATTACAAAGCTGTAATCATTGAACACTACATCAAGAACTAATGATATGTTGTCTGGATCAGTGGAACAGAATAGAGAACCCAGAAATGGACTCTCATTCTATGGTTAATTAATCTTTGACAAAGCAGGAAAGAATATCCAATGGAAAAAAGACAGTCTCTTTAACAAATGGTATTGAGAAAATTGGACAGCCACATGCAGAAAAATGAAACTGAACCATTTCCTTGCACCATACACAAAAATAAACTCAAAATGGATGAAAGACCTAAATGTGAGATAAGAATCCATCAGAATCCTAGAGAACATAGGCAGCAACCTCTTTGACCTCAGCAACAGGAACTTCTTGCTAGACACGTCTCCAAAGGCAAGAGAAATAAAAGCAAAAATGAACTGTTGGAACTTCATCAAGATAAAAAGCTTCTGCATAGCAAAGGAAACAGTCAACAGAACTAAAAGGCAACCTGTGGAATGGGAGAAGATATTTGCAAATGACATATCAGAGAAAGGGCTAGTATCCAAATTCTATAAAGAGCTTCTCAAACTCAACACCAAAAACACAAATAATCAAGTCAAGAAATGGGCAGAAGACACGAACAGACATTTCTTCAAAGAAGACATACAAATGGCCAACAGACACAAGAAAAAATGTTCCACAGCACTCGGCATCAGGGAAATACAAATCAAAACCACAATGATATTCCACCTCATACCAGTCAGAATGGCTAAAATTAACCAACAAGACAATGAGGAAACAAGAGATGTTGGTTATGATGAAGGGAAAAGGAAACCCTCTTACACTGTTGGTGAGAATGCAAGTGGGTGCAGCCACTCTGGAAAACAGTATGGAAGTTCCTCAAGAAGTTAAAAATAGAGCTACCCTACAACCCAGGAATTGAACTACTAGGTATTTACCCCAAAGATACAAATGTATTGATCTGAAGGGGCACCTGCACCCCAATATTTATAGCAGCGATGTCCACAATAACCAAATTATGAAAAGAGCCTAGATGTACATTGACAGGTGAATGGATAAAGAAGACATGGTGTATATACATATATAGTAGACTATTACTTAGCCGTCAGAAAGATGAAATCTTATCATTTACAGTAACATGGATGGAACTGGAGGGTATCACTCTCAGTGTGAGATTGCTTACGATTCTCCCCTCCCACGCTCTTTCTCTCTCCTAATATTAAAAAAAGGCCTCTTTTCTGACAACCCAGGAAAGTCCTTCTCTCTCTCTCTCTTTTTAAGTTTTTACTTATTTATTTGACAGACAGAGAGAGAGATCACAAGTAGGCAGAGAGAGAGAGAGAGAGAGAGAGAGAGAGAGGGAAGCAGACTCCCCACTGAGCAGAGAGCCAGATGTGAGGCTCAATCCCAGGACCCTGAGATCATGACCTGAGCCAAAGGTAGAGGCTTAACCCACTGAGCCACCCAGACGCCCCTTCCCAGGAAAGTCTTCCACCTGGAGCAATTCTGAAATGCAGTGATCAAGGAAGGTAGGGCCTATTATCTCCCAGACTCAGTGAGAGGATAGGAGCCTAACTTCTGGAACACCAGTTAGCCAATACAGATGACTAATCACAGAGAAAAACATTTGCAAACTCAAGAATAAGTCACTGTGTTTGATACATCGCATTGATCAACCTCCCCAGTAACATCCTCTGGTATTTTTCCACTAGCTCACCCCAGCACTTAAAAATCCTCCCGTCTTTTATTTCAACAGAGTTGAGTTCAGACTGAGCTTTGGCTTCTCTACTCTGTTGTAGCATTTTAAAAAAGCCTTCCTTGACTATTTAACTTTGTCCAGTGCAATTTTTGCTGTGACACTGAATCTCTTGGTCTGAGGTGATATTTTGTGAAATGCTGAGTGGGTAGCTCTAATATTTGAAACTTTTGGATGTTGTGGCTAGCTGAGGTCCTGGAGGTAGGAAAGGCATGCAATACATTCTTCCTTCCCAATTCAGTGAGTCCAGTGTAAGTCAACTTGCCACCAATAGTCTGGTACTTGCCTCAACTGATGATGCTATATATTCCAATTTTTGTCCTTATGATTAGGACATTAAATGCCAAGCAGTTATAAGACTTATTTTGGCATTATGAGTGGGACTCCATGTTATTGAGCCCATATATTGTCTTTATCACTGCCATCATAGTTACATGAGTATATTAGGACAGCACTGGGGTGGTTGATAGCAAAGACAAGTTGAGTTCAGCAGGCTGTTGTCTACTTGTTTGTTTAATGTCCCTCAGTGATGGATGTTCTCTAGTGCATGATACAAAGATCTTTGTACTTGGTTCTCACCCAGATAGGCATGTTCACAGATCTCCTTTCCACCATTTTTCCCTCTAGGTATATGGCCCATAAGCAAAGCCATTTGCCAGGGCTAATTAGTCTGTATTTATTTTTACCTTAGGACAATCCTCTTTTCACAAAAGTAGATAACCAAGGGCTGTGAAGTTCTATTCATTTGGTAGATTTCTCCTCACCACTCCCTTTCAAGTGACTTTCTTAAGTGGGACTTATAGAGCTGTAATGAATTTTTGGCTTGGACCCATATGTAGGGTGAACCTATCCATAAACCAAACTAGGCCTCTCCCTTCCTATTTCAGTTAGCCATAGGGAATCCTCATGCTACTCTAAATGTGGGCTGAAGAACAGTCTCTGGTATAGTGGTTGTAGGTACCATGGGCTTCTGGGTGCCCTGCTCTCTCTCTATAGATCCATGGGATTGTGGTGGCTGGCAGTCCAAAATAAACAGGACAGAACAGCCAGCTAGAAACTTAGGCAAAAACAAAAACAAACCTAAGGAAGGGAGGAGGAAAGGAAGGAAGTTGGGGAGGAAAGAAGAAGGGAAGGAAGAAAGAAAAAAGAAAAGAAAGGAAGGAAAGGAGAAAGAAAGAAAAAGAATGGGGGGAAGAAAGGAAATGTAGGTAAAAGGTAAAGTCACAGTTCTGAGTCTGAAATCCATAGGTCAGACCAGCAGTTGGAAAACTCAGACAAGATTTCTAGGGGCGCCTGGGTGGCTCAGTGAGTTAAAGCCTCTGCCTTCAGCTCAGGTCATGATCTCAGGGTCCTGGAATAGAGCCCTGCATCACACTCTCTGCTCAGCAGAGAGCCTGCTTCCCCCTATCTGCCCACTTGTGATCTCTCTCTCTGTCAAATAAATAAATAAAATTTAAAAAAAATTTAAAAAAAGATTTCTATATTAATTTTGAGACAGAATTCCTTTTTCTGTAAAAAACCTCAGTTTTTACTCTTAAGGGCTTCAACTGATTGGATGAAGTACACCCTTGTCATTGAGGGTAATGTCCTTAAAGGCAACTGTTTTTAAATGTAAAATACTTCATAGCAATATCTAGAATAGTGTTTAGCCAAACTGGACACCACCATAGCCTAACCAAGTTGGTGCATGAAATTAACCATCACTGTAATTATCTGCTTGTAGAAGGTAGGATTTTATTTACTTATTTAATTTTTCATGCTTTCAAAAGTTTGGACAGTTTTATCTAATAAAACAAGGAATATCTCATTATATCTGTTCCCAAAGACTTTTGGTAAAATTCTTTTATTGTTTATTATATAGGCCATTATTAACTCATCCTGCCTAGAATTTAGTAGAGGTTATAAGCATAATTATCAAGTGAAGATAAGTGTTCTGGTAACTGGCAAAGTCTTAAGAAGAGAAGTTCAACAAACATCAAAATTATTTTAGGTATTATTAGGGCTAATAGTTTTTTGATGGTGACATTTCAAGTTAATGACCAGGAAAATAGAAATCTCTTACTTTTAATCCATACTTGATTTAAAACTTGTCTATGTTGATCATATACTCTGACCAAGGCCACTGTGCTAAGTGTAGTAGGGTTTTCAAAATTTCATGGCAATAAACTCTCATCCCCAAGGAGAGGAAATTTAAAACAACGAAATGTACATTAAGAGTTGTTGTTACTACAGTATTTAAGAAGTGCAAAAAAGAGAATTATGACCAGTTCCATTCCCACTACAGTCATCTAGTAAATCAGAATGCACATCTTCAGTAAATATCCTTACCTTGACTTCTCCCTACTGAGATGCTATTAGCCTCTGTTAAAGTAATGTTCTCCCTAATAGTGGTTAAGTAATAAACTGAGCTTTTTCTCATCAACAAACTGTTCTAGTAACAAAGAATTAATTTTAAAGGGATTTGTAAAAAGGTGGGGAAAAGTGCTTAAAGATAAACGAAAGTCAATTCAACTCAAAATTTTAAAGCTGCTTTTTATTTTAAACGCAATTTGGTAATGAATTCCCCTTCACCTCCCTCTCCCATTCCAAAGGGTAGCTTCTAGATTTCATTAAAAATCTAATGGAGATTTTTTTCTGTTTTAAGTTGAGACCCAGATTTTATTTGTATTTGGTGGGGTCCTAATTTGTTAATTAATTTGTTAATTAATAAGTAAATTAAAATTTACTTGCAAATCATTTCTAGTTTCTAACAATAACATTTCTAGCTTCATTACTGGCAAATTTGTGTAGTAGTAGATGGGGTGGGGATAGAATTAACATTTTCACTTTTATTTTGTCAGGCAAATCTTTCAAAATTCCTAGGACTCATGAACAAGTAGGACCTTGCATGTATATCTGGAGGACAGAAATCAATTCCACATGTTTAGGAATAAACAACCAACTTTGGATGCAAAAACAATAAGGGAAGGCTTCAAAAGGTGTAATTTAAAGAGCATTTTTAGCTTCTTAATTACTTTTTTGAACTTTTAACTTCCTTCTTAAGTAAAGATTGTTTCTTGTTACAAATGGCATTCATTAGGAGACATGTCCTTTTTACCTTCTGTTCTTGGGGAAAACAGACTATTCTGAGTAAATTGGCAGGAAAGAGAACATGGAAAACTGTCGTATTGGGGGAATGAGTCAAGGCCTTGGCTTTATGTAGCTGATTTACGTTAGCACTTGAAAATTGTACAAGAACCTTTAATAATCTGTTTAAGTTTTCATTAATTACTGACATCCTACTTTAGCTCAGCTATGTTTGTGATAGTTCATAATCACTATATTCCAGGATCTTCTTCCTTCTGGCTTACTGCTAATTTTAATTTTTCATATATTCTTAAGGGAGAAAAAACACTTTTCATGTGCTCACATGGCAGTGTCTCACATTAGAGAATAAAGGACAGTAAGAAATAGTGTTAATTTGTATATGATTTATCTAATACTATGTTTCTCTTTAGGTAAAAAAATTGTCCAAGAAATATTTACTGAAATATGACAGGACCAAGCTGATTAAAAAAGATTATTTTGGAATTGTGAGGTACTTGC
This sequence comes from Procyon lotor, assembly GCA_028646535.1. Taxonomy (NCBI): domain Eukaryota; kingdom Metazoa; phylum Chordata; class Mammalia; order Carnivora; family Procyonidae; genus Procyon; species Procyon lotor. The sequence goes on along the minus strand of CM053606.1, from coordinate 122,927,491 downwards.
AAGAGGGGTATTAACAAAATTTTGAACTTAGGCAGCTCCTTCTATGTACACTCCATCCCTAATCATTCTTCACCTAGTCTTTATTCCATCATACCCTCACACACATCTACTATTGGTACAACCATCCTGTGCACATAGCATTCTTCTGGCATTAGTCATTATTAGTCTCCTAACATCAGTCAGTGTATTTCCTATAACTCAGAGAGAGTCCAATCCTTTGGTGAAACATCATGTTTTCATGGTAGCAGCTCTTAGTGGACTGTGTCCTTCATCCATCAGCATGATTACTTGTAAAGGCAAGTTATCTGCCCTGTTTCCTCCTAATTCATTAAAAATATATTTGAAAGGTTATTATTACTTCTAAAAACATTTCAGTGCTTTCCTCTCCTAAAAATTTTAAAATCCTCACAAACCTTGCCAGAAATGTCTGATTTGGCTCCTGACCTCCCCTCTAAATTTGTCTTTTACTCCCATTCTCTCATCACTTTACTGAGATATAATTGACATATAATAAATGCACATAAAGCTTACAATCTGATGTTTTGACACCAATGTCATATTGACACACCAATGAAACTATATCATTATCATCAAGATAATAAACTTATATAATATTCTCCTAAGTTTCTTAATGTCTTTTTATAATTCCTCCCTCCCAACCTAACTCTTTTCCCTCCCTGGGAACGAATGATCAGCTTTCTGGCACTTTAGGTTACATTTACATTCCAGAGTTTTATATAAGTGGAATAATACATATATATAATTAATACATTTATATATATTGTATATATTCTTTTTAATCTGGCTTCTTTAGCATAATTATTTCAGTCATTCATGTTGTTAATTGTATCAGTAGTTCATTTCTTATGATTGCTAAGTTGGATTCCATTGTATGAATATGCCCTATTTGTTTATTCACCAGTTGATGGATATTTTTGTTTCTAGCTTTTGACTATTTCAAATAAAATTGGTATGAATATTTGTGCACAAGTCACTGTATATACATATCTAATTTTTTTTCTTTAATTACTAATGATGGTGAGCATCTTTTTATGTATTTATTTGAAACCCAAGATATATTTCTAATGATGGGTCTATTCAAATTTTTATCCATTCTTTTAGTTTAGTGTTTTGTTTGTTATCCATTGTTATCATTGTTTGGTTTCAACTGTTCTTTAAATACTCTGGATACAAGTCTTTTATCATCTATGCTTTGCAGATAGTTCTAACTAGTTTGTAGCTTACCTTTCATTCTCCTACTAGTACCTTTAAAAGAAGTTTCTTTTTTTTTAATGGAAGTCCAGTTTATTATTTTTCTTTTACAGATTTTGTTTTTGATATCATACTTAAGAATTCTCTAACCCAAGGTCACAAAGATTTTCCCTATGGCTTGTATAGTTTTAGGGGTTTTTTTTCTTTTAAAGATTTTATTTATTTATCTGACAGAGAGAGAGAGAGCACAAGTAGGCACAGAGGCAGGCAGAGAGAGAGGGGGAAGCAGGCTCCCTGCTGAGCAGAGAGCCTGATGGGGGACTCGATCCCAGGACCCTGAGATCATGAACTGAGCCGAAGGCAGAGGCTTTAACCCACTGAGCCGCCCAGGTGCCCCTATAGCTTTAGGTTTTATACTTAGGTCTAGGATCAGTTTTTAGTTAATTTGAATACCCAGTGCAAGGTATTGATCAAAATCCACTTTTTGCATAAAGATATTCAATTGTTTCAGTATAATTTGTTGAAAGGCTATCCTTTGTCTACTGAATTGCCTTTGGATTTTTATCAAAAGTCATTTCTCTAAATACACGTGAATATATTTTTCTATACTCAATTCCATTGATCTATTTCTTTGTCTTGATACAAATACCATGCTAAATTGATTACTATAGTTTTATTTTGTCTTAAAATCAGGTAGCATTGGCCCTCAGGCTTTGTTCTTTTTTTGCTAGGTTGTCTTGCCTATTCTAGGTCTTTTGAATTTCATTATAAATTTTAGAATCAGCTTGTAAACTGTTTTAAAAATGTCCTTTTTGTTTTATTGAGTTATAATTTACATACCATAAAATTCATACATTTTATGTGTGCAGTTGAGAGTTTAAATACATTTATAGAGTTGGAAAACCATCAAAATTGTTTTAAAGTATGTTCAGGATCCCCAAAATATTCCTCTTACCTGCTGGCAGTCAGTTCCTTTCTCACCACCAACCCTAAGCAACCATTAATTTTTTGTTGTTTATGTTTCTTTAGATGTGTCTTTCTGGGACATTTTATATGAATGGAGTCATATAATATGTGATGTTGCTTCCAACTTCTTTTACTTTATCAGTAAATAATTTTTTTTATTGTTGAATAGTATTCCATTATATGGATAATGAGATATAGTTTATCCATTAACTTATTAGTGAACGTTTGGGTCATTTCCAACTTTTGGCATCTTTGAAGGATGCTATGTGAACATTTGCATGCAAGTCTTCATTTGGACATATAGTTTCACTTTCTTGGGTAGATTCCTAGGAATGTAATTGTTGAGTCATAGGATAATTTCTTCTAAAAAATAGATTTCATTTTTCAGAGCATTTTTAGGTTCACAGTAAAATTGAACACAAAATATACAGAGTCCCTATAAAACCCCTCCCCCCACAAATGCATAACCTTCCCCACTACCAGCACCACTCACTACAGTGGTACATTTGTTACAACTGATGAACCTACATTGACACATTATTGTCACCCAAACTCTGTAGTTTATATTGGGTTCCTTTTTGATGTTGTCAAGTTCTCTGGGTTTTGAGAAATGTATAGTAACATAGAGCCGCCATTATAGCATCATATGAAATATTTTCACTGCCCTAAATATTCTCTGTGCTCTGCCTATTCATTGCTCCCTCTCGCCTAATCCCTGGCAACCACTAATCTTTTTACTGTCTCCATGGTTTCACCTTATCAGGATGTCCTATAGTCAGAATCATGCAGTCTTTTCAGATTCATTTCTTTCACTTAGTAAATGCATGTAAACTTCTTCTATATATTTTCATGGTTTGATAGCTCATTTGCTTGTATCACCAAATAATATTGTACTAACTAGATGTACCAGTTTGTTTATCCATTCATCTACTGAAGGGCATCTTTATTGTTCCAAGTTTTGGCACTTATGAATATTAAAGCTACTATAAACATCTGTGTCCATGTTTTTGTGTGGACATAAGTTTTCAAATTTTCAACTCATTTGTAAGAAGCCAACAAGCTGTCTTCCAAAGTGGCTATACCACCTTGCATTCTCATCAGGTATGAATGAAAATTCCTGTCACTCCACACCTCTTTCAGCTTTTGGCGAAATTACAGATTTTGGCCATTCTAATAGGTATACAGTAATAACTCATTACTGTTCTAATTTTCAGTTTCCTAATGACATATGAAGTAGAGAATCTTTCATATGCTTATATCCCATTTGTATACCTTCTTTGGTGAGGTGTCTGATCAGGTCTCTTGCCCATTTTTAAATCAGGTTTTTAATTTTCTTATTTGTTGAGCTTTGAGATCTTTGCATATTTTGGATTACAGTCTTTAATCAGACATGTCTTTTGCAAATATGTGCACATTTCATTCTCTTGATATCACTTGCAGAGCAGGGTTTTTAAAATTATTTTAACAAAGCCAAACTTTATCAATTATTTCTTTCATGAATTGTGACTTTGTTGTTTCATCTTTGTTATTTCATCATAGCTGGGGCGCCTGGGTAGCTCAGGGGGTTACAGCCTCTGCCTTTGCCTCAGGTCATGATCTCAGGGTCCTGGGATCGAGCCCCACATCAGGCTCTCTGCTCAGCGGAGAGAATGCTTCCACCTCTTTCTCTGCCTGCCTCTCTGCCTACTTGTGATCTCTCTCTCTCTGTCAAATAAACAAAATCTTTTTAAAAAATAATAAAAATAATAAAAAGTCATAGCTGTACTCAAGGTCACTTAATTTTTTTTCCTAAGTAATCTCTAGGAGTTTCATAGTTTCATGTTTTACTTAATTTTAGTGAAGGGTATAGGTCTGTGTCTGGATTCATTAATAAATTTTATTTTTAATTTGGTTTCACAAGTTCATAGTTGGAGAAGAAATTTAGGATGAATTGTATTTTGAATGTCACTTATAACTGATCTAGATTATATTTAAATGAGACTCTAGATGAATTGATATTGGAATGAGTTAAGACTTTGGGGGCTGTTGAGATGGAATGAATGTATTTTGCATTTGAGAAAACCATGAATTTGGGAGAGTTCTGGGGTGGAAGGGTATGGACTGAATTGTGTCCCTCAAAATACATATATTGAAGCCCTATGCATCAATGTGTGATAGTATTGTGAGATGGGCCTTTGGGAGGTAATTACCATTAGATAAGGTCATGAAAGTGAGTCTTTCATTACAGGATTAATGCCTTTATTGTATCTCTCTCCCTTCATGAGCACACTCTGAGGTATAGCTATGTGAGCAAACAGTGAGTTGGTACCTATCTACAAGTCAGGAGAGGAGTCCACACCAGAACCCAATCGACTAGCATCCTAATCTTAGACTTCCAGCCTCTAGATCTGTGAAAAAATAAATTTCTGTTGTTGAAGTCATCCAATGATTGGTATTTTGTTTTGGAAGCCTGAGCTGAGTCACCATCAATTTGTGAGGCATTATCTTTCCATAATCAGAGGAAAAATCTAATGATTAAGCTCATAGTCCACTACTCTGTTTTCTTTCTTTTCTTTCTTTCTTTCTTTCTTTCTTTCTTTCTTTCTTTCTTTCTTTCTTTCTTTCTTTCTTTCTTTCTTTCTCTTTCTTTTCTTTTCTTTTCTTTTCTTTTCTTTTCTTTTCTTTTCTTTTCTTTTCTTTTCTTTTCTTTTCTTTCCTTCCTTCCTTCCTTCCTTCCTTCCTTCCTTCCTTCCTTCCTTCCTTCCTTCTTTCTTTCTTTCTTTCTTTCTTTCTTTCTTTCTTTCTTTCTTTCTTTCTTTCTTTCTTTCTTTCAAGATTTTATTTATTTACTTGGCAGAGAGAGTGAGCACAAGCAGGGGGAAGCCACAGATGGAGAGGAAGCAGGCCCTCCACGGAGCAGGGAGGCTGATGCAGGGCTCGATCCCAAGGACGCTGGGATGACCTGAGCCAAAGGCAGACACTTAACTGACTGAGCCACCTAGATGCCCACTGTTTTGTTTTTGTTTGTAGTAATTAGGACCCTCCTGGGTTTTTGTTTATTTGTTTGCTTGTTTTTAGAGAGAGAGAAAGAGAGCATGTGTGTGCATGTGCATGTGTGCAAGGCGGGGGAGGGGCAGAGGGAGAGGGAGAGAGAAAATCCTAAACAGACTCCCCACTGAGTACAGAGTCCAACCTGGGGTTTGATCCTAGGACCCAGAGATCATGACCTGAGCCAAGAGCTAACCGCTTAACCAAATAAGTCACCCAGGTGGCCCTAGACCCTTTTGGTTTTTATAGATAGAAAATGAACATACACACAAAAACTTAAAGCAATAAAGGAACCAACTGGGTTATGTAACTGGAATGTCTAAAGTAAGGCTGAATCATGAGTTTAAAAATATTATTAGAATTCCATCTCAGCCCCTTCTAACTCTAATGACCTATACCTAGAGACAGTCTCCTATGTAGAAGCAAAATGAGTACAGGACAAGTCTCTGTTTTAGATTCCCTGCTGAGCAGTATCATTCCTGTTGCCTTCTACACCCTCCCTCACATCATAATAGAGACACCTGAACTACATTTTCCTGAGCTCCTTAATAGCAGAGTTCCTGTTAGACTTTAACAATGAGTAGCACATTTTGAGGAGGTTTGAAAATTCTAAGAGAAGGAGAAGCCATTATTCTCCAGCTGCAGGCAGGTGTGTGGGCAGCAAGTCTACAGACATGCATTTTACCATCAACTTCCAGGCATCCTGTTAGAATCACCTACACTGTTGCTGCCAGGGTTTTCTGTAAATCTCATACTTCTAATTTTTGTGAACTCTAGCAGTGGCCTTTCTGATCTTTATTTTCTGGCTTTTCCAAGGGCTGTGTAAGCCTCTGATAACCCATGTAAGGGCCTTTGCTGCTGGAAATGCTTAAAAGAGTCTGTTTTCCTATCGGAATATTAGAGGACACAGTAAGCACAATACATCCCTTATAGCTGTTGTTCTCAAAGAAAAGGACGCCTTTTAGTATCCATATCAATTTCCTCAAATAAACATCAATTTTACTAATTAGTTATTTTCCCATAACTGCAAAAACTCACTGTGTTTAGGCTCGGCCTTAGGAAGTTCCTTGTGTTTACAGCAAGGATGGTGGGACCACTCTTGTCAGACAAGAGTCACAAACAATGGAAAAGTGGAAGTTTCCAAAAGATAGGAATAGAAGTGATATTAGAAGAGCAAGACACTGTTCTTTTGATGAACACAGAATATCTATAGTACTAAGTATTTTTGGTTTTGCCTTTTATAAAAAAGTGGAATAAATTATATTGTCCAATGAAGGTACATGTTACTTACTGGAGACAGATTTTAAAATTCTGTTAGCATTTGTCTTTAAAAAAGAGCAGTTATATCCAGTTTAATTCACATAATTATGCCTATCAATTCACTGACAGATTAATGAAGGGAGAGAAACATCCCATAACTCAGAAAAAAGAACTATACTCTTTCATCTCTCTAAAAGAGTTTAACATTTTTTTCACCTTAGGAACTAATTAATAAGTAATTTCAATCACATAATTTTAAATACAGAAATGATGCACTTATTACAAACATATCATTTTCTTATATGTTGTTATAAATTTTGAATTTTAAAAATTTGGTATGTAAAATTATAAGAAATTGAGAAACAATAGAATATCACATGTGCTATGCTATTTCTGTTTTTATATTATAGAATATTTTAGACATAAAGTGCACTAACAATGTTTTAGTTAGGGTAAAAGCTGAAGAGTTCTTATGGAGACATAAAAACAAATGATATAAGCAAGACAGAAGTTTGTTTCTGCCTTTTATATTACCATTACAAAGCAGCTGTTAAAAACGGACAGTTCTTAGATTCATTCAGAAGGTCCCCAAATCTCTTCATTTTGTGTCTCTTCCATGTCTTATGATATTATTTAAATTTTCTTGTTTGAGACTGGCCAATGCCATGTGCTGGTTGAAGCCCATTGTAAAAGAAAGTTGTGGATCACAGAGGAGACATACCTGGTATAACTGACATATAATATATTAATTTCAGGTGTACAATATAATGATTCAATATTTGTATACTCTGCAAAATGATCACCACGATAAATCTAGTTACCATCTGTCACTGTGCAAAGATAAACAAGATTTTTTGTTGCTGCAATGAGAACTTTTAAGATTTACTCTCTTAGCAGCATTAAAATATAATGCAGTATTATTATTATTTTTAAAGATTTTATTTATTTGACAGAAACACAAGGAGAGAGGGAACACAAACAGAGGGAATGGTAGCGGGAGAAGCAGGCTTCCTGCCAAGCAGGGAGCCCAATGCAGGGCTCGATCCGAGGACTCTGGGATCATGACCTGAGCCGAAGGCAGATGCTTAACGACTGAGCCACCCAGGCACCCCTATAATACAATATTATTGAATATAGTCCCTGTGCTCTATATCGCCATGATTTATTTTATAACTGGAAGTATGTATAAGTGAAATCATATAGTATTGTCTCTCCCTGTCTAATTTCATTTAGCACAATATCTTCAAGGTCCTTCAATGTTGGACCTTGCAAATGGCAATATTTCATTTTTTTAATGATTCAGTAGTATTCCAGTATGTGTGTGTGTGTGTGTGTGTGCATCTCTTCATTCATCAGTAGATGGTGAATATATCTTTTCAAATTCGTGTTTTCATTTTTTTTGGATAAATACGCAGAAGTATAATTGCTGGATCATATGGTAGTTCTAGTTTTAATTTCTTGAATAATCTATGTACTGTTTTCTATAGAGGCTTAATTAATGACTCAATTAATTAATCTCTCCAACATTCGTTCATTAATTCATCTAGAAATACATGCATGATTAGGGGCCTGATCGGAAGGATTACCTTCTAGGAATAATTCTGATTCATATTATATATTAGTAGAAAAATGAAAAGAGAAATGATAAAAATTACATGTGCTGATCGTATTAGAATGTGAACTAGTGATTTTTCTTACCAATAACAGAGAGGCACAATCTCTTCACCTGGAATAATTTTAGATAGTCATTTGCTGGGTGAAGTAGTGGCAGTTCTTTCAGATTACTCTTACGGCTGGTTTGGATCCTATAATTGATATTATACAGCAACCTGTATATAATGGTATCTGTGTTACATTTAAAAGGACTGTTGCAACACATTCTGAGAACACTTCTACTGATAGTCAAGTTTCAGATGGCTTCATTCAGCTTACTTGACAGGCACAACTTGGATATCTCCTAGTTATTCATCCCTAGCTTTAAACACAGGCATACATTGCTGCAGCATAGGTGGCTCTGTAAGGTTGTAGGTTATTTTTTATTTAATGTAAGAGCCCCCAAACAGTTACTTTGACAACTCTTGGGAATGAAGAAATACCATTTGGGAAAAAGCAAATTTTACAGTAGTATAGAAGGTGGGACTTGATCATTGTTTTTTTTTTTTCCATCATTAAACCTGATTTAGAACTAACTGTTTGGGATCCTCCTAAGAAAGCAGATAATGACTTTATTTTGACAAGTGCTGAGTATGTTTTTTGCCCCCAAATACCTCATTTAGCAGTACCTGAAATGCCCATCATACTCATTCATTGTGTTAAGGCAACGTAGTACATTCAAATTCCTATGCCAGTAGGAAAATAATTATTTTAGCTATTAACACCTGGATAAAAATAGCATAACCAATTATTAAGGTCTGGCACATGGACTGGATAGGATATGATTTGGAACAAAGGAGAAAGACAGAAAGAAAGGATGGATGGATGGATGGAAAGAAGGAAGGGGGAGGAAGAAAGGAGACAAAGAAAGAAGAAAGAAGGAAGGAATGAAGAAAAGGAAGGAAGGAGGGGTGCCTGGGTGGCTCAGTCTGTTAAAATTCTGCCTTTGGCTCAGGTCCTGATCTCAGGGTTCTGGGATTAAGCCCTAAGTCAGCCTCCCTGCTCAGCAGGCAGTCTGCTTCTCCCTCTGCCTCCCCACTGCTTGTGTCCTCTCTCTCTCTCAAATAAATAAATGAATAAATGAATAAATAAATAAACAAATAATCTTTAAAAAAATGAAAGGTATGAAGGGAGGGAGGGAGGAAGGAAAGAAAGGAGGAGAAAAGCCAAGAGGAATACTTCAAGTGACAGAATAGAAAATTTCATGCAGTAATGAAGTAGGAGAATGCTTCTGGGTAAGGGGAAGTATCAAAATGGAGAAAGGAGAAACTACAAAGCCTTTTATATGCTTCATAATTTTGCTTAGTGTTCCTTGTGTTGATGCTACATTTTCATTTTCTTCTGTCCTCTCAAATGATTAAGGCCTCTTCTATTTTTTGTTTTAAACCAATTTATTGAAGTATAATTGACATGTAAAAAATGGTACATATTTAATAAACTCAGTGAATTTTGGGATATGTATACATCCATTAGACTATCACCATCATCAAGGCCATGGATATATCCATCACCGCTCAAAGTTTCCTCCTACTCCCTATATTACTATTATGTGTGTGTGTGTATGTGTGTTTGTTTGTGTGTGTGTGTGTGTGTGTGTGTGTGTGTGTGTGAAATAAGGACACTTAACATAAAATTTACCTTCTTAGCAAATTTTAAATATATGGGGCAGTATTTAGCTATAGGCAGAGGCATGCTATATAGTAGATCTCCAGAACTTATGTATCTTGTATAACTGAAACTTTGTACCCTTTGACTAGCATCTCCTTATTTCACCCTTCTGCCAGTCCCTGGTAAGCACCATTCTACCTTCTGCTTCTATGAGTTTTCTTTTTTAGATTCCATATATAAGTGAAATGATATATAGCATAATGTTATCCAGGTCCACCCATGGTGTCACAAACTGCAGGCTTTCTTTCTTTTTTAAGGCTGAGTATTATTTCACCGTACGTATATATCACATTTTCTTTATCAATTCATCTGTTGATGGACCTTTACTTGTTGGCTATTGTGAACAGTGTTGCAGTAAACACAGGAGTGCAGGTATCTCTTCAAAACAGTGATTTCATTCCCTTCTGATCTATACCCAGCAATGGGATGTTGGATGATATGGTAGTTCTAGATTTAATTTTTTGAGGAACCTCCATATGTTTTCCATAAAGTCTGTACCAATTTGCATTTTCACTAACAGTGTATCAGCATTTCCTTTTCCTCCCATATTCAGCAACACTTGTAATTTTTTTTAAACAATAGCCATCCTAATGGGTGTGAGGTGATGTATCAGTGTATTTGATTTACTTTTCTCTGAGGATTAGTAATGTTGAGCATCTTTTAATGTACATGTTCACCATTTGTTCGTTTTCTTTGGAGAAATGTCTCTCCAATCTTTTGCCAATTCTTCAGATTGGGTTATTTATTTTTTATTATTTTTGCTATTGAGTTTTGGAGTTCCTTATATATTTTATATATTAATCGCTTACCAGATATAATTTGCAAATATTATCTTCTGTTTTGTACATTCCCTTTTCATTTTGTTGATTGTTTCCTTTGTTTTGCAGAGCTTTTTGGTTTGTTTATTTTTACTTTTATTGCATATGCTTTTGGTGTCACTCAAAAAATCATTACCAAGACCAGTGTCAAGGAGCTTTTTGCCTATGTTCACTGCTAGGACTTTTAAGATTTGAGGTTTTATGTTTGTCTTTAATCCAGTTTGATTTTGTGTATGAGAAAACTGCTCTGTCATCCAGTGGGTTCTATTAAACCTTCTCCAATGAGGTCTGCACCCTGTTTCTGTGTTTGTTCTTCCTTAAGTACTCTTCCTCATATATTATGTCATACAGAGTATCATTATACAATAGCTATTTCATCAGTTCAGTAATTCTTCATATTAAGCTTCCCCTGTTAAATCCTGGAGAGTTCTAGCTCTAATCGGATCCAGTACTATGCTATAGTATTTCTTACAATTTTATTTTTTCCCTAAACTAGAGATTATTAATGGGTGGCTTGGGTATATGCCAAATTATTTCAAATGCATCAATGGATAAGGCTGAAGAGAGAGTGTCTATAATCCCTCCCCCTGATTTTTATGTATTTTTTGGAAGAGAGGACTATTGCTCTCCACAAATTCTCAAAGATGTCAGTGATCAACAGAAGATTAATCCATAATTAACTTAAAATTTTTAAAAAATATTTTATTTATTTATTTGACAGAGAGAGAGAGAGAGAGAGAGAGAGATCATAAGCAGGCAGAGAGAGAGGGAGAGGCAGTCTCTCCGCTGAGCAGAGAGCTGGATGTGAGGTTCGACCTCAGGATCCTGAGATCATGACCTGAGCCGAAGACAAAGGCTTTAACCCACAGAGCCACCCAAGTGCCCCCATAATTACTTTTTTAAATTTTTTCTAATCCCTAAAGTGAGTCTCGAACCTGACTGCATTTTAGAATCAACTATGCAGCTTAAATCTACCACTGCCCAGGCCCCACCCCTTGATCAATTAAACCAGAATTTCTAAGGTGGGAAGCAGGCATTGGTATCTTCAAAAGCACTCCAGTTGATTCTGATGTGCAGTCAAGGTTGAGAAACACTGCTTTAGATACTCACGGCCATTTTGGTTTGTTGTACTGTTTATACTCTCCGTCATTGCTTTATCATCCTTGTTTATAATGGAAGACTGTTGGGCAAAAAGCAGGCTCCCTCTAGGGCATCAAAAGTACTCTTACAGCAATTTAATGCTCTATTTTTTAAAGATTTTATTTGTTTATTTTCGAGAGAGAGAGAGAGAGAGAGAGAATGTGAGTGGGAGGGAAGGATAGAGGGAGAAGCAGACTCCCCAATGAGCAGGAAGCCTGATGCAGGACTCAGTCCCAGGACCCTGGGATCATGACCTGAGCCCAAGACAGACGCTTAACCGACTGAACCACCCAGGTGCCCAATACTCTACTTTTTAAATCATTTTCCTCTTAACGCCTTCAATATAAAATTACTCTACATTAGTAGTCACTCCTAAGCAATGAGCAGATGTGGATTATGACATAAATAAATAAAAAATAAATAAATAAATAAATAAGTAAGTAAGTAAGTAAGTAAGTCCTATTTCTTTTATGTGGAGGGCAAAAAGCCCTATAGCAGGTGAATAACGCCCTCATGGTTATGACGTAGAAAAATATTCAAGATAAAATGACCTTTCAAGTGGTAGAAAATGACCTTTTGGAGAAAATTTCCCAAGTACTGTTTAGAGGGCTCATTTAGAAAATGCCACCTAACCACTGAGTAAAGGCATGTTCTGAACAAAATGATTTTATATTTAGTTTGAACTTTATACAAGCAATTTGGCTGTTCCTGATATAGCATACAGTGACAAGAAAAAAGAGATTAACACCATTCTTTCTAAGTATTGAAGTATAAACTAAGCATGCCAAATCTAAGTGTCGATTTACTTTTTCAAATAGTGTCATGATAAGTTTTATGATATTCTTTATTTCTGCCCCAAAGAGATTAAAATGTTTTCATAGAAAACCTAAACATCATGTGGCACAAAGTATGTCATATAAATAAAGGAGAAAATAAAATACATTGTTATACATATTGTACATCCTTTTCTGGTTTTCTTTTTTTTTCTTCTTTTCTGGTTTTCTGCAAATGTTCTTAACAAAATTTTATCAGTGATGTGTTGATTGGCTAAGCTTCTGAGTTTCTGTGTATATGTTAGTAATTACTGTTCACTAAATGTGCCCCCCGACCCCAAATTCATGTTGAAATTCTAATCCCCAAGGTGATAGATTAGGAAGTGGGGCCTTAGGGATATGGAGGGTGAAGCCCTCATGAATGTGATTAGCACCCTTATAAAAGAGACCCACGGGGCGCCTGGGTGGCTCAGATAGTTAAGCATTTGCCTTCAGCTCAGGTCATGATCTCCAGGTCCTGGAATCGAGCCCCACGTTGGGCTCCCAGCTCAGTGGGGAGTCTGCTATTTCCTCTCCCTCTGCTTCTCCCTCTGCTCATGCTCTCTCTCTCTCTCAAATGAATAAATGAAATCTTAAAGAGAGAGAGAGAGAGAGACCCAAGACAGCCTCATCATTCCTTCTGCCAACGGAGGACATGAGAAACAAATGAGGAACCAGCTGTCTGTGAACCAAGAAGCCAGTCCCCACCAGACAGCCAATGTTCTGACACCTGGATCTTGTGAGTCCCAACCTCTGGAACTGTAAGAAATAAAGTTCTGTTCTTTATCAGCCACGCAGTCTAGGGCATTTTGCTATAGAAGTCCAAACTGACTATAACAGAATCTTATTAAGTAAAGATGTCAGGTTCTTGATTTCCAGCTAATTCCCTCATCTTGTCTAACAGAATCCTACTTAAATGGTTTTTCCATAATGGATCTGAAGGTAAGCAGTATATTCAGCCAGATCAAACTAGGACATTATTTTAAAGTATATGATTGATCATGGAACACTGTCACCAGTGCTGTGAACCCAATGCTTTTGCCCTAAATCTGAGTAGTCTGACTAATGAGAAATTATTTGGGATCAAGAGTGGAGGTAATATTGACATAAATGAAACTTCAATTATACAGATTCTTCCTGATTTGAATTATGACCATTACTTTCTCTGATGATTATGGAGTCTAGTTCTTAGAAAACATATTAAGAACATTTGAAGGAAAGTAGTGGGGTAATAATATTAAGGAGAAAAAAATGAGGAGAATTTAGCTTGTGACTGACTTTAGTACTACTGATTAGAATAGACTTAAAAGTACATAATACACACACACTTTGAAATTTGGACACTTTATGTGTATGAGAGACTGAAACAAAGGAGCTAAAATAAAATGTTCTGTAAGAAAATCTATGAAAAGACTTAAAATGTGTATTTCCTTACAGAAAAATATAAATTCACTTGGTTTTAAAGTGTATAAAAATTGGTTATTTCAATTTTACTGAGAATTAAATAAGATATTTAGGTTGGATATCAGATAGGTAGTGTATTATTTTTCTAGGCTGTCATAATAAAGTTCAAAGAACTGACAACAGAAATGTATTCTCTCAGAATTCTGTAGCCTAGAAGTCCAATATCAAGGTATTAGTTGGATTACTTCCTTCTGGGTGCTCTGATGGGGAAATCTTCCCCATGCCTCTCTGATGGTTTCCAGCAATACTTGGTACTTGTAGCTCACACACATCACTCCTGTCTCTGCCTCCATCATCACATGGCATTCCCCCTGTGTGTCTCCATGTCCAAATCCCCCTTTTCTAATAAGGATACTAGTCACTGGATTAGGTCAGTACGACCTCATCTCACCTTGATTACATTTGTAAAACCTTACTTCCAAGTAAGGTCACATTTACAGGTACCACATGGTACGGTTTAAACATAGCTTTTTTGAGGACACAATTTTACCCATTACAGATAGTATTTCAAGAAGACTTAGAATATTCCTTCAGAGATTTTTGGTTATGCAAACACTTTAGAACATTTTAACTTTTTTGCTCCTCAAATTATATGCTATTTTTGCTATGTATTTTAATCCTTTATGTATATTTTAAACCTCATAAGACATTCTTATTTATACACTCAGTATTCATGTAGATTCATTCATATAACTCTCCTTTCCTTTCTTGATTACATCTTGAATTTCTCATGTATATTTACTTGTATGTATGTGTATGTTTATGGAAAACTTACATGCAATTTTTCTTGTCAAAGAGATAAGGTAATGGAAAAAATGTCTTTTTATTGTCTCCTTAAGAACATCATTCTAGGGGCGCCTCGGTGGCTCAGTGGGTTAAAGCCTCTGCCTTCGGCTCAGGCCATGATCTCAGGGTCCTGGGATCGAGCCCCACATCGGGCTCTCTGCTCAGCAGGGAACCTGCTTCCCCCCCTCTCTCTGCCTGCCTCTCTGCCTACTTGTGATCTCTCTGTGTCAAATAAATAAATAAATAAATAAATAAATGTTTAAAAAGAAAAAAAAGAACATCGTTCTATGATAAAATCATTTAGTGCCTTCAATTGAGTTCACTTTACTCAAAGCAATGTTTTTCAAGTTTTCAGTTTCTCAGATGCCACAAACTTTAATTCTGCACTGATAAAGAAAATGAACCTTAAGTCACTATTGAAATAAAATGAAAAGTTGAAGATTAAAAAGTGAGAAAATTTAATACCCAGTGTCTTTCTGTGTGTGGGAAAATAGGCACTCAAAGCTTCATTTGTTGGAGGCCTTTTAACAGTATGCATCCATAACATGAGAAAAGGGATTTCACATATAAGAATTTATTCTAATGAATTGATAAATATGTGCACAAATGTATGTAAAAGTATTTACTGCATTTTTATTTATTTATTCTTATTTATAAAAAAAATTAGAGGGGTGCCTGGGTGGTTCAGTTATTAAGTGTCTGCCTGCGGCTCGGGTCACGATCCTGGGGTCCTGGAATCTAGCTTTGCATCGGGTTCCCTGCTTGAAGGGAAGCCTGCTTCTCCCTCTCTCACTTCCCCTGCTTGTGTTCCCTCTGTAGCTGTGTTTCTGTCAAATTAAAAAACAAAACAAAACAAAAAACAACTAGAAACAATTTAATGGTCTGTAAGGAAAAGTTACTGCCTCAATAGAAAACTATGTATTATCCAAGTACACCTTCCAGCATTATCTTATTTCAGGAGAGGTATTTCCAACTTTAATTGCAGATGACTCACAGTGTTACAAAATATTTTTTTGTCTCCAGGCATGTAAATTCTAACCTCTGGAGGTTGAAATGACTCCCCACTCTGTGCCCCCACATCATGAAAGAGATGAGTTTTGTTCTCATTTGCACATTCATTGCATTATTAATATTGCTCTATATATCAATCTCTCTTTCTTACTCACCCATAGATCCTCTCTTGAAGTGTGTGTTTTTTTAAAGAATTTATTTAATTTAGAAAGCACGAGCAAGCATGAGTGGGGGGAGGGGCAGCAGGAAAGAATCTCAAGCAGACTCCTCACTGAGTGAGGAGCCTGACTTGGGGCTTAATCTCACCCCACTGAGATCAAGACCTGAGCCGAAACCAAGAGTCAGATGCTTAACCAACTGAGCCTCCCAGTTGCCCCTCTTGAAGTGGTTTAACTACCTCACCAGTTTCCTCCTTTAATGTGTTAAATAAAATCTCTATCATAATTTTAAATCTGCATGTCACACAGATTTACCTCATTTTGTTAACTGCTGACTTTACCTTATTTTGTAAACTAACGTTTAACATGTCTTATAATGGAGGAATGGTTAAAATATCCATACAAGGGAACACTGTATTAAAATTATCTTGTAGAGGTTCCTGGGTAGCTCAGTTGGTTATGCATGACTTGGCTCAAGTCATGATCCCAGGGTCCTGGGATTGAGCCCCAAATCGAGCTCCCTGCTCAATGGGAGACTGCTTCTTCCTCTCCCTCTGCCTGTTCCCCCTGCTTATGATCTCTTACTACTCTCTCTGTCAAATAGATAAATAAAAACTCTTTAACAAAAATAAATAAAATAAAATAAAACTGAGAGATTCAGGACTGGGAACCAAACTGAGGGTTACAGAAGGGAGGGGGAATGGGATAACTGGGTGATGAGTGTTAAGGAGGGCACGTGTGGTAATGAGCACTAGGTGTTATATGCAACTAATGAACACTACACCAAAAACTAATGATGTACTATATGCTTGTTAATTGAACATAATAATTTTTAAAAAGTACAAAAAAATGAAATAAAATTATCTTGTAAATGGGCACCTGGGTGGCTCAGTTGGTTAAGCATCTGCCTTTGACTCAGGTCATCGTCCCAGGGATGGAACCCTGCATCGTCAGGCTCCCTGGTCAGTGGGGAGTCTGCTTCTCCCTCTCCCTCTTGCCCTCCCCCTACTTGTATTTCCTCTCTCTTTCTCAAATAAATAAAATCTTTTAAAAAATTATCTTGTAGATGAATTTGATAACAATTGATAGACATGGTCTAATGAAGTGCTTAAAATTTGGTCAAATCAAAGCTCTATTACTAACTGGCTGTGTGAATTTGTGCTTCAACTGTCTCCTATAAATAGAGATAATAGTGATACTACATCAACAGTTGCATCATGTGAGCTAACATATATAAGACACTCAGACAACTGCCGGCACATGATATAGAAGGTATATGCATACAATATATCGTATTTTTAAAGGGTACACAAATAGACAATATGGCCTAATTTTATTTTTTCAACATAAAACCTCTTAGTCTTTTTACTTGCTCCTTTTAGCTTTCTCTACTACAATGGGCATATATTAATTTTATAAGAAATAAAAAACAATTTAACTAAAAAAAGGTCACAGTGATTTTGTGAGCCATTTTGATACGTATACTGGAGAAGAAACAGAAACCTTCCCAGGAAGAAAAAGCATTGTCTAGGTACATTGTTTTCAAATGCCTTTCTTTGTTCACTAGCTTTACTCTGCGTCCTGGAATTAGCCTGAGTAGTAAGCTTGTCACCAGTCATGCATATGAATGAAAAAGGGGGTAAAAGATAGCAAAGTCACTGCTTCCTTTATGGAAAACAGAAGCTTGTACATGGGCAGATGGTGCTTTATCCCTAATTTGCAGGGTATGTGCATCTGGTGCATTCTGCACATATAATAAAGCCGGTGGTTGGAATGAGGAGCTGAGTGCAACCTGGGTAACTGGCTTCCCAGATAAATTGTCATGAAAACAAGAGACAGGCAGAGCTAAACCTGATGCTTCTTTATTTATTCATTTTTCCTGCACCAGTAATAAAATATATATGCTCCTTCATTATTCTTCCCAAAAACTGGAAATTAGGAGCTTAAACTGTCAGACAGGCTTGTAAAAATGAGTCAACAGTAGTGCTTCTAACACCAGAACTTAATAGCAAAATCCTCAGTCACTGAGGGTCAAAACTCAGCTAATGAATTGAGATCTACTTCACCAAAATAACCTACTCATCATGATTCTGTTTTCCTAGATTTTTAGTTAGCTCCACCATAGCATGATTTTAGTGATTGTCCTCAGATGTCTTCCTCTTCTGCTGACCACTCTGGAATACCCACTCATTGTGTTTGTGATCGCCATGAAATCTAGAGAAGCGTGTATTTATTAACCGGCAGGTACACTGCAGGAACTCATTCTATGAAACAGTGACCTTAACAAGGGAGAAATAAATCAGTAGAGGAGAGGATCCTTTAAGTTATGGATCCAAATAGGCCAGTTTTGATGAGAGTACACTTATAGGGCCAAGGCTTGCCAGTTTGAATCAAGTGGGGGAATCCTGGAAATTAGGAAATAATTTTTGGTCCTTGACATATTCAACAAAAGAGTGAGACATAATGAAATCTAGACCCTGAAGGCACTGAAATAGAGCTTCACAGCTTAATAACATTGTGTTTAAGGTTTGCATTATCATGGAGGAGGGATGATTTTATAAATATTTTGTATACAAGAATCTTTGACCTGTACTCTAGGTAGTTGAAATATATGATCAAAACAAAACCAAAACTAGCAATTTTTAAACTTTTATCCATTAATAATGAATGCCTATCCTTATAAAGAATTTAAGGTAGTATATGTGTAACTGTGAATGTCTACTTCCTAACATATCTTTTCAGTATTTGGGGAATCTAAAGCCACGAGAAACAACAAAGCGGTCCTGTATTTTACATAGTCACAGGTGCTTCTGCAAGTCATAGTGATTGTACCATTTTGGCAATGACAATATAGGTATAAAATAATAGGATTGCTTTTGTTGAAAAAATAATTTTGTTTTTCTAGTGGAAAACTATGTATCATCTCTAGTTTATCCTTCTTGATTTGTCAGGTTGTAGCACTGGTCATTGTCTTTGAGGTATTTTGTAACTCCTTAAAATTTTAGGTAAATTTTGTCCTGTCTGGTAATGATTTTAATTGACTTCCTACACCCCCGTGGGGGAAAAACACATTTACAATTCATGCAAACATCCCTTAGTGCACATAAATTTATGCTTTTCTGATATACCTTGGAGCTGGTTATTATATCTGCCTTGTTTCTTTATATCATATGAGTAAAATAAATTCTTCCATACGTGTCAATTTTTATTTCTGTAGGTAAGTCATGATTTTACCTGTTTCTCAAATTATCTTTTAACAATTTTGGAGGTTTTTCACTGAGATGGCTAGTGGGTTCTTTACCATAGGTAAACTATTTCCAAACAGTTGCACCTTGTTGGTGGTATAATCTCCCAGAGGTTACTCCAAAGTGGCAGTCTAACTTGGCTGACTCTTGTTTTTCTAATTTACTTTTACTTTCTACTACTTTTGTTTTGGCTGGTAAGTTATTTTGTATTTGAAACTTCATTTTATGGTTTGATCATCTGATGATCTCTGTTAATAGATTAGTGTTTTATAGAGATCTGTGTGAGGTGAGACATAACAAATGATATGGTTTACTTTTTTTAAATTGGGAATGTGGTTTTAAGGTCTCGTCATTTAGTTATTTCTATAAAAAGACTAAGGAATTATACCGATAATGTCTGTAGGGTGAAAGATGACAAAGAATCTGATCTGTTAGTCTTTTGTGTATTTGTCTATTCTGAGCTGAAATCAAGAATTTGTAACCAATGGGGGGAAAAGAATTTGTAACCACTGGAAAATAGTTCTTTATGTGAACCATTGCATTTTGTAGTTCTGTGGTTATTCTTGGACCCATGGCTAACATTTGAAAATTGAAATTATAAATTTTGTCTGTATCTGTATCTCTGGTTATAGGTCTCTAATTCAGAAAAGCCTTTATATTCCACTGTGTGAGGTTGTAGGATTTTCCTATATCCACTGGTATTAATAAATTAGATTATAAAATCTCTTAAAGAATTTCTATCCTGGTTGGTTTATAGAAATACATAAGTGATTGATTTAAAAAAAAAAAGAAATACATAAGTGATTATAAAAATATGATAGTCCTAAATTCCTCAAATAAGAAAACTGAACTTCTAGTACTTTCATTATGCTAGATTTAAAAGGTAATTTTGTTGAAACTGACTTGGAAATATTTTAAAAATTTAAATTTCTATGATTTAGATAAATCATTGCAAATGAGACTAATTTAATAATTTTGGTTTAATAAAATAGCTTTGCCTATTCTGATTTACCAGTGTTAAATATAAGGGTAGATATTTATTCACTTGAGTATATTCTTCCTCAATTTATATAGGTTCACTGAACAAATAAGTTAGCATTACTTATACTTAGTGTTTAAGGATATAAAAAATATAAATTTGTGTTTGACCAAGTTCTTTATTCTGACAATTTTATTTCAACTAATTATATTGCTTAGAATGTCAACTTGAAGATATTTCTAAGATCTTCAGGTAATTTAAAACTTTGGATTGATGTTAAACCAAGGTAAATAATGTATATTCCTTAGATAAGTAGATCATTTCTAAATAAGATACAACACTGAAACACTGGGGCACCTGGGTAGCTCAGTTGGTTAAGCATCTGATTCTTGATTTCTGCTCAGGTCATGATCTCAGAGTTATGAGATTGAGTCCCATGTTAGGCTCTGCACTACACTGGGTGTGGAGCCTGCTTAAGATTCTCTCTCTCCCTCTCCTTCTGCCTCGCTTACATGCGTGTGCAGTCTCTCAAAACAACAAAAAAACAAAACAAAACAAAAAAACAACACTGCAACACTAATTGCTAAGCTTAATTTTGTTTATATGCTTTTTTATATGCTATCAAAAAACTATTATCTTTGAGTCTGCTAACGAATGTGCTAATTTTGCCACTCTGAAAAGTTTAGTGTAAGGTGTGGGGCTGAACATGAGCTATGTTAGGTGTGAGGATGCAGGTGTGTAACATTTACAGAGGTCCAGCCTTCAGTTTCTATAAAATAGAAGTTCTTTGGTTAAAGTTATAATGGCTCTTGTGGAGTCTGGAATGAGACTCTATATAAGAAGAGCTGATAGAAATGTCTATGTACATACATCTATTTTTTGAGGAAGAAAGTAGTTTTCTCCTAATGGGAGTGGTTTCTTTGGTGTCCGAAACCCACTGCACTTTACAGGTGTACTGAGGGTTCCAAAGAGCTTTTGTGGATTATAATCATTAATATTTAGTGTATTAGAAATTAAAACAAAAACTTTAAAATGCGTGCTTATCAATTAATTTGAAGATAAAAACAATGAATGCATTGTATGAACAACATTTTAGTAATAGAAAACTAACTCTGATTTTGTGGACCTAAGATTGATCCTAAAGTTAAGTGTCAGTTTGTTCCAGAATAGGAAAAAGCATAATAATGAACAATATCTGGAAATGATTTTGTCTTGCATTAATACTTGAGTTTGAAAGGCTATAATGTATTTTAAACTCTTAGCAAATTGTGCCCAGCTTGGAGGAACTTGTTTACTTGCTTTACTCTTTATTACTATCACCTGTAATATGAAGGATTATTCTCATTTTTTTGTGTAATATGCACAGATAATAAAGATTTTTTTGCCTTACTGGAAGAACCTTCCATGGTTTATGATAACTTTCTAATATCCTTATTTAAGAAAACAAAGTTTTCTCACTTAGGAAAGAGTTAAGTTTCTTTATAATCATGTTATTTTTCATCTTTAATTTTCAAATGTTTTATTGTCACTTTAAAATGAATGGTAGTATTGTTTCTCGGGCACACTGATCTGATTCCTATGTTAAGTTTAAAAATCTCTTGGCAACTTTGATTTTTTGGCTTTTCCAAAATCAAATCCTAAATGTAAACTAAAATTAAATAATTTTCAGTATATCTCATACCTCAAACTACTTCTGAGATTTCTAGAAGGGCCCTAGAAAATCACAACACTGTTTTTTTCATCTTGGAAAAAGAGAAGTGCTGGAAATAGTGAGGTTTATTTGACATGTTACTATTGATGAGTTGTGTGGGAGAGTTGTAAAATCAGAAGATGTACTCAGATTGGTTTAGGTAAATGTTATTAGTATAAATATTTCAGAAAAATGTATTCAATATGGATATTCCTAAAGATCTGTCAGTGTCCTTGTGTCCATGTCTCTATTTATTAGTCTTGGTGCTGCTTTGAGTGATGTTAGGCACGTAGGTTATACTTTATCAGTCATAACTTCAGTAACATTTCTTTTTTTTTTCTTTTTT
This sequence comes from Procyon lotor, assembly GCA_028646535.1. Classification (NCBI taxonomy): domain Eukaryota; kingdom Metazoa; phylum Chordata; class Mammalia; order Carnivora; family Procyonidae; genus Procyon; species Procyon lotor. The sequence goes on along the minus strand of CM053606.1, from coordinate 122,905,256 downwards.
TTCTTTCTTTCTTTTTTTGGGGGTTGGGGGAGAGGGTGGGAAAATCTTAAGCAGGCTTCATACTCAGCATTGAGCCTGACACAGGGCTCTATCTCATAACTCTGAGATCATGACCTGAGCCAAAATCAAGAGCAGTACGCTTAACCAACTGAGCCACCCAGGCATCCCTGCTTCATTACATTGAACTACTAATGTCATTGCATCAGTACTTGTTTAATTTGAATATAGCATCTTGTAGGCTAGTAGCTTTCAAGTGGGATTTACAATATTTACTTATGGAGCTTTATTAATATACAGCTACTTACGACCTACTTCAGACTTAACTGAATCTCTCCTTGATACCCTTACTGCATTATTGGTCTATTCTTACTATATGCTCAGTATAATCGTAAGAAGTCAAAATTATTTTTTTATAATAAGATATTTTCCTGTAAAGATTACTTATATCCATTTTTATAAATTGGTATAGCATTTACTACATCCTTTGAAAATAGGATTATATTTATTGTTATTTTGTCTAATGCTTCTTTTGAGGATTGACTTTATTATTTTGTTTTACATGCCATAGAAATAACCAAATTTCCTTGTCAGTTGCATTATTCTCCTTATGAACTCTCATTAGATCTTTCACTTGAAAACGATAAGTTAGCCAAAGGTATTTTTAAGTCTATTGTCATCAACGGACAGTTTTTGTCGTTGTTGTTGTATTGTTTTATGATTATGCTTCCCTGAAAGCTCTACAATCAGCTACAGGTCAAGAGGCTCTGTCTTCAACAAAGGACTGAAAGACCTGTTAAAAAGTAATGGAGGGGTCGCCTGGGTGGCTCAGTCATTAGGCGTCTGCCTCTGGTGGCTCAGGTCATGATCCCAGAGTCCTGGGATCGAGCCCCGCATCCAGCTCCCTGCCCAGTGGGAAGCCTGCTTCTTCCGCTACCATTCCCTCTGCTTGTGTTCCCTCTCTCTCTGTGTTTCTCTCTGTCAAATAAATAAAATCTTTAAAAAAAAAAAAAAGTAATGGAGGATAGTTGGAAGAAAGGCAGGCAGGGGTGAGGATCCCCTGTCCTGAGAGGAAACAACCCTAAAAGGAAAAAGACCCTGTCCTGTTATTCTACTGCACCCTTTCCCACGTAAACAACTATCTAATAGATGAGCACATGGACAAAACCTGATTCAGTGATCTTAGCTTGGAGGGTTTAATCAGATTAAAAACAGCCCAACAAGCGCATAAAGACCTCTAGTCTTAGAAACTCCAAAAGCAAGCCTCTTGAATCTCCTGCCTCTTTGAGAGCTTGGAACTATGGCCCAATGAACTTTACAGCCCATCACTCTTTGTCTGAACTACCTCTTCATTCTTCAAAGTGGCACAACCAAGAACCACAGGCACTAAAGGGAAGGAAATCCTGAAACAAAAGGACACTGCCAGGTAACTCTGGATACAGGCTTCTGATGGCATCACTTAAACTCTGACACTAAACCAGTGAAACTTAGGATTTCCAGAATTTTACTCAAGAAGCTTTTGTGTTTATGAGACTCTAAACAAAAGGTACAATTGATGTGGGGAAACAGAGGCAGAAGAAAAGTTACTCAATTTCCTTACTATCTAGAGCCCACTGACAAGTCCTTGAAACAGGCAGAGTGATATTCCTCTAGGGACTTAACTGCCTCCACCTACTCTGCTAAGGGCAAAAGGCTGACCTTTTGGTTCTAGCCTGACCAAACCCCCCACCCCTGACCAGGATCCTATAAGTCTACTTTAACATATAAAAATTCCTTTGGAAACTTCCTTTATCTCTCAGCCCCCTAAGATACTAGCTGGCAATCATCCCCAAGCATATGGACCACTGATATACATCTGAAGCGTCTCATGACTAAAGTTTTAGTTTTTTATTAGATGGTAATAAATGACCTTTTCCCAACAATGGCTAGCCCCTTAAGGTCCTGGAAACTTTGCTTCTAAAAATTCCTTAGAGATTTACGCTATCCCTGACCCCCTCCCAACTTGTGAGTATATAATGGACCACTGCTCACAACCCTGGTGCAGCAGTGACTTTTCCTGCCCAGGAGTCCTGTCCTCATGCTTTATAACCCACCATTTTGCACCAAAGACGTCTCAAGAATTCTTTCTTGGCCATTGGCTCTGGACTCCACCCCACTGAACCTCACTTACATTCTAAAACTTCATCACAATGAAAAAGAATTAGAGAATACTGAATTAACTGATGAGAGACAATTCTAGTTTTTTATTTGAAATATTGATGATGTTTAATGTTCTATTTTCTGGCTATGTAAGAGAAGACCTTTCTCTTTCTTCTTAAACCGCCTATACCTCATTATAATTAGTAGACTCTGATTTTGTAAGGTGAAATGAAATGTTTGTAAATGATATCTTATTCTTCCTACCTGAGCCTTCCAAAATGTGAAAGCTCTTATATAATATTCTTATTTCCACAGTAATATAACATTTTGAATAGGTCCAATGACAATCTATCATTCTTTTTTCTAGGACATTATTGGTAACATTGGTTATACAACTAAGGCCTTGCTTGGATTGTCATATTTAAGACTGATGCCTTATTTATTAAGGTATAAGCAGACACTACTGAAGAACTAAGACTGACTTTATGGAACTAGTTTACAGACCTCTTTTGGGGAAATTGGCATCAAGTTTACAGGTTGTTTCCCACTTGTACAGGTGATTAAGAAGATCACTTCCTGGCAGGCTGAAGCAACTGGATATTTTTGAACCTTGAAAAAGAGAGATGCATCCAAATAAAGTTCCTGACTTGGCTTTGAGCCTCAAAAGGCTTTTAAAGGTCCAATCTCAGATTCCTATGAAAATTTTCAGGGGAAAAAAAAAAGGCAAGAAAAAGAACTGAAAAAGGCACATATGGCAAATTAATACTCTGGCTGCACCTATGTAAATAATCAAGCCACGTCTAATGAGACTTAGATTTCTTTAAGATTATTTTTGACCAGGGGTGTCTGGGTGACTCGGTTAAGTGTCTGACTCTTTATTTGGCTCAGGTCATGATCTCACGGTTGTGAGATTGAGCCCTGTGTCCGCTGAAGATTCTCTCTCTCCCTCTGCCCCTCCACTAAGACAAACAAAAAAGATAATTTTTGACCAGAAGGAAGATTATAGAAAAAAATTGTTTCAGCATAACACTGCATCCTCTATAACATGCCCTTCCAGATTTATCTATTCTAGCCCTGTTTATTTCTTTGAGCTATTTTGCAACTCTTTGTAAGCTGTAGATAACTGATAATATGTAAATTCTGTTCTGTCAGTTAATGATTTTAATTAACTTTTTCCAGTGTGGTAAACACAGTTATATCTCCATTGGCAATTGGTCTCAACATTCTCTTATTCCACATAAATTTGCACTATTTTGACTTTTCCTTTCAATCAGTAATAACATGTCCTTGGTTTCCTCATGTGAATAAAATAAATTATTTAATACGTGTTTATTTTTATACCTGCACAAATCATATTTTTTATCTAAAAATTCTCTTTTAACACTTTTTCAATGATATTAACAATGAATTGAAAATTAGTGATTGAACAGAGTATAGTGATTGCAATAACTACTATATGGATTATAATACTATCAACAATGTAAAAGCATTTTCTTTCTAATGTGATAAGTACTTAAAAATGTTGTAAAATATATACCTATTAATTAAAAAAGAGAAAAAACAAAACTATAATTTATTGTCATATTAAGGCCATTTTTCATCTGTTTGCAGCACTAAACAAAGGTGCCTAACATTCAGGTCAGTAAAGTTACAAGCTAGAGAATGAAAATACAGAAATAAAAAAATTAAAAAATCTCAAACATGGGATTGAGCTAGTTTTTTGGTAGTTAGGTAGATCTTTTTTTTTATAGTCCTATTAAACCTGGCTATACATATTTTAGACTTACATTCCCTATTGGTTTTTTGCACACTGAAAACCTATTGCTGTGAGATGCCAAATAATGCTTCATCTATTCCAGTTTTTCTTTTTTAAGATTTTATTTATTTATTTGAGAGGGAGAGAGAACATGAGAGGGGAGAAGGTCAGAGGGAGAAGCAGACTCCCCACAATGCCGGGAGCCTTATATGGGACACGATCCAGGGACTCCGGGATCATGACCGGAGCTGAAGGCAGTCACTTAACCAACTGAGCCACCCAGGCGCCCCTATTCCAGAGTCTTACCATTATATAGAATATACGAGTGAGCAAAATTTGTCACCCCAAAATGTGTTTCTTTGGCATGTGGATTATTTTAGACTGATTATTTTTAAGAAAGAAGACTTGTGAAAAACCTGACCAAAGCCTTGCACTTTCCCAACTGCCTAAAAGAATTTAGATAGAGCAGCTATTACAGGAAGGGAGCTATCGCCATAGATAACTATCCTACAGTATGAACGACATATGGTAAACAGAGAGGAACCTAGCAAGGCCTGTTCTGTCAAAGTCCTCTCTATGTCCCATGCTTCTGGATGGCCCAGCAAACATTCCTTTACTAGTCACTCATTCTCTTCATTCTTCTTGTGAATTGCTTTCCTTCTTTTTGAAGCCCTGTACCTCTATGCCCTTCTCCTTAGTCCAGAATGCCAATATATACTTAATTTTGCCTGTATTTGGAATCTCTCATGTTTATATAGATTGTCCACACATACATAATTAAATTTGACTTTCTCTTGTTAATTTTTCTCATGTCCATTTAATTATTTGACCAACCAGAAGAATCTTGAAGGGTACATAATTTTTTTGTCCCTAGCACAGAAAAGAATTAGTTTTTGCATTTCTGTGAAGAATGAGCATTGAAATCAAAATTTTATTCTTCACTTCTGTTCTCCTTTTTTAATCTCTGTAACTGGATGAGCACGAAGATTCTGATCACTGACGTGATTTATGCCACAGTTCTTAGAAGGTAAAAGTGGCTAGTTCATTTCATTATTATTTTTTAAAGTGGCTAATTTAAAAGCAAAAGTAGTTTAATCTTACATAATAACTTTTTTTTCCATATATATACTCTGGTTATGCTAATATATGAAGTCATTATCCTTTAATGTTTTACAGCTGAATAGGCATAACAGGCAAACCTTGTGGAAAGGGCTCCTCGTCAGTATTTGCCCATTAGAATGCCTCTTTGCTTTTAAGACTCAAATGTTATGGAACAAAACATGTTTTAAATTTTTTCTTTGCATCTTAACATGAGTTTGTTATTCGTAGAGTTTGATTAAGGGTTTTAGGTTGATGTGGCATGCCATTTTAAATAATGGGATGTACACTGGTGGTTAACATTCTAGCATCAAACGTTTGGTTTTTTGGAGTGGATGGATCGCTGACACCAAATGGGAGTTGCCTGTAACTAAGTGCTATATTTCTTTTGGAGAATTTGGAGAATTCTTTTGGAGAAATTGCCTCAAAGAACTGTAAAGTGGGATTTTCTAATAACTTCTAATTAATTATGGTTGAGTCAGTAGAGCTATTGCATTATATGAATTTAAGAAACTGATTTTTTTCAGAGATGAGAGAAAAAGTTTTAAAATTCATTACTTATTATTTTGATATTATTATTATTGTTAATGTTCTCTTGTAGATTCAAAGGTTTACCATGAGTTTTCTAGATCTTTTATTTCAATTAGGATCTAAAAATCATAGAACTAAGTTATCAGATAAGACAGATGTTCCTATAATTAAATAGTGAATTGAATTTGGAGGAGAAAAATGGCAAAAGCCTCTGAGTATCTTGCATTTTAGAATCAGTGACATAAGAACAAAGCAGAAGTCCATAACAATGCTCACTGTGTGTGGTAAATGCAATACAGATAAACTTATTTATGGATCCACTGGGAAACCATCACAAAATGATGATCACTTAAAATTAGAATTATTAAATACATCTCTTTTCCCTCTGGCAATGATTCCTACTAATAGCAATTCACCCACGTGGCAATTTCTTGGTTCAGCATTTATTTACAAATAAACCCTGAGACTCCTATAGCAGTAATGACTTTTTTCTCTCTCTTTTAATTTCTTTTGAGGCTATTTTTCTTTCAAACTTCTTTGGCCACTGCCATTTTCCTCTTTAATTAATTTCATCAGGATATTAATATACATTTTCTAATACACAAAAATGACAGCTACTTTCTAATAAGGTGAACATAAACAAGGAGCCATATCTCCATTTAAAGAATAAACAAGGAATTGGTTTGAATAAATTGAAATATATCTCATTATAATAGACAAAAAAATGTACTGCTAAACTCAGAAAAGGTGAGATAGTTAACAGAAAGCATGCTAAAAGTTTTTAGTACTTTAAATAATATATGATTAAACTTAGAGAAGTTTCAGAAAAAAGTATTTTACATTTGGGGAAGAAGAAAAGGTAAAGATGAATGTAAGTTAATGACTTTCAGAAGAAAAGTTGAGGGATATAAAAAAGGCTGGTGAACTTTTCATCATGTTGCTTGAGAGACAGGCCCATCTTTATAGTTTTAGGCAATAAGTTGCTGTGTAACAAGAGGAATTTACGTAAATTTAAGAATTAATTTCACTAAAGTCCCCAAGAATGTATATTATTAGGAAATCTCTGAAAATTAATATTGATCCATTTATTGTCTTCCATTTTGTATTTCAGTCTTGTTTTTGTTTATGCCATGGTATATGACCATGGTCTACTTCTTATACTAATGCTTATTCCTTTCTATTCATGCTTTCAGTAAGTATGAATAACAATGATTTTAAAATGTATTTTCTGATAGATCTTTTTAGTTTTTCTTATGGTCTTAGTTTATTTTTTTTCTCCAACTTCTCATTGGATTTCTGTGAGCAAGAATAAATCTCTACAGGGGTGCCTGTCTCGTTCAGTCAATGGAGTATGAGACTCTTGATCTTGGGGTTGTGAGTTCAAATTCCATGCTGGTTGTGGAGCCTACTTTAAAAAAAAAAAAAAAAGAATAAATCTTCATAAAAATACATGACCAAACAACTCAATGAAGGTATCTAACACAATCTATACTACTTAGTGTCAGACTTTGGCAGCACAGCTATGTCATTAGTCAAGATTTCAGTTCATAATGGCATAATGGCTTGTTGAAGGATCACAATAACATATGTATGTAAGTCTCATTGTTTGATAGAAGTGAAAACAAATATCAATATAATCATGAACATTATTTATGTAGCTTTACTCCAGCCATTTATTGATCAGTTTAGCAGAAGACCATATAATGAATATTTCAGTATTATTTTTCATTCCTTTCTCTTTAGAGCTATTGGAGGGCCTAGGGAGGTATTGAAACAGGGATGGCTGCACTATTTTAACACTGTGCTTGCATGCTTGTGTTTTACTTTTCTCTTAAAATAGTTTAGGACATTTCTCAGCATTGTAAAATGTCATCCAACATATCTACAAAGTATGACAAACATCTGTGATTTCTCATGTTTTTCATACACACTAAGTCTATATTTCTTACTTGGAGAAAGTGGCTTTCTGTGAAGCACTGGGATGTTATAACATTACTGTTACATTATTTAAAAGGGTTCATTACTTCTGCTTTGTTCACGAGGGAACTGGAAACTTCAGTAATTAGACAAATATATTACTGATATGTTATCCTAGACCTGCATGTAAATGGCAGTCTGTTAATTTCACAAGGTGCTGAGGGGTATTCAGTTACTGGTTGCTCATAAAGACATTAAAGTTAGGTGAACTCAGTTGCACATAACAGCCTCCCCATGGCCTCATTTGCTTCTGATGTGGTACAGTGAAATACATTCATCTAATTCCATTTAAAATATATTAGCAAAAATGGAGAGAAAATAAAGAAAATGGAATGTAGACTTTAAGTGGTCTACTCAAGAACTTAACGTTCTTACTCTAGTAAAATACATCATTCTTACTCTAGTAAAATACAAATATGTTTATTGTGAAATGATAGGCAGTTAGAACAAAAACTTATTCTTGGGCCAAATCTGAATATGCAGAGTTATAAAATATTGTGATTAAATCTCCTTTCTGAATTCCCTCAAAAAGATGATGAATCATTGACCTAATAATTTGTACAGATATGTACATTACTCTTAACTTGACAAAATCAAAATGTAAAACAAAATCATGACAATACCTAATAATGTGAAATACTAAAAACCTAACATATTGGTTATTATAGTATGTTTGTGAGAAATAACTGTACCTACTAAAATAATAATCATTTGTGTAAGTCTTTGTATATACACTAAGACAATTTTCCTAAAAATGTACTGACTTACTTTTAAAACTATGATTTGCATGGCCTCTAGGCAAAGAGTTTTGATGAGATCCCTAAATCATATTGACTGTGATTGTCACCTGCTGCCTACCCCAAAAGCCATTGATAACTTCTCTAATTTCAAGGCTGTCAAACAAATTAAATGACAGCATGGTTGAATGCTTACCCAATGATCACACCACCATCTATATAAATGGTGACCTATGATCTTTTGGAAAAATTTAGAACTTGAACATTTAATATGATATAAGTAGTTTACCTGTAATAGACAGTTTCTTTACTTGTAACCATTCTGAGTTATATGAGAATTTCATAAATACTAGCCATGAGAAATCACTTTAACACTGACAAATGACAGTATCCATTATACTCACTCATGTTTTAAATTTTAACCATCAGTGTATATATACCTATATACTTTATGTAAAGCTAATACATTTTAATGTACTCATTAAGTTATTTTCACTTAACTTTTAAGATATATTGCTTTCAACTATCTCTTAAAAACATTCCATGTCAAGCTCACTGTCCCAAAATTTGGCTACAAAAAGTAAACTTGAAGCTTCTAGCAAAGATTATCGGCTTCACTTAAATGGATATTTTAGTTTTACAAATATAGATATTCAAATTTACTACAATATCTGTAACAGCCTTTACAATGGATGCTTAGACTACAGATCAAAATAAACAACTATATTATATATGTGAATTTCTACAAAAGAATAAGCACTTCTGATACAAAAATACTTTGTTACTGAGCTATATTACAACAAATATAAGGGCTGATACCTGAGATTTTGCTGTTCCTAACACCTGAAGTCAGGGTCATATATGCTTTATCTCATGGAATATTTCTTTGGTTCTAAATACCTATTTCTCTGTTCCATTTTTTTTTTTTAAAGATTTTATTCATTTGACAGAGAGAGAGAGATCACAAGTAGGCAGAGAGGCAGGAAGAGAGAGGGGGGGAAGTAGGCTCCCTGATGAGCAGAGAGCCTGATGCGGGGTCGATCCCAGGACCCTGAGATCATGACCTGAGCCGAAGGCAGAGGCTTTAACCCACTGAGCTACCCTGGCACCCCTGCCCCATTTTTTTTTTAAGTGGTAGGTATTGAGGAGGGCACATACTGCATAGAGCACTGGGTGTGGTGCATGAACAATTAATCTTGTAACACTGGAAAAATAAAATAAAAGTATTTGGGGGTAAAAAAAAGATTTTATTCATTTATTTGAGAGAGCATGAGCAGGAAGGAGTGAGAGAGAGGGAATCTGAAGTAAACTCTACACTGAGCACAGACCCCAACATGGGCTCTGTCCCAGGACCATGGGATCTTGACCTGAGCCAAAACCAAGAGTCAGAAGCTCAACCGACTAAGCCACCCAGGTGCTTGTCCTTCCCATATTTTGTCATCTGTGAAATATGCTGTATATGCCAACTAATTAATTTTGGCTTCAAATTTTTTTTCTTAGTAGCACATAAAAAACGGCATATCTTAAATTGATGCTGTCTTAGATTGTAGAAAATACAATAGTGCGTTACCAGAGGCAAATTAAGTTAGGAATATGATAGATGATAAAGACAGAAACTATAAAATGACCTCTGGTTTATTAGTCTGCTCTATATTCAACTGTTTCTGAGTCAGGACTTAATCTTACTAGATATGCTTTTTGTATTTCAGATTATCTAGTACCAGCCTCCAGTTCAGCTTTAAATTTGGGCTATTTTTTTTCCTACTATCTTTTAAAAAATACTCAGAAAATGATCAGCAACCATTTATATTTAGGAACCAGCTGGAAGAAGGGATTATTATTAACTCAATGATCAAAAGGATTCTTTAATGAACTACTCTATTTTAGATGTAAGTAGGTGAATACTAAATACAAAATGAAAGAGGAAACATCAAAGTATATATACAAACATAAAAATATAAAAACATTTTCCCCAGATCTCAAGAAAGTAAAAATTGGCTCAAGAATTTTTTTTTTTGGCTAAGCTTTAGAAACTATAAAACTCTTTTCTCAATTTTTGTCCTGGCTATATCAAGGTTTTAATGGCATACTTCTCAGTGGATGTGTGTATCTTGACACACACAATCTCCATTTCATTTTATTTCTGTTAGAAAGCAAGAAAGGGAAAGAACCTGAAGATTAAAAAAAAATCTTTGTGGGATAGAGTTCTTTGTGTCCTTCATACTAGTTGGTGTAAGACAACCTGAACAATGTGTAGTATGTAAGGGTGAAACAGGTAGCAAAGGAGGCAGAAAATGGTAAGGAACAGTAAAAATTATACTTAAAATAGAAAATTAGCCTGGGTGTAGTGCCTTGCATGTGTTAACAAATCATTGGTGAGTAATTGACTACATGAGTGAAGTAAGGGATAAAAATGATTCTTTTCTACTCTGCAATTACATATACCATGAAGAGTAAATATTTTAATACAAATAAGATAAATTTCAAGTCCTGTTGAGTTTGTCTTGTTGTTGACATGTATTTGGTCTGTGATTAAAATGTTCATGTGCTTGTATGCCCTTCCATCTGTGAGAGTTTTGTTTACATATAAGGATCCTAGAGGATAGAGACCATGTTTATCTAAATTAATTTTATTCAATTCCATGTCGAAGTACATATTTATGATAGCATATTGATAATATTGATGAGACTACTATAAATCCGTATAGTGAGAGACTCAAAACAAAAGATGTGAGCAACTAAAAAGCATTTGTGACTTTAGTTTTTCCTAATATGCCTCTTTCATTTTTTCAGGCTATTTAGATAGACTACACAGTATTTTTAAGATAAAATTTTAAATCCTTTTACAATGCAAGCCTACTTTGGTTGTTTTCTCTGCCTCTGTGCCATTCTCCACTCTTGGTTTCCAATGCATTTTCCTGCCACTAAATGCTACCTTGTCATAACAGATTTTCTTAAACTTGAAAAATCTAGCTCCCTTTTTTTTATTAACATATAATGTATTATTTGCCCCAGGGTACATGCCTGTGAATCATCAAGCTTACACATCACAGCACTTACTATAGCACATACCCTCCCCAATGTCCATAACCCAGCCACCCTATCTTTTAAAGGAAAAAAAATCTTCTAGATATGCAGAGTTGACATAATTATTTTATTATGAAGTCACTTAAATGAAGTTACTTAAATGCATATAGGTATATAAAACTAGATTTAGATTCCTTGTTTTTATAGCTCTTATGGAAATACAAAACCCAAAGTTTCTAAATTAAATATAAACAAAATAGTAAAACCAATAAAATAAAAATAAAATAATTAATATGATGTGGTTTTACTAATTTGGAATTAGAGTAGAAAGACAGCAGGAAGTTTTGTTTTACCTTATCTCTATAACTTTTATTTTTTACTTCAGTATTACCAATGGAAACTGTTTGCATAATGAATGGCATTATTTCAAAACTAGCTTGATAGTTTAGATTAAGCAATAGTTTAGATTAAGAATTAAATTCATAATTTGGGCGCCTGTTAAGCATCTGTCTTTGGCTCAGGTCATGATCCCAGGGTTCTAGAATGTAGTTCTGGGCTCCCTGCTCAGCGGAGAGGCTGCTCCTCCATCTGCCTCTGCACCTCCCCCTGCCTCTGCACCTCCCCCCTGCTTGTGCTCTCTCTCGCTTTCTCTCACGCTCTCTCTCTCTCAAATGATTAAATAAAATATTTTTAAAAAATAAGTTTATAATTAATGAGACACCATTTAATACTTCTTTTTGCAATTTCAAAGATAAGGTTACCATTTTGCATTACTCAAATGTTCATTTAAAACCTAATCTAATACAATTGAAATTGGAATCTAGAACAGAAATTGATTTCTTCGCATATACTTATTATAGAATATTACTAGTGTACTCTTTCAAATTAGCACATTCAAAGATAGACTATTAGTAATACTTATGGAACAGGTTCTCTTGGGTTTGGTATACCATTACTGGCATAATTGACATGTAATGTGTTGACTCAATTTTGCCACCAAGTTTCACACACATACACACACATACACATATATAGTATATAATAGTATACTTAAATCATAAATGTTACAAGAGTTGGGAAAATATTTTGTGGCAGTATAAAATCAAAATGAATTACTTCCAAATTAAGGTAACTTCGTCATGGAAAGGGTAAAATTTAAAGAGTGGCTTTTTTTTCCTTAGGAACGCATCGCTTGGATATTGAGAAATTGGAGTAAATTTGGAGCGCTAAATCACAAGTAGAAAAATTCAAGGGTTACATAAGGAACAGTAAATAATTCAGTTTCTCCAAATATCAGAGCTTGAAAAATATTTTAGAAACAAAATATTTTGTATATTAGTTTCTTTACTTTCTCCAAGCATGTCATTGAGTTCAGATGCATAGAGACTCACTGAAATCTCTAACAAGAGTGTGATTCTCTAGAAGGGAATGCCTCTTGGATTCACTGTCTTGTCTGGTTCAAACTACCCCAGATCCAGTCCTTGATCTTAATTCCCTAAGTATCTGGCCTCCCATCAGGTCCTTCCTTCTATGTTTACCTTGTTTGGATTTGCCAATGAAAATCTGAACTCTACCTTGGTACCCACCCAGAAACCTTACGAGACAATGCCACTGGTAAGACTCCTTTTACTCTATTAACCACCAAAGTCTACCTAGAACTATGTTGTCTGGATCCTCGGCTTTCTGCACATTTGAAGAAAGAGAAGCTCATCAAAAATTTTTGTGGGAGTAAATTTGAAGGGAAAATCAAAGATATCTTTACAGTTTTGATTTGATCCATCTTGACTAAACAAACCACATTAAGCATGACAACAAAATGACAGAGTATAGGTGCTGGAGATTTACAAAGAAATTCTGAGCTAGTTATGGTTATAAGACTTATAAAATTGGTTAAAGAATGGATAATAGCAATCCCTTGTTTTCAACAGGGTTTTAATAAATGAATGATAGGCGATCCCAAGCTAAACTACTTTGGGAGCCTTCTATATTTCAAATCTATTAAATAACTAGAAAGAACCACGTATTACTGTCTTCAAAAGTATTTGCCATGACCCCATCTCATGGGTAGTACCTGTCCATATGAGGCAATAGGGATTTTGGCCACATTGCTTACTGTTCTCTTGTATGATTCACACAGAGAAAGAATATTCTAAATTGAAGTTCCACATAATAAGTACATGAAAAGGCATGCACTGAAGTTTGCTTTTATATCTCAGAACTATTTGCTCTTGAACTAGATAGCTAACTTAGGATATGGCAGATTTAGAGATGGGTCAGTCTTTGAATGGATGTAGGAGGTGAGATGTAATAAGTAAACTAAATTAACTAGCAAGTGATGATCCACAGTGGTGTTTCAAGTAAAAATTTATCTCAGGATTTAGGAAGAACTTACTCAGGGAATGGACAATTGAGTTTCCACCAGTGTGTCTCACTGTGTCTAATTAATGGCCTCAGCATTATTTAAGGGAATGGGAGCAAGGTCATAGGCTCTAAAATTTCTTTCACTAAAGCCAGTGAAGCAAGAAAAAATCCTTTCTTTTTTCTTTATTTTTCCTCTTTATGGGGTTGTTCTTTTCTTCATTTAGCATTTAAAAGAAAAATGGTTACATTTTTATCCTGGGTCACATGCCTGTAGATTATAGTGTCAAACACATAAATTTTAAAAATACATAGATATGAAGTTACAATGGCAGGAACCCCAGTGTCTACACTTGGTTGCTTTAGGCTGAGCTTTACAATTTACATTTTCTAGACCCCCAAAAAAAAAAAAAAAAAAAAAAAAGCCAATCAAGATTAATTTTTGTTAATCTGACAGAAAGTTCTTCAAAAGCTGTTAGTAGGGGCACCTGGGTGGCTCAGTGGGTTAAAGCCTCTGCTTTCGGCTCAGGTCATGATCCCAGGGTCCTGGGATTGAGCCCTGCATCGGGCTCTCTGTTCAGCAGGGAGCCTGCTTCCTCCTCTCTCTCTCTGCCTGCCTCTCTGCCTACTTGTGATCTCTCTCTCTCTGTGTCAAATAAATAAAATCTTAAAAAAAAAAACAAAAACAAAAACAAACAAAAGCTGTTAGTAATTGTAAAAATGTTCACTGGGAATTTCAGTAAGTTTGTTCAAGATAAATACTTGTATCACTGTACCTCTGTCACCTTTAAAATCTTTTCTGTTAGTTTCCCAGAGGAAAAATTTTAACTTCCATACAAGTAATGGGATTCATTTTTATCCAGATAATTGGAAAACCAATTATTTGGTAAATGTTTCCTAGAATCCAACAGAGAAATATTTATTTTTAAAAGAAATTATACAAATGTACCTTAAAGCTTTTTAGGGTAGAAAAGGGGGTTGAGAATGAAGGTATTCTAAGGAATTATTCTAAACTTATGGAAAGTCACATTAATGAGCAAGGAAAAAGGACTCTGTACACAATCTCTATGATTGCAGAGGTCAGAAAGTAGAGGAAGTAAACCAAACTTCGTGTATCAACATTATCCCATAATTGATAAAATCTTTCTATAGGTATAAGGTAATTAGTGAGGTTAATCTTGAACCATATTTGCCTCACTACTAAATCCATCTCTTGCCATTTAACCTACTTATTATTGTATTACTTTTTTATACTTTTCATTTGCATGAAGAATTTACTCTGTGTTGTTTTTTTATTTTCTCCACTTGGCAAACTTATTCCAATGTGATGATTCAACTCAAATGGCTCCTTCTTTGTTAGGCATCACCTAACAGGCCCAGGTAGGCTTGGTGGGGACTTTCTTCTGGCTCTTTTGCTATTCTGTTTATATCTCTAATGCAGCAGTTATCTTCTTGTATTATAATTTACCTATTTGTATGCCCCTCCGCTGTCTATAAATGTGACAGTCCTTCAGACCAACAGAATGATGTATTCATTGCAATATCACTGACACCAGATATGGTGCTTGGCACTTCTAAAAGGCATTTAGAAATGGTTTAGACTAAACTGATACATAAAACAAGGAAATACTATTTAGATACTTTTAAACCAGAGGAAGACATAAAATTAAAAGTAGAAGAATCAGAAAAGGAGAGGTGACTATAATAAGCTGGGGTAAGAAAAACAATTTTTAAGATTAAGTTTTCATTAATTTTTTAAAGAGTTTAAATCTTTTTTGTAACAAAACAGAACAATGTTCATATCTGTGTAAAAGGGCAGACTGTCAAATAAGTATGTGTAAGGGTTTGTGTGTGTGTGTCTGTATATGTGTTGAGAGGGAGACAGTAAAACAGAATTTTAAACATCCAGCTTTGAGTTTGGAGGAAACAAGCAAAAGAGATTGTGAGAAACGAGGCTTGCTCTTTCTAACTCTAAACTAGATAACATTTTCCCTCTATCTCACCAATCTATCCACTTCAAAAAACAAGCAAACAAGGAACTAAAAATCTTTACTCAGAGGAAAAACCTGCTAACCAAAGATGGGTTGGTAACATACCTTTGGAGTTGTGCTCTATTACAAAAAAGTATTTGCTGTGTTTAATATAATTGTGATTTAAATGAATTATTTTTTTAAATGGGCAATAATTATCAGCTTCTGTGTCATGTTAACCCCTTTCCCGCTGCTTATTTCATGCCATGCTTTTTCAAGCCAAGTTTTTAATATGGCATTTTAAACATAGGAGGTTGCATTAATGTGAACTTCCAAAGCACAGGAATTTGAGGTACATACATTCTAGGATATACAGCAAGTGAAGACTTGTGTTAATATCTTAGCAGATTCTTTTAACTCTAAAATTGTTAAGGTAAAGATTTATTTTTAAAGAAAATTTCTTCAAATGCATAGGAGCGCTTCTGTGACTAGGAGACAGATTAAATATTTTGGCTTCCAATCTCCATCTTATTAAGAGGTCCAGGGAGTCTTTATACAGAAATATTTTCTATTTTAATTGTACTCTCAGAACACATTACATGGGGCATACTGTATAACATGGGGAAACTAATTTTATATTCCTATAATCTAAAGCTCTTTTGTTCCTCTTCTATGACATGGCTTTGAATTGATTTTGAAGTCTTATTTCTGGAATTGCAAATCTATTGGATGACCCTGTACAATCTTTCAGAATCACAATGCAACTACTTCTTTTTAATTTTAATCTTTTGAGCTTCCTGTTACTTGAGATGATGGCTTGGTCATAATGGTAACACATTTGTAGATGAAATACTATGAATACTCCTTCTTTGGCCAAAGTTTTATATGTTTTATCGCAGCATCTTGGAAGCAATTCATATAGTGATTCTGCACCTCAGCTATGAGGGTAATGAAAGAAAACTATCTTAGACTTTATTTATATATTTAACATAAATCTGGGAAGACTTTTTTCCTCATTGAAATGACTTCATTTGATTAAATAAAGTGGATTTTTAGTGGATTCTGTTAATGTGTTTTATACATTACATATATTGATGCCTCTGACAGATTTTGGTTAAAACACAAGGCTTTCAAATGTCATATTCAAGATGACCTTTGTAGTTTCATTTTTAGAAAATTTATTTTCTGTAAAAATTTCTAATTTTATGTTCTAAGAAAGTCTCCAAATGATGCCTAATATATAATACACACACACCTTTTTAAAGGACCACATAACAAATATTATGTACAAAATTAATAATGGATAATAGTTACATTGTCTAGGAATTAAAAATGAATGTGCATTAAATAATATAGACAGTAAAATATAGAACAACTGGCTAACAGCAAAGAAGAAATGAAATAAAAAGAACAGAGGAAAAGATGTTGCCAGGAGTTGGACAACTAACTGTATCATATTTGATTAGATGATGCAATCTCTAACTGCCCTTCATTCTATTATAGGTCCAAAAAAGAGAGTTATTTTCAAGAGCAAATAAACATAAGAAAAAAATTAGAAATTTAGACAATTATGTACTCAGTTATTTTTAAAGAATTAGATCAACTATTTTTTTCATTTATCTGTTTCACTTCCCTGATATAAAACCAGATTCCAGATATATGAGTCGTGTTGCCTGATACTCATTCTTGTGCATTACTCTCTGCTGGGAGACCAGTCTCCCAGTTGTGAGGACATAAAGTTCAGCAGTGATTGTTGACAACTTCTTCCTGTAAGAACATGTGATTCTCAAATGGAAATGATCTAATATTAAGCTTTCTCTTTTTTGAAAATTTGGAAAATATAAAACTCCTTTATGAACTTTAAAATGAAAATATAATTACTGTCTATTCAAATGGAACAAAGACAAAGATGATTCTTTTGTCTTTTATTTGCTGTGAATTCTTTACGTTAAATGCTCTATTGGATGCTGGTAAATTTTGAAGTCTGTGATAGACTTTTCCTACAAACTAGCATTGGTCATTATTCACTTACTCATTTATTTATTCAACTGCCTCTTTCTTTTTTTTTGGACCACTTGACTGACACTGATTATACACAAATTCACCATTCTTGATCACTATTTTATCTGAACTCAGAGCCCACAATGGCAGACAAGTATGAAAACAAATAATGATGAGATAATATAAAAAGTTCCTAAGCTCATAAA
The DNA here is from genome assembly GCA_028646535.1 of Procyon lotor. NCBI lineage: Eukaryota > Metazoa > Chordata > Mammalia > Carnivora > Procyonidae > Procyon > Procyon lotor. The sequence goes on along the minus strand of CM053606.1, from coordinate 122,887,459 downwards.
TATAGCATGGAAGGTACTAACTGAACTCAGGAAGCAGTTACTCCATCTGGCCTTGGATAAATGAAGAGAGCTTCACAAATGAGAGGATACAGTGCTGAGCCTAAAATAATTAATATAAGTTTTCCCAGATGTGCTTTTGAGGGGAGGGGAGTTCCAGTCCCATAGATTTATTTTCAAAGTAGAGATGTGTTTTGGATTTTTCTGATGTAATTTTACTAGTCTAGACAGCCCAAGTGACTCCCTGAGCAGTGAATTTAAATAAACTGTGTTATGGAAGTTGAAGGAAGAGGTGCTAATGTGGGGTGTGCAATGAAGACCTCCACCTAGACACTTCCTTTCAAAGCTTTGATTACGGTTTCACATTTCCCTATGTTAGGACACAGATGCAGGTTTTCTCATTGACTCAGTGAGCTGCATAGCTCTATTTTAAACCACACACCAGTTAGGCTGCTTCTCTCATACACCTTCTCCTATTTCTATCTTTAGATACGTATACTCAGTAAATATAGGAAGAATTTGTTGTAACTGAGACTCTAAGCATCATAAAAATGGGATTTATTGAGCAAGTAGTTTGGTGGTGTATAAAAATATAGTCCACACAGCATCAGGCATGAAGTATTTAAAAAGTCATTCACCCACCTGAACCCATGTTAATATTAATTTGTTGGACAAAGTTGGGATATGATGGTAATAGGGAAAATGTTATCCTGAAAATATGATTGTGTCATCACTGTCTGCTTTAAGAATTATTTCAGGGGCACCTGGGTGGCTCAGTTCAGTGGCCGACTCTTAATTTCGGCTCAGGTCATGATCTCAGGGTCCTGGGACTGATTCTCGTGTCAGGCTCTGCACTCAGAAGAGAGTCTGCTTTGATTCTCTCTTTCCCTCTACCTTTGCCCCTCCCCACTGCATTCTCTCTCTAAAATAAATAAATAAATAAATAAATAAATAAATAAATAAATAAATATTTTTTAAAAAGATTTTATTTATTTGACAGAGAGAAGCACAGCAAGAGAGGGAACACAAGCAGAGGGAATGGTAGCAGGAGAAGCAAGCTTCCCACTGAGCAGGGAGCCCTATGGGGGGTTCAATCCCAGGACCCTGGGATCATGACCTGAGCCGAAGGAAGATGCTTAATGACTGAGCCACTCAGGCGCCCCATAATTAAATCTTTTAAAGAAGGTATTTCAGTTCAAATTCCAAATTAAAAAAAACCCTGCAATATTGGGCTTTCAAAACGCTAGGAAAACTGGAATTGTCAGAGAATGAAAACAAAAAGATCATATCAGAGCCAGAATTCATTCAACAGCCAGAATCACCTCTTTACACAATGTAATGGAAAAATCCAAAGCTGATGGAGGCTATCATCAGTTCCTAAAAATATACCAGTGTAAACAAAAACTATAATGAAACAAGAAACATTGAAGCAGAAGGGCATCTATATAGCTATCAAGGGAATCTATATAATTAAGGATATTTCCTTAATTTTCCTTTATCAGATTACATAAGTTTCCTAAATTTGTATATTGGGAAGACCATTATAATCTGTTTTTTTATTGAATTATAATTGACATACAATATCTTTTTAGTTTTAGATGTACATCATAGTGATTTGATATTTTTATGCATTATGAAATCATCCCCCAATAAGTCTAGTTACCAACTGTTACCATATAAAATTATTAAATATTATTGCCTATATTTCCTGTGCAGACTATTGTATTCTGTAAGTCTATAACTCTTAAATATATTTTGTATATTTTCCAATAATTAATGAAGTCACAAGTACATTCATAGTTTTCTTCAAATTCTTGGTTACTTTTTCACCAATAGTATCTAAAATGAGTATTTAATTGGAACATAACAGATATTGAAAAAGGTGCACAAATCATAAGAGTTCAGTGGATTTTTCCAAAATGAACACACCTATGTAACCTACATACAGATCAAGAAACAGAACCTTAACAGTACACCTTGAAACCACTCTCAATGTATGGTTCAAGTCACTTTCCTCTTTCCCAAGTTAACTGCTATATTGACTTCTAACATCATAATTTTGTATGTACATGAACTTGATATAAATTAGAATCATACAGAACATACACTTTTGCATGACTTCTTTCATTCAACTCTATGTTTGAGATTCATCCATGTTTGTATGTATAAATTCATATTGTTCTAAACATCATTAACTTCATGGTAATTATTTTATTTCTTCTAGAACTCAATTTGACTACAAAAAGGAGCACCTTTTTCTGTGCATTATACAAAGCCACTAGCTTAAAAAATTAAAATATAAGGGACGCCTGGGTGGCTCAGTTGGTTAAGCAGCTGCCTTTGGCTCAGGTCATGATCCCAGAGTCCTGGGATCGAGTCCCATATCAGGCTCCTTGCTCAGCAGGGAGCCTGCTTCAACCCTCTGCCTCTGCCTGCCTCTCTGCCTGCTTGTGTTCTCTCTCTCTCTCTGACAAAT
>CM053606.1:122842700-122884486 GCA_028646535.1 Procyon lotor | reverse complement strand
GATGGGCAAGCCTGGTGGTGGGTATTGAGGAGGGCACGTATTGCATGGAGCACTGGGTGTGGTACATGAACAATAAATCTTGTAACACTGAAAAAAAAAAAAAGAACTTCAAAAGGCCTCGAGTTGAGGATGCCTGGGTGTCTTAGTTGGTTAAGTGTCTGCCTTTGGCTCAGGTCATGGTCCCCGGGTCCTGGTTTTGAGCCCCATGTCGGACTCCCTGCTCAATGGAGAGCCTGTTTCTCCCTCTCCCTTTGCCCCTTCCCCAGTTCATGCTCTCTCTCACTTAACCTTGCTCCATCTCATGTAAATAAATAAAATCTTAAAAAAAAAAAAAAAGGAAGAAGAAGGCTTCAAGCTGGAGGAACAACAAACAGAAAACAGCACAACCCAACTAGAATATTTTCAATTAAGTAAAGATGATCATTGAAGATGGCTATTGCATGTAGCCTAGATTTCAAGATGAAAACAAAATATAATAAAACAAAACAGAAACCCAACATACTAGAGCTCCTAATCAACTTTACAATTTGTTACAATTACATTATTACAATAATGTTACAATTATTGTAACATTACATTACAATATAATGTTCATTTAATAATAATTAGGCATAGTGGAAGGCAAGATAAAACTGAAAAAGCAAGATAAAAAAGACAATAAAAGCAAACCCACAGGAGACACATATAATGAACTTTTGAGTTATGGCATTTAAAATAAATAAGAAATGGTCTGATGCTTTCAAGGAATTAAGTGACAAATTAGAGAATTTGGCAAAGAACTGGAAAGTGAAAAAAATTGGGAATTCTATAGCTAAAAAATATAATTACTGAAGTTTTAAATTAATAGCAGATTAGATATAACAGAATGAAGAATTAATGAATTAGAAGATAAATCAGAAGAAAATATTTAAAACAAAGTCCAAATGAAAGGCAATTTTATTTTTTAATTTATTTTATTTTTTAAAGATTTTAATTATTTATTTGACAGAGAGAGATCACAAGTAGGCAGAGAGGCAGGCAGAGAGAGAAGGGGGAAGCAGGCTCCCTGCTGAGCAGATAGCCTGATGTGGGGCTGGATCCCAGGACCCTGAGATCACAACCCAAGCTGAAAGCAGAGGCTTTAACTCACTGAGCCACCCAGGCGCAGGAAAGACAGTTTTAAAAATGGCTCAAGGTCAATTAGTTATTCCTATGGGAAAAGATGAAATAAAATCTACTTCATATCATATGCCAAAGTCAATTTTAATAGTAGATTTTTAAAAAATATTTTATTTATTTATTAGACACAGAGAGAGAGACCAGAAGTAGTGGGAGCAGCAGGCAGAGGGAGAAGGAGAAGCAGTTTCCTCACTGAGGAAAGAAGCCTGATGTGGGGCTCGATCCCAGGACCCTGGGATCATGACCTGAGCTGAAAACAGATGCTTAACCAACTGAGCCACCCAGGCACATGTCCTATTTTGAGTCTTGACTCTTTAGGCCCACTTAGTTTAGGGTAAATAGTATTAAAAGGCATCTGGCATGGTCCATCATGGCTTGAGACCAAAGCCCTTATAAGTAAAAATGTTTTGCCTTATTACTTATGAATATATTTTTTTGTAGGAACACTAAGAAGAGGAATAAGTGAGTTAAAGGATTCAGCTATTTCTGTTTCCTTGCTGTAATTCTAACTTAAATAATTATCATCTTTAATGATAATCTTGACCATATGCCATATACTAAAGAGTAGCTACCAAAAAAATTAAAAAAAAGAAAATCCTTTTCCTTCTCTACAAAAATTTATGGTCTTATTGTGTTACCGAAGAAATACAGCCATAGGTAGGTATCAAGCCACCTATAAATGGACTTAAAACAATAAGTAAAATTATGTGTGTGCATGCATACTTACTTATGTGGTGCCTACAATAGCATATGGTAAGCTTTTAATAAATATGTAATGAAAGCATGAATTCATAATCCATGTGTTGCTACATAGTCTCTTAAAACACCAAAAAATAGAATTAAAAACAAAACCCAAGAAGATAAAGGAATAGATCAAAAAGATTTGCTGTTATTGTCCTCAGAATCAATGAATGAGAGAAAGATTCAAAAGGAGATAATGTATTACATGATCCCTAATTATTTTTCTTGATTTCTAGGGTTTGGGAATCTGTTTTATCAATATTACGTGTATGTATACTATCAATAATCTTACTATGCCAGTTACTGAAACAACAATAGAAATCAAGTGATTTCAGTACTTAAATGTTAAGTATTTTCCATATTTGGGTTACCTGTTAATTACGAAGGTCAATTGTAATGCTTCTTTCCAGATGGTAGGATTAATCAAAGAATGAACAACAGGAAATGTTTTCAATGGAGTGCTGTTATACATGAATAGCAAAATGGCCTTTCAATCATTTTTATAGAAAATAGATTATCGTGTCTTAAATTTGAATAGTGAAATATTGATGATCTTTTCTTGTAAATTGTTTTAAATTGTCAGGTTATGCCACTTATTATTGATTTATAACTGAAGCACTCTAAAACAATGTTAATTTTAATGCACTGGTTGCTTTATATTTGCTACTTGTGGGAAGTGGTAAAAAATTCAACTATTATTAAATCTTTTGCTATGTATATCAGATTATGTACGCTGAGATGTAAATCTAATTGAATGACTTTAAATTTTATTATTATTTTTTAAAAGATTTTATTTATTTATTTGAGAGAGAGAGCAGGCACACACAAGCAGAGGGAGGGGCAGAGGGAGAGGGAACCCGATGCCGGGTTCTATGACAGGACTCTGGGATCATGACCTGAACTGAAGACAGCCACTTAACCTAGTGCCCCTAAATTTTATTATTTTTAACACAGCACTGAAGTAAACAAACAAACATTTCCTAAATTCTACCTCTGTTAGACTATGAATTCAGAGATAAAAGATTGTCTTCTACCCTTCCGGAATATCCACACAAGTAAGTTAAAGCATTTTTCTAGAATTTTTCAAATCTTTTTTTAAAAAAAGCTTGAATTAACTTTATTTGGTTTAGTAGGAATTGAAGGCAAAAGCCTTGTTTTGAAAACACATTTAAAAGGGATGAATGCATTTTTATCAACTGTTAGAAGTTCTGTTTGCTCTGCTGAAATAAGTTGCACATTTTTTTTTGTCTCATAAGTTTCTTTTGCTTTGAAATCCCCATGTGTCCTAACAGCAGTAAACTGAAACCAAACAAAAAACTCCAGAAAACAAAAAAGGAGCCTTATGTAAAACTGCATTGTAGAGCATCATGCAAACAACTTATTTCAATGAGTTATTTAGACACAGCTTAGGCCATATTATGTGTAATTTCCAACATTAAGTAAGTATAACTGCCTGTAAAGGCAGATTTCAAATGTTTATAAATAAAAATTACATGTTGGATGATAATTGCAAGAGAAATATAAGAAAATCATAATCTTTCCCTTGGCAGTGTTTTTTCTAGACAACACAGTACTCAAATTTTAGATTCCAACTCAAACAATGTTTTCCTTTCTGACAAACATCCTCTTACAGCTCTGTAGCAATTATAGGATAGAGTCTCCAGAGTAAAGGCAAAGGCACAGATGAAGTTCAAGTGCTTCATGCTACATTTTCTTGGCATGGGATTTCATGTTGATCCTCAGAAGTGGATGTGGGCAGTAATCACTGCATTATAGGTACATTTTTCTCAACTCTTTAACCTGTTTAAGCATGTGACATGAAAGGGACAGCTCCTCATATAGGCCCAGTTGTTCATTTACTAATACACAGAAATGACCATTTCTTTAAGTATTGGTTACATCACCTCCAGGAGAATTTGTGTGATTGTGAACACTAGTGAGCTTATGCTTTTATTTGTGATCCTGGCTAATATTGTCAAATTGTAATTTCATTGTACTTAATTTCCTTATTAGTGATCTGTATATCACTGTCCTGACCTTGGGTTTTCTCCTCTTATATTTTAAACATAAAAATAGGCAATGCTTTCTCCTTTTCAGAGGAAGAACAATAAAATACATTTACTTTTTCTATATTACAAGATATTATTTTTGTACATGCTGAACCAGATTCTCTGAAGGCCTATGTTATAGCTTGTTTTATTTTTTAAAAATATTTTATTTATTTATTTGATCAAGAGAGCAAGAGAGAGCAAACACAAGCCAGGGTGGGAGGGCAGAGGGAGAAGGAGAAGCAGACTCCTTGTCCAGCAGAAAGCCCAACGCAGGGCTTGATCCCAGGACCCCAGGATTATGACCTAAGCCAAAGGCAGATGCTTAACTGACTGAGCCACCCAGGCACCCCTGTTATAGTTTGTTTTAAAGAGAGGTACCTTTGGAAGCTGCCTGGGTTTTCAATATACAAGGACCAATTGCATATCACCTAAATTAGATGAAATAAATAAGAGAGAGGGACTAGCATTATTTGAATGGCTGCAAAGCTAAGGATTTCAGTTAATCTGATTTAATTCTCAAAACAACTTCTTGAAGTAGAAACAATTATCCTCATTTTATTAATGAGGAAACTAAAAACTAGATCAGTTATAGGTCAATCTATAGCTAACACCGCCTTAGAGGTAGCTTTTAAATTTAGGACTCTCTTTTACCAAAGTTCTTTCTACTGGGCTATGCTTTCTCTTTTGCCCTGAGTCAAATATCAACTGGAATATGCACTGGACATGTACAATTTATATTGGTTTATTAGAATAATTTTTCACAGAAACAGAATTTTAAGGCTTCATACCAAAATAGATCTTTAAATGACTTAGTTACATTGTCTACTGCATGAACAAAGAATTGGTTGGTGGTGCTTTCTGCCTTAAAATAATTCTGCCTATTAATATTTTGGAAAGGGTTTGTCCATTTCTGAAAACTAGATTTGGAAATGAAATGTGGTGGATTTCAAACCAAATTACAGAGTTCACTGGAAAGAATAGCTAAGACTGGATACCATGTATTTTGAGCTGAATTGTGTTGTGTCCCCTCCCTACTAAATTCATATGCTGAAATACTAACCACCCATATCTCAGAATGGGACTGTGTTGGGAGATATGGTCTTCAAAGAGGTAAATGAGTTAAAATAAAGTCATTAGAGTAGGCCCTAATGCAATATGACTGGTATCCTATAAGATGAAATTAATACACTGACACACAGAGGGAAAACCATGTAAAGATATGTAGAAAGGACAGCCATCTACAAGCCACAGAGAAACTTCACAAAAACCAGCGGTGCCAAATCCTTGTGTCAGACTACTGGTCTCCAGAATTAAGAAAAAATAAATCTCTGTTGTTGGTACTTCAGAAACTACATTTTTCTGGCTCACATCTTCAAGAAGTTCCACTTGGGAATTATTTATAAGATACAGAAATCATCCACAATAAGACACAGAAAGAAAAATATAGTCACCTAAAATATTAAATAACTATGAACAGTCATATTTGTGATGATATTAAAGCAACACTCTGATGTGATACGAGAACTTAGAATCTCTATCATTAAGTTGGATGAAATATAACAGTTCTGTGTACCATACTGTTAAGAATATGAAACAATCAGAAACCTGCAATTATATATTGGTAGTCAAATGTTTACAAGATTTAATATGAAGATCAGGAAAAATGCTTTCACCAATAAGCTTACCCAGTGTTCAACATCACTGGGCTCATCACTGCTTTGCTGGAGACTATTCAAGAGCTCTATTAATATGAAAATTTGTCATCTAGGTAGAACAATAAAGTAGGTTTGAATTATTCATTGTATTATAGTATAAATTAATTTAATAAATTGTATAGCCAGTCACTTAGCCAGCTCCTATGGCAAGTGGGCACATAAGTTTTAATGGAGCATGTATGAAGGCTAAACCAGGGACAGTGTATACTGTGAGCAGGTACGGGCAGAACAAGGGGAATATTAAAAGAAGACACAAGCATGTAAAGAGAGACACAGCTTACAAGCAAAGAAAGATTATTTGCTTTAACCTAGAGGTGGTACTATACAAAAGTATGAGAAGAAATGTGGGCAAATTTGCCATTTATAAATTGACAGTAATTGTAGAGAGATGCCCAGTGGTGATCAACATCCCTCAGGCACATAGTGGGCAACCAAGTCATAACATGAAGCCTAATATGACTGTGTACCTGCTATAAGCCATGCCCTGCTTTGGGAATTAAAACATTGCTAGGAGGAAATGCAAGGTATATATGCATAGATGCATATTCCAGTTTGCTTAGGACACTCTTTGTTTTCTCCTTTTGTCCCCTAGTCACTACAGGTTGAACCCAATAAAATTGTCAATATTTGAGCATCTTGACATATAAATACAACAATTTTCATGTAGCTTAACCTAATATTAATAAAATCTCCTTTGACTCTCAAGAGTGTCTGCATTTGATAAATCATGTGATCATCCTAAGTTATCTGTGGTATTTTTATTTTCCCAGTGTTGTCTGGTAATGGTTTTCCTTATTTCTTTTAATTGGCAACCATAATTTGTTATATTTAGAAACATTGTTTCCTTTTTGAAACACACCCATATATACTCACAACTGTACTGAGAATAGGAACTAAGACTATGAACCAAATTCTTCCACCACAAAATATGAGACCAGTAACAAAACAAAATACTTATATTAAATAGCTGATGGAGACTAAGGAGTACACCTCTGATGAAAGGCATTGTATGGAAGTGTTGAGTCACTATGTTGTATACCTGAAACTAATATTATACTATCTGTTAACTGGAATTTAAATTAAAACCTAAAACATAATTTTAAAAAAGATCATCATCTTAGCTTCCAATTTTTAAATACTTCTTAAGTGTTATCTATCTTTTTGGAGGAAGAAAATAAAAATATTTTAAAAGAAAAGATAAATTTCACTATGCCCATTGTAGAAATTGATCCTATTTCTTGCATAAAGGAAGCATAAAGATATTTTCTTATTATCTAGTACAACTGCTGCACACTAAATTTGGTAGATATTGGAACCTCTCCTAGGACTACAACACAGACATATAATAATTAATTTTGTCAGATGGCTAGCAGCTGAAACCAATTATATAGCAATGCAGACATGTACTACCTCTCATAAAGAGAATGGAAACTTGCCTAATAAAATAAATAAAATCATTTTTACAGTCACAATAAATAACCATTACTGCCTCATGGTACTTTTACCTTAGTTATTCACTTGCTCTGATATAAAATAATCAATAATCTAAACTCCAGTGACTGAGATTGAATTACCAGCTTCCAATAAACATGCACTCTCTCTTTACTTCCAGTATTGCTATTTCTTTGATTAGCTGATATTTTTTACATTTGTTTCTTTGTCCTTTATTTATCATCAAATATGTCAACAAGGCTAGGGAATTGCTTTTCAGTTAAGGTTAATGCTGACATTTCTCTCCTTAACTAGTATTAAAATATGGATTAGTTTTCTAAGAGCGGTTTTGTGCCTTACTTATTCCACTAATCATTGTGCTGCTGAACCGCAAAGAATGGTGAGAGGGTTTATTGACAATTCACTACTGCAAGAGAAACTCAAATCCTTGAAAAATGCAAAAATATAGGCATCTGCAAAGAAACTACTGAAATACAGCAGTCTACTATTATGTGGGGTGTGGGGAGGGAGGCTTTCATTGCATATTTTTAATGCCCCAAAGCAGGTTTACCTTTTATTAGAGGTCCCTTTGCTTAGCTATTCTTTTTTTTTTTTTTTTTGAGTCACTAGACTGATTAAATTCATTTGCTTAAACTTTGTTTTTCATTTACTTACTCGTCAATATGAAATTATTCTTTTTTTCAAAAGATTTTATTTATTTATTTGACAGAGAGAGAGAGAGATCACAAGTAGGCAGAGAGGCAGGCAGAGAGAGAGGGAGAAGCAGGCTCCCTGCCGAGCAAAGAGCCAGATGCGGGGCTAGATCCCAGGACCCTGAGATGCTAGATTCCCCCCCTGAGATCATGACCTGAACGGAAGGCAGAGGCTTTAACCCACTGAGCCACCCAGGCACCCCAATATGAAATTATTCTTAATAAACACATTTGTAAATCCTAAATACAAAAGTGAATGGACTTATCATTTCTTAGCCACCCAAGTAGAATTGATATCATGCTCGCGTGCGCGCATGCGCAGGCACGCACGCGCACACACACACACACACACACACACACACACACAGGCACAGAGAAATTTAAATACCAAACCTTGAATGAGACTATGCTGTATATGATCAGAATTAGACCTTGATAGGCATAACTGGGTACTAAAAACTAATTTGTTTCCACAAGCAGCACTACCATTATAAAGTCACTGGTTCATATAAAGTCTACTGAGAGTGAAAACTAACTCATTTTGCAATGATTACTAAGTATAGAATATAACATGAGGAAAAGCAAAATTTATAATTTATGTAACAAAAAATGTACAGCTGTTTTATATAGGGAGAAAAGACTAAGTCTGTGTAGTATAAGACGTTGCCATGAAAGTAAAAGAAAAACAAGGTATACCTGAAATGTGAGCAGTTTTTCATCTTTACCCTCCCATCTGATTCTCACATACTACTTTCACACCTTTTAGTGTCTTCCTCATTTTCAAAGTACTCAGGTTGCCCCTTTTCTGAAAGCCCACCTTAGGATACTCCTTTCTTCTTTTGTCTCTAATTAATTTATCTGTTCATTCAACATATATTCTTCCCTGAGTGTCCCTTTTATGCTGGGCAGGTGCTAAGAGATACTGGGAAGAAAAAGACATAGTCGCTTTATGATAAGAGCCCATAGCTCATAGTGGATGCCAACATGTAATCAAATAATTGGAAACGTGAAATATAGGTATATAAACAATATAAGGTGAGTACAATTGCTTGAGAAGTAGTGTGTGGTGACTACAGGTTAATAAAACCAGATGGGAGTTCAGACTCCCCTACATGGTAGCTGTTGAATTTTACCCAGTCCTTAAACCTGTCTGATCCTCCATTTCCTATTTGTAAAATGAGAATATATTGCCTGTCTTGCTGTATTGTTGTATGGATTAGAGAAAATGCATGCAAAGCACCTGGAATTTAACAGATACTAAGAAAAATAGTATGTTCATTCAAATGAACTACATTTGCTAGGTAGTCCATATTCATTCTGGTGAGGACTGGTCTGCCATGTCAGCAAGCAGTTTTGAATGTTCCTTGTGTCTGTTAGAAATTCTTTAAATATTTTAAAGCAGCAGAATGACGGGGTCAGAATGACACTTTAGAGAGATTAGTTTGGCAACAGTGAATGTAGAACTTGGAGATCAGAGACAAGTTAAGAGACTATTGAAATAGTTCAGGCATGAAATTAAAGGACCTGAAAATAGAGGATAGAAGGCATCCCAGGTGACTAGGCTGATAAAATGGAAAAGATTTTGCAAGGGAGAAAAATGGCACTTCGTCTTCAAAAGAATGGGCACTGATATTCTTCAGGGAGAAGAGCACCGACATTATCTTATACCTAACAGTTGCTCACACTAAATCAGACATTTTAGGCATTTTAACTCACTTAAATATTCTAATAATTCTATGAGGTATGCATTGTTCCCTCATTTTTTAGATGAGAAAGCATTGGGAAGTTTAATTTGCCCAAAGATGTACTGGCAGAAGATGCTTCAGTAAACTTCAAATCCTGGTTTTTGCTGCTAGAATATATGAGCCACTCATTATCACACTAATCTGGCTTAGCAATAGTGAATATTCAGTAGTCAGCATTGGTAATGATCGCTATAAAAGTAACAATAGGAAGCAACCAGGAAAGAAAGTGTTGAGGAAACAGAAGGTAATAGTTAACTTCCTTCCCCATCATCCGTATGCACCCTGGCCTAGATTCTCTTTTCACTACTCCATTTGAGGAGTATGGTTAAGAGGCTACACAACTGATGAATTGTTGAACACTACATCTGAAACTAATGATGTACTATGTGTTGGCTAATTTAATTTAAATTAAAAAATAAAAACTAAATTTAAAAAGATGCATATTAAACAGGTTTCTTACAGTTGAAAATTAATCAAGATTCCTCTCAATTTTGATTCATTTTAAATTTTATTTAATTGGAAAATGATATACATATTGATGAGTGGGCCTCAGGAACTAATTAATATCAATATTATTGTCTTTTTATTTCTGCACATGGAATGTTTTGTGCATAATTTTTGCTTTTTCATTCTTGGACCTTAAATGGTATTTTGACTAAAAAAAGTGAATAGCATGAAAATTTGATGAGCTGTCAAATCAAAACAAAAGCTCAACTAAGCCAGTGATTTTTTTATTGGAATGCACAGATCAAATATATATTGTCCAGATCATCTGCTTGAATCATTTGATAACTTACCCTATTCCCTAAGAGAGTTTTAATAAAAGTTGTTCAAGCTATTGAGTGCATAATGTTTGAGTAAAGTCCATGTTTGTAAATAACAATAGAACTAGGAGACCATAATAAGAAAATAAGAAAGAAAAGGTCACACATTAAATTAAGAAATATCTAACATTCAAGGCAGTAACAGTAAAGCCTACTTCTCCACAGAATTCTAATCACAGATACAATCACATATATTTGCTTGACATCTGTATAATTCTCCCAACTGCTATAAAAAAAAAAAAAAACACCTAAATAGAAAACATGGACATGCTCTAAAATCATATAGAGAATAAAGCATTGTCCTCATTTCCTTATAATGTTTCACTAGTTAAGTATCTTAACAAAGCTGACAAAACTCTATTGTTTTTGTTTGTTTTTCAAGGAGAGGCTAAAAAATAATGTTGGCTGACTGGAATGATAAAAATAATTTAGCTGTTCATCTTGCTTTTAGGTAGAACATTTCTGTACCATCTCAGACAGATGGAAATATAGCCTAGATGTATTGACTTTTTTTTTTAAAGATTTTATTTATTTATTTGAGAGAGAGAGAGAGAGAGAGAACATGAGAGGGGAGAAAGTCAGAAGGAGAAGCAGACTCCCCATGAAGCTGGGAGCCAGATGTGGGGCTCGATCCCAGGACCCTGAGATCATGACCTGAGCCAAAAGCAGAGGCTTTAACCCACTGAGCGACCCAGGTGCCCCTGTATTGACTTTTATAAGGAATTGCATTTCTTAGTCTCTCTGTGTCTGTATTAAGAGGCCCTTTAAGGGGAAAATATAAAAATTATTATAGCTAATCTAAATCTCTCCCACTGTAACTTGTGTCCACTTCTTTTGTGTTCTCCTGGTCATCATTTTTATATAATAACTTTCACATATTTAAAGACATATGACATTTACTATATGATGAGTTGTCTTTTTTTTTTTAAGGCTTATTTATTTATTTTTTTTAATAATCGCTACACCTAACATGGGGGTCAAACCAACAACGCTGAGATCAAGAGTCACATGCTCCTTCCACTGACCCAGCCAGGCGCACCAAGTTGCTTTAATATAGTAAATGCTCACAGGCCAGAAAACTGCAGTGTCCATAGGCTTCAACAATAAAGGGACAGACATTTCCTGAACAATTGTTAGTTTTTCCTATTTTTTCTACCTCTCCTAAAACAATAAGATATTTTATTTTGTAGGTATTTGTTGTATAATTTACAATAAAGCACTTTTCCCTTACTTCTTGGCTTTTAATGGCTTGTGAGACAAAACCTTTTGCCCCTTAATAGTTCTTCCGTAAGCTAGTTCTGATCCCAGCACAAAAGGAACTTTTTAAAGTGGACTTTCACCAACAAAATAACTGTTTTTGTTTCTTCCTGAGCCATCTCTGAGTACTTATGTGGGAAACTAGCATTGGAGGATAAGAATAAATAAGAGGGATGGGTAGTCAATTTTGTAATGCTGGATGCAATTCTCAGGGACTTTCCAACCGGACCTGATATAGTCTAATAGAGAAGCAAAGCTTAAAGTCAATGTAAATCTCCAAAAAGAGAAAATCTGAAAACACTCCTGGTCTAGTTATAAACCCAAGAATATGAACAATATATCATAATTGCCCTATGTTCCCACATAATATTGTAGGCTTTATATTTTCATTTTTTCCCCATTCATATATGTAATAATTTGTGGGGTTCCCAATTTTTCAAAGCAGTACCCTAAGCTCTGGTCCTGACTTATACATGGTATATATGCTCATCACTACCACAGTTCCCATGCTAGCACATTGATAAAACTAAAATAGTAGCATTTCAAACAAACGTTTCCAAGATAGCTTAGCAAATGATATTAGTTCACTATAAATTATTATGTCATTAAAACAATGATTTTGAAGACCTTATATCAAAATTAAGATATGTGAATTACATGATGTTTCATGTGAGAAGAACAAAAACTTAGAGTTACCTTGTAACTCCCATTTTATTGTTTAGAAATAGTAATGAAAAATGTCTCCAAGATATATGCCCAAATGGGGCACCTGGGTGGCTCAGTCAGTTAAGTGGCTGCCTTCAGCTGGAGGTGCTCAGATGAGCCCTGCATCTGGCTCCCTGCTCAGCAGAGAGCCTGCTTGTTCCTCTCCTTCTACCTGCTGCTCTGCCTATTTGTGCTATCTCTCTCAAATAAATAAAATCTTTAAGAAAAAAAGATATGCCCAAATGATAATAAATATTGCCTGAGGGCAATAGGATTACAGACTATTAATTTTCTCTCCTCCTTTCCAGATCTACTGTAACATAGCCAAGTTGCATCGATAATTTTATAATTTGAAATATTTTAATGATAAATTTTTCATTTTATCATTTAAAATATATTAGTACTAATTTTCTCAAACACCCACCTAAGTGAGGAGAGAACTAAAGAGGAGGCAGTCTGCAGAAAAGATGAAATTTAAAACGGCCATCTGACAGGTGCCTGGCTGGCTTGGTGCATAGAACACAGGACTTTTGACCTCAGAGGTGGTGCGTTTTAGCCCCGCGTAAGGGATGTTTAACCTTTGATATCAGTTGGAGTGTTCCCACTTTGCTTTACCTTTCTACTGTTGTCTTCTGCTCCCGCAGAGATCCAGAAGTGAAAAATCTTGCTCCTCAGGCCGATTTCATGGGTGTTCAGTGTGTTCTGGTAGATATCCAGCTCACTTTTGGGGACAGGTTGCAACAGGATCTGCTACTTCTCGGTCATCTTGCCCCCCTCCTCTATACACTAAAAATTGGAATGATACAGAGAAAATTAGCATGGCCCCTGAGCAAGGATGACACGCAAATTCCTGAAGCCTTCCACATTAAAAAAAAAAAAAAAAACACACACACACAAAACAAAAAGTTAAAAATAAAACGGCCAGTTGAGGTAGTTACTGAAAAGTGCAAAGAACATTAGAAGAAAAGAGAGCAAGGTTAAAGTCGTCTGGGCCTTGATGTTCCCGTGTCCCGAGGACAAGCCAAAGCCTGACGTGGTTCGCGACGCTGGGTGATGACAGCGAGAGGAAGGCAGGTTGTGTCAGGAGCTCCAAAGAGCTGGGAGAGAGGGGAGGTGCCAGGTGTCAGAGTGGTAGATGAAAGCAACAAACCCAAAAGGAAAATAGCAGTGAAGCTTTTAATGACTTACTGCTGTGGTAGAAGCAAGAGCCTAAACTGGAGAAAGCGCTGACTCCTCTGTTCCGTTTTCTGGAATGAACAGGTACTGCTCGTCAGAGCACCTCACGACGAGGAAGCGATTGCCTGACGACTTGCAAGCAGGCCTTGGGCCATCCGGGTCTCTCACCGTCCCTCCTCGGACTGTACTTCCGCCCGGAAGTTTCCACAGCCCAGAGCTTTTGCAAGGACGCAGCCTCCAGAGGGTGAGCTGGTCGGCTACTGACTGAACTCACGTATGGCCTTTACGGGAACAGTTAAAATTTGGTGACTGAGTGTGGAGATGCACGGCTCTTGCGGCTGCCACTGGCGGACACAATCCTGGTAAGTTCCCTTGCTTATAAACCTGCCACCTACAATCTCTTTCTTCCGTCTTCCCCTGCCCTCCAGGATCGGGGGGAAAACAGATTTACAGGCAACACCGTGGAGAGCCAGGTGAGTCAACAGGAGGTGGCGGCTGTCTCACTGTTGAGGAAGTTCCGAACAAAAGGTTTCAGCAGTTTTATGGACCTTTGGGTACTGAATCGGAGTGGGGAAAGTGTCAAATTTTACCAAGTTTTCCCTCCCGACCACTCCCATAGGAAGGCCTTGGCAGAGACGCCTGAGGACGTCTGCCAAAAACCTCACGTAAAGAGATCAAGGAATCAAGGTGTCCAGGCTAGACACCTGGATATGCACAGGATATGACGGTATTCTGTGTGCTGTGTCCTTGACTGCAAGCCCCGCCCACCTTCGAAAACCGCGGTGCCCTAGTTGTGCTCTAAATTGTGCATCCGGAGGGTTGGCGTGAGACCTGCCTGGTAAAACCTTTGTAATTAATTATGGCCAGGCCTAAATCACACAGAAGTCTTACCAGGAGCTGAACTCCTCAGATTGGCCTCAGATGGTGAAGGCTATAGATGTCATCATTGGAGTTTGGGGCCACGGAAAGTTTTGAAAAGGACAGTGACACAAAAAATGTAACTTTTAGAAGGGTGCACAATGATAGCCAGAACAGGGCACTTCTTCAGTATTCAAATATAAGTATGGATACTCATTTCCAAAAATATAAAGAATTTATAAAGAAACTAAGAGAAAATGAATGACTTGTTGAAGAGAACTAAAATCAGTTTCTTTTTTCTGCTTCCCTGAATTAATTTAAATCTCTTTTGAAACTTGACTTACATTCACTGATCTACCTTTAGTAGAGTTTTATCTTTTTACTTGCCTTTGAAGCACTTAATCATTAAAGAAAACATAGATAAAGTTAGGAATTTGGTATCTTAATTATGAATCATGTTAATCCATTTTCAGAACTAGGTCCCATGGACTAATTCTATGAAAACCATGTGAAAAATTGCTTAAAGTTTTCTTGACTAAGTTTGCATTTCCAAAGACATTTCTTAAGAGCAAATTCAATAATTTGAAAGCCATCTGTTCCATACACTAAGATAATGCAGCCAAAGTAAGGAATTGAGGGGAAAAAAAAAAGCAACCCTACATTCTCCCTATAGGAAAGAGAAGAATGAAAAAAATGTAATGGAATTTACCAGAAATGCTGAGAACCCTTACTTCCAACAAAGAATCTAATTGGAGAAACAACACGTATGTCTACAATTACAACTACAACTATATTAGTCAATATATCATTTCAAGATTGTTTAATATGAGTAACTGAATGCTCTTTGACCTAATATGTTTATTTTCCAACATCAAGAACGATGAAGTTTAAAAAACACAATTGAAAAAAAACCTTTGTTCATGTGGGTCAATTAAAATTGAAAATGTGAGAGGTTAAATAACACCTATATTTGCAGACTTTATAGTTTAATTATTTCCTAATCATTAATAAGAAATTATCTGTTAAAATGAAATAGACTTAAAAAAAATGAAAGCTTGTCAAGAAAATAATGATATGTTATTAAAAAAATGATGTTTATTTTTTTTAAAGATTTTTTATTTATTTGACACAGAGAGAGAGATCACAAGTAGGCAGAGAGGCAGGCAGAGAGAAAGGGGAAAGCAGGCTTCTTGCAGAGCAGAGAGCCTGATGTGGGACTCCCATCAGAGGATCTCGAGACCATGACCTGAGCCAAAGGCAGAGGCTTTAACCCACTAAGCCACCCAGGCACCCCAAGATGGTGGTTCTTTAAGAATAAAGTAAGTCCAAATGATTATTAGAAGGAGAGGGAATTCTTAGAGGATTCAAGTGTCTTTTATCACTCTGATTTTTCTTGGGTACATCATTCATCAGCACTGCAGCTAAGAAAATCCAGTTATTTAAGAGACTGTTCCTCTGAACAGTCAGTGAAAGAATATTCTAAATTGCATCTGTAAAACTAATGATAACATTCTATGTGCATACAAAATTTCTTCATTAAT
The DNA here is from genome assembly GCA_028646535.1 of Procyon lotor. NCBI lineage: Eukaryota > Metazoa > Chordata > Mammalia > Carnivora > Procyonidae > Procyon > Procyon lotor. Next base: position 122,868,571 of record CM053606.1, on the reverse strand, counting down.
TTAACAAGTCTTTTTTTTTTTTTTTTTGAGTGGCAATTATATTTCAGATGCTATTTTAAGGCCCCTAAATACAGTGATGAGTTAAATAAACCTGCTTGGAGCCTATACTCCCAAGAAGGGTAAGGATTAATCATGCATAAATAAGTACATAAATATAATAATTTCCAAACTAATAAGTAAAAGAAATAAATTAGATTAAGGTATGACTGGATGGAAGGATGGGGGAGGCTGCTTTGTAGAGGCTGATCAGGAAAGATCCTCTCAGTAAGGGACTATTCTAAAGATATTTTAAAAATGGACTGAGAAAATCTTGGTGACTAGATGTTAGGTGTGTAGAAGAATTAGCATGACACTTAGGTTTCTGGTTTAAGTATTTGGGTAGAGGGCTGTATCATCATCAAGTTAGAAAATTTATGAAGCAAAGTAGATTTGGAGGAAAATATTAAGCTAGTTTGTGGATACAAAGAATTTGGGAAGGCCTACCCTTAACATTTTTAGAGCCTATGGCAAGAGTACAAATGGAGGCCCACATGTCGTATTTCTAAATATTTAAAAGTTATAAGCCAAGCTAAGGAACTGTTAAAAAAAAATACATCCTATTCTACTTTGAAAAATATACTTTATCCAGGGAGACTTTTTATTTCTTGTTTCTTTTTTATCTTTTTCCCTTTCTGGGCTACACTTTTGTGCTTTCAATTACTATCATCATGTTGAATTGTACTCACTGAATGATTTAAACTATTGAAAATAGAATATAATTCTATTTAAAGTATGTACAATTTAAATACAAGCTTCATCCAAAATGTAAATTGAAGGCAAAAATGTAAGATATTTAAAACATTATTTTTCTTAAATTATGAAAATTAAGTCAAAGTATACTAAATGAATATGACATTTTAAAATAAAATTATTAAAACTGAAAATTTTAGGAGCTTGATTAGGTGTTATTAAACATTTTATTAAAAAACAAACTATTGCATTTATAACATGCTGTGTTCATTTAGTTGTCAACAAAATTGGTGTCATGTTTCATGCAAATTGTCTAGATCTACATGTAGACAGTTCCCCAGTTTCCATATGCTACTGTTTCAAATACCCTGCTAATTCCTCAGAACCTTCACAAAGAGATGAAAAAAGATTGCCAATACTGGAAAATGCTTCTTCTTTATATACTCTGAGGTAGGATTTTACGAGATAATTAAATTGCCTTTCTTTTACCTAACTACTACTTCTTCTTTTAAAGATTTTATTTATTCATTTGGGAGAGAGAGCACACAAGCAGGCTGGGAGGTGGTCAGGGGTAGCGGGACAAACATACTCCTCCCTGAGCTGGAAGCCTAGAGCAGGGCTTGATTCCAGGACCCCCAGATCATGACCTGGGTCAAAGTCAGACACTTAACTGACTGAGCCACCCGAGTGCCCCTACCTACCTACTTCTGTAATTCAATTGTCCTTGTCTGAAATAGTGTCTTTCTCCCAAGATAGCTGAAGAACATTCCAATGCAGTTGCTTTTTGTTTTGAAAATACAAGATATGCAGAAATTTAATTCCCAGGCAGACGAGCTGGATGTAAAAAGTTTACCAAGTTTTTGAGGTATCTGTGGAATATCTGTCTAAATGTTCCTAGAAGGAATTAATCCGCAGAGGTTTGGATTAGATTGAGAACCCCAATTTGGGAGCCATTGATACATTGATGTTTGTTGAAGATTTGGGTAAAAATAAAATTACTGAGAATTTACAGAATAAGAATAGGAGACTGTGAAGGAACAATAGAGAACACCAAAAATTAAGAGAGCCTGAGGGGTAGGACCTGACAAAAGAGTAACAAAAGATTTAATAGAAAGGCACCAGCAAAATCTAAGCTAGATTTTGGAAAGGAAAGCTAGTGAGGGTGAGAGTTTCAAAGAGAGAAATGGAATTTATTTGTTCCTTGGGCCTTATAGCTATGGATATTATATTATAGCTCTGAGTTTCCCCTCAGGTATTTTATATGTCTACCCTTTAAAACTAAAGTATAAATCAGGTCAAATTTTAAATAACTTTAGGCCTGGGGAAATTTGTACAGGACTGGTACAGTAAGGGATAAATTATTAATGTAAAAGGTTTCTGAATGTGTCAAGATGAATAGAAGAGGACAAAAACATCTTGATATTTTCCTTCTTTTTTAATCATTAAAAAATCTAGTTACAGGGGCACTTGGGTGGCTCAGTTTGTTGTGTCTGACTCTCAGCTCAGGTCTTGATCTCAGCTTGTGAGTTCAAACCCCACATTAGTCTTCATGCTGGGCATGGAGGCTACTTAAAAAAAACCTAGTTGCATAAAGAAATGACTAAACTTTCATTACATAAAGGATATGTAATAGTGCTGTAGCAATCTGATGCATCCCAAGACCAGAAGCACTTATTGACATCCAAGTGAAAACCAGATGACAGTATTAATCTCTGGCCAGTTGGGCACTAACACTATAAAATATTACTTAATTAGAAGTTCATTTCCATCTAAACTTCTTAGACAATAACATTTTCCATTTCCTCTTTTTTTGCTTTTTGAAGATTTCTTTATTTATTTTAGAGAGAGAGCGCGGGAGCAGAGAAAGGGGAAGAGGGAGTTGGGGGAAGAATCCTCAAGCAGACTCCCCACCAATATGGAGCCTGACGCCGAGCTCAGTATCATGACTCTGAAATCATCACCTGAGCCAAAATCAAGAGTTGGCCACCTTACTGACTGTGACACCCAGGTGTCCCCCATTTCCTCTTTTTAATGACAATGTCATTGCATCTATTGATCCTATATCATCTTCAAAAAGATAAAATTACTATGTGACTAAATCATAAAATATGTTGCTAGTTTTGTAACTCTAAATTATATTAATCTGCATATTTTGGGTTCAGATTCCATTTTAAAGTAGTTAAGTATAAAGACAGCTAGCAATAAAAGTATATTTTTGTTTTTTTGCAGAATTGGGTTACTCTGATAAAAAATAGATATTTTTAAGATTCAGAAGTTCAAAATTCCGTATTGTTTTAATATAGGATGTAGCTAGATTGATATTACCAATAATATCTTACTTTGACGTGATTGAAAAAATATAGCTATGTAATACTTTGTTTTCTAATTTTGTATTCTTAACCTTAAATAAATTTTAGCTATTCCTGTTTTGGCAAAATCAAACAAATTTTTTCTAAAAAAATTATAAGTGATTGGTTTTACTATTATATCTCAATTTTTTACATTGTAAACAATAAGACCAATAGATTTATCTTAGAACACTTTGCTGAGATAACTTACTTTGTAGGATAAGATTTATGATCCATATTGTTATGTAAAATTTTCATAATCAAAGATTAATTTTCAATAATAGTTTTTAATGAGTGGTAGATGTAAACATCATAATTATAGTTGAACTTCATCATTGCAACATTGTATCAAGTTTGTTTAAACGCAGAAATGGGATGGTGAGACCCTCGAAAAATCCCTATATCTACAAAATTGGTCAAAAATTCATACTCTTTGGGCAGGAGACTTTCCCACAAAATGATATTTTTTTGGTTTTGACTTAGCTAAAAATACCAATAGGAGAATTTTCTTAGTAGTTTTGTAAAAAGGTTTTATTTCTCTAAGATAGAAACCAAATGGGAATTGAAAAAATAATATAAGAAGAAAGGAAAATAACAAAACCCGTGCTCACATACTGCTGCGTTTGAAGTTTTCAACATTTTTCTCTCCTAACCATCATTTCCACTTTTATTTTTCAAACATTCCTATAGCTTTTTACCATTATTTCTCTTGTCAGCAAGTGCTATTGCTCACCTTGTCATTTTTTAGTCTTAATAATGTGTGTGAAATATATATCTTACTTGAAATATATTAATCCTGTAATAATAAAATAAGTTTTACTATCAATAATTCCATCTATTTGTTAGAAACCCTTCTCTCCACATTTCCCTTAGCATCTTTGATAGTGTTAAAGTATTTGGTTAAATATTAGGATATATTAGTTAATAGGACTATGTTTAATAAACATAAAGCATAAGAAAATGAATTCATACATATAGGAATTGGCCTCAAAGAATTGAATGTACCTATGAAATATAAAAGCCTTTATGTAAAATTCAGTGATGAAATTCTGTATCTTTAGTCTACATTTGTTCATTCCGTTACTCATTCACTCAGCAAACAGAAAATCTTCTATTAGTATCTTATATGATTTCAAACAAGTATTTACCATTCACATCACATACATTTACTAAATTTAAAGTGAAATTGTTTGAAGAATCCTTGCCAAAACATCCTTCCCCTAATATAGATAATCCAAACACACTTGGTTAAGCAGAATAGCAAGAATCACACAATTTGCACACAATTTTTATTTTTTTACTGAAAGTGCGTGAGTAAAAGTAGAATTTCAGTCTTGTCTATGTCTAAAAAGAAATGTGTTTTTATCAGTGAAATTTTAATATTTTAAAGAGTTGATCTCTCTGAATAATTGGACTTAACAAAGAAATTACCTACCTCTTTATTATAAGGCAAAGCAAAATTACAGAAAGAAGTTTTATTCTAATTTAATTAAATTCTCATGTTAATATTAGCTTCAGAGAGGCATCTGGGTGGCTCATTTGGTTAAACATCTGCCTTTGGCTCAGGTCATCATCCCAGAGTTCTGGGATGGAGTCCCACATCAGGTTCCCTGCTCAGCCAGGAGTCTGTTTCTCTCCTGCCTCTGCCTTTCCCCACTTCACCTGTTCTGCATCTTTCTTTCTCTCTCAAAATACATAAACAAAATCTTTAAAAAACCTATTGGCTTCAATCACTATTTTTTCAAGACAATTCATGAAATTTCCATTTAATTTTGTTTAGTTTATCCAGAGGGTAGTGTCAGTAACAATTGAAATTACTTTTATTGAAATGTATATTTGCTGACTATAACTCCCCATCTCCCTTTTTAATCTTGTCTTTTCCCTGTCTGACAGCATAGATGTTTTAGGACTTCCCTTTTTTTTTTAAAATTTTTTTCTATTTACTATTTCATAAGGCATGTGTGTTTTTTAGTTTGTTTTTACTCTCTCATTTTATGGAATATGGGAGTATGTCCCCAAATAACTTCTGAAGAAAAGTTATATAGTGGGGAAGATTTCTGAATCCTGGTAATTTTTTATTCTACCTTTACATTTAGTCAATAGCTACTGTAGAGTCTAGGGTTAAATCATTGTCCCTTAGAACATTGAAAGCACTGTCCCACTGATGAGTTGAGTAACTGTTCTCATTCTTCTGTAGGTATTATTATTATTTTTTTTCTCTCTGGAAACTTGAGACCTTGGATTTATCTTTCTAGCTTTGAAAGTTTGGATTTCTTTGATTAAGTTAGTGCCTTTTTACACTCATCTTGATTAATGCTTGGTGGATGATTTCAGTTTCTACTTTAAGAAGATTTTCACTTATTCTGGGACACCTTCCCTGATCATCCTACCCCAGACTAAAGCTTTTCCCTTTATCTGAGTCTATATGATTTGGCAATAAGAAGTCTTTAGTGACCTTGGTGAAAACAATCTGAACTGAATGATGTGGTCAGAAGTCAGAATTCACTCAGATGAGAAGTAAACTGGAGGAAAAGAATTGTGGACAGAGGGTGAAGGTATTTCTTTCAAGAAATTTGGTTACTAAAGGAAGGGTAAATAAGGGTTACATCTGGAAGCAACAATGGATCACCATGCTGTTATCTTCGTAACATCTTATGTATCCTATTTCTGCAAATGTTTGTTTAATTTCACTTTCCTCCATTACCCAGGAAAGTCATGAGGGTCATAATACTCATGTTTCTGTTTTATCCAGAACTTAGCTTAGCGCTTGATACATAAACTGATGTTTGTTTCCGTATTTTTGTTTTGTTTTGTTTTTTAGTATATCCATACAATAGAGTTTTATTTGGCCTAAAAAGAATGAAGGCTACAACATAGATAAACCTTAAAAACATTTTGCTAAGTGAAAGAGGATAGACCAAAAAGTCAAACTTTAAAAAAAAAAATTCTCAGGCGCCTGGGTGGCTCAGCGGGTTAAGCCTTGCCTTTGGCTCAGGTAATAATCTCAGGATCCTAGGATGAAGCCCCATATCGGGCTCTCTGCTCAGCGGGAGCCTGCTTCCTCCTCTCCCTCTGCCTGCCTCTCTGCCTACTTGTGTTCTCTCTCTGTCAAATAAATAAAATCTTTAAAATCTTTAAAAAAAAAAATCTCTTTAGAGCAGTTTTAGGTTTAAAGAAAAGTTTTGAAGTTAGTACATAGAATTTGCATCTACTCCACACAGTTTTCCCTGTTATTCATATATTAGTATGGTATGTTTGTTATACTTACTGAGCTAATATTGATAAATTCTTATTAACTGAAGTTCATAATTTATTCAGATTTTCTTAGTTTCTGCCTAGTGTTCTTTTCAAGGAGCCTATCCAATATTGCATTACATTTAGTCATCCTGTATACATATACTCTTGGATGTGAAAATTACTCAGACTTTGTTTTCTTCTTTTTTTTAAATTGGCAATTTCTTTATTTTCCTTTTTTATTGATGTATAGTTGACACACAATGTTACATTAGTTTCAGGTGTATGGCACAGTGATTGGACAAGTCTATACATTATGCTACAAGCACCACAAATGTAGCTACCATCTGTCATCATGCAGTGCTATTACTGCTATGTTCCCTATGCTGTACCTTTTATTCCTGTGATTTTGTATTCCATTACTGGAAGCCTGTATTCCTCACTCCTCTTTAGCCATTCCCACTCCCTACTTTGTGTTTATTTTTTTAATGAATAAATGAATTTGTGAAATATTTTGTTTATTCATTTATTAAGAACTTTAATGAATTTTAAATTCTGATAGGAAAAAGTAGGTGTGGATAGAGACAGTAGATAGAAGTTGACAGAGCAAGGTATATAAGGTGGCAATAAGAGCCTTGGGGAAGAGATAGGCAGAAACATTAGGTTTTCTCTAAAATTGCTGGTTTTTTTTACATAAAGGCTGGGTTTAATATTAGTATATTAAAGGAAAATACTTTAGGGTCATGTGTGTATGGATGCATATACACACATTTTTATAACATACACCTCTGCTAGTTCTATCCAAAGTGACAGGGACAATTTAAAGAAATGTTCAGTCAAGGTAATTTGCTTACATTGGTAGTATAAATAAAACTTGAGGTATAGGGACACCCGGGCGGCTCAGTCAGTTAAGCACCTGCTTTTGGCTTAGGTCATGATCCCAAGGTGCTGAGATTAAGTCCGGCATCTGACTCCTTGCTTAGTGGGGAGCCTGTTTCTCTCTCTACCTGCTGTTCCCTCTGTTGTCTCTTTCTGACAAATAAATAAATAAAACCTTTACAAAAAAAAAAACCAAAAACCTTTAAGTGTATCCATTAGCAAAGCAACAAATTGAATGTTTCTTTCATCACAAGATCACCTGAGCTAACCAGAGTTTGGAAAACTTTTTTGTAACATCTGATTATGGTACTGTTAAAAAAAATAAATCACTCTTTAATGATTCAAAACCCAGAGATAATTAAATAGAACTCAGAAGAGTCCTAATACAACTAAAACATGAGTAATATTTGTCTGTCTTTGAATTTTATTTAACAACTCATTTGACGTTCTTTAGGTCCTATCTAATAATTTTAATATTAGTCTGCTTGAGGCCTTCTGATAAGATGAGGTCATGGGATGAGAAAAATCTTCTTTATCAGGTAGAGTAGGGATATGCAGGCTCACACTGTGGGCTTGGTTGGTATGGTTAGGGTTTTTGGCAGAGTCCACAGGCAGGAAAAGAGAGACTAGAACTGAAGTGCTGTGCTAGGGAAGTATTAGTTTAAAAAAAAAAATACTAAGAGAAATTCTCAAAATGTGCTGACTCTAGTAGATCAAATGAACTCTTTATTTAGAAATTAAATGTAAAAGAAAGTATTTCCTTTCTTTCACGGAGAATTAAAGAGCAAAAGATTATGGTAATTTTAAATTGTTTGCGATTCTGTTTTGCCTGTTCACTTCTTTGATCTTTTTTTTTCCTGACTTTTTGCTTATTGCTTTATTCTTATGCAGTATAAGAAGTTATTATTTAACATAGGAAAAGTTCAAGGAAAACACGTTATAGCAAAATTAAGAAATTATAAAGCATTAAGAATAATTAGAATAAAAAAGATACCAAATGCAAAAGTTGAAAATGAGATAAAACAACTGAGAAATATAGTTGATAATGATTTTGTATGATTCTAATACCACAAAGAAATAAAAGCAAAAACCAGCACAGTTATTTAAACAAGTAGAATTATAAAATATTAATTCTAGACAAGAATAATAAAGTTGGTAAATCAATAAATTGTAAACTGCTGAAAGATAAAAACCTGTGGGAGCAATAGAAAAGTAAGAATGAAGGTTAGTTTAAAAACTCAGTCAAATGTCATCCCTGGGACAAACTTGATGATCTAATCAAGATGATGAGGGTGTTGGGGCAGTGGTATCACACTTTGGGGTACCACTTTGCTTGAACATTTTCAAATGATGCCGGACTCACAAGAGAAAAGCAAATTAAGAATACATCTGTGGATAGCATAAGGGACGTAATCAGTCATAATCTTCTTGTCCGGCTGTATCCCATAAGCCCAGATCGACCATGTTCCCTTGGGTCTGTGAGGTTCTGTAAGCCCATGCTTGTGCTAACGAAGTTTTGTACAACTTACCCACTGGCAAGAATAGGAGGTTGCACCTCTTAACCGCTAGAACAACATTTTTTAAATTGTCAGTTGCAAAATCATGGAGTGTTTTTACATTGATCTTTTGCTAATGCAATTAGAAAAAGTAGACCACTGACTACTCTCAGCTAGTGTTCAGGATATAATATTGAGAAACATTAGGGAAGTTAATTCATTATATCCTAAAGAATTGGAGTTCATAAAGGAAAAATATTATGATCTATAAGCTAAATAAACATTTTTGCTCCTTAACATTCAAAACATGTTTGTCTGGTAGTGACTTAATAGAGAAATAAGAGATTTGACTTTGATAGGATTTATATCTATTAAAATTTGTTTCATTGTTTTTGAGAAGGAGCGAGTTTGAGGTACTTGATAGTACAGAAGTTGCCTCAGTATGTCATACTGGATGTTGGTTTTGGGAAGAAAAATTCATTGCCTTTATACTTAGAACCAGAATCAGTAACAGTCTGAGGATTGAGAGGCCAACTTGGGAATAACATATGGGGTATAGAATGGTAGCTTACCTGTAGCCTGTCAAACAAGACCTATCAGCAGACCCATGGTCTGATATGTGTGTATTTTTGAGCCAATAAGACAAGCTCTCCGGCTTCATGTTTCTCTTTTGTTTAAATAAAGATTTGTAAAATAGCACATTTGTCAGAGTACTCCGGTTTTAACAAATGATTGGCAGATTGTTTTTAATTATTAAGAATAAATGCAAGAAATGTTAATATTAACAAGAGTGACTATAAAATGAATTCATGGCCTGGCAGAACACATTTCATATTCAAAATATCCAAACTTACCAACTCTATCGGGAAAAAAAAGATGTCTAGAAAAGTAGGTGTGAAGGAAAAAAACTAGCTAATGAATTATTAAATAAGTTTTATATATTATTTATAAAATCTGTTCTAAATTTTTTAATGTACATCATTAAGCTATATCTTTTCTTCTCTCTATTTTTTCACTTTCTGTACCTGACAATGTTCTGTCAAAACTTGTCAGAAGTACCCACTTTGCTCCTTTTCTTTCAATTTCAGTTTTCTCACATGTTGTTTAAATATTTCATAGTGACAGTCCTTTAGTTCACATATCCATGAGCCTTAATGAAATAGTGTTTACTATGGTATTATAATACCAGTCTACATTTGTTTCTCCCTCTTTGCACCTACTAATGCTTTAATCCTTGACAAACATATGTGCCAAACACTCACATGTCTGCACATTATTTTGTAATATTTGGAAATTTTTTTTTTCTATGCTGAAAAACAAGTTTCTTTAGACCCTATAAAAAGGAGTTTGAAGTTTAGAGACTCTCCATTTCTGTCCTTAGGTATATCTCACTGTTGTTTGGAAAACAAACATAGGAAAAAATACTTTTATAAATACTTTATTTGAGGCTCAGCAGTTATCTCTGCTAATAGCAGAGTGTTTGGAATGGATATCAGGGGACATGTTGAGTAGGGTGTTTGAGTCTGGATTCTCTAGAAAACCAGAGAAATTTTTTCTGTAGAGTACTACTTTCTTCACAAATTTCAGTTACACAATACAGTGTTATCAACTACGATCACTATATTATGCATTAGATCCTCAGACTTTTTTCATCTTATCACTGAAAGTTTGTGCCTTTTTACCTACCTCTCCCTATTTCTCCTCCCCCGCCTTGGGAACCACTTCTACTCTTTTGTTTCTTATGAGTTTAATCTTTTTTTGTGGGAGAGAGGGATTGTTGTTTGCTTAGATGGCATATATAAGTGATACTATGCACCATACAATGTTTGTCTGTCTGGCTGGCTTATTCCACTTAACATTATGCTTCCCCGTATTATGTTGTCACAAATGGCAGGATTCCCTTATTTTTAAGGCTGAATAATATTCCACTATATATACCCACAGCACATTTTCTTTGTACATTGATCCATTGATAGACAATAAGGATATTTTTGTATCTTGGCTATTGTGAATAATGATGCAATTATGGGAGTACAGGTATCTCTTCAAGATAATGATTTACTTTACTTTGGATAAGTAAGTCCAAAGTGGAATTGGTGGATCATATAGCAGTTTTATTTTTAACTTCTTGAGAAATTTCCATACTGTTTTCCATAGTGCCTACACTATTTTACATTCCCAAAACAGTGTATAAGGGTTTCTTTTCTCCACAACCTTGCCAGCACTTATCTTTTATCTTTTTGATAACAGACATCCTAACAAATGTGAGGTGATACCATATTGTGGTTTTGATTTGCATTTCATAGTGATTAGTAATGTTGAGCATCTTTTCATGTGCCTGTTGGTCATTTGTATCTCATCTTTGGAAAAATATCTGTTCATGTCTTATCTTTTGCTCAATTTTTAATTGGGTTATTTGACTTTTTGCTATTGAGTTGTAAGCATTCCTTAAATATTTTGGATATTAACCCCTTATTGGATATGTGGTTTGCAAATAGTTTATCCTATTCCATAGGTTGCCTTTTTATTTTGCTGATAGTTTCCTTTGCTGTGCAGAAGCTTTTAGTTTGGTATAGTCTCACTTATCTAACTTGGCTTTTTTTGTATTAACTTTTGCCAATAAAAGGGGAGTCCCTGTTAGGGAGCTTACCAACTATGTTTTCTCCTAGGAGTTTTACATTTCCAGGTCTTCCATTCAAGTCTTTAATGGATTTGACTTGATTTTTGTTTATCATGTAAGATAGAGGCCCTGTTTTATTCTTTTGCATATGGCTATAATTTTCCCAACACCATTTGTTGAAGAAACTATCCTTTTCCAATTGTATATTCTTGGCATCTTTTGTCAAAAATTGATTGACTGTCTATCCATGGGTTTATTTCTGAGACCTGTATTTGTTCCACTGATCTATGTGTCTGTTTTTATACCAGTGCCATACTGTTTTGATTGCTATAACTTTGTAATATAGTTTGATATCTATGAGGGTCATGTATCCAGCTTTGTTCTTTGTCAAAATCACTTGGCTATTCTATGTCTTTTCTGGTTCCAAACAAATTTTAGGATTATCTTTCCATCTCTATGAAGATGACATTGGAATTTTGATAGAGATTGTGTTGTATCTATAGATCACTTTGGATAGAATGGATATTTTAACAATACTTTCAATCTATAGACAGAGAATAGCTTTCCATTTATTGTGTCTTCAATTTAATTCATCAGCATCTTATAGTTTTCAGTGTGCAGATGTTTCCTCTTGTTTAAACTTATTCCTAAATATTTATTCTTTCTGATGCTATTGTAGGTGAGATTGTTTTCTTAATTTCTCATTCTGATAGTTATAGAAATGAAGATGTTTTCTGTTCATTGGTTTTGTTCCTTGCAACTTTCCTGAATGTATTTATTCTACCAGTTTTTTTTTTTTGGTCGGATCTTTAGAATTTTCTATATAGTATAACATCATCTGCGAATAGAGACAGTTTTACTTTTTTCCTTGCTAATTTTTATGGATATTATTTCCGTTTCTTGCCTAATTCCCTTGGCTAGAACTTCCAGTACCATGTTGAATAAAAGTGGTGAGAGTGGGCATCTTGTCTCATTCCAGAGCTTAGAGTAAAAGCTTTCAGCTGTTTACTGTTGCATAGGCTATAAGTGGTGGGCTTGTCATATATCATCTTTATTATGTGGATGTATGTCCCCTCTATACCCAGTTTGTCGAGTGTTTTTTATCATAAATAAATGTTGAATTTTGTCAAATGCTTTTCTGCATTTATTGAGGTGATCGATAGGATATGAAATGAATGGTTGATTTATTCACTAGGATTGGAAAGAGACCATTTTTGTGGTAGTGGATATAAAACTATGCTAAATAATTTTTAGATATGGATATATTAAGCTTGAGATAAAAAGTTGAAGATATCAATGTGGCGGTTTTACCTGTGTTTGGAACTTAGAGGAGTGTCTGCACTTGAAATGTTATATTCTGCATTATTTATACATAAGTAGTAACTGAAGCCTTAGTTAGCATGGATAGACAAGCAAAAATTTATAAAAGGAGAAGAAAGCCTATCTTTGAGGGAAGTGAAACTGAGACAGTCTCTTAGTAGAAGAATATGAGCTAGCTGAAAACAACTAATTTACTTTCAAGACTAATATTTAACTCCTGTGGTGCCATAGTGGCAATGCAGATGATAGGTCATTTATAAAGTGGACTTTATATTTTATAAGTTCATCTGTGATATGATGTTTCTAGACATTCTGGGAATATAGATGGTTGGTGAACATTCAACAAAATGTACTGAATATTTATTTACTGTTTACCAGGCATGGAGACACAGAATCATTATGTTTGCCTTTAATAATTCAGTAGGAAAGTAGAAATTTAAAATCCTAGTTAATCAGTAATCAATATTAGTGATTGGTGGTCCCTGCTATCATAGAGTTCAAGTGCAACGAGAAAGGCAGATTGTATAATGAATTAACAAATAATTGCAAGTATAAAGAATATATGCCAGAGCTACAGCGGGGAATCATACAATTTATCCAATTTTAAGGATCACAGAGGTAAATTACAATAGATAATAAGGGGGGATACCTGATAACCTGGGTGCCTCAGTCAGTTAAGCACCCATCTCTTGATTTCAGCTTAAGTCATGATCTTGCAGATGTGGGATTGAGCCCCACGTCAGGCTCCACACTCAATGTGGAGTGTGCTTGAGATTCTCTCTCTCCCTCTCCCCTTCCTCCTGTCCATGCACACACTCTCTTTTTCTCACTCTTTCAAAATAAATGAATAAAGTATTTAATATATATGTATATATATATGTAAAATTAGGAATTTTGTGTTAAAGGAAAGCAGAAAGTACTGGCGGGAAAAAAAAAACACCCAATCCAGAATAAAAGTAGGTACTGGTTTGGGAGGATATTAGAAAATCTGTAGATTTTAGAGATCATTTTACTATGAATCCAAATGAGAAAAAAGTGGTAAGATTTGTCTAGATTGGGGTAATACATTATTAAAAAAACAAGAAAAGTAAATGAACAAGAAAACTAAATAAGCAAGAGAAAAGAAAGAAAAGACAAAGAAAAAGAGAAAATTGAAACAAAATATAAGAAAGATAAAAGAACTTGCCTTATATTTTAAGATATATCCCTTTTTATCTTCAAGACTATTATTTTATGGATAGAAATTTCTGACTTATTGAAACCAAGCTAAATGTGAAAAACCCTAATTACTAATAGCATACTTTCATTCTATTATAGATCTTCAAATTGGTGATGCTAGCATATAAATGCAAAATCTATAAATAGAACAATCATGATGATATCTATAATGTTAAGTAAAACTATGAAAGGGGCCAAATTGACCAGTTTTTAACTTCTGGGTGTGTATTTAAGAAACTGTTCTAGTTCGGCCACTTGAGAGTTTGAGTTAACTCTTTAATAGCAGAGGAGTCATTTTTGTCCGTACTGAAGGTGGATTGAGGCCTCTGAGCTAAGGAATTAGGTCTCTATTAATACAAAATATTCTGAGCACTTTAGTGTAACCTCATTGAATTAGTACTGCTGAGCTCTAATTCCAAAAAAACTTTCAGAGATCAAATCATATGTTAGTTCTAAACTATAGTGAATGAAGTATGATTTTAATGTGAAATTCTTCACTGTTGCAAAAGGAAAGGTGGAAAAATTGCTTGTCCCAAGGTCTAAATCTACAATATTGATTTCGCCTGGGCCATGACATGTGACATATTATTTATATCATGGGAAGAGTGTCCACAGATTGATTCTTGAGTTCAGTGTTCCTTTCAGTTAAATCAAAGGGCATAGTTATCCTCACTTAATGGTTACTTTGATCTCCTGTGGGAAAATTGAGGTAAATGTGTTTTCAGAGGAAGAAGTCATATCTAAAATACAACTTTCAGGTTTTATGATCAGAAGTGATCATCATAGGAAAAGACAGATCTGGTTTTCATGTCATATCTACACTTCCAATAAAATCAGCTTACTCAGTGTCATATTGCTAACAGGTGTGATTATTTTTGGAAATATTGTATTATGCCTCCTAATATAGAGGCTATATTACAATTTACAACTATGTCATACATCTCTAAGAACAAATGGATCATTTAATCAAAGTTTATTGATCTGTCCATTAGAAACTGAAATAAAACTATGTTTAGGCTGATTCTAAGAATAAATAAATGTTATGGCAGTAGGGATCGGAAGAACTTAAAAAGACTTTTCAAGGTTCTGAGTCATTAATTGTGGCATTGTTTAATTGATATTTGAAAGCAAACTGGCAATAGTTGTTTTTCCCTAGGTGCCTGCTAGGATAAAGACTTCATATTAACATTCAAAGAATATTTTAAATCAGTCATTGATTTTTTTCACTCAGTAAATTACTTTTTTTGTAGAATACGTATGCCAGTATAAGAGACGCAATTCCTATATGAAGGAATGAGCAGTGAACACATTTCGGAGGTTACTTATTAATGGCAGTAGTAAGCTTATAGCTAAGTATTTCACCCTGAAAAAGATGTGAAGAATGACTAAATATTGATATTGTATATTTGGTAGTATACTAGCCAACTCTCAATCATTTCTCTCAAGAAAGGCTGATTTTCACTTAGGAAATCTGGGGGAAGATGTTAGATAATCTTAATGTAGAGAATGAACATCTTTCTGCTGTCTGTTGTTACTTATATAAAATTATCCTCCAGAGTTCAGAAGGCAAATAGTAATATTTTATCTGAAAGGTTTTTATTTATGAGTGACTGATTTTTTTTAGAGTATTTTGTCTTGCTTTATGGTCTTGATTTGTTATGCTATGTTATAAACATTTTTAAAAAGTAAATATATGTGTACCAAAAAAAGTAAATCTTGCTATATGGGATGGTTTTATTTAGGTTTTCTGACTTATAAAAGACCACCATAGTGCTTTATTAAGTCAAACAAAATAAGGTAATGTCATTTGATGCAATGTGCACGGTTAAAACTTTTATTTTTGTCATATCTGATAACTATGTGTCAGCATAGTAATTCCAGCAATAGTTTGATTCAATAGAAATTCTAAATATTTTGTTTGGTAATTTTACTATATTTACTTATGAACACTTTATTATTAAGGTCTTTTATCCATGGGAAAAAAATGGGCTGAAAACGTATAGATATTCTGGATTATCTGTATCTTGTATATTCTTATTTTCAGAATCAAGCATAGTTATAGCATATAGTAGGATTTCAATTAATTTTTGCTAAATCATCAGTAAGTGTCCAGATAATTGTAGTTAAGAATGTTTTCCATTTTGAATAACCTAAATATTTGCTTAGCACCATATTACTGTGTCTTGGGAGGAACTAAATACAACCAAGAAACAAAGCAGTCACTCAAGGTTGAGGCATTTGCAAAGATGTCTTAGTGAAATTAGAAATTATTATAATAAAAGCAATTAATATGTATCAAGTTTCTAGTAAGTGTTAGACATTGCTCTATATATGTATATATATATATACATATATATGTATATATGGTCCGATTAAACTCATATAACATCCTGAGGAATTAGGTATTATTTATATAAATTCCATTTCAAAAATAAAGAGAAACCAAGCTGAGGTTTTAGTATATTAACAATGGAATTACTTATGACATTACCCATCCTATAAGTAACAATATAATTTCTGGATGAAATGTAAAAACAGCTACTGGAGAGTTCTTAACTAAATCCTAGTCAGACAAGAACTAGAGGGAATCTATATTTAAAGGGAAGGATTTGAGTCTCACTGGGTGAGATTTATATTCATGAGATTTTTCCCTGAGGGCACTCTAAAGTGCATACAGTGTGAGGTGGCTTGAACTCAGATAGAGAGTTGCATTCTTACTGGCTTAATGTGTTAGAGGATACAGCTTGGCTACCAGAATAGATAGAAATTGAGGGAAGAAATACTATAAAAAGGGTGCCATAAGGAAGAGCCCCTTATTTGCTTATAAATTACCTTTAATCCTTGCATGACTCCTGAAAAACACATGAAGAGATTCCATGAATCCCAGCAGAAACCAGTAGCTTGAAGACTAAAAGAACTGAGAGATGTTTTCAATTTGCTACACCCACAGGAAAGACTTTGTTTGGAGTTAAGAGCCTTGCCAAGTTAGGAAAGCTTAGAAATATCTCAGACTTCACCAGATGTCCAAGAAAGCATAAAGCAAAATCCCATAAACTCAAGGTGGTCATGTAGTAATTTAACTGTCTTCCAGAACATAAATCACAAAAGCCAGAATCCCTGCTGTATGTCATTACAATGTCCAGTTTACAAACAAAAATTACTAGATATGCATCAGTTTCGTTTCCACTTAGGTTACAGAAAAATTTAAGAGAACAGCAGTACACCTAACAATGAACAAAAATCAAGATGATCTACAAAATCGTAATTTTTTTAACCTATTAGAGAGATTAAATATCACATAAGTTCTGTAGAGTAACAACAACCACTGAAGGGCATCTGTAAAAGTAAATAAGAAAATAGAATTTTAATGAATTCTTAAAGGTGAAATATGAGCTAGTGTAACAGTTCAGAATTCCTGAGAGCTGCAGGCACAATGGCTTTCTGCTTTTATGGAATGCTAGAAGAAAGATTGAGGGAAGGGAAGTACACTAGTGATAGTGCTGCTTGGTGGTAAACAGGCCTGAATCCTTGCCCAATTTCTAATCCTTCTTTCAAGGGAAGTACACTAGTTGTAGTGCTAATTGGTGGTATACAGGCCTGAATCCTTGCCCAATTCCAGATCCTTCTTTCATAGGATGCAAAAATCATCAGCCAGGGTAAGGGTGAAGACGCATTACAAGCCTTCTCAGTTCTTTCTCGTTACATATCCAGAGATCCTTTGTCACATTCTATCAAATATACAGACTTACCTCAAGAGTGGAGTGGGTCAAGAATGTATGTGAATAAAAGGAGCAATAACAATCATGAATATAAACATTAAACTACTACATATATCCTTAACTATTCCAAAGAATTTCCCAGTGTGAAATATATTTCTTAAAAACCTTAGTTTGGGCAAGCTCAGCTGAAACATTCTTTGATTTAGCTGTGATCATAAAAATATACAGATGGGGGAAAATAGGGATTTTAATTCACAAATTCAAAACTTAATGAAAAATAATTGAATGTGTCCTAATTAACTTTCTTATGTGGATGGTTCACATTTTATATATGAGTACATGACATAAAACACAACTTACCCTCAGAAAATGAGTTATGGTCATTTCATTTCTGTGGATTATTGAGAAATATGAACTTTTTTTCCTGTTTTTTATTACTTTAATGAAATTTTTGACCTTTTGATATGCATATTACATACATATCATCTTTAATTCAAGATTTTTTGGTGTTAACTTTTGTAAGGAAAAAATGTGTTTTACTAGAAAAGGAAATATATACTGTTTGCTATTGAATAGTATACAGTTTATGTTGTGGGACTTAGTCAATTTTTGAACTCAGAATAGGAGAGTGAAAATTCAATGGGTTGACTTCTTTTAGGTTATTAAACTTGCCACTGGGCATCTTATACATTCTGTCTAGTTTCATCAGTGTTTCAGAGCTTATTCTGAATTGTACTTAGATGCAAGATGAAAGAGATTATAGGATAAAGTTTCTTTATATTTTGAAAGCACAATGAAAATATCTCCATCCCCCTCTCTAAAATGTTTTTCTAATAAGCCAGTCATTTACATTAATGTGATATTCACACATAAGACATATTATCTTGCTTGTAAGTCATAAAGGTTGTACAGTGTAATATACTTGAGAATAATAAGTATAATTTCTTCATATGGATAATCAACAGATAAATTCCGTGACTGTAGAACACCATATAATTTAGGGATGGTTTAAACAATTTTCCCCAAACTAATGAGATCAACCAAAGGCCAATTGGGAATATTGTGATTTATTTGAGTAATATTTCAAAGTCTCTAGTTTTCATTAATGAAAAGCCCTGCAGGTGTTTGGAATATGGATATGCCGAAAAGATTTTATGAAATTAT
The DNA here is from genome assembly GCA_028646535.1 of Procyon lotor. Taxonomy (NCBI): domain Eukaryota; kingdom Metazoa; phylum Chordata; class Mammalia; order Carnivora; family Procyonidae; genus Procyon; species Procyon lotor. The sequence continues at coordinate 122,849,844 of CM053606.1, read as the reverse complement.
TTCTCTGGCATTACTTCACGAAAAATCTCAGTCATTCTCAATAGAAATTGGCTTTATGGACTGCCTGGAGCAGTAGGCTTAAAACATTTTTGTCATATGTTTAAAGACATTCTTGGAGAGATTCTTAGTATATATTGACTCTATTCATGCTTACAGAATATCTGCTGCAAATGCCTCATTGGATCTTACATTCTTTACACATAAATTTAGCATTCATATTAATGTGACATGAATTATGGAAAAATTAGCTTGACTTGCAAAAACTATTTATGTAACTAAAGCATCATCTTAACAAAGTATTAGAAAAAATGAGGAAAGATTGAAATAATTATGATCTCCATCATTTTTTACATCATAGATTAATTCTGTTGAGAATTCTTTTATTTTATTTTTTTTAGTGGACTCAATAATGTATTCTGGTAAATTGTGGTGAATCACAGGGCCATAGGGATTAAAGGAATTTAATATTTTTTTATTTATTGTTTACTTAGTCATACATACATATATATTTTAGAGCCCTTTTGGATTTAAACAAAGTTGAGAAAAGGCGAAGAGATTTCCTTTATTCTCCCTGCCTCCATACGTGCATAACCTCCTTCATTATCAATGTTACCAACCAGAATGGTATATTTCTTTACTGATGGTGAACCTTTGTTAACACATCATAATCACTGAAGTCCACAGTTTATCTTAGGGTTTGTTTTTGGTGTTGTGCATGATATGGGTTTAGACAAAAGTGTAATTACATATAACTATCATTATATCATATGGAGTATTTTCACTGATCTGAAATTCCTCTGTGCTCTACCTGTTCATCTCCTCCACCTCTTCATCTCCTCCACCTCAACTCTGGTAACCATTGATCTTTTTATTGTATTTTTAATTGTCATGTAGTTGGAATCATACATTTTGTAGCCTTTTCACCTTGGCTTTTTTCACTTAGTATTGTGCATTTAAGATTCCTCCTTGTCTTTTCATGGCTTGATGGCTCATTTCTTTTAGCACTAAATAATATTCCATTCTCTAGATTTACCATAGTTTGTTTATCCATTTACCTACTAAAGGGTATCTTAGTTGCTTCCAAGTTTTGGCAATTATGAATTAAGCATCTACAAATATCCTTCTGAAGGTTTTTATGTGTACATTAGTTCTCAGCTTTATTTTTAAGATTTTATTTATTTATTTGACAGAGAGACAGTGAGAGCAGGAGCACAGGCAGAAGGAGTGGGAAAGGGAGAAGCATGCTTCCTACTGAGCAGGGAGCCTGATGTGGGGCTTGATCCCAGAACCCTGAGATCATGACCTGAGCCGAAGGCAGACACTTAACAACTGAGCCACCGAGGCACCCTTCAACTGTTAAGTAAATACCAAGGAGTGCAATTGTTGGGTTGTATGGTAAGAGTATGTCTAATTTTATAAGAAACTCTCAAATTGTCCTCCAGAGTGGCTGTGCCATTTTGCATCTCTGCCAGCATTGTATGAGAATCCCCGTTCTACATTCTTGTCAGCATTTGATGTTGTCAATGTTCCAGATTTTGGCCATTGTAATAGGTTTTTGTCTCTCTCTGTTTTAAAAGGCATTTGCATTTTAGTGATACTTTTAAAACTGAAGTTGAAATTTTACTGAGCCTCTCTGTGGAATTATTTCCATCATCCACTTTTGCAGTATCTCCCATATTAAACCAAAACAAAACACTCCTTTGTTTTAATATCCCAAATATAGCAATATGTGATGGTATTTGCAACTTTTGTATTTCTGAGTTACCTTAAAAAACAAAACAAAACAAAAACTTTAAATTAAAAACATATATGTATTGTGTACATAAATCTAAATAAATATGTTTGTCAAAATGTTTCACTTTTTAGCTGGATATTTGCTTCATATTTGATGTCATGTTGGTAGAATTAGGAAACGAATACAAATAATAGATATTCAGGGAGGAACTACTAACAGGATTCAAAACCACCACTTAGAATTGGATAGAAATTAATTGTCTCTTTCTTCTTTTATCACATAAATATCTGTCCTCCACAAAATGAAGATTACAAAGCACCCAGTTCAGGTCTCTGAAACTCACTTTGTCCTTTCCAAATGAAAAATAATACTAATCACTTTTCTTTCTCTACAGAACATTCTAAAGAATTGATTATTTTGTTTCTGAACTTAAGGCTGTTGCACCTTATCTGGAAACCCATCAGAAACTTTTTATTGGATTTCCAAGTAGTCAGAGAATTAGTATTACTTAATCTTCTGAAATACCTCTGGCTATTTTTCTTTCCAGAATATGCCATGCTAATAAATAGCCAGCAATTTACCTGCAAATAAGTCTCTGATTACTAGTATAGACTTATGCTAGACCAATAATTCACTGTTGAACCCTTGATAGAGTATATGGATTCCTGTGTATGCAGCAAAGGCAATTCATTAACACATTGTATATTACCAAGGATTTCTTTGTACTCAGTTATGCTGACTGAATGAAATGAATGTGATTGTGAAAAATGTTCAGATAACATGTAGAGTTCACTTTAGAGCAATTCAGGTTATTGAAGTCAGTCTTTAACTCAACTATGGGACTTATGTTAACACCTAAAAAAAAAAAATCACCAAACAACAAATACATCAATGATACTGAATCCTGCTATACCCTAAAAAACAAACTTTATATATGAGCTCTACAAAATGTATACAAATGTTAAAATGGAGAATTGAAGCTATTATAGTTATGCTAATTCTGGACCACACCAAAGCAAAATAAAAGAAATTTGCCTTCTAAAAGTAAATAATTCGGGAAACCATGTGTTTATATGAAGCAGGCTGTTAAAAGAACAATATTTAGAGCCTGATAGGCCATCATTTGGATCCAGGGCTCTGTTTATATATGTATATATAACCCGAGTAATTTAAGGCAAGTCACTTAGACATTTAAAAATCATCTGAGGAGCGCCTGGATGACATAGTCCGTTAAGCGTCTGACTCTTGGTTTCAGCTCAGGTTGTTATCTCACTCATGAGATCAAGCCCTGTATCGGATTCTGCATGGCATGGAGTATGCTCAAGATTCTTTCTCCCTCTGCCTCTGCCCCTCCCGCTCTAGCTCTCTCCCTCTCTCTAAAATGATCTTTTAAAAAAAATCATCTGGGGCACCTGGGTGGCTCAGTTGGTTAAGTGACTGCCTTCGGCTCAGTCATGATCCTGGAACCCCAGGATCGAGTCCCGCATGGTCTCCCAGATCAACAGGATGGCTGCTTCTCCCTCTGACTCTCTCCACTCTTGTGCACTCTCTCTCAGTCTCTGTCTCTCAAATAAATAAATGAATAATAAATAAAAATCACCTGATAAGGGAAATCAAAGAATAATACTGAAGCATAAATGGGCTCTTGTATAAAACATGACACAACTACATTTCTTTCCTGAGAAATATTTGTTCTTTAAATGCTCTAAGATATCCGAGCTACCTGGGTAGCTCAGTCAGTTGAGCTTCCAACTCTTGGTTTTGACTCAGGTCATGATCTCATGGTCCTGGGAGCAAGCCCTGTGTTGGGCTCTATGCTCGGCGTGGAGTCTGCTTAAGGATTCTCTCTCTCCCTCTCCTTTTGCCTCTCCCCCTGCTAGTTTCTCTCTAAAATAAATAAGTAAATCTTTAAAACAAAGTAAATGCTTTAATATATCCCATTTTTCTCCATAGGTCATATCACGTAGAATTTACCAAAGAATTAAAACTCGAGTATGAAAAAAATAGTACTTATAATAAGTCCTTATAGCTACAGATATCATAGATGACAAAATCCAAATTCATAAATACTGCTAGATCTGTTATTTCCAGAAATTAAACATTTATTTCAGCTACACATTAGTTGTGCCCCAGAGATTAATCATTTCCAGGACCGTCTGAAGTATATGAATTGTGTTTTCCTTTATTACAGAGATGAGAATCCATAGATGAGAATCTTCATCTGTGTCATATCCAGTGAAAGTGTTCCTAGAAGTCTGACACATGTAGTACCTGGTCAGAATTATGGGGTTATTGTGAAAATACAGAATCTGGGATCTGGGGCAGATCATCCAAGTTGGTTAATAGGTTTCCTGGTTATTTTTGTGAAGTTAACCTCTGAGAAACTTAAAAAGCACCCAAGCACAATATAGGCCCAACAACTAATTAAGTGAAAAAATAAAGAAGGTTCACTGGGACCAAAAGGGTTCCTCTTTTTATATACATTTTTAGATCTACTCCGCCTCTAACTCTAGGCACTATGGTGGGATATTTCAGTATCTGCACATGTTAACTCTCCCCAAATTTATTTTTTTCGTAGTACTTCAAAGTAATCATCATTACATTTTTGTAACCTTCTCTAAACATTCTATACTGAGTCTTGACATGTCTCAGAACTGAAACGTTTATAACATCTTAGACACTAAGGCACTATTCTCCAACTAAAGCTTCCCATCTCTCTGATTCTCACATTCCCATATTCATACCATATTGCTTACTAATCTCACTTAGAGTTTAGGCCCTTGCTTTCTTCTACTTCTTAAGCCCTGTGTGGCTTCAATCCTTTCTCGAGCCACAGAGGTCCATAGTCCATAACTTCAGCTATTCTGTTTTTTTTCATATGTACAATTCCTTTGCTCCTTTAGATTTATCTGTCCAGCCCCTGATGCAATTTCCTCTTTATCAACAGATTATTAAAAATTCATTATGTGCTAGGCACTACAGTAGGGATTTTTTTATAATCTGCACTATTACTCTATAAGGTAGATTTTCTTTATCTAATTATGCAGATGAGAAAATTAAGCTTATAAGAGATTAGTTTTCTTTTTACTACAAAGCTGAAAATGAGTCAGAAATCCAAACCCAGAAAAAAAAAAAGAAAGAAATCCAAACCCAGGATTATTTCACTCCAAAACATCTGCTCTTTCCACAACATGAAAGTTCTACTTCCTGGAACCTTCCTGCTTTTAAGAGATGCTGCGGGGAGAGAGAGACACCAGGGAAAATTGCATAATGATATATTGGAGTCTTAACTTGTTATTCAGTACATTAAAAACAGAAAAAAAAGACATTCATAGATTGCTGGCATAATTCTTCTGAAATTTTCTATAGCAACTATGCTAATCCTCTACATTTTCCATATCTTTCATCAAGTAAATGTTTGTTTATTTATTTAATTTAAGTATCTAGAGGTTTTCTGATTAAATAAGACATTTAACACCTTATTTACTGCTTCCTCCAATGACTTTCTAAAATTTGAATAGGGGTATAAACAAAGCATAAAAATCATGAAACTAAAATAAATGAAGAGGTGACAGTGGATGAAATATGGCACCAAAAGGTTGTAAATTAGAGAGTAGATATAAGATCTGTAGTTGACTTAGCATATTGGAAAAATCTAAGTGACTAATCAGAGGAGAAAGAGGGGGAACCAAAGTAAGCACAAAAGGAAATCCATTCACACAGCAGAAATACAGAAGGATCCAGAAGTAGAATCAACTAGAAGAGCTTTGAGTGTGGGTGAAAGTAAGAGGGTTAGATGACAATCTATATAAGGAGTACTTAGGCCCTTAGATACATTTGCTCTACATTATAAGGTAACCACACCTTTCTTCCTTTACTCTAGCAGAAAGTGAACATTTACATTCTGGAAAGGTAGACTTAGGAGGAGACTGAACTTGGGGCCATCAGACTTATTGGAAGGTGATAGCCATACTGAAATGTGAAGGATTCTTCCCTCTCAAGCAACATTACTCTTCTTGTTTATCCCCAGGCCTCTCTACCCAGTTGGCTCCCGGAATTCTGACATCCAGACATATGCTGTCTGGGGAATGGGGATAGAGCTTGTAGGAACAGCTTTCTGGGGAAATTGACCATCCAAGAGACTATGTTTATAGATACTGATATTTGGGAGTCTCCCAACAAAAGGCCAAATTTTTGCCTGGTCACACTGCTGGTAAAGGTTATTTACCAGTCATACTTGAGTACAGCAAGCTTCTAATGAGCTTTGTAATGTTTCTTCATTAATGTGAATGAGCATCCAGTGATCACCAGACATTTGAGAAAACTACCCAAAAAATAATATGGAAAATAGAGGAAAGTGAAAAAAAAATCAATAAATAGTAAGAAGAAAACTTACTTGGACATATAAAGATAATGATCAAAAGAAGCGTCTAAAAGATTTGAAAATGGATGCCTCTGGGGAGAGAGAATTGGGGATGGGGGTGGTATGTCAGAACCTGCACTGCTATTTCTTATTATAGAGGGCATAGGACTTTTTAAAAATTGTGTATGTTTAATACTTTGCTAAAAACACAGGCTTTCTCATCAATCTGCTCTTTTTTCATTTACCCACTGGTATCTGTATTTGGACCAGTCTTCATCTTTTTCTTCTCACAAAGAAAGTAGTGTTTTCCTGTCTGTCTCATTATCTGTGGCCTAGATCAGTAGTTCTCAAACTCTGCTGCACATTGTGATCACCTGAGCCATTTTTAAAAATCCAACTGTCAGATCTCACCCAAAATAATGAAATCAAATATTTGTGGGTGAAACTTAGACATTTTTTAGAGTTCTTCAGGTGATTCTAATGTCCAACAAGTTTGAGAAGCAGTAGTCTAGATTCTTGCTAATCTGAGGTCTACAGAATAGTATTAGTAACATCACTTGGGAGCTTGTCAGAAATGCAGAATCTCAGGTTGCACTCCAGACTTATTGAATACATTTTAACAAGATAACACAGGGATTCATATACAGGTTGAAGTTTATGACCCTTTGGTCTGTATCTCACCCCGTTCCTTCTCTTTTGGTATTTCATCACTGTTCCTTGTGCACCTGTCAATTTCTTCAACTCTCTCCACTGATTTCTTCTCCAAACACATTCAATTCCTTTATATATTAAAAGGAAAAAAAGAAAAGAACGAAAACCAAAAAACAAACAGAACGAAAAAGTTTGAAAAAAAAAATCCTCTAGAATACCCCCTGTATTCCACTTTTTCTTACTAATTACCTTTATTCCCCATTTTCTTCATAATCCATTGTATTGAATATGTTATGTACACCTCTTCTCTTTTGTTTTGGATCCAGTTGTTTACTCATTGCAATCTGGAATCTTCTACATGGACATGGAAACTGCTCTTCAAAAACAGCCAATAA
>CM053606.1:122806692-122842200 GCA_028646535.1 Procyon lotor | reverse complement strand
AAAAACAGCCAATAAATTTTAATGGACCAAAATATCCTTATTAATTTTTGCTATGTGTAACATTTGACCTTATTGATGTCATGCCATACACAGCCCTTTTAAGCAGTTACCCCTCTAACTGCATGATACTGCTGGAAATACACATAAGCAGGCTTTCATTGATCTTGATTGCTCTAAATTCTAGATTTTGTCCTGCTTTGCCAATTATTAAAAATCAATGTACAAAGTATATCATAAATATGTTTCAATGAAAATAGATAAAATCTATAATACCATTCCCTTGAGAAAAACACTGTCTAAATTTAAATATACTCTCTTTACATTTATCTATAGGCCATATATGTATTTCTACATGCCACTTTGTAACCTGCATTGTCAAATAAGAACATGAGTATTTTAAAATATTATACACTATTCTACAGTATCATTTTAATGCCTAAAAAGTTTTCATTGTATGAACTTACTACAGTTTTTTTTTTTTGCCAAAACTCACTTCCCCTTTGAACTTCTCAGTTGTTTCTACTTCAGTATTATTGCAAACGATATTATCTAAAGCATTCTGACATATAATTTCAAATTTAACTCTTAGACACTAATTTCATTTTACATAATCACAAGCAATATATAAGTGTACATTTCCATACATCTTTATGAGCAATGGGTATTTTTAAAATGTGTTTGATTTGGGGGTAAAATTTATAACATTATGATAAATCATAGTCAACATCAACTGAACACCGTAAGTACTTTACATATTTATTTTACATAGTCTCACAGAAACTTTATAAGTTCATTACTAATTTTAATCCTATTTCACAGATCAGTAATTGGGGCATAGAAAGGTAATTTATATTGGATAAATTAACACAGCTAGAGTTGGTGTCATAATTAGAACTATTTATTTGTTACTATAAAATATCTTTTATAAGTCTTTTGTATTTTTTTCTTTCATGCATTGTCTGTTTATTCTTCATTTTCATCCAAATATTTGACTTTATATTACTGATTTTAAAAAGCATGTAGTATGTAAAAATATTGACACTTTAACTGTCATATAGTTCATAGTTTTTTTCCCTCCCAGTTTATTTGTTGTATTTTTATTTTGTTTATAACAGCATGGTAGTTTGAAAGGTATAGTCAAAGTCTTTCAATCTTTTTTGATTTAGTTTAGACTTTTGAGGTCATGGTTAAAATCTGTGCCCAAATTATATTGATAGATTATGATAAAAAGATCATGGTTTCTTTACATATTTTCGTTTTTATATAGTCCTAATCCCAGTGTATTCTGAGTCTGTTTACATGCTCCATTGTTTGGGATTTAGTGAGAGTATGTATCAAGAGGATGGAATATGAAGTTGCATAAGAGGGACTTTATCAGTATGGGAACATTCTCTTGGCATAAGGAGTTAACACTCTACCAAAAAAAAAAAAAAAAAAAAAAGAGCTGGGAGATGGTGCTAAAACAGCACTAGGATAGCTCTTAGAAATACGCAAAAACGCAAAAAGTGTTTGCCCACGTTATGTGAAGTAAAAATGCCAGACAAGGAAAGAAGAACAAAAGGCTTAGAGAAGTGAGCATGCTAGAGTGTGTATATCAGGCAAGACTAGAAAAACTACCAGATGACAATATTTTGTGGGAGAGCTTAGAAAACATTGCATTTACCAAAGCAGTTAAGTGAAAGGGGCACCGACATTACTGAGAAACTCATGTTGGCTTTCTTTTGGCCAGAACTTGTTCTTTTCTGACCTGTTATAGGGCAGGGCTTACTAATAGTAATAGAGATGATAGGGTCCCCAAAAAGAAGTGAGGTGGTGGGTCTCAAACATTATAAGCCAGGCAGCCACAATTATTTTTTGTGACTATCAAGAATGAAGGGAGTCAACTAATTGACATCAGCCTGTCTTTCTTACAAGTCACCCCAGTATTGACATAATGTACTCATAAATGGAGTAGCAATAGTAGTAGGGATAGACAATATGTATAGAATCAGACTGTCATTTACGAAGGCTGATCTAGCTTCTCTTGCTGCTTAATATCCTACTTGTCCACATCATAGAACATTGCAGAATCCCCAATACAGTATTTTTTTTTTTAAGATTTTATTTATTTGACACACAGAGAGAGATCACAACTAGGCAGAGAGACAGGGGGAAGCAGGCTCCCTGCTGAGCAGAGAGCCAGATGCGGGGCTCAATCTCAGCACCCTGAGATCATGACCTGAGCCAAAGGCAGAGGCTATAGCCCACTGAGCCACCCAGGTGCCCCCCCACCCCCGTACAGTATTATCTATCTCTTTCCAATAGGCCACTTGGGAGGAAGTTGAGAGGTAGTGATTTATTTTGTTTGGAATTCATACTTCTCAGTACAGTTTTGCCCCCTTGGTCACACGGTATCAAATATATTGCCCCACTATCCAAGATTTTGCAGAGTTTTTGACTCACTGATGTGGCATCCTGTATAAAATGACCTTGAACCAAAAGACCCACTTTATAGCAAAAAAAGTACAGTGATAGCCACAAGACCATGAGAGCCACTATCCCATACTGCACTTCATAGATGCTGACAGCCTGATAGAATAGAGGTATGGTCTGCTTAAGGATCAACCAAAGTTCTATTTTGGAGATGATATGTTGTAGTATGGGACACCATCCTGTAAGATGCACTATACACCCCAAATCTATGAGCATTATATGGTGCCGCTACCAAATATGGTATTAAGTATGTCGATCTATGTGATGCATCATGTGGATTCCTGTGATTGCTGTAGCATACTGCTCAGAACCTCTCTCAGGACTGGAGGATTTATGTCCCCAGTTCTTAGTGTCTAGTCCTCTTTGGAAGTTGTCTCAGCTAAAGAGAGTTATTTTGTTAAAGCACATACTCCTATCAGTGCTAGTTTCATCTAGTGATTATCCTGGGGCTATAAAAGCCCAGACTATATCAAAAGGGGATGGTTCTGAAGAACCATCCCAGCCTCAGAGCTCCTCCCAGGTTGGTAGAGGACCAATTTCTTACTTCCTTCCCTTTCTACCACAGGTTTTAATCCTGAGAGAACTAGACATTTTGTGCATGTTAATTTTTAATCCAGAATCTGATACCTGGGAAACCCAACCTACAAGACTCATGCACTCAATTTTATGTGCATACTCAAATAAAAGATTTCCCAAGTACAGGAGGACAGCATCGAAGAAGGATTTGTTGTGTTTTATCTAAGGTGCTAAAATATAGCGTGAGTCACAAATAGTTTTCCATCATTCTAAGAGCATTAACATCTTAAAGCCAGTTGCTTTTACAAATCCAGTGATGATTCATAAGAGGATCTTTTTAAATGAAGGATTTTAAACCAATTCTCATTCATGAATTCCTGTCTATGTCTGCTATTAAATATAAACAAATATCAATTATTAGGATTTGGCTTTAAATAGATTATTTATAGATAGGTGGAAGAGCAAATGGCCTATCAGTGAGCAAATGCTCACAAAATTCTAAGGAACTATACAGAAACATTCAATTTTTACTTTAAAAATTTAAGCTTTTATGTAGTATTAATATCATTTTACAGTTTGTGTATTATTTATGCTTTCTTTTCATTGTTAAAGAAATGGAGGAAATAATTTTTTGGTATGTAGGAGTCCAAAAGCCATATGCATTATGAGAAACATGGTATCTCTTGTCATTGTAATGACACACATGAGAAGTATTCAGTAAATGTTAATTATTATTATTTTTTTCCTCCTTTTTTTTTCCACTGAAATGACTGTGAGTTTATCCTGCAATTACATCTTTTTCCTAATTGATTTTATCAGTTTTTATAAAAGTTATAGACCTGATTTGAATCAAAAGAATTAGGAGAAGATTTTATTCATTCCAGAAAATAAAAAAAAAAAAATCAAACCAACCAGCTGAGATGCTGGAAGAAGACATGGAGAACATGAACATATGGTAAAAGAAAGATACTGTGTTGCCAGTTTAGGCCTCATGATCATCTACAGATTGGGAACTGTAGTAGCTATGTTTTATGTTATTTAGTTGTGTTAAATAATTGGAATGTCTTGGTGCTAGCTAACATTACAGTTTCTGTTCCAGGCAAGAGTCTGGCTGAATTGAAATTACACTGTCACAATATATTATTTGATAACATGTTGTGTTTTCCTTAAGTTGAGGACATAAATCACCCTGTAACAGTACATAACCTCATGGCACATGTGTTTTCCCTAAGTAGGGACAGGTACACACAGACAGACAGACAGACAGACACACACACACACACAATGCAAGAATGGATGCTGATTGGCATAAAGAGGTGGTAGTTGCTGGTTCTTCTCTATCTCCAAGTTCCCTCTCCTCTTTATCTATTCCTGCTTCCTTTTCTGTCCTCATTCGTGCTCCAGAAAGCTGAGCCCTGCAGATTGCCTCCTCCCACTCCCTTGTCTCTGACTGGTGATTGACTTCAGCCCCAATGAGATGGTCTTGCAAGAGATCTGAGGAGTGTGAAGACAAGTATTTATTTCTCCTGCTCTCTGGCTATCCAGCCCAGGCTCTGGAATGGTTGCATTATTTATGGCTTCTGAAGGTTTTTATGATACCATTTGCTAGTCTAGAACTAGAGGAGGTGATAATTTCCCCCTTTGCTAGTCTGTGGGGGCTTTATCACCTTTGTTATTTTGTCCTGATGCCTCTTCATAAGTAATTTCTTCACTAACTTTCTTAAATTAGGCTCTTTTTAACAAGCCATCTTTTCCTGCCAGGATCCTGGCTAATAAAATTATTTTTAAAAGATATTGGTCCAATTTAGTATAATTTTTGCATTGTACTCTTTTTTAAAACTGGTGTTAATATGATCATTCAGTGCTATAACTTTTTCTAGTGTTTATTTTAAATCAATTTTTTTAAAAAACATGCAAATGAAATTGCATATATTACTTGCTCTGTGTTTCTGCAAAGCAACAAATATTTAGATATTGCTTCTAACCTCTCAAAATTGATCCTCTTTAAAGATTTAAAATACTTACATTTATTGTCCAAACATTAATATGTGAATAGGTATTACAGGCTGAATTTTGTCCCCCAAAATTCATATGTTGAAGTAACAAACACCACTACTGCAAAATGTATCCATATTTGGAGGTCAGGTCTTTAAGGAAGTGATTAAGTTAAAATGATCTCATTATGGTAGGGCCCTTATCCAGAAGGACTGGTGTCCTTATAAGAAGAGATGAGTTCATACCCAGAATAAAGCCACAGAAGCACACAGTAAACAGATAGCCATCTGCAAGTCAGGATAAAAAAGCTTCAGGAGAAACTAAACTTGCAGACATCCTAACTTGGTCTTCTAGCCTCCAGAACTGTGAGAAAATAAATTTCTGTTGTGTTAAGTCATCACTCTGTGGTATTTAATTATGGCAGCCTGAAATAATGCAATAGGATATATTTTTTCATATAATGTATATCCTCTCCTTTGAGAGTAATTTTTAGTACTTTCATATAAATTTACATATCAGTATTCAGGAATTACTTAGATTTGGTTTTGTTTTCCAAAGGTTCTAATTGATCTCTTCTTTCTATTGCCATGGTTTCCCCACCCTGATTCTTCTTAGGCAGCTAGAATTTGTTTTGTTTTACATGCATATACTTTAATTTAAGAGAAATTCTTTATTATAAAAACTAATATTACAGAGGAAATATTTTTTAAGGTTTTTAGTCCAACTGTTTAACATTTGCTATATTGTCTGCTTTGTTTTTATAATGCCCTGTGCGGCAGTATCCCATTGCAGGTTGATTAACATTTCCTTGATGATTAGTGACATTGAAGATCTTTTCATAAACTGGTTGGCCATTTGTATATCGTCTCTAGAGGAATGGCTATTCAAGTTCTTTGCCTGTTTTTTAAGAGGATATTTGAAGAGTGTCTGTGTTTTCTATTGAGTTACAGGAGTTCTTAATATATTTTGGATATTTACCCTTTATTATATACATGGTTCACAAATATTTACTCCATTTGTACGTTGCCTTTCTCTTTGTTTATTGTTTCCTTTGCCACAAAGAGCTTTTTATTTTGATGTAGGCCCACTTGTTTATGCTTGCTTTTGTTGCCTGTGCTTTTGGTATCATAGCCAAGAAATCATTGGTAAGGCCATTATTATAAGTTTTCCCCCTAAATTTTCTTCTAGGACTTTTAGAGCTTTAGGTCTTAGGTTTAAGTCTTTAATAATTTTGAGTTGATTTTTGTGTATGGTGTAAGATAAGGTCGTACCTTTGCATATGTACAAAAATCACTCTTGCATATATATAAAAATCAGTTGTTCTTCTGTGCATTAGCAACAAGTGATCTGAAAAGAAAATCAAGAAAATGATCCCATTTACAATCACATCAAAAAGAATAAAATACTCAGGAATAAACTTAAGCAAGGAGGAAAAGACTTCTACACTGAAAGCTATAAAATATTGCTGAAATAAATTAATATAGACACAAATAAATGAAAAGATATCCTGTGTTCATTTATTGAAAGACATAGTATTGTTAAAATTTCCATACTACTTAAAGGGATCCACAGATTCAGTGCAATCCCTATCAAAATCCAATTGCATGTTTTTAGAATTAGAAAAATCCTAAAATTCCTATGGAATCATAAAAGACTTTGAATAGCCTAAATAATCTTGAAAGAAAACAAACAAAAAGAGTGTTCATATCTCCTGACTTCAAAGCATATTACAAAGCTACCAGTAATCAAAACAATATGATATTGGCATAAGGAGACATATAGGCCAGTGAAACAGAATAGAAAGTTCAGAAATAAACCTATGCTTATACGGTAAAGTAATCTTTATCAATGGTGCCAAGATGACACAATATGAAAAGGACTGGATCTTCTCAGTTTAGTTATTTTTGATTGATTGATATGCCATTTTTCATTTCAAAAGGAAAAAAGAAGAGGCAGACTTTTATTTTGTGTTTTCAGAGGGGCTTTCATTAATCATATTGAGAAAAGCACTTATAACGTAGTATAAGGGTCAGTAAGAGTCAATGAGCTGCTCTTTTCCTCTCTCTTCCCTTCAACTTTGTAATCTCTGTGATGTACTGAAATGACTGTGAGTTTATTCCTGCAATTACATCATTTTCCTAAAAATGCTGGAAGAGTTTGGTTTACATCATTCTGTTAAGGCAAGGATCAGTCCTTTCAGTCCATTAACGTTTACAGTTTTCCTTAGAATTTGGCTTACATAGATCAGATCTTTAACAGTATAGCAAATTTTTTCTGCTAACTATTGATTATCCTTCTTAGCATATGTTATTATGGTATAAGAACCCTTTAATGTTTGGGGTGGGGAGAACAGAAAATAGCAGAGCATGTTAAGACCTCTCCATTCTGTATATACTGCCTTGTCTATAGTAAAAACCTATTTTTCAATTTGATTGATTTTAAATTTAGGAACTATTGGAAATGAGCCATTGGTAATCTAATGTAAAATGGAATTTGACAAACTTAGAGAGCTGAATGTACCCAACTATATTTTACAGTACTTAATAGTATCCCCTAATAATTCTTCCTAAAATTCACTGAGAAATAATACAACTGAAAACCAGTTTGTCAAACCACATCTAAAGTTAGCATTATATTACACAGTATATTCATTGTATTCAATATTACACAATAATCAACTGCTAATTATTCCAGACTCAGATGATCCAAATCAACACCCAGAACCACGCAATAATTTCTTATGCATGATAAGACTTTAATCTAAGGTAGTAATGGAAATGATTTATTTCCAGACACTTTGGCCCCAACATTACAATTTCCTTTGTACCTTGCTGGACAGAGGTTTTTCAGAGTGTACACATCTGCAAAGGTCCACTATAAACAGAGAATACAGTGTTTATACCAGGGTCAGCTGAATATAAATACATAAGGCAGCAAAATACGCCTTTAGTTCTTTCTTCCTGCTCCTGTTCCCCTTATTAATCACACTCTTCTGTTCCCAGCCATCCAACTTTTATTTCAAGTCTTCCTATGTTATTAACTCCAAAACCTCAACTACCATTTATATACTATCAACTTTCTTAATATATCTTCAGATTGGATATTTTTTCTGGTCTTGGGATCCTTAAAACCCATCTAACATCTCCCGTAGATGTGTCATCTTGGACTCAGTATATCATACAATGAACTGATTATCCTTTAGTCCAACTTGTTCCTCTTTCTGTTTTCTGCATCTCACGATATCGATACCTTTCATGACCTGCTCTTTGACTTTTCCATCTTCGTTATTGTTGGTACATTCTTCCTTGGCTGACTGCCTCTCTTTAGCAGTATTCTAACATATAATTCCATTAATTCAGTAGGATAACAAAATGATGATATTTGATCAATCTTTTTCATTTATTAACTGTTACACTTCTATAAAGAAAAACTTTCTCTTTTCTTACTTAGTAGTACAGTTTAGATTAGATAGAAAAGTAGAATAACTGCTTGACTTTTTCCCCTTCATTTGCCAGTTTTCAAATCAAGGGTTAGTTTACTAGTATCCAAAGATGTCATGCTAGATTTTCTGACTGAACTTCATGTGGATGTATATTTCTTCTTACTGTTCTATATTCAATCCATCAAATTTATGTGGTGAATAAACAGACCCAATCACCATCTTTAGAAGAGCTAGACACTGGAAATATATATCATTATGAAAAACTAGAACTGGAAAAAAATTATCCTGGAAATTGTTTTGTTGGTTTTTGTAGGCTGGAATATTTATAACCCTGAAACTATATCTGTTAATTTTTAAACGATATTTAAGAAAAATACAGAGATGTTTAGAATTCATATTTAACTAGTCTAGATTACCTAAAGTTACTATATAAAGTGTATTAACTCAGGTATTAGTTTAACAGAAGTCAAAATTTAATACTACATTTGAGTCAAAAGATGTTAACCATTCTTGCATAAAGAACAATAACACATTTAGAACCCTGAAATGGTTTTTGTGATTTCGCAGATTAGAAATTCAAGGTTTGCCCTCTAGAATTTAAGCAAGTTGTGGCCCCTTGGAGAGGATGTAGATCATGTTAAGCATAGGCTCTCAAAGAATAAACAAGGTTAAATGCTATGTTAATATTGTGATCAATCCCTTATTTATAAAATGTGTGTGTGTGTGTGTGTGTGTGTGCGTGTGTGTGTGTGTGTGTGTATAAATCCTCCTTTATACACATAAAGGAGGGATGGAGATAGTGATTATTATACAGTCAGACAGCTCTTGAAACTTTGCTCTGGCACAAGCACAGAATCCTGAAAGAAGAGCAGAAGCATCAAATTGGTGTGACTCTCACCATGACTGAAAAAAGATGAGTTTTGGCCAATGATATAATAGGTGTGCCCAATGCATCTCAAATGCCACTAAAGTAACCTTCCTTATATACATTTGCAAAATACTTTGGGCTTTCCTGTTGATCAAACTAATAATGAAGGAAACTAACTTCCATGTGATGCCTTTGTTTTTTTTTCCTTAGCTGCTGTAAGCAAATGGTTGAATTTCATTCTTCTGTATATAGCTGTCCAATTTTCCCAGCACCATTTACTGAAGAGGCTGTCCTTTGGATATTTTTTCCTGATTTGTCAAAGATTAGTTGACCATAGAGTTGAGGGTCCATATCTGGGTTCTCTATTCTGTTCCATTGATCTATGCGTCTGTTTTTGTGCCAATACCATGCTGTCTTGGTGATCACAGGTTTGTAATGTAGCTTGAAATCAGGCAACGTGATGTCCCCAGCTTTGTTTTACTTTTTTAACATTTTCTCAGTGATTCAATGTCTTTTCTGGTTCCATACAAATTTTAGGATTGTTCCAGGTCTTTGAAAAATGCCATTGGTATTTTGATAGGGATGGGTGTTGAAAGTATAGATTGCTCTGGACCCCATAGATATTTTAACAATGTTTATTCTTCTAATCCATGAGTGTGGAATGTTTTTCCATCTTTTTGTGCCTTCTTCAATTTCTTTTATAAGTGTTCTATAGTTTCTAGAGTATAGCTTCATTATCTTTTTTGGTTAGGTTTATTCCCAGGTATCTTATGGTTTTTGTTAAAAATTGTAAATGAGGGGCGCCTGGGTGGCTCAGTCGTTAAGCGTCTGCCTTGGGCTCAGGTCATGATCCCGGTGTCCTGGGATCAAGCCCCGCATCGGGCTCTCTGGCTCTCAGCTCTGCTGGAGGCCTGCTTCTCCTGCTGCCATTCCCTCTGCTTGTGTTCCCTCTCTTGCTGTGTTTCTCTCTGTCAAACAAATAAAATTTAAAAAAAAATTTAAAAAAAAAATTGTAAATGAGATCAATTCCTTAATTTCTCTTTCTTCTGTCTCATTATTGGTGAATAGAAGTGCAACTGACTTCTGTGCATTGATTTTGTATCCTGCCACATTACTGAATTGCTCTGTGAGTTCTAGAAATTTGGGAGTGGAGTCTTTTGGGTTTTCCACATAAAGTTTGCTTACACCATACACAAAGATAAACTCTAAATGGATGAAAGACCTCAAAATGAGATAGGAATCCATCAAACCATAAGAGACTCCTAGACTCAAGAAATGAACTAAGGGTGGCCGGGGGGGGGGTTTGTGGGGGGGGTGGGTAGGGATAGGGTGGCTGGGTTGTGGACATTGGGGAGGGTATGTGCTGTTAAGTGCTGTGAAATGTGTAAGCCCGAAGATTCACAGACATGTACCCTGGGGCAAATAATACATTATATGTTAATAAAAATTAAAAAAAAAAATCCTAGAAGATAACATGGTCAATAACCTCTTCAACATTGGCCACAGCAACTTCTTTCATGACACATCTCCAAAGGCAACGGAAACAAAAGCAGTAATGAACTTTTGGGACTTCATCAAGATAAAAAGATTCTACACAACAAAAGTAATAACAGTGAACAAAAAAACTAAGAGGCAACCCACAGAATAGGAAAAGATATTTGCAAATGATATTATAGATGAAGGGCTGGTATCCAAGATCTATAAAGAACTTCTGAAACCCAACACCCAAAAAACAAATAAGTCAAAAAATAGGCAGAAGACATGAGTAGAAATTTCTCCAAAAAAGACATACAAATGAGGACATCTTGGTGGCTCAGTGGTTTAAGCTTCTGCCTTTGGCTCAGGTCATGCTCCTAGGGTTCTGGGATCAAGTCCTGCCTCGGGCTCCTTGCTCAGCGGGGAGCCTGCTTCTGCCTCTGCCTGCTGCTCTCCCTGCTTGTGCTCACTCTCTTGCTCTCTCTCTGACAAATAAATAAATAAAATCTTAAAAAAAAAGACATACAAATAGCTAAGAGACACATGAGAAAATATTCAACATCGTTAGCCATCAGAGAAATTCAAATAAAAACCACATTGAGATATCACCTTACACCAGTTAGAATGGTCAAAATTAACAAGGCAGGAAGTAACAAATGTTGGCGAGGATGTGGAAAAAGGGGAACTCTCTTACATTGTTGGTGGAAATGCAGGCTGGTACAGCCACTTTGGAAAACAGTATGGACGTTCCTCAAAAAGTAAAAAATAGAGCTACCCTATGACCTAGCAATTGCACTACTGGGTATTTACCCCAAAGGTACAGATGTAGTGAAAAGAAGGGGCACATGCATTCCAATGTTCATAGCAGCAATGTCTACAATAGCTAAACTGTTGAAGGAGCTGAGATGCCCTTCAACATATGAATGGATAAAAAAGATGTAGTCCATATATACAATGGAATATTACTCAGCCATCAGAAAGGATGAATACCCACCATTTGCATCAACATGGATGGGACTGGAGGGGATTATGCTAAGTGAAATAAGTCAAGCAGAGAAAGATAATTATCATATTGTTTCACTCATATGTGGAACATAAGGAATAGCATGGAGAACATTGGGAGAAGGACGGGAAAGGTGAAGGGGAGGAATCAGAGGGGAAGATGAACCACGAGAGACTATGGACTCTAGGAAACAAACTGATGATTTTAGAGGAGTAGGGGTGGGGGGGTGGAAGGGGGAATGGGTTGGCCCAGTGAAGGGTATTAAAGAGGGCATGTGTTGCAATGAGCACTGGGTGGTGCCTGACATAACATAATAAATAAATAAATAAATAAATAAATAAATAAATAAATAAATAAAATTGTACAAACCCTTTAGTCCTTTCCTCCTAGATTATATGGGTATGAATGGAGTCCTTCACTCTTTTTTACGTGATATAGCCCTTACATGTCATGTAGAAAACAAGGGATCCTCCAACCACAACTGAATTTGTTCCTTTACCTTATATATGTTCCCCTTGAAAGTCTCTTGATTAGATAAGGTCTTGTGAAGACTACAGATGATTTGGCATTAAATCAGGAAACTACCTGATCATATGGATAATAGTAGAATTTTTTTAAAATATTTTATTCATTTGACAGAGAGAGAGACACAGCGAGAGAGGGAACACAAGCAGAGGGAGTGGGAGAGGGAGAAGCAGGCTTCCCGCTGAGCAGGGAGCCCGATGAGGGGCTTGATTCCAGGACTCTGGGATCATGACCTGAGCCAAAGACAGACGTTTAATGACTGAGCCACCCAGGCACCCCGAATAATAGTAGAATTTAACAAGTTTGAAAGAGAGATCAAAGAGGTTTTCTACCAAACAAACTTACAGCATCTGGTGACCAATTTAATATTGTTACTGCAGGTCACATGGGATATTGGGTTAATATTAATTTTTCAGGTTTGTAGAAAATGCTGTCAGTGATATACTACTATGAGGTAACAGACTCTACCCTAACTATATGTTAGAATCTCCTGGGTTGCTTTTAAAATATGCAGATGCCCAATAATAAATAAATAAATAAATAAATAAATAAATAAATAAATAAATAAGGAAAAAATATACAGATGCCCACTCTAGACCAATTAAGTCCAAATCTCTGGGGGTGAAGCTTATAAACTATTACTTTAAAAAAACCCACAATCAATTCTAATATGTAAACAAAGTTGGAAAGCATGGCCTTAAGGGAAAAACACAGAAATCAGTATAATCCATGCAAGTACGATAATGTGAGGCAGCTCTAGAACTTTTAAATTCTTCTTTAATAACATTTTTTCCATTCTATTCTGTTTTTAGCCTATTTGCGGAAAGTTTTTATTTTCTGTAGTAGAAAAAATAACTGGTTTTTCAATGGCTTTCAGCATTCTAGTTTTAAACAGCTCCAATAACTTAAAGTGAAGTATTGAAGTAAGAGAGTGGCTTATGTACGCTGTAATGCATCCACACAGAATTGGAAGTACATAAATAACTGCTTGGCTCTCCCCATTACAGCCTCACACTGGTAAATCCAAATTTATGGAACACTTTTATCTAGTAGGTGACAAAATCGCTTTGCAATGATGGCCTTTTCTGTTGTTGAAAAAGCATTTGGTACAAATTGGGCAGCCTTAGGTGAGCTGGAAGCTCAGCTTTAGTTTTTAGATTTGGCATATGCCTTAACATACCTATAGAGTTTAATTCCTATTAATCTCCAAATTAAAATTGATGCAAAATCCCCAAAACTAAAAGTTCCATTTGTTGGGTAGGAAAAATTTACCTTTGACCTTCAAAACTCTTATGTCTTGTTTAAGAGTTAAATTGACGTATGACAGATAAACAGGAGAAAATCAAGTTTAATTCTGTATATCCAGGAGCTCTGTAAGAATGTGAGGCTGACAGGCCATCAGGCAATTGAGCTTATATGCCATCCAGAGCCAAGGAGCAGGAATAGGAGTCTGGGACTTCAAAGAGAGGGAAGACAATTCAAAGGAAGATGAAAAGTAAATGTTTGGTAAACAAATGTTTGCTGGACCAATGGAAATAATGGAACATAAGAATTTTAACAAACAGATTTTGCTAACTTTCTCCCTTCTACCACACTTAGTTCATATTATACTATAGTTAGCCATGGTGATAGCTCCCTTCCTGGAGCATGTCCTCTATCTAAATTCTTTTAGGTAGTTGGAGAGGGATGTAAAAAAGAAAAACCTCTTGAGTCTTTTCTTTCTTTCTTTTTCTTTCTTTCTTTCTTTCTTTCTTTCTTTCTTTCTTTCTTTCTTTCTTTCTTTCTTTCTTTCTTTCTTCTTTCTTTCTTCTTCTTTCTTTTCTTTTTCTTTCTTCCCCCTTCCCTTCCATTCTCTTCCTTTCCCTTCCCTTCCCTTCCCTTCCCTTCCCTTCCCTTCCCTTCCCTTCCCTTCCCTTCCCTTCCCTTCCCGAGTCTTCTGTTTCTTAAAAATTATGAGCCTAAAATAATTCGCACACCAAGAAGATATGTTTTGGGGTGGCAAATTTTGTCACCTACACATTTTTTATATTTCCCTTTTAAAAAACTAATATTCTTGATATATGGAAACATTGATAGTTTTCCTGAAGGCTTTGTTTTTATGTTATGTCAGTCACCATACAGGACATCATTAATTTTTGATGTGGTATTCCATGATTCATTGTTTTGAGCATTCAATTTCATTTGATCATAGCATCTTACTATACCATATTAATCTAATGGAAAATTCCAGTTGTAAAAAACATTATGAATAGCAGCATTGAATTCTGGGCGCCCCTGATAGGTGATTAACTGATGGAAAACCATCATTGATGGCTATATATTGGCATCCTTGGCCAAAATCAAATTTTAACCTTGACTTTCCTCTTTTAGTTGCTGGCTGACTTTGACTCTGGATAATGGCTGCTGCTGGAGAGTCTTCTCTTTTTTTCCCCACAGTCCTGATTTACCAGATTCCAGGTCCTTGGTGGAGTATAATTAGTATAATTAGTGGAATATCTATAATACATTCAAAAAGCAGTATTTCATTGCATCCTCAAGCTGTTCTTTCATACTATTTTCTTTTAAGCAGAATTCACATTTTCATTTTAAACAATTAATGTAGCAATTGGTCTAGAAGTTTATTTTTTTATAAACAGTTATATGTAGTGTTTGGAGTTAATTTATTCTTTATTAGTTTTTACAGAAAAGTGTCATAGTGTCTTGCAGAATACACATTTAGGTGGTACTAGGCAATCAGCAAAAAAAAACTTGTGGAGGCAAGCAGGCAAGGATTTCCTTACTGTCCTTCTTCTGAGATGATATGTAGATATTATCATAGGTCTAGTGATGTTTCATTAAGTATTTTTTAAGAGCAGTTGCCATTATGAGAATTATAAATAGCATTTCTTTTAAAGCTGCAAATATATTTATGTGTTGTTAACAGTAGCAAGTTTTATTGACTCATAAACATCTTTACAGGGTTGAGATAGCTTGTTTAATGTTACAGTGGAGCAACAGGTTCGTTATAGTTGTTGGAGAACTTAGAAGTCCTACAGTAAAATCAATTTTTAAAAAATGTATTAACTGTAGGAGTTTTGTTTTAAAGTCTTAACTAATTAGAGTCTGTAGTGGCAATTGACTTTAGGTCTGCTGAATCAGGTCTCTATTCACATTTCACTATTGGACTGGTTCTCAGTCTTGGCTGTTCTTTAAAATTGCTGGAGCAGCATTTTAGCTCTGTGCCCAGCTTCACTCAAATGAAATAGAATCATAGCGTACAGCTTGGAAATGTGTATTTTCTAAAAGATTTTGCCAATTGATTCTAATGCACAGATTGAGTATAAGACCAATGTCTCACCTGAATGGTGCTTCTATTTCATGCATTTGAGTATCTAAATAGATTGACCATCTGCAGATGAATGGATAAAGAAAATGTGGTATGTATATACCATGGAATATTACTCACCCATAAAACAAAAGAAAATCCTGCCTTCTGTGATAACAGAGATGGTCCTTGAAGGCATTGTGCTAAGCAAAATAAGTCCTCAGAGAAAGACAAATACTCTATGATTTCATTTACATACACGTGGAAACTTTTTAAATTTTTTGGGGGAGGGGGCAGAGAGAAAGGGAGAAAATTTTAAGCAGGCTCCATGCCCAGTATGTGAGCCCAATGTGGAGCTTGATCTTACAACCCTGAGATCATGACCTGAGCTGAAAACAAGAGTTGGTTGCTTACCTTGACTGAGCTACCCAGGTGCCCCCATATACATGGAATCTAAAAAAGTCAGATTCATAGGAATAGAGAGTAGTGGAGTGCTTGCCAGGGGTTACTGGTAGGGAAAATAGGAAAATGCTGGTGAAAGGGTTCAAATTCCCAGATATAAGTAAGTTCTAGAGATCTAATGTGCAACATAGTGACTGTAGTTAACAATTTTATATACTTAGAAATTGCTGAAAGCAGGAGTGCCTGGGTGGCTCAGTCAGTTAAGCATCTGCTTTCAGCTCAGGTCATGATCCCAAGATCCTGGGATCAAGCACCATGTTGGGCTCCCTACTCAGTGGGGAGTCTCCTTTTCCTCACCTTCTGCCCTTCCCCCTTGCTTGTGTGCTCTCTCTCTCACTCACTCTCATTCTCAAATAAATGAAATCTTTAAACAAAAATTGCTGAAAGTAGAATCTTATATGTTCTCACCACAAAAAAATAAAAGGTAACTAAATGAGGTGATGGAGGTATTAGCTAATGTTATTGTGATCATCACTTTGCAGTGTATATGTGTATCAAATCATTATGCTGTACACTTTAAACTTACATAATGTTTGTGTCAATTATATCTCAGTAAAATTGGGGGAGTGGAGAATAGATTGATCGATGCCACCACAAAAATCTTAAGTAAAGCCAAAGATTAAGTGATGGAGGTTGATGAGGGCATTTGCATGCATACTACAGATGGCCAAGAGCCCAACATGCTTTTTGTAAAGTGCTCTGTTTGGTTTGCTTCAAGATAAAGTAGAAGCATTTCAACAGATGACTCTCACAGGAAATAGGATGACTGATTTCAAAATTACCAATATGCTGCAAAATGTCATTTTAATGTTAGGGTCTGTTTGATTCCAGAGTATAGGACACACCAATTGCTTAGGCATTTTGCTTTGAGAGTGCTTTTGAAAAGCTTTTTTAGTTTTAGGGGGTTGTTTTGTTTTGTTTTGTTTTGTTTTAAACAGTGTCACTTCTCCATCACCAGAAGATGTTGCAGATAAGTAGAACTTTCTAATGAAGTACTTTTATTGCTTCCGAACCAATGATTTGATACTACTATCATAAATCACTGAAGCATATAATTACAAGACTAAAGAAAGAACAGAGAGAACACAAAGGGAAAACCAACACAAACATTACATCATGTTAAATCACAGCATCTTGCAGCATACAGTAAACTTTGTTTTTCTATAAAGAAATTTCTCTTCATCTCTATATTTCCATTAGATATGTTTCATTCTTAAGTATGATTTAATAATTCCAACCTCTGAGAATTTAGGCACTATAAAAGATAGCATTCTGAAACCTTTTTTCTTGGTATTTTATATTGCAACCTCTCAAGAAAATTTTTTCCATGAAATTTTCAATCATCAAAAAATTGAAATTGTTAGTTTTATAAATTATGACCAATAATATAAATAAGCACTTTATGATTCTAAGGATTTTTTAAATTCTTGAATGTTTATTTTTATTTTGCATATTGAAATCTCTCATGGAAATAGTCATTTATATAAAAATTATTATAAATATTGAATATGATTACTGGATCCCAAAATTAGTGAAATTTTCACTATTTATAATTTTGTTATTTATAATTATTTATAATATGTTTTAAAAAGACATTATATTCAGAGAATATTTATTGAACATCTACTAGGTAGAAAAAATTATGATAATCTCTAGGAAGTACATGAGAGTACCTTCCAAAGCTCCCCATCTAGTGGTGATAATTGACATATGCAGAAGGATGTGTAATAGAATAGCAACCATATGTACTATGAAAAAAGTAGTAATAAAATACTGGAGTGTGGATATCCTTGAGAACAATGTATTAGAGCCTGATATTTAAGATTAGGACAAACGAAGATGAAGATCAGCATTTGCATAATTTTTTTCTAATTTATTTATTTATTCACATGATTGAGTCATTCAACAAACATTTGCATTCTAAGCATTGTGTTGGGGATATGTAGAAATATTGCTTTTTCTGAAATATTTGCGAGTTCTCTGGCAGAAGCAGATACTAAGAGGATATCTATTACATGATATGTCAACGGCAGTCACAGAGTTAGCCAAAAAGAATAAAGAGAACATCTAATTGTTGCAACCTCATGAAACAAAACAACCTTCTGGATTCTTGTTTAGTTGAATTGTTTGTTTGTTAACTGTATATAAGCATCTTCAGAAAAATAAAGTGGCATGTCTCACCTATGTTTCGGAAAAAGTGGGTTGCAAATGAGACATAATTTAGTGTATAAATGTGGCCTTATTTCCCAGTCTTTAAAACCTTGACTCCTTTGTGAATATTTATAACCCTTGAATGTTGATTGAACAGTGTGACCTAGTTAAAATAGCAAGGATTAATGCCATCATGTATTTTAGCCCCTGGCTCTCTGGAATAGCTCTCCCCTTCCCTGACTGTTTTGCGTGCGCGCTCCCTCTCTCTCTCTCTCTCTCTCACACACACACACACACACACACACACACACACACACACACCCCAAAGACTTATCAGAGTACTGTGGAAACTCTTGACATTCCTCATTGTCTTGCAAATAAGACAGATATAATAATAAGGGCAGCTCGTGATTTTTTTCTCTCAGTGTTTCAGCTTATGAGCTGGAATATTACAGACACTTTGCTATATTGTAATGTATATCTTGCTTTAAAAAAAGTGTATTGTGTAAAATTACACACTGAAAACAAAATAGGGCTATGGGAAAATAAAGTTAAGAATAGACTATTAAGAATCTGTGTGATTTTCTAACCAGAGCCCCAACTAACATGATACTTTAGTAGAAATACTTACAGTTAAAAAGACATGTTACATTTCTAAAAAAGAAATACAACAGTAAATGCAAGAAGTTATCTTTAAATAAAAACTTCCTCAACAAAGCACAAAACTGAATCGGCCCACTAAGACTAAAAGTGAATGGGCATTTCTGGACATATTGTACCTTCATGGCCTGTTCCTTTCTTCAATTGCTGTTTTTTAGTGAAACAAAATCTTAACTGGGTGTTGAGGGGCGGGTGGAGAGAAACATGTGACCCAGGGCTACTTCCACCTTACTTTGACATCATTTGCAAATTTATTATTGTGTGTGAGCTGATTTGCATATAAAAAACTGTTGTGCCCAAAAGACTATTTTTGCACTATTTCTCTTGCCTGGACACTTAAGTTACACTGACCCTTTTTGCTGTGCTTCTTTATGACTCCTGATTAGGTCTTGATTACTTCCTAACAATTTGAACCTTCCTTGT
Source organism: Procyon lotor (assembly GCA_028646535.1). NCBI lineage: Eukaryota > Metazoa > Chordata > Mammalia > Carnivora > Procyonidae > Procyon > Procyon lotor. The sequence goes on along the minus strand of CM053606.1, from coordinate 122,822,903 downwards.
TGGTTCTTGTCCATGCCCATTTTGTACAGTTTGACTTTCTAAGTAATATTATGATATGTGTTTAAATCAGGTGAGCTCTTTAGAAAGAAGGTTGTAAACTCTTAATGCCAATGATTCTATTTAATTTAAAGGAAACAAAGAGGAGATTTCTTTCCTTTTCTGCCTCCAAAAAAATCAATATTTAAGGTTTTTTTTTCATAGCACAAAAATCAGTATTAACAAGCTTTCAGAGACATGAAAATTATAGAATCTTCTGACTTTAGCATTTAACTTGATATGAAAGCTTCCTTGTTTTGGAATTAATACTTGTCATTAAATGGATACACGTTTTGTTCCAGTTAACTGACTGCCCTGTGCCTAACTTTATGCAGGAACTTTTATCAGCAAAGGAGGTGGGAGTTGGTGGTGGGTTATAGGTGAGTAATTTTCAAGTATATTAAGCAACACGACAATTGTCAACTGAATGATTTTAAGAGGTAAATAAAGTACAGTTTTTCTTAGTGACTTGGATATCTGGGAGATAAAGGAGTGTTTGGGGACCTCAAGTATTGAAATATTTTCCTGCATGGTCTTCTTCAGTTTGCACGTATATAAGAAGGTATTGTCAGCCTTCTGTGTTGTCATGTTTATAAGTGCCAAAGGAAACAACTGCTTTATGATCAGATTACTGAACACAGTTAAGTACATCTAATCTCTACTATTATTGTAAAATGCTGCAGTTCCATAATGCTCAGTCCCATGAATAATTCTGGCTGATTATTTTTTCTTCCTTGGTCTTGGATAAGCACAGACACCTCATGTTTGACCTAATGTAGACTACTGTCAAAGTTCTTCAGGCTAACTTGTTTCTCATATTAGCTTGATTATTATAACAATAGATTTTACTTATTTAATATTTTAATTGTCTTGGAAAAAAAAGACCAATTTGTGGTTTAAAATAAAAATACTGATTCTTTTCCATCCTTCACTCTGCTGAAATAATGCTTTTACAAAATAAGAGCCCATATGGTTCTTAATGATCTCTCCACTTACAGAGCTCATGTTTGAAGGGTTTAACCTATACAGACAGTCAAATGCTTAAATCATTTTCATAGTTAAAGATTTTATTGCTTTCTTCGGTAGCCTGTTTCATACATTAGTAATCTACCAACTAAAAAAGTTTTTTGACTTCCCAAGCCTTTATCTTTACTTAGTCTATAGCGTGATTTTTGTATTTCACCATCTAATTTTGTGACATTCATTTTCTGGGATTTTCAAATAATTTCATCAGCTACTTTTCTTTTGAGGCAAGACACATTATATTCACCTCACTTTTCAGAAGTGGTTATAATCTTTTATTAGCTTAGAGGCTCTTTACAAGATTTGATTTCTTAAAAACTACTCAGGCAATATTTAGAGTGACAAGTGTCCATTAAATCTTCTCATCTCATTCCATCATATACCTTCAGTTGTAAAATGTTACAAAATATCACATGAATTAAGACTTAACTAGGATGCAATGGAAACCATTGTTAAACACCACAAAAATTCACTAAGGAACTTCTAGACATTTTATTCTTGAGGGTTTTTTGTTTTTGTTTTTTGTTTTTTTGTTTTTATGTCTGAATTAACTTCAGTTGCAGAAGTCTACTGTCCGGAAGCAGAAAAGAATAATCCACTTTGCTCTTTCCCTCAGCAGTTTCTCCACATACTAGAACATGCTGATCACCATAATATTCTGCTTTAACATTACCCATCTTTAAAATTTAAAAACATTGAACCATCTCTTGACCTTAGATTTCTTTTCCTTCAGTTCTTTACAGTTATTCTCCATTTCTTGGCACCCCTTCAAAGAAACTTAAAGGAATTGCCTTTACACACTTCTTCACATCCATTTCCTCCTCAAACTTTAAAAATCAATCTATTCTTCCCTCCCTCTCTACTGAAAATTCTCACCAGTGACCTGCATCTTGCCAAAATGAATTGCCAATTTCCTATCCTTTTCTTACTAGTCATCTTTGCATCTTTAACGTCTGACTATTCCCTACTTGATATGTATAATTTCGTCTTTAGACCCACCTGGTTTTATTTCTTTTTGCTGATTTCTTCACTGCTGTCTATCAGGGCCATATCCTTTGGTTCTCCTATTTTCTGTATTTATGTTCTCTTCTTAGGTGAGCTTACTCAGTTTTATCACTTCCATTAGTATCTGAATGCTCATGTCCCTCATATTGTATCTTCTGCATGAGTATCAACCCTTTTTCCAAATATCTTCATTTGGATGTTCAATTGAATCTCATATATTACATTTCCAAAATGGGATACTTAATTCCTAACACCCAAATCTGCTCTCCAAAGTATCCCCATTTCAATTTTCATTCTACTCCTCAGAAAAAGTACCTAGGTAGGAATTATTATTCATTCCTGTCTCTTCTTCACATCCATGTCTAATTCATCAGGCAAGTCTTTTTAGATTCTGCCATCAGTATATAGCACAATTCAGACTACATTTTTCCATATCTAGAACAATAGCACTAAAACAGGTAGCATTATCTGTCAGGCTACTACAATAGCCTTCTAATTGAGATCCTGCCTCAATTTTTACCCCTAGAACCCATCCTCAACTGGATGGAAAGGGGTGAAGATTGATAGAGCAATCTTTCTAGAAGACAAATCATTTTCTACTTGAAACATTTCACTAAATCCCAACATTTTTGGAATAAAAACCTACGTATCTTGCAATGACCTAAAATACTCATATAATGATCTGATAGAACTCTAAACAGAACATGCAGTCAATTCCAAAGTGCTTTTTATAGCACGTTATTTTGTTTCTTTGGAATATCCTTTCTTCTTTTTCTCAAGCCCGGTATAATATTTTAAAGGTATCAAGTCATGTATGCATTTTTGTCTAGGTACTGCACTCTTTTCTAACTCTTCTCTGCTTTTCCTCTACACCTCCCCATATACACACCTTTATTTAAACAACTAAGCCATTCAGTATTCATTGATGAAGAGAAATAATATGAAAGAGCAGAAATGAGAGATGCTCACCTCACCCCATCCTCACCAGATTAGAAGAATTCCCCAGAGGAGAATGGAGAGAAGAGATAGAGGAATAAGGTGTTGAGAGAAGCAGAGAGATTAGCCTAGAAGGAGAGAGTTGGACAGCAGTCATTATTTCATCTGGTCACAAATGAACACTTTGCCCCTTAGATAACCTGAGACTTTCCTTACTCCTTGTCTTTCTAACTGCATGTAGATAATGTCTTCTGCAAGTAAAAAAAAGTGGGAGTCTGAATAGCAAGTACGCTGGTAACTATGATGGAGGAGGATGGCAGGAACCAACTACTGCACTTATACTTATTGGGGAATTTAATGGAGCACATTGCTACATCTCCCTTAGAACAATGAACACTCACCTTCTTAATATATGGCTCCTTGTCCAGAATACTGTTAATATGTAAATCTTAATACAAGCTATTTATCATTGATACCTCCACAATAAAGTCAAGTATATCTCTCTACTTATAGAGCCATTCAAGAATTCCACTAAATTTGACCAATCCTAAATGGTATTGGTGGGAAGAATACCTACCAGCAGCAAACTGCCCCATCTGTGCAAATATGCTAGGGTATTGACCCAAATAGGATTTTTTGAAAACTGGACAAAGAGAAAGGGCCATGGAAAGTAACCTGCAAACCTAACTTTTCTTTAGACTTAATCTTTTCAAAATATGCCCATGATATGAACTCCTAGAGTTGACTGACTTTACCTTTTTTGCTGAAGGGGAGTGGAGCTGTTCAAAGATCTCCCAGAGAGTTGATATTGTGACCAGGATTTTTTTCTTGGATAAATTGGTTCTGTATCACTAGGGCATACTTACAGTATATTAATATTAAGTACTACACTGGTATCAGGTAAGAGGCATTTGAAACAGGATGAGAATATATAGTCAATATGTTGTAAATATAAGTCTGAGAAAAGCTGTAGGTTGAGAGAAAGTTTGAAATGTTACCTTTTGAAGTATTTACAACTTCCAAGGATACTTTAAAATCTGAGAGAGAGTAAGATAAGGTGGCCAGATGTGGTTGGATGATGTCTTCATTTTCTTGGGATTCCATAATAAAATACCATAGGGTCGGTGTCTCGAACAACAGAACATAGTTCTTTTGAGCATAGTTCTGGCAGCTGAAAGCCTTAGATCAGGGTACAAACATAGTTGGTTTCTTGTGAGGACTTTCTCCCTGAGTTGCACATAGCTGCCTCCTTACTGTGTCCTCAACTTGACCTCTTCCATTGTTTGAGCAGGAAGAGACAGAGAAAGAGAAGGAGATTTTTGGTGTCTCTTATTATCAGGACACTAATCCCATCCTGAGGGACCTATTTTCACAAGCTTATCTAACATTAATTACCTTCCAAAAGCCCTATCTTCAAATACTGTTGCATTGGGGGTTAGGGCTTTGACAAATGAATTTGGGACAATAGAAACATTCAGTCAATAATGACCAATGGAATCAAGGGAGTGGGAAGAAGAAAGTCTTTCTCATCATACTGGGGACAGAAGGGGGGCTAATAGGGCATAGGCTATGTGTAATGAACTTGGGAGGTTGCTCCTGCAGAGGTACACTTGCCTGAAGGATTTCAACATATCCTTTAAGACTTATTTCATACTCCCATCTTATCTGGAGGGTCTTCCTGGAACCACTTCTCCTCTCTGTTACCCACCCATATACCACTCTCATACTGCCCACTTCAGTACCCTCTGATTGTTGAAAGAGGACACGTTCTACTATGCTCCTACAGAGCTCTAAACATATCTCAATATTGTGAAAGTTTGTGCATCGGTCACCACTACTATCTAAGGCAGAGATAATATCTTTTCATCTTTTTACCTCCACTTAGCCCAACACCCTAAACATATTATCAAATATTTGTTTAATTCAGTAAAATTGGCCCTATTTGGGGGGGGAGGGGCACCAAGCAAGCTGTACTTCATTACTGTTGGCTCTGTTTAGAGATGTTTTCTTAGTGTTTTTTTAATTTTATTTTATTTTTATTTTTGAAGATTTTATTTTTAAGTAATTTCTACATCCAACTTGGGGCTCCAACTCAAAACCCCAATATCAAGAGTTGCACAGTCTACTGACTGAGCCAGCCAGATGCACCATCTGAGTATTTGTTTGTTTTTAATTACTTTCTATTTCCCTGTATACTCTTTTTCATCCTGGACTTATTCGTAAAAGACAAGTAGATATGGAAAAACCCAATTCCAGATGACAATTCCAAATCCTCAGGTAAACATGACACATTTTGATGTTTCAAGAGGAACATCATATGATGATTATTCTTTGTCTATAGCAAAAGTGTATGTCAAAACTGATCTTGATGCCAACTTCTGTCATTGAAATTACTATAATTAGAAATAATCTCTGGCATGCTACATTCTCAGTAAATTAAATTATAATTAATAGATTTCAATGTGACATCCTTTTTGAAACATGATTCTAAATAATCATCTTATATACTGAATGGCAATTACATACTCTTGACATTTGCATTTCCTCTTATATTTTTCTATATTAAGAGCATGTACATTCATACTTTTAGCATATTTACACACACACACATTAAACCTGTCCCTAAAAATATATCTATTAAGAAGTTGATGCCAATGTACATATATATATATATAAGTCTTGAAATTCCAAATTAACCTTTTACAGATGTTTTGGTATTGACAATAGGCATAGACATTGCCAACATCTAGGGTGATATTCTGCTTTTCACTTTGTTTATTATTTTAATTCCAGTATTATTAACATAAGGTGTTATATGTTTCAGGTATACAATTTAATGATTCAACAATTCTATATATTGGGGCACCTGGGTGGCTCAGTCATTAAGCGTCTGCCTTCGGCTCAGGTCATGATCCCAGGGTCCTGGGATCCAGCCCCACATCAGGCTCCCTGCTCAGCGGGAAGCCTGCTTCTCCCTCTTCCACTCCTGCTTTTGTTTCCTCTCTCTCTCTCTCTCTCTCTCTCTCTCTGTCAGATAGATAGATGATAGATAGATAGATAGATAGATAGATAGATAGATAGATAGATAGATAGATGATAGATAGATGATAGATAGATAGATAGATAGATAGATAGATGATAGATAGATAGATAGATAGATAGATAAAATCTTAAAAAAAATTCTATATATCACTTGGTGCTCTTCTTAATCCCCTTCATCTATTTCACTCATCCCCCACCCTTGCTTTGCTTTTTCAAAAGAATGTTTTATCTACTCTTTATAGAATATGAACTGGCATTGACATAGGCAGATTGTGTTATATTTGAGTGTGCAGTGTCAGCCATCTCTCAGATGACGAGCAGTGTCTAGCATCAGGAATTCCTAATCTTCCATCAGCTATCTGTTCCCACCTGGGTTCCTGAGGATGATAAACTAACGACCCTCAAGGCAAACTTCACACTGCTTGTTAAAACCAGAGTGGCGGCAGCAAGTCTTTGCCAGGGAGCCTGCTTGATGAGATAGACTGGACTGCATGTGTGCGGTGAAGATATCTTTTGTCTTTTCTGTGAAAGGCATGAATCAGAGGGAGAGCTAAACCTTTTGCTTCTATGTCTCCTTTTTTAGTATTGCCTTCTGGACTTGACTTCTCTCATTGTGAGAGGCAAAGGCAAGTGTAGCTGGTATAAAATTCAGGTTATAAACTCAGTCATGAAGGAACTGTAAATTTATTTTAGTATGTCTACACTTAAATTTAATTTTAAGACTCCATTTTCATGGAAGTTAGAAACTCAATCTTTCCATCAATTTAATATCACTCAGGTGACATCTAAAGTTCCAGGAGACTTAGGCAGTGACAGGTTGTGAGATGAGGTGACCTGATCCTCAAGATCATAATATATTCTTGTTGGCTGAGCCTAGTTTCTGGCTGACTCTCAGGTCATTGCTGACTGCACAGAACCTTTAAATCCATGGCTTGACAGTGCTAGTTCATGCTAATTTCGTGTATGTGAGGGAAATTCCAGTTGGTCTAGTAAAACACCAGCCTAAAGGAAACTAAGTGCTAATTCCAGAAGCTGCTCACCTCTTCCATGTTACAATAAATAGAAATCATTCTGGGGCGCCTGGGTGGCTCAGTCATTAAAGCGTCTGCCTTCGGCCCAGGTCAGATCCCGGCGTCCTGGGATCGAGCCCCGCATCGGGCTCTCTGCTCTGCAGGAAGCCTGCTTCTCCCGCTATCAGTCCCTCTGCCTGTGTTCCCTCTCTGGCTGTGTTTCTCTCTGTCAAATAAATAAAAAAATCTTTAAAAAAAAAATAGAAATCATTCTGCTATTCTTGTTATGCTATTCTTGTTATCCCTGGAACAGGGGGATAAGGGGATAGCGCTGCATCTATGTACTTATCTGCATAGACATTAATGGTGAAGTCCTTTCTCCCCTGGGATCCTTTTTCTCAAGCCCAAAGCAGGCAAGGGATAACTGAAGAAGTTTTGTTTGCTTTTCCTAAATTATTAGGGTTTTAGCCTTGCTTCCTCTCCTGTCCCCATGTTTCATCTCCTGAATAGGTTCAAAGCATAGGGCTCCTTTAGCAGAAACAGGAGATTTTCTGTTCTTCATCCCAAAATTCTGTTCAGTATTCTGAAGTATAGCCTTTTGAAAGTCAGTGTGGTAATTATTGATTCATTTTTCCTTTGCATCATGTGTTCTTTGAAGCAGTAAGCACTGAATGCTTTAATTATCTTGAAGAAGGTAGTAAGATGAGATAGCTTAAAGAAAAGTGGCTCATGTTGGTTGGTCTCACTCCCAGCCGCACTTCTGGCTGTACAACCCAGCTAAAGCCACGTGCGTGATTTGATCTAGTTAAACCAGCCACAATGGCCATAAGAGAACAAATTACAAAGACAGCTTGGAGAACAAAGAGAATGCACCACTATGGTGAGGAAAATCATCAAAAGACCAATATCATTTATATTCCCTTTTTTATTTCCATAAAAACTCTTTTTTTTTTTAAGATTTTATTTATTTAGACAGAGAGGAGAGAGATCACAAGTAGGCAGAGAGGCAGGCAGAGAGAGAGGGGGAAGCAGGCTCCCCTGCTGAGCAGATAGCCCTGTGTGAGGCTCCATCCTAGGACCCTGAGATCATGACCTGAGCTGAAGTCAGAGGCTTTAACCCACTGAGCCACCCAGGTGCCCCTATTTCCATAAAAATTCTTCCCCCAACTAGCAAGCCCTCTTATTGGAAAATCTTCTCCTTAATGGTAGAATAATAAATATAAAATTCATTTTTCCTCTAAAAGTAAAGTGTATTGTTCAATAGGTAAGTTCAAAGTGTACTTTTTGACAATATCACAGAACTCCAATAGCTAGGTTTTATGATCTTCTGGTAGTGTTTATTCATTTTTTTATCCTGCATACTGAAAGGATTTCAACCAAAGTAAATGACACTAAAACTAGTTTTGCGCCCTTCATTGTATAGGATACACTAAAAATACCTTGTCACATTGATTCACATAGTCTGCTTAGATAAATTTAAATTCTTTTTTTTTTTTAGATTATTTATTTATTTGACAGAGAGAGAGATCACAAGTAGGCAGAGAGGCAGGCAGAGAGAGAGGGGGAAGCAGGCTCCCTGCTGAGCAGAGAGCCTGATGCAGGGCTCCATCCCAGGACCCTGAGATCATGACCTGAGCTGAAGGCAGAGGCTTTAACCCACTCAGCCACCCAGGCACCCCCACATTTAAATTATCTTTAAAAATAGTTTGGGGGTGCCTGGGTGGCTCAGTTGGTTAAGCGTCTGCCTTCAGCTCAGGTCCTGATCCAAGGGTCCTGGGATCGAGCCCTGTATCGGGTTCCTTGCTCAGTGGGGAGTCTGCTTCTCCCTCAGCTCCCCCTGTGCTCTCTCTCTCTCTCTCTCTCAAATAAAATCTTTAAAAATAAAAATAATCTGCCCTGCAGTACCTTACTACTTGTTTAATATTGGAAGAACTTGTCTAATCTTCCTCTGAGCTTGCATTCTCTGATCTGTACAATAAAAAACATGATGCAAATTTCATATTTTTTTCTGGATTAGATAGGACAATCAGTGTCATTGATTAGTAGAGTACCCAACTAAATTAAATACTGAATGGACTGTTGGCCATTTTTACTCTTACTGATTGTACTTTTATTTCTGGAAATTCTTCCCAGATTTTGTTGTGGATTCCTCTTTCTTTTTCCACCCCTTACATGTTAGCATGCTAAAAACATCTGCTCTTTATACTTTCAACTAATATCTATAGATCAGTGGTGCAGGTATATACCACCAGCCCAGACCTCTCCTCTCATAGATAATTAGATCCAGTTGCTTTCTGGTTAGCTCTACCAGATGTGCAGCAGCCACTCCAAACTCAGCCTGTCTTTTTTTTTTTTTTTTTTAAAGATTTTATTTATTTGACAGAGAGAAACACAGCGAGAGAGGGAACACAAGCAGAGGGAATGGTAGCGGGAGAAGCAGGCTTCCCGCCGAGCAAGGAGCCCGATGCGGGGCTTGATCCCAGGACCCTGGGATCATGACCTGAGCCGAAGGCAGATGCTTAACGACTGAGCCACCCAGGCACCCCCAAACTCAGCCTGTCTTAATATGAAATAAGATCCTTTAAAACCTCTTTTTGTCTCCAGATTCCGATATACTATTGAATGATGTCACTCTTAATTTTCACTTGATATTTTCTTCCTTTATTTGCCCCATCATTTAGGTCACCAAGGTCTGAAGTTCTCCATCATGAACATCTTCATCCCCACTGCTGTTGCCTTCATCAAGGACTTTATCATCATTTACCTCTTTTATTACAACTAATGCCTACCTGGATCCCTGGTTTCAGAAAGAAAACCTCTAATGCAGGTGCCAGAGGTGAGTCAAAAGAATAATTATAATTATCATTCTCTTGAAAATCTGTAGTGGCTTTACAAAACAAAGTCAAACTCTGGCTCTTTATATTTTAATTTAGTCAAACTCCTGGCCTTTCCATTGCTATGGTGTCTTCTGCTAATTTGCTACCATACACTGTATACCAGACAACATAGAAGTCCCCAAACACAGTAAGCTGTTTAATGCTTCCATTCCCAGTCATAATCCTTAAAGTAGTCTTCCTGCCTTGCCTGCCTGGCAAACAATTAATTACTTATCATTCCTACTTCCTCCAAATCTACTTTGGGATTTGTCTTCTTAAAGTATGTCCTAATTAGTTATTTTGTTGTCACAGAACACATTGTCATTAACATTCCCTTTTTATGTGCCTCCTATACCCAGCTGTATCTTCTGTTGTAGTACCAATGAGTGGACTGTTGGTTCCTTCTCTTTGTGTAGCTAGCATGATTAGGGAAATTGAGCTGGATTGATGGGAGGCTCCTGGTTGGTCTAAGCTATCAATGAAAAGCTATTTTTCTTTTTAGCAGTGATTGTTTCAGGGAAAGACCGGCCTAAGATATTTTTGGACTTTGAAATTAGAAAGAGGTTTCCCTGGGGACTGCTGGGAAAAACATTTTCTTACTTTTAAGAGAAAGACATAGAGATCTGGGTTTCCAATTTTGCTGAATGTGAAAGAGGAAATATGCTGCTAGCAACAATCTGAGGACAAAGCAGCCACATGAGAGGGCAAAACTAAGAGGAAAAACAAAGAAACAGAAGTTCTATTGAACTGTTCCCAAATAACACTGTATGTCTGTACTTTTAGTTGTACAAACTCATATGTTATTGTTAAAGAGGCTTGAATTTGGATGGTTTTGAGTGCAAATAACCTGAAAAACCCAACTGAGAGAACCTAAAAGTTCCTGCATTATTTCATTAGCTGTCTTTTGTTTCTATTTTCTTGAAGACAACAACTTCATCTGTCTTATATGTATCACCTTAAGTCCCAGTTTTGTTTTTTAGTTTTTTTTTTAAAAGATTTTATTTATTTGACAGAGAGAAACACAGCTAGAGAGGGAACACAAGCAGAGGGGATGGTAGCGGGAGAAGCAGGCTTCTTGCCGAGCAGGGAGCCTGATGCGGGGCTCGATCCCAGGACGCTGGGATCATGACCTGAGCCGAAGGCAGACGCTTAACGACGGAGCCACCCAGGCACCCCCTTAAGTCCCAGTTTTAAGCTTAAGAAATTGTATTTGATTTAAAAAATTGATATATGAAAGAATTGATTTGCCTGATGTCTATATGGCTTTAAGCATTGTGGGAGGCTTTCTCACATATATTGTCTCATTTAATTTTCATAATTAGGTGTGAAAAACTTTAATTTTATATGAATACTAGTTTATCAGGAAGTGAATTTTAAAATGTCTGTAGCTATCAGATGACATGCAAAATAGTACTCACAGATTTTATTTTTATTGGTTGACATGCATAGGAGAAGATGCTTTCAGGAAGGAGACTAAAGTACAGATATTTAGGACCAAGGATGAGGGTGAAATATGTTAGCCAGGCCTATGAATTGGAACAAACTGGGGACTGTAGGGAGAACTGGCGTAAAAATAGAAAGAGATGTTGACACATAAGACTCTGTAGAACTTCAAGTCACATATAGTGAAATTTGAGGATATGGGTGACAAACACCTAGACTCTAGAGGAAGGACATTTTCCTTATTCTGTGAAGAACACAGCATGACCCTCGCATAATAATAATAAAAAAATTGAAAGTAAGATTCTTTACAGAGTTCTCAAAAAGGCACAGCACTATTAGAAAACATGGTTTCATAGAGAGTAGACATCAAAAAAGAGCTCAGAGGAAGGAAGAGTTCATTTATGACTACACGTGAGACTCTCTTCAGGATCCTCTCTAAATACTAAGGGAATGTTCAGCAGCAATGTGGTTGGGGAAAGTTTGTCGGGCAAATTTCACTTGTATCAGTTCAGGTAAACTTTTTTTAAAAAAATTCCTACAGACTGATGAATCCTGGGAAAATAATGTAACACTTGGTAAGTAGTGTCTAATAAAATTACAGTACAGGTTTTACCTTATGGAGGGCAATTTGAAAGAAAAAATGAGGCAGGTTAAGCTTTCCAATATGGAAGAGGAGTGGCATGGTTAATACTTCATTTAATGTCTATATTTATACCTTACTTACACTCAGTAGCGGGGGGGAAGACACAAGGACATGAATACTAGGAGGCGGACATCAGCATTAAGAACATCCCAGAGTCTTCTCACATCAACTTTTTTTTTTTTTTTAAGATTTATTTATTTGAGAGGGAGAGAGAGAGAGAGAGAGGGAGAGAGAGAACACAGAATGGGGGGTTGTGGAGAGAGAGAGAATCCCAAGCCAACTCCATGCATGGAACCCAATGTGGGGCTCAATCCTACAACCCTGAGATCATTACCTGTGCTGAAACCAAGAGTCAGGTACTGAGCTGACTACACCACCCAGGCACCCCATCTCACCACAACTTTTATTGAACAAATTTCTCTGCGGAAAACAAATCCTTGCGTTATAGAACACTTATTAGTTTAACAGTTTATAAGACAAAATTCTAGTATTTCAGAGTAAGATGCCTAATTCACAGACACATGCTAAAGTGTGTATTTTAAATTATTTTATCTTTGAAGATTTGGTACTTTCACACGTTATCTCTTGATCGTATCCAAAACACACTGCTAATATTCTGTTGGGTTTTCCTCACCCTTGACATACATATATGCACATACACACACATACACACATACATATACACCTGACATCATTGATCATTTCAAGTTTTATAGCAGGTAGTTCCTTTTAGCCAGAAATTATTTTTCATGGTCTTACTTGTATTTGTTCCACATTAATAATTCTGTGGTTTTAGGATTAGAAATGACATCTTGCCTCAATTATCACTTCACAGATATCTGAGAATCAATAATGACTGTAATGACAGTTTGCAATCATTTGGCTACAGTTGGAATGTATCATTTCCAAAGTAATATATTTCATAGCATTCATCATTCATGATTTGCTTCCGAGGGAACAATAAAGAGTAACAGTATAGAGTATATAGTGAAGGACAAAGATGGGAGGTGATGAAAGGTGTCAATAAAAATAAGATTTGTCCCTTCATTGTTCTAAAGCAGTGGATCACAGAGTGTAGTCTGATGGCGTCTAGGGGTTTCTGAGACCTCTTCAGGGATCTGCAATGTCAAAACTATTTTCATTATAATACTATTATTGGCCTTTTATGGTACCTTTCTTTCTGCAAGTATAGTGAAGTTTTTCAAAGGCTACATAACAGTATCATTTTTTCTGATGGGTTTATATTCTTGTGTTGTATTTCTCAATTTTAATTTCTAATGCATTAAATAATAGTAGATACAACTACTGCTATACTATTGGTTTTTTTTTAAGATTTTTTTTTTTTTTATTTACTTGACAGAGAGAGTACAAGTAGGCAGAGTAGCAAGCAAACTCTCCACTGAGCAGAGAGCCCAATGCAGGACTCGATCTCAGGACAGATTCCTGAAGGCAGATGCTTAACTGACTGAGCCACCCAGGCACCCTGTGTGCTATTAGTTTTTTAAAAATAGAATGCTCAGACCACAAAACACAAAATCCCTGATTTTAAGTGTTTGCTGATTTTCCATGGTATGATTACTCCTGTGACGGTCAATTTCAACCTACCAAGGTGATGTCACTGAGCACAAAATGTGGGTGGTCACACACAGTCAGCTCTTGTGAGCCAGTGTGAACTGGCTTCAGTGCATCACTGTATATAATCCAAATAAATAAAAGATCTTTAGAGTCACTAAATTTTAAAGGTATTAGAGGTCCTGAGTGAAAAAGTTTAAGAAACACTGATGTGTCTTTGGCACCAAATGATTCACTGGTAGAATTGACTTAGGGAAAGTTTTCTCAGGTACAACAGCCAGCAATTTTTGTGATTTTGTTTTCTCCTTTAGACTGTGATCCCTCACTAAAACCCACAAATTTAATTAGGTCTCACATATAAAAGAAGAAAATGTTCCTTTTACTGTGGTCCAAGGCACTTGTTATCTATCTCAAATACAACAGATAATATTGAGTTTATGTGTGAAACTATCTCCCTCACTAAATAGTAATCTGGGACTTCATTGTTTCATTTTTGTCTGTTTTATTTGTTAAATGAATGGAGGAATAAATGAATAATGAGTTTGAATTACTATTTTATGATTTTTAGAACATTCACATTTTAAAGAGAACCACGATGAGGATAATTCATTCTGCATAGGAAGTAATGGAACCATTATTAATAGTCAACTTAACACTTTGTAAAGTTGAACTAGCTATAGGGCATTGGATCTAGGAGACATTACCTATTTTTTATAAGTTGTCAAAATTCAGAAACTGAGTTTGCTACCTTATAGTTTTTCTGTTATGAGGAGAAAGCTTATAGTTTTAAATTTAAGGCTTTTAGGATTTAATAGAAAATACTTAATAAAGAAGAGGGAAGAAAATTTTAAAGGTAATGTATATGTTTATGGCATTAGAGAGTGGTGATGGTTTAATGGGTGTATACTAATCTCCAAATTTATTGTTTTATACATAAAATATATATAGTTTCTTGTATGTCAATCATACATCAATCAAGTGGGTTAAAGAAGAAAAAAGTTAAATACTTTGTTAAACAGTACATAAGAGAACACATTATTTCTTAAAATGCCTTGAGACGAATTTACACCATAATATTAACTGATTGCATATGTAACCTTTTATGAATTTGCTAGACAATTTACTTCTTTCTTAGATTTTTGAACTTTCTTTGTAATGATTAAGATATGATCTTGAGAGACCATAGATAAAATACACCAAAGAGTTAAGAGTAGAGAAAAATATATGAAAGAGATAATTTTTGAATAACAATGCAACTGGGCCTCCTAGTTTTGGAAATCCCAGGGTAGAAATGTCAGGTTTTTGTTATTGTTGTTGTTTTCAGTACTTTACAACAAAATAGTCAAGTATGACATGCCTTGCTGAGAATTTGAGGAATTCATATTTAATTGTCTCATCTAAAAGATTAGGTTTTCTTTAGACTTGTATATCTTATTTAACCTTTTTGACTCCATGTTGCTATTCATAAATAGATATACACTTCCACATCTACCACATAATTCATCATTCATGGGAATTCATCATTCTTTGGGAATTTTTTTCATAGTGAGGATAGTTTTTAGTATACGAATGTAATTACTGGGTAAATTTCTCAGCCAACACACAAAACTGCAAATTAATTATGTCACTGAAATAACCAGCCAGAATGCATAAAGATCATGCTCTTCTAGCATCCAAAATGTGTTCTGTAGAACATTGATTTCCGGAGGTGCCTGGGTGGCTCAGCTGGTCAATGTCTGCCTTCGACTCAGGTCTTAATCCTAGGGTCCTGCATCAGGATACTGGAGTCCAGAATCAGGCTCATTGCTTGGTGGGGAGCCTGCTTTTCCCTCACCCTCTGCCCCTTCTGCTCCTGTGCTCCCACACATGTTCTCTCTCTCTCTGCTTCATATCTCTCTCAAAAATAAATAAAATCTTTAACAAAAAAAAGAATATTGATTTTAGAAATGTTACATAAATGTTAGATAGACATAATTTTATCTGTATTCAAACATATTTAGGAATGTCTTGATCAAATCAAATTTAATAAATTGCTGAAGAACTTCTTAGAACAATGACTGTTTTATTCTGGTTATGAATCTTCAAGGGAAGGCATACAAAATGTCGTTTTCCAATTCTATGACTATGAAGTACATTTTTTTTCAAAATATCCTACAGAGACACACTTTACTTATTTTTTAATTAATTAATTATTTTTTTATTAACATGTGATGTATTATTTGCCCCAGGGTACACATCTGTGAATAGTGAGGTTTACACATTTCACAGCACTTACCATAGCACATACCCTCCCCAATGTCCACAACCCAGCCACCCTATACCTAACCCCACACCTCCCAGCCACCTAACTTAGTTCATTTCGTGAGTCTAGGAGTCTATTAAGGTTTGTCTCCCTCCCCATCCCTTCCTGTTTCAATTCTCTTGCCCACCCCCCCACAAACCCCCGCCTTGCCTCTCAAATTCTCCATATCAGAGAGATCATGTGATAATTGTCTTTCTCTGACTGACTTATTTCACTTAGCATAATAACCTCCAGTTCCATCCATGTCATTGCAAATGGCCAGATTTCATTTCTCTTGATGGCTGCATAGTATTCCATCATATATATATTCCACATCTTCTTTA
>CM053606.1:122768860-122806192 GCA_028646535.1 Procyon lotor | reverse complement strand
TTGATTGGGGCATTTACCCATTTACATTCAGTGTAACTATTGACAGATATGAATTTAGTGCCATTGTATTGCCTGTAAGGTGACTGTTAACTGTATATTATCTCTGTTCCTTTCTAGTCTGTGTTCCTTTTAGGCTCTCTGTTTGCTTAGAGGACCCCTTTCAATATTTCCTGTAGGGCTGGTTTGGTGTTTGCAAATTCTTTCAGTTTTTGTTTCTCCTGGAAGCTTTTTATCTCTCCATTTTCAGTGACAGCCTAGCTGGATAGAGTATTCTTGGCTGCATATTTTTCTCATTTAGTGCTCTGAATATATCATGACAGTCCTTTCTGGCCTACCAGGTCTCTGCTGTCAATCTAACATTTTTGCCTTTGTATGTTACAGACTTCTTGTCCTGAGCTGCTTCCAGGATTTTCTCTTTGGCACTGAGACTTGTAAGTTTCACTATTAGATGACGGGGTGTAGACCTATTTTTATTGATTTTGAGGGGGTTCTCTGCGCCTCCTGGATTTTGATGCTTGTTCCCTTTGCCAGATTAGGGAAATTCTCTACAATAATTTTCTCCAATATACCTTCCGCCCTTGTCTCTCTTTCTTCTTCTTCTGGGAAACCAATTATTCTAATATTGTTGTGTTTTATGGTATCACTTATCTCTCGAATTCTCCCCTCGTGGTCCAGTAGTTGTTTATCTCTCTTTTTTAGCTTTTTTATTCTCCATCATTTGGTCTTCTATATCGCTAATTCTTTCTTCAGCCTCATTTATTCTAGCAGTGAGAGCCTCCATTTTTAATTGTACCTCGTTAATAGCTTTTTTAATTTCTACTTGATTAGATTTTATTTCTTTTATTTCTCTAGAAAGGGATTTTATTTCTCTCAAAAGGGATTCTCTAATATCATCTATGCTTTTTTCGAGGCCAGCTAGCACCTTGATAACTGTCAATTTGAACTCTATTTCCTACATATTACTAATGTCCGAATTGACTAGGTCTCTAGCCATCGGTACTGTCTTCTTTTTTTTGTGGTGAGTTTTTCCGCCTCGTCATTTTATCAACATAAGAGTAGATGAGTGAGAGAGAAAAATACTCTGGAGTTCCGCAGTTTTCACTGATTGATTAACTAGGTCTGGGCTGGATATTCTTGCTGATCTTCTGAGGGAGGGGCCCATTGCCGTGGTTCTCAAATGTTTTTGCCTGAGGCGGAATTGCACCGCCCTTGCCAGGGGATGGGCCAAGCACTTTGCTCAGGTTCCCTCTTGAGCACTTTCTGTACCGCCCTGGAGGCCAGGAATGAAAATGGTGGCCTCCCAGTCTCCAGCTCAGAGGAGCCGAGTGCTGGGCACCCCGCTTTTCTGCACGCCCTCAGAGGAAAGGCATTAATCACTCCCATCTCCCTTGTCTGCAGCCCGTGCTCTGTGCTTAGCTAGCCTGTGGTGAAGCGCCTCTATCTGTGGCATGCGCGGCCCCATCTGGAGTCTCCAAACCCAGCATATTGCTCCTGCGTGCTCCTGCACCGCTCCTCCCAGAGGAGGAAGGAGGGGGTGTCTCCGGATCTGCCTCCTGTGGGGTCCCCACTTAGAAGAGCAGCAGCCCCACCGTGTCTCAGATCATATAATCCAAGGTAAGCCTAAACTGAGGGTGCTGCGTGGCACCTCTGCTACCGGCTTCTCCGCCCCAATACCTAGGAGCTCTGCTGCACTCGGGCACCCCTGGTTCCCTTTGTTACCCCACAGGTCCTGAAACCACACTGTTCCTGTGGGCGTAAACCTCCTGCTTAGCCTCCGGAGCCTTGTCCCTCAGCAGAGCAGACTAAAAGTTCCAATTTTGTGCTCTGCGTCTCTGCGGATGCTGGAAGCCAGCCCCTCCCCCCAGGGTCTCTCTTCCTATCACTTTGGATTCACTTTTTCCACATGTCCTACCTTTTGGAAAGTGGTCAGTTTTCTGCTCCTAGAATTTCTGTTCTTCTTCTCTTCTCTCTCCTGTTGAGTTTGCTGGCTTTTAAAATGGTTTGATACCTATCTAGCTGAACTTCTGGGATCCAGTGCTCTCTCAGCCTCCTACACCTCCACATGTTGCCTCTCTCCTCAGAGACACGCCTTTGTAATATGTACATTTCAGATGGGATATTTTAAGAGTAAATGAGGGCATTAAAATAATTAAATAATATTTTGAAATATTAATTTGTTAGCCAACAAATTTGTCTTTATTGGTGGTTTTATAAAATTATTCTATTTAATATTAACTTTTGAAAGTTAGTATTTTTGGAAGTTAGTATTTAGTTATTATTGAAAATAACTTTTTAATTATTTTATTTAATACTAACTTTTGAAAATAAAATTATTAATAAAAATTTAAAAATGCTTATTCATATACATTAGAATTTTTAAAAAACTTATTTTTACTGAGTATGTGAATTTTATAAACAACATAAGTATAATAATTATTTTTCATATATATTCATGCTATTTGATCTATTTTTTCGCTATATTTTTTCTAATATTTTCTTTAATGAGTGTTTTCTTAATATGGCCTCAGTTTTAAATGTTTCATGAAATTACAATTATTTATTTATTTATTTATTTATTTATTTATTATTTTTTAAGATTTTATTTATTTATTTGACAGAGAAAGAGAGACAGAGAGAGAGGGAACACAAGCAGGGTGATTGGGAGAGGGAGAAGCAGACTACCTGCAGAGCAGGGAGCCTGGGGTGGGGCTAAATCCAGGACCTTGGGCTGATGACCTGAGCCGAAGGCAGACACTTAATGACTGAACCACCCAGGCATACCAAAATTGCAATTTTTTAATCATTACATCTTATAAGTAATATATTTGAAATTTTAATATCTTTTTTGTAAATCATAATATTTCTAATTGAGAATATAATCTCTCTATAGGTGCCTTATAAACTCAGAGAAAACTCTCCTAAAAGTAATATATTAAAATTCTAATTTTATTTTTTTAAATTGGTGTGTGAATATATTAGGTCAAATGTCTCTTTCACTATCTTGGATATTTGTTCTTAGTAATTTTCTAAAGACAAACCGTATTAAATATTTTCTCTATTTGTGACTCTTTTGAATGGTCTGTCAAATGTTAAGACTAAAATATCATAGATTTTCTCAATTTTATCCACTTTCAGTATAGATGATCAATTTACACTTAAAATTAAGTGCTCTGGGGCAACTGGGTGGCTCAGTTGGCTAAGTGTTCCACTCTTGATTTCAGCCCAGGTCATGATCTCAGGGTCATGGGATCAAGCCCTGCCTAGGGCTTCATGCTCAGCAGGGAATCTGCTAGAGATTGTCTCTTTCCTTCTCCTTCTGTCCTTAAGGGCCCCCGCCCCCACCCCGTGCTTCTACTCTCTGTCTCTCTCAAATAAATAAATAAAATGTCTGATATTAAATATTAAAACCTTCTCTGTCAAATTTTTTTCCTAAAAAAGCAAGAGATTCTGAAGCATAATTTTGGAAATTATAGAATTTCCAAATTGTGTGTGTATTTCATTTCAGAATTTATCATTTGCCTTCTTCTTGATAAGTTTGAATATTTTGCTATTTTTAAATATCTTTTTAATACTGAGTTGGCTTAAAGTTACTAAAAGCTTCAAAACTTAAGGGTTGTTAACTTTTGCTGCTCTCTTTGTGGATTACTTTAATTACAAATTGCCAATTCACTATGAACAAATGCAACTAAAATTTAGAAGACATAAAAAAGAAAAAATTAGAAGACACATAAGACAGTTTTAACTTAAAACTTCTCAAAGTTTCAAACATGTCTATGTTCTAACTGATGAAAAGCAGCAAAGAGAAAAATTACAACAAAATGCCCTCTTTTTGAAGATTGTTTATAGAATTCAGCTTTATTTTGTAATTTAATTCCATAGTTATTTTGAATATATAGAAAATATATGAAATTTTTGACTTAGTTGTTTCTATTTCTTGGTGGTTTCTATTGGTAGAATATTGCAGATTTTTGGCTTATAATTAGGAGTTTGGGCATAGAACAAGAAGTTCATGCTCATTTAACTCATTAGGAATATTGTTTTTGCATGAAGCTGATTTCACCAAAAATTTTATTATCACTGTAAAACCATTTTATCTTTAATGTTGAACTTTCTAATTACTATAGAAACATATTTACAATAATATTAGATATTTAGCTTAAATAGAATGAAATAATAAATTGATTTTCTATTGAAGCATCTCTTGACTGATATAAAATTTGAATCATCTAAATATTTATGTTCTTTTTCTACTGAGGCAATCATATTAATAGCAATTGCTTCATAATTCATGCATAAGTAAATACAAAATTAATTTAAAAAACTATCATGAGCTAAATGAAAATCCTATATTCACGGAGTAGTATTAAACATAAAATCTGCAGCTGTATTAAAAAATTCTCACCATTAGAAATAATCTTAAAATATTTAGTAACTTTTCAATTAAGTGCTAAAGCTTCTTTAGTAAATGTTGTCTTCATTTGATCTGTAATACCACTATGCTTCCCCCCTCTTACCTTAGTGTATGTTAAATATGTTAAATGATGACAATTCCCAGTTTTCTTTAGAAATGAAAATTCTATATTTTTTAAATTGACCATGTACATTTTAGGCTCATAGTTACATTAAAAGTTTATTGCAAAATAAAAGTGTTAATGAAAAGTAGAATGACATGTCTCCAAAGGCAAGGTAAACAAAAGTAATAATGAACTTTTGGGACTTCAAGGTAAAAAGTTTCTACACAACAGTGAACAAAGCTAAGGGGCAACCCACAGAATAGAAGATATTTGTAAATGACATTACACATAAAGGGTTGGTATCTAAGATCTATAAAGAACTTCTCAAAGTCAACACCCAAAAAACAAATAATCAAGTCAAAAAATGGGCAGAAGACATGAACAGACATTTTTCCGAAGAAGGCATGCAAATGGCTAACAGACACATAAAAAAATGTTCAACATCATTAGCCATCAGAGAAATTCAAATCAAAACCACACGGAGATACCACCTTACACCAGTTGGAATGGCCAGAATTAACAAGGCATGAAATAACAGATGTTGGCAAGAATGTGGAAAAAGGGAAACCCTCTTACATTGTTGGTGGAAATGCAGGCTGGTATAGCCACTTTGGAAAACAGTATGGATGTTCCTCAAAAAATAAGAAATAGAGCTACCCTATGACCTAGCAATTGCACTACTGGGTATTTACCCTAAAGGTACAGATGTAGTGAAAAGAAGGGTCACATGCATTCCAATGTTTATAGCAGCAATATCCACAATAACTAAACTATGGAAAGAGCCGAAATGTCCTTCAACATATGAATGGATAAAGAAGATGTGGTTCATAAACACAATGGAATATTACTCAGCCATCAGAAAGGATGAATACCCACCATTTGCATCAACATGGTTGGAAGTGGAGGGGATTATGCTAAGTGAAATAAGTCAAGCAGAGAAAGATAATTATATGGTTTCACTCATATGTGGAACATAAGGAATAACATGGAAGACAGGAGAAGGAAGGGAAAAATGAAGGGGAGGAGTGAGTGGGGGAAACAAACCATGAGAAACTGTGGACTCTGGGAAACAATCTAAGGGTTTCAGAGGGGAGGGGGGTGGGAGGATGGGGTAGCCCAGTGGTGAGTATTAAGGAGGGCACGTGTTATAATGAACACTGGATGTTATACACAAATAATGAATCATGGAACACTACATCAGCAGCTAATGAAGTACTGTATGGTGACTAACATAACATAATAAAAAAAACAAGAAAAGAATACATTTTAGATTTTAACTATAGAATACATGACAAAACATCTATAGCAAAATATGTAGATACAGTCTAATATAGGACTGCTCAACATTTATTTTTCATTTGAATGAGACATTTTCCACTGATACCACAGATAAGTGGATGACAATTTTGTACATCTCACAGAGTGGGCATGTGTCACAGTGCAACTGGCTGGCACATCAAGCAGCCAAAAGGTGCCGCAGCACTGAACACTTCTCCAACCCCCACTAATGATCTGAAGGTATTAACTTTTCCTAGCCTTTTATGCCAAAGAGCACTTTATCAGCCATTCTTGGAAGGGAAGTGTTAAATATGCTGCTAAGCCTAGATCACATAAAGAAAAGTGAGCCTGCTTACCTCCTGCAGACTTTCCCATTTAACTCTGGTTAATCTAAGGACTGTTATTATATACATCTCACATGTTATTAGACAAGAACATGACAGAACCTGGATGTACAAAATGGAGGCTCATCAAATACATCTGGGAAGTAAATGGTTAACATGCTGGCCTGCATTCTATATTTTCACTTAAGTATAGGGAGGCATCCTTAAGGGAGAAAGATGTTCACCCTGTCAAATCGCTTTATAAACATGGCAATGTTGTCCTACTGGCAAACGAAATAATGGTTTTTACTGGAGAGTCTTTATCTTTGGAATGCTTTTAACTGTATATGCCTCATCTATCCAGGATTGCTTATGGTAAACAAACCTGGAATCCACAGATTTTGGGGATATGGCTCCCTGAGAATTGCCATAGAAGATATGCAATTATATAAGGATTAATTGAGATGTTTTCCTAATGAAAATCTTCAATGTAAGATACTGTGTATTTGGCACAAGAGTGCACCATGTTGCAACAAAAAAGGACCTGAGGAGTGTGTTGGAGAAACAAGACCCTTTCTGCTGTGCCGGTACTTTGCAATTGCTCATGTCCTTGAAATCATTAGTAAATCTTTATCCTAAGTAAAATCTTGGGTTTATGTAAATCTTTTTTTTTTTTTTTTTTAATTTATTTGACAGAGAGAGAGAGATCACAAGTAGGCAAAGAGGGAAGGGGAAGCAGGCTCCCTGTTGAGCAGAGAGCCTGATGCGGGGCTTGATCCCAAGACCCTGAGATCATGACCTGAGCTGAAGGTAGAGGCTTTAACCCACTGAGCCACCCAGGCGCCCCGGGTTTATATAAATCTTACAGGAAAATCCAATCCTTTATGTTATTATACCATCTTGGAACATTCTGTGCTACTAATTGTAGCACTTTAAAATGGAGGGGCGCCTGGGTGACTCAGTGGGTTAAAGCCTCTGCCTTTGGCTCAAGTCATGATCTCAGGGTCCTGGGATTGAGCCCCGCATTGGGATCTCTGCTCATCAGGGAGCCTGCTTCCCTCTCTGCCTGCCTATCTGCCTACCTGTGAGCTTTCTCTCTCTCTGTCAAATAAATAAATAAAATCTTAAAAAAAAATAAAATGAAATGAAAAATATGGAAAGAGCTATATTCTGGGTCAACAGGCATAAGTCAGAATCATCTCCTCCTACATATACCTGGAGAGGGCAGACCTCTGAGGGAGTCTGGTCTCTAGGACAGAAATCTGCCACCAATAGCTCTAACAATAGACATTCTCACACTCTGTTGCTTGATATTGTTCAGAATGATGATTTCCTCTTTCTGGACACCAGTTATTCATCTTTTTATAACGTTCGTATAGGGTGAATTGATTGGCTGCTACTTAGCAATAACGTTGAATAATTGTGTGGTACTGGCCTCACATTTCATTGCCTATTTTGACCCATAAGTTTAACCCACAGTCATAGGTTTAATGATAGATGGGTCATAAATCCAATTTGGTTAGTGTCAATAAATATTTTATTTTATATAGAACAGAATAGAGTAGAATACAATAGGTAGAACAGAATGAATAAGAAAATATCATGACACACTTACCTATGTAAGTTTAGGAATTGCTTCATTATAATTTTGTTGTAGTTATTTATAGGCAGGTGTGTGTGTGTGTGTGTGTGTGTGTGTGTGTGTTTATGAAAGGTGTTTATGATGGAAGGTCATGGTAAAAAAGTGCAATATCATGACTTCATTATGAGATAATATGCTAGACTATTAAGCAGCCTTTGTTGAGAGTGCATTTTTTGATGACTTAAGAACCATAATTTTTCTTTGTATGGGATCAGCTCTGGTATCATATAGTATAAATATTTTATGTAGATAGACACTAGGGGAGAAAGTTTGCAAGGCTGATCTCAAACTGAGACTTGACATTCAAATCTGAAATTGAGCCTGGAGGGCTCAGATTAACTTCTGACTAGCAAAAATACAACTTATTTTTTTTAAGTCACCATAAGATCACAGAAGTTTTTAAAATATCAAACAACTTTACCAAATGATGCTTTGAGTACAAATGAGTCATTCACGTGTGAAAAAGATTTCCTATAGCATACAGTTGGATTTTCAATTAAAAGAAAAGTACAATGTCAATGTGTATTTTGTAGAATTTCAAAATATTTGGGGGAAAAAAGTTGATTTGCTTGGATTATGCAGAACACAAAAAGACTTTTTATCTCTCAATATGCACTGTAACACAAAGGAGAATGAAACCATTACATGGGTATAGTGACAAAGAAGAAGGTGAAATTATCCTTTTAAAGTTTGACCAAAAACTCCAGCCAATGTAGTTTGTACTTTCTAAAATGCCATTATTATTTTGACTCAACAAAACTAGTTTTTGTGAGAATTGAGCAGTAATTATGGTCAATATATTAAAATCAATAACATGTAAAATGAAAAACATTCCATCAATCCATGAAGACAAGGCTTTCCCGAAATCAGGAGTGCAGAGAGTCTCCAAAGATGGTCATAAAAACCACTCAGTCATCTATTGTTTAGATATGAGAGCTGAAAACAATGTATATATTCAATTGCTTCTTAAAAATGAAATGTGGGGGCGCCTGGGTGGCTCAGTCGTTAAGCGTCTGCCTTCGGCCCAGGTCAGATCCCAGAGTCTTGGGATCGAGCCCCGCATCGGGCTCCCTGCTCCGTGGGAAGCCTGCTTCTCCTGCTACCATTCCCTCTGCTTGTGTCCCCTCTCTCACTGTGTTTCTCGCTGTCAAATAAATAAAATCTTTAAAAAAAAAAAAAAAATGAAATGTGTTATAATGCTGTTGTTGAGCACTGATATTTACAGAACACTTATTATGTTCTTAGGATTCTGTTTAATTCTTTTCATAGATAATCTCATTTAATACATGAAACTGCCTTCTGAGGTAGTTACTATTATTACCCCCATCTTATGAGTAAGGAAACTGGGAGAAATGTAGCTTCCTATAGGCTACAGAAAACATTGGAAATATCAGCATCAACTCAGACCTGTATGGATCAAAACTGCAGACTTTGCCCTATATCATTTGCTTCCTCTCTCCCTCCCTCCTTTTTTCTTTCTTTCATAAAAGATTGAATATACAGTAATTTAATTATATTCTTTATCTTGTTAGGACAGTGTGTGAATTAGACCCAGGGTAATATGTAGATCTGTATTCTGTTTATAGCAATTGGACTATTAGCCTTAAACTAATTACTTAGATATATGCTATTCATAGTAATAAGAATTATCAAGGGCAGAAAACTTCAAATAATTCATTGTTTGTGAATTCAAAGGAAATAAATACAGATATGTGGCAAAACTACAAGTCACATTTGTATTAGTTCCCAATTGCTGCATAGAAAATTACTATAAATTTGGGGCTTAAAATAACATGCATTTATTTTCTCACAATTTCCATAGGTCAGAAGTCAGAGTACAGCTTAATTGGGTCTTTGGCTCAGGGTCTTACAGGCTGTAAGCAGTGTCATCCAGGCTGCATTCTTCTTTGGAAAACAAGTATGGTAGAAACTTTTTAAAGCTTGTTCAAATTGTTAGCAAAATCCATTTTTATGTTAGTTTCCTGTGGCTGCTGTTACAAGTTACCACAAAGTAGGTGGCTTAAAACAATAGAAATTTGGGTAGTTCAGTCAGTTAAGTATCAGACTCTTGATTTCAGTTCAGATCATGATCTCAGGGTTGTTAGACTGAGCCCTGTGTCTGGCTCCAGTGTGGAGCCTGCTTAAGATTCTCTCTCTACCTCTCTAAAAAACAAAAACAAAACAAAACGAAGACAACAACAACAATAGAAATGTATTCTCTCATGGTTCTGGAGGCCAAAAGTCTGAAATCAAGGTGTTGGTAGGGTTGCACTTTCTTGAAGGCTCTAAGCTAGGATTCTTCCTTGCTTCTTCTAGTTTCTGGTGGCTGTTTGCCTTTGTTGGCTTTCTTTGATTTGTGGCCACTTGACTTCAATCTCTCCTATCTTAACAATATATCATCTCCTCCTCTTGTGAGGTAACTTTTTTTCTGGATTTTTGCTAGGGGCTGCCTTCAGGCCTCCAGGCCTCCAAAAGTTCCTTCTCCTTGGGACTTTACTCAATATAAGTGCTTACTTCATCAAGCCAGCAAGGAGAATATCTAACATCACTGAGGGCCAGTCCTTTTTTTAAAGACATTAATCTGATTTAGTCAGGGCCATTAACTCAAAGGCAACTGAAAGAGAATATTAATTACATCTACAAAAGTCATTCAGATTTACCATATTCTGTTGGCAGATGCAATTCACAATCCCCACCCACACTCAAGGGAAGAGGATTATACAGAGCAAAAATGCTAGGGGTTGGGAAACAGTGACCATCTTAGGGTCTGTTTGTCACAGTATATACCCCAAGAAGTCTCTATTTTCTGCAGTTAATTTTTTTAAATCAAGAACCAAAGAACTGAAGTTTTACTTTTAATTTACACTTGCCCAATTTTTTTTTATCTTTATATATCATAGAAATCTCAGCTAAACATTTAGAAGATGAACTCTACTTCACTAGACTCTTGGAAGGTGGAGAGGAATCTAAAGTTTACCTAAATCAGATCTACTTCCCCGCTAATATATCAAGTTCAGGAATTCAACTCTACATATTAGATATTATTTCATGGATTTCTGCTTCTGTTTGAATGCATATAGTAACTGGAAGATAGTTCATGATTGCTTAATTACCACTGTAAACAGCAACAGTAGTTTTAAAAAGCAACTTAACAGGCACCTGAGTAGCTCAGTCAGTTAAACATCTAACTCTTGATTTTATCTCTTGTCATGATCTCATGGTGGTGAGATTGAGCCCTGCATCAGGCTCTGCACTGGACATGGAGTCTGCTTAAGATTCTCCCTCTCCTTCTCTCTTTGCCAACCCCCCAATTTTGCTCTCTTTAAAAATTAATTGATTAATTAATTTAATTTAATTTAAAAAGCTAACCTTAAATGAATTGGAACATTTATTGTTGAAAAACAAATCAGATTGTACAGGGTTGAATATTTCCTCCAAATTCATGTCTACTTAGACCCTCAGATTGTGGCCTTCTTTGGAAATTATGTCTTTCCAGATATAATTAGTTAAGGTGAGGTCACACTGGATATGGATGGGCCCCAAATCCATAGACTAGTATCCTTATACAAAAGTATATATGAAAACACACAGAGAAGGCAACTATGTGACAACTGGAGGCAAAGACTAGAATGATACCACTCTATTCTCTCTCTTTCCTACTAGGAATATCTATTCTATGCCTGTACCACCATTATATTTTGGAGCACAAAACTTTTTCCTAGTTTCACAGGTCCAAAGATGGGAAAGGATTTTGCTTCAGGATGAATCATACCCAGAGTCTCACCCATAATTGATTTAGGTCGATGTAGATGATGAAATTTGGAACTTTTTGAGTTGACAGTATTCAGATGCAATTTTGAGTATAAAGCTAATTAAATGGGTTAAGACTTTGGGGTATGTTAAAATGGAGTAGATGTATTTGGAATATGGGACAGACATGAATTTAGGGAGTCAGAAGCAAACTGTACTATGTTAAATGTGTTTCTCCAGGATAATGTCTACCTAAAATCTGAGAATGTGACCTTATTTGGAAATAAGGATTTTTGCAGATTTAATTAGTTAAGATGAGATCATACTGGATTAGGGTTGGCCCTAAATCCAATAAATGGTGTCCTTTTAAGCAGACCATATGAAGATACGGAGAGAAGCATGCTTGTGATGACACAGACAGAAATGGGAGTAATGTAGCTACAAGCCAGGAAATGCCAGGGATTGCTGGCAGCCACCAAAAGCTAAGAAGAGGCAAGGGAGCATTTGTCTCTAGAGACTTCAGATCAGGCATGAACCTGTTGACATCTTGATTTTGGACTTCTGGCCTCCGGAACTATGAGAACATATTTCCATTGCTTTAAGATACCAAGTTTGAAAAAAAATTGTTATGGTAATTTTAGGAAATTAATACACAAACATACAAAAGGCACTTTATCTTTTACTAAGGAACATCACATGACAAGTTTTTTCCCTCTGAGGATAGCACATCCAGTGCTAAATTAATCTTTTAATTTGGTTTTCTCCAAGCTAAAATCAAGAGTTCCTTCAAATATTTTTGATGTAGCACAGTTACATCCTGGTTTCTGTACCTCAAAGATTTGTAGTTTATCCACCCCTTATTAAAATATCATGGCCAAGACTGAACATATTCCCAATATAGGACATCTAAGGCAAAGCAAAATGTCTGAATTTAATCTCTGAACAATCCTATTATTTTCATGTAATAATTATGTGAGCCTTTTAAACAGTATCATTACAGTACTGAGACGTATTAAATTTGTAATCTACTAAAACTTCCAAATGTTTTTCCTATGAACTTTATCAAATTTGGTCATATCCAATATACACTTGAACAAGCGATTGATTGGACCAATACAGATTATTATATTTTTCTGTGAAATTGATCTCAGCTTGAAGCTATATTTTTAGCCTTAGTGCTTTTTTTTAATTTGGATTTTGGATGTCAGGACCTAAAATCAGTCTTCTAACTTCTCATTGCTTAAGAATTTGATAAGCATGCTATCACTGTTTTCAAAGTTGCTGATTGAAACATGGGGGCTCCTGGGTGACTCAGTTAAGTGTCCGCCTTCAGCTCAGGTCGTGATCCCAGGGTCCTGGAATGGAGCCCTGTGTCAGGCTTCTTATTCAGAAGAGAGCCTGCCTCTCCCACTCTCTCTGCCTGCTGCTCCCTGTGCTTGTGCACTCTCTCTCTCTGTCAAATAGATAAATAAAATCTTAAAAATAAAATGCAAGCATGTTAGGATAAATTTCATAAAAATAAGATAAAAAATAGAATTAGTGGCACATCAATGAATTTTTTTCCAAAAAAAGCATAAAAAATTAATCAATATTTTAGGAAACTATTCAGTTAGAAAGGAGCCATTTAATAATATTAATATCAGCCAATATTTTTTAATGTAGCCCACCAGAAGATGATAAATTGCCTGGTATAGCTAATATTCTGCTAAAATTTATCAATATTTACAATAGTATATTAATTTGCCAACTAAATTACAATTTAAAAAGAAAATAAGATTATTATGGAATGATTAATTTTTGGAGAAATCTCGTTTTAAAGTATTTACCAAATGTTTACAAACCAGCTGTTTAATATGATTTTCTAGATTTTTCTCTTAAGAAATCAGATTTGCTCACAGGTTTGTGGTTTCTGAAATCAACCCTTTGTCTCTTTTTAAAATTTACCCTGCTCAGGATGCCTGGGTCGCTCAGTTGGTTGAGCATCTATCTGCCTTTGGCTCAGGTCACGATCCTAGGGTCCTGGGACCAAGTCCCACATTGGGCTCCCTGCTCAGTGGGGAGCTTCTCTCTCTGCTTCTCTCTCTACCTGTCGCATCCCTTGCTTGTGCTCTCTCTTTTTCTCTGACAGATAAATAAAATCTTTAAAAAAAAAAATTACCCTGCTCTAAAAGTCTTGGTTCATTAGCAATTTAATTTTTATAAAAATAATTATTAATTTTAGTACATACTTACCTGTCATGGCATCCTAGTTTTCTGTTTATGGTGCTTGTTCTAAGCTTTCCAATTTGGTGACCAGTCTCCTTAAAGGAAAAGGCTAAAACACAAAGGAGATAAGATTTTTCTGATGTATTAACATTACTCCATTTCCCTTGAGCAAGAATCTCATCCTATCCTTGTTCATTTGGCTGTAAACATGGCACAGTAGGCAGAATCCTCCTTTTGAACACTTCAAAGAAACTATGTCCTTAAGAATCACTTTTAACACTTGTTTCATGGCACTCACATTCACAGCACTTGAGTCAATTTCTTGTGTTAAGAAGACTTTCTATTTTCAGAATTGTCCTGAGTAATGCAAATTTTGTATTTATTTTTTGTGATATTGTCCTATAATTAGATAATTTCCTTAACTGTGCTGTGTGGATCGTTAGTGTTCTGAAAGATATTAAATATATTATTTGGAGAAAATTAAAGCTTCTGTATATAAATATAGCTAGGATATATCCACTCTAACTTTTCTCTTGATGCCTCATTGTATAGTGGATAATGCATTACTGTTAATAAGGATGACATATCTTGCAGCAAAAGAAGTGCTTTAATTTTATGTGATACAGAGTTTCATAGAATTACTTGATCAAAAAACATTTTCTAAAACACCTCTTAACATTTATTCAAAGAAATGTGTTTGAGAAAGCATTGAATTAAATCATTAGCACGCAGGACTTCACTATGAATTACTTGATCATATGAGTGAGAATGACACAGGGATGCTCTCTCTAGAACCCCTTTCAAAGAAAGACTTCTGGGGGCACCTGGGTGGCTTAGTTGGTTAAGCAACTGTCTTTGGCTCAGGTCATGATCCTGGAGTCCCAGAATTGAGTCCCACATCAGGCTCCCTTCTTTGCTTCTCCCTCTTACCCTCCCCACCATGCTCTCTCTCTGTCTCAAGTAAATATATAAAATTTTTTTAAAAAATAAAAAATTTTTAAAAAAGAAAGACTCTGGCCAGCTGTGGGGCATGCATTCAATACACTGCCTCCAGGGGGTGCCCGAGTGGCTTAGCCGGTTAAGTGTCTGCCTTCAGCTCAGGTCATAATCTCAGGGTCCTGAAATTGAGTCCCGCATTGGGCTTCCTACTGAACAGGGAATCTGCTTCTCCGTCTCTGTCTGACCCTCCCCACTGGTTGTGTGTGCATGCTTTCTCTCTCTCAAATAAATATAAAATAAAATAAAATAAAATAAAATAAAATAAAATAAAATAAAATAAAATAAAATAAAATAAATAACACTGCCTCTAGCTAACAGTTCTAGGAGCAGCTGCACACTAGTTTACATCTCTTAGGGGAGCCTGCATGTGGTGACTGAACAAGGTCAGAGTATAAGGCTCTTGTCATTTAGGCTCAACATAGCACAGATCTGCTGAGCAATATTTGCTCCAGAGCTTCCTACAGGGTTGGGCAAGGCTTTGTTCAGTCTTCCTTCCTTCCTTCTCTTTTCTTTTTTTTTTTTAATTATTTGTTTTGCCTTTTTTTTTTTTTTATCCAGTCTTCATTTCAATTCAGCTTCTTTCTCTGCCTCATCCTACTTCCTCTCCTCTATCTCTCTGGTATTAATCATACATCTTGTACCCTTAACTCTATCTGAGCATCTGCTTCTTGAAAAATTTTGTGATAGCTGAAAAGCAAAGATTTAAAAAATGCTTTCAGTGAGTTTTCTTTGGACATATATATTTTAGTGAGAGGTGAGGGGGGAAGGAAATGCGTAGTGCAGAGGCAGTGTTAGAACAGAGCAGCCTGGAGAGAAGAACTCTCATGTGGACTTGACACATGGATAGGGAGACCACAGACTATGGATGTGTCAAGGCACAAACAGTAAAGAGAAGTAAGGAAAATGAATGATTCCAAGGACAAATACAGTTGTAATTTAGCTGCATTCTTCTGGTTGGCCTAATGATAGGTTTAAACTTGCAGTGTTTCTCTGGTCTCAGGGCCAAGGGCAAAGCCAACCTTAATTTTAAATAAGACTA
Source organism: Procyon lotor (assembly GCA_028646535.1). Lineage (NCBI taxonomy): Eukaryota > Metazoa > Chordata > Mammalia > Carnivora > Procyonidae > Procyon > Procyon lotor. The sequence continues at coordinate 122,790,442 of CM053606.1, read as the reverse complement.
TAAATTAGGGTTGGGGCCAGATTGTTAGCCTATTTCATTATCTTGCCTAATTTCAAACCTCTGCTGAAATTAGCTTCATGGCTAGCTGCAGGAAGTGGTGATGCTGATTCAGCAGAAATATTTTTGGATTAAGATTACATGAAGACAAATCAACTAGTCAATTCAGGGGAAAATAAAATAGCCTTGAACTAGTTGTTGGATAAATGGAATCAATTCATTGAGCCATTTAAGCAAGAAAGCAATTCCAAAATCTAAATTGAGCAAATATTCTATGAAGCTATTGTCAAAGTAAATATACACAAAATTATACCTAAAACAGAAATAAAATGTTACTTTGGCTGTTACACGTTAAATTAGTCTCTAAATTCAGTTCTCAAGTACACCATATTCCTATAGACCAGTGTTTCACTGTATCCTATTGGTCAACATTCTCTCCTTGACCCCTTTGCAGAGAGTTTTCTCAAAGAGATGTGTCATTTGAGGTATTTGAGAACAAATAAGTACATTTTCAGTCAGGCTCATTTATTAGAAAAAGGGATTTTTTTTTTCTTTTTTAAAAGCTGTGATTACCAAGGCAGCATAGTACTGGCACAAAAATAGACACATAGACCAATGGAACAGAGTAGAGAGCCCAGATATAGACCTGCAACTCTATGGTCAAATAATCTTCAACAAAGCAGGAAAAAATATCCAGTGGAAAAAAGATAGTCTCTTCATTAAATGGTGCTGGGAAAATTGGACAGCTATGTGTAGAAGAATGAAACTCGACCATTCTCTTACACCATACACAAAGATAAACTCAAAATGGATGAAAGACCTCAATGTGAGACAGGACTCCATCAATATCCTAGAGGAGAATATAGGCAGTAACCTCTTCGACTTCAGCCACAGCAACTTCTTTCAAGACACGTCTCCAAAGGCAAAGGACACAAAAGCGAAAATGAACTTTTGGTACTTCATCAAGATAAAAAGCTTCTGCACAGCAAGGAAACAATCAACAAAACAAAGAGGCAACCCACGGAATGGGAGAAAATATTCACAAATTACACTATAAAGGGCTGATGTCCAAGATCTATAAAGAACTTCTCAAACTCAACACCCAAAAAAACAGATAATCATGTCAAAAAATGGGCAGAAGACATGAACAGACACTTCTCCAATAAAGACATACAAGTGACTAGCAGACACATAAAAAACTGTTCATCATCATTAGCCATCAGGGAAATTCAAATGAAAACCACATTGAGATACCACCGTACACCAGTTAGAATTGCAAAGATCAACAAGGCAGGAAACAACAAATGTTGGAGAGGATGTGGAGAAAGGGGTACCCTCTTACACTGTTGGTGGGAATGCAAGTTGGTGCAGGCACTTTGAAAAACAGTGTGGAGATTCCTCAAAAAATTAAAAATAGAGCTACTCTATGACCCAGCAATTGCACTACTGGGTATTTACCCCAAAGATACAGATGTAGTGAAAAGAAGGGCCATATGTACCCCAATGTTCATAGCAGCAATATCCACAACTATGGAAAGAACCAAGATGCCCTTCAAAAGAAAAAGAGGATGAAGAAGATGTGGTCCATATATACATATATACAATGGAATATTACTCAGCCATCAGAAAGGATGAATACCCAACTTTTGCATCAACATGGATGGAACTGGAGGAGATTATGCTGAGTGAAATAAGTTGAGCAGAGAAAGTCAATTATCATATGGTTTCACTTACTTGTGGAACATAAGGAATAACATGGAGGACATTAGGAGAAGGAAAGGAAAAGTGAATTGGGGGAAATCGGAGGGGGAGACAAACCATGGGAGACTGTGGACTCCGAGAAACAAACTGAGGGTTTTAGAGGGGAGGGGATGGGGGATGGGTGAGCCAGGTGGTGGGAATTAAGGAGGGTACATATTACATGGAGCACTGGGTGTTATACATAAACAATGAATCTTAGAACTTAGAACATTGTTTATGTTCTACATAAACAATGAATCTTAGAACTTAGAACATTGTTTATGTTATACATAAACAATGAATCGAAAACTAATGATGTATTTTATCGTGACTAACATAATACAATGCAAAATTAATAAATTACTAAATTTTATTTAAATTTAATTAGCCAACATATAATCATCATTAATTTTTGATGTAATGTTCAATGATTCATTAGTTGCATGTAACACCCAGTGCTCATCTCATTATGTGAGTATATTTTATCTCTTTGGTTCTGATACCTAGACAGTGAATATATTTTATAGATCCAGAAAATAAACTGTGCCTCACTTCAAAAACTAGGATTATGGTATAAAATTATTAGTCTCATTCATATTGTCTGAGTGAACTTTATTCACAAACTATCAGAGATACACAGAATTTAGTTTTTTGCCTATTCACGGATTTGAAAGTTGAATATATTTTTATGGACAAATAAACCTAGTGAAACTTAATAATGGTCCCTCTCAGTAGGCTAAACAAATTCTCCACTTCAAATCTACAATGTCTTCAATAATTACATGATAATTATAGTATGAGATAATGTATGAGAAGTGGCTTATGAAGATTAGTAAAAATGTAAGATACCATAGCACATTATAATTAGTTGTTCTTGGGGTCAAACTCAGGTCCAGTTCCCAGAAAGACCCTTTCTTTCCTTTAGCAGTAGAGTTTATTAGTTCCTATTTTAGTGTTTTAACTGTTGTTCTAGATGATATTTTGAGGCCCATTAACTCCTAAGGAGATATTGAACTTCCAGGAGCATACATAGACTTTTAAGGAGAATTACTTGGAAGAAATAGATGTTACTCTATTTATGAAGATGGGTGAGATATTTCTGTTATGACATCAACAGAAAGTGGAGAAGAAATTACTGTGTTCTTCCTGTTTTCTATGCCTCTGCTAGATATGTTACATATATTGTTTTAGTATCCTTATCAACTGCAATCAATTGGTGATAAATCAATTTTTTTAGGTATGGAAGTTAAGTTGTATAATATTCCCAAGACCTCTTATTTTCTAATTTGTAGAGATTTGACTTAAACTCTGACTTGAAAAGTTGTGTCCTTTCTACTTTATTAAGCTGCTTCCATCAGTAATGTGAGTCCCATCAATATTTAATGTGTGTAACATTTCATGTTTAAAACCGGTTTTTATGTTATGTTTATCTAGACTTATTTTCAGAGTTAAAAAAACCTTGATATGATATTGGAGCTTCTGAAATAAGAATATGAAGAGAGCATTATTTTATATTAGTACTTTTAAAGCTGTTTTTTTATTCACTGGTAGTCCATGAACAATATAAGGGTTTGAATGGACAAACCAGTAAGTAGATTTTTACTATAAAGCAACAACTTAATAATGAAACAGTGAAGAAAAATCCTGAAATAGCATTGCATTACAATAATTGGTGGCAGCAGTAGTAGGCTGCTATTTCAGTGAACTTGACCAGAACTGTGCCAGTCATTTGGTTTCTCTACCACTCTTCTGTTGAGAGATATTTCTCCATGGATCTCTTATGTTTTTGCATATCTTCCAGCAAAAGCACTGACTTGCTTTATGCCAACCTTTCTTTCAAGGATGTTTATACAGCAAATAACCTTGGAAGACAGAGATGCTATCTTTTTTGAGAGCAGGAATATAGAGACGGTATCTCTTTGGAGCCGAAGACAGACACACTTAATAGGTTTAGGTGCAGATTCATAATGCTCGATATTTCTGGTAGTCAAAGAAGGACTGATACTTCAGCCACCACCACAAAAAAGGAAGGCCAGCACCTTATTTGTCATGTTGGATATTGGAGATAGTATGTGGAAATTCTACTTTGTTCTTTATATTGGCTGTCTCATAAATCAACATTTGTTGGCTAAGGTCCAAATAAATACTTTGGATTGAAAGATGTCCAGCAAGCCCTGGAATGTTCTCTAACTTTAGGGCTCCATAACCATAATGAATTTTTTAACTAAAATTCTCTATGATTATTTTATCTTTGACAAAGCCTTTGGCAAAGGAAGTAGCCTAGCAAAGGAAGGTAGACTCAGGAATTCATACTCATTGCTTCTCTGACATGGCTATTAGACACGTACCATCTGGAAGGGAGTTATTAAATTGCTACTGAGTTCTTGTCAAAGCTAAAAACCTTCTCCATAGGGGCTTTGTGACTCTTTGGTGTAATATTCCCATTTTCAGGTAGATCAGCTTAGACTCAGTGACCAACAAGTAGAAAAATCTCAACAGGCTTCACTGGTCAAATGGAGATGGTATACTCAGTAACACAGAAGGCCTGGCCACAGTTATTTTATCTGAAAAAATGACAGCTATCTGTTTGGAAGAAAATTTGTCCTCTCTGCCACCTAAAGCATAGCCTCTGACTCAGTAGAGTCCTTTATTCACAGAGATTCCCCTAATTCTTAAGCTTGATTCACTGATGGTCTGGCTAAGCTAAAACTTGAAGACCTAAACTGGGTAGATATATCTTTTCCACCTCAGTGTCAGCTATGCAGAACCAAAATTAGACATGATTGTTCCACTCATAGGTAGACCTTAACTGTTCTTACAGCTATGGCCAATGCTCTTCTTGATGAGCCTCCTTACATTTTTAATGGCTTTTTTAATCTTGACAATGGCCTACGTGTTTGGTCTGCCCCTAGGAAAGCAACAGATTCCTCTTCCTCCCCCTCTACTTCCTCCATCCCTTCCTCCTCCTTCTCCTCATTTTCCTTCCCCATTCCTTCCTCCTTCTTCCTCTTTTTATTTTACAGGAGTCATTCAACAGTGGGCTGATATTTGAGTCAAGGTATTTTATTGATCTTCCATACCTCTTAGCATCCATAGGCATTTGGTTTTGCCTAGTCTCTGATGTTGAAAAAGCCTATTCAAAAATAAAAAAGACTTCTTAATCTACTTGCCGCCTACTTTAGTAAGGCTGTTTTATTCATTGAATACCGTTGTCCCAGAAATGGATCATCTCCTCTTTGAGACTTTCCAGCTAATTCTCATTACGGAATTGGTGGAGAGTTATGTAGATCTATTTTTTTAAATGTGAGATTCCGTCTAGACCATTCCTGGGCATAATTCTTTCTTTTCCCTAAACAGCAATTGCAGGGCAGTCTGGTTGCTACACGGGGTACAGCCAAATGGGCCTTAGGGAATTAAAAATAATTCTTGTTTAGCCACCTGAATTGTCTTTTTGAATTGGCATGGTCTTTGATCATAAGGATAATGGCAGTTGGTTGAGTACACTGGATACCAATAGTAACCTACACCAGATCTTTCAGTAGTAGCCTACATAGCCAAATAGTGGACATAATGTCTCTGTAAGTTTTATATAAACTTTGTCCTTCTTGAGCAAAACGTTTGGATTCAAGTAAGAAATGGTTGAAGAAAAATGAATTTATAGCTTCTAGAATGGGACACAACAAATTTTAGGAGGTAGAAGGAGAAAGCAATCACATTGGTACATAAGGAAAACCTCAGACTCCTTGAGGACATTAATGATCTTTGCCTTTCAGAACCATAAACATTTCTCATTAAGGAAAACATTCTGATATGGCTCCCATAAACTGATGTGTCCAGCACATTAAATTTAACTGACTGTTGTCATCTCCTGCCAGACAACTCTATAATTTGATTAGTACTCTCCTTGATTTTACTTAGAAGTCAATCAGAAACTGCAGAACATGGCTTCTGCTCTTGTACCTTCCATGTAAAACAGATGTCAGTACTTCCAGGTATCTTCCCAACCTCCATTACTATATAACTGTTTCTTATTCCCTTGGTAGATAAATACCTTCTGCCTAGTGGCATGAACAAACAGAAAAGATGGACTGGTTTCCCTTAGGAAGTTCTACCCCAAAAAGGTTTAGTCATAATTATTTGAACTGAAATTAGAACTTTAAGAAATATCAGCTCATTGGGAGGCTACAATAAAGTCACTGTCAATTTGGGCCCCTGCTGATATATGTCTCATTTGGGGTCTTGATGACTATAAAAGCCCCTATTTTGCTAGTGACACCATGTACACCCATGATGCTGTACTTCTTGTCATTCATTATTTTGCCTTCCTCCTCAAATTATGGTGATTTATCACTTAGCAAAGATTATACTGGACTTTCAAGTTTTGAAGAAATGCCAGTAGATTATGTAACTCTCAGGAGACTACAGAAGTCTCTTCAAATAAGGCTACCTTTTACTCAGGGAAACTTCCAAAGGAATAATTGATTTCAATAAGTATACAGAGATATTCATCCCTATAATGGTAGTCATTCAATTAGAAACAATATGATCTTTGAAATTTGTTTCTGACTTGAATTGAAATAATACAACTTTGGCCATGACAGACATTTGCATCAGTATCAACTCACTGTCCTAAAGACTTTTTATAGATTATAAAATCACCCTAGGCTTTCTTGCATGGCAAGGCAGAGTCTAATACATAGTTCTGTACTTGGATTAATGCCTTAGGGAAAATGAAAACATCAATATAGGAAGTTAAGAGGAAAGCCACCTGGATATTTAAGACAAACTCTGATGGTTTATGGAATTTGTTCAACTGGTTGAGCACAGGATTTGGGGGGTAATGCTTGATGTCAGTACTGCAGATTGGCCTTACTCTTACTTGTAGTCCTATTGGTAGAATTCTTAATTAAATGTGTTATATTAGAAAAATTGCACAAATTGTTCTCACATTAATCATATTAATTTGTCAATCACATTAATCTGAGTGGCTGACGAAGTAGGAAAATTCGCCAGAAGCTGTAACAGTATAAAAGATACATAAAAGTGAAGGATTGATATTGTTGGGAGACACAGGTCTTTCATACAGACCATTTACATTTCTGTTCATGCTGTGAACAGAAGCACTGACAGCTATTATTCCTGACTATATTTCCAAAGACGTTTGTATAGTAAATAGCCCTGGGAGATAGTGATAGCGATTTTCTCTGAAACAAGAGAATCATTTGCTTATAGGCTTGGAAGAGAGAAATAGTTTCATTCTTTACCAAAGAACAGCATGCTTACTGCCTGTTATAAAATATTTAGGTTCCCTAAGTTCATGGTTCCTTTCCTATAATATGTATTACCTTGTCCTCTTTAGGTGACCCTCTGGGAATGTGGCTTGAGGACATGTCATAAGTAAATATATTAAATTACAAATTTAAATTCGTTTGGGGACCAAATGATTAAATTAAATTTGCATTTTTTTTTTTCAGTGAATTTTACTATATTTGTTCCATGATAAATTTGAAGTCACTTTGCACACCCCAGCCCCCTATCCCCACCATCAAAATACTGAAAATATGCTACTTAACTTTTTTCTTCAGTGGCTCTATATATACACACATATAATAAAATATAATTTTATTATACACATATAATAAAATATGTGTATACACATACACACATATAATAAAAAGGACTTGTAGTAGAATGGAAAGAGTACTATGTTGGTAGTTAAAAAAGAGGGTTTTGTGTTACTTATCAGTTGCCCAATTTCAAAATCCTCTGTAACCTTTTTGATGTAATATTGATATGTTTTACTCTTCTCATAGGGTTGTTGTAGAGATCAAATTGGATAATGTATATAAAAGGATGTGAGGTATCTAAAGTGTTTAAAAATGTAATGGGGGGGTTCCTGGGTGGCTCAGTCAGTTGAGCGTTTGCCTTCAGCTTGGGTTGTGGTCCCAGGGTCCTAGGACTGAGCCCTACATCAGGCTCTTTGCTCAGTAGGCAGCCTGCTTCTCCCTCTCCCTCTGCTGCTCCCCTGCTTGTGCTCACTCTTTCTCTGTCAAATAAATAAATCTTTAAAAAAAATTTGTAATGGAGTATTTTGATTAATAAAAGGGACTTCCTTTTTTTCCCTCATAGTTAATTTGGGAAAATTTTTCAGAAAGTTACTTATTCTTCTCTTGACTTTGGGATACTTTCTGAAATGAATTTTATAAAGATTGTTTTTACCTGCTGTTTTTGTGTTGTTACATTTGTTTTAACATCAATTAAATGTTTTCCATCAGGTAGTGTTTTCTTAGATTTTTAGGAAAAAAATCACTTAAAGTTTATATGAATGGTAATATTTACCCGCTTCCAAATTATAAATAAAAAGGAAGAAACTAGTTAGACTATTACCTTCAGGACAATTTCATCTATCCTAATAGTCACAAGTTTAGAATTAATTTAGTATATGAATGTTTTGCAGTTATATTCAAAGAAGCAGTTTAATGCATTTACAATTTAAAGTAGAACAGATTATTCATTGAAAATATAAAAAATCCATTTGTTTTCATTTTCCAGATTTAAAATGAAATGCATCTATACAGTTACTCCCTCTGATTTTTGCTAATTCCAAATGAAGCTTCAATAAACTGAGTTTTGTGCTTTTGCAAATGTACAGTATAAATGATTGCAAGCTATACATATTGATTTGAATGACCTTGATTGGTTTTCTTTAGGCCACTCAATATTGATCACTTGTTTCTTGATAGTCAGAAAGCTGATGAGATTGTAGTGATTACATAATCCAGAGAAAATAGCTTTCGTGGGAAAAAAGGAAAGGAAATCTTCATTTATAATGATAATTAACTGTGTCAGTTATAAAAAAGTAAATCCAAGTAGAAAATATATTTTAAAATGGTCAATTGTATATAAAAGTAATATTTTTGAATTGTCTATTTTGGATAACAGAAACATTTGAGATAGTCTTACTCTATAAATGTGATAATGGTTTAACCCTGCTCCAATATCAGCAGCAGGTTGAGCTTCAGCTAAGAGTAATTGTAAATTATTCAAATGTTGTCACCTCAATAGTTAATATTGTTATTTTGTTACAATAAATTTGTCAGATAGGTATTATCCTCTTTTTATAGAAATAAACTCAGGTAACATGGCTCATTTGCAGTCACCCAGCCAAAACTTCATATATTTCTGATCCAGAAGTCAAAGATAAATTTAGATCGCCCTTCCTTCATACTGTACCATTCTTTATATTACGCTATGCAGCATATTAAACCTAAAGTAGTTTTTCTTCTCATGCCTTATCAGATACTTGCCAAAAGCTAAATTCTCACTACACATTGCAAGGAGAAAGGAAATTTAAAAGCATATAATTAATACTTTCAATCATGATCACAAGCAGTGGAATGTAATAGAATGAATTCCATTCGCCATGCTCTGACTATTGAGAGCATAGCTTAGTTACCAAAAAGAGCCAGCTAAATATCAAGGTTGCATAAAAAATAGATTATGGCAGTTTCATGTTCCTAGGTTTATCTTTTTCTTATAAAAGTTATCAGTTATCTATTTTTGAGTGCTATTGATCAATAGTTCATCTCTGAACAAAAGTGGTATTAAAATTAACTATTTATTCACTAATTAATTTATTCATTAGTCACACACTATTCTTGGTGCAGTATAATTAATAGTGGACAATGGTTCCTGTGGGAGAAACAGATATTATTGAACTGCTTGATTCTTTAAGAGCATGTAAGAGCATGTAATGAAGTAATAAAACTATTTAGGTATATCTTACATAATTCTGAAGTTTGAACTAGATATGAAGGAAGAAAATAAGATCTTATGTAAGTGGTGGTGGTGAGGAAAAACTTTTCAGGAAGATGACACATCATATGTAAAGACTATGGCAGGGAGTAACAGATGTCCAGTAATTGAAGAAGGTCCATGTAACAGATCCCAGAGAACACATGTGAGAGCATGACATGAGATATTAAGTATGTTGAGTTTCACCTAAGAACAATGATAAGTTATTGAAATATTTTGAATATGGGAAGAGGGCAGAGATTGGGAGAAGTTCAAATTTGTGTTTCAAAAACATCGCTCTAGTTGAAGTGTAAGAATTGATAGAGGTTGAAATTGAAAAACAAATCAAAGATGCCTATAATATTTGAAGCTGGAACATCTTTGGACAGAAGAAGTCTGTCTTTCTAATTTATACTCTGCTTAATTCAATATTTCAAACATATTTGCAGCTTCAGAATGTAGACACAGAGTATAAATCTGCATTTAATTTATCAAGTCTTACTGAGAAAATAGCCCCCTAGAAATAATCAGTAGTTATAGTATATTATATACATTGATATATTTTGAAGAGATACTATAATATTTTTACTTTATCTTATCTTTGGTGGCATAGTTATAGTAGAAAATATTTCAATCCAATAACTGATAAGAGGTCTAGTAAACAAAGTGGTATTTTTGGTAGCAGAGCTATGAATAATGTAAGTCACAGTGTTAGTAGGTAAATGGATTTGTTGGATAGAAGCACCATATTTAGGTTTTGAAGAATTTGAAAGATCTTGACATAACATAGACAAGCAATGAATGAAGAAGAGGTTGAATGTTAGGTTGTACTATCAGCAAATAAACTAAACTAAGTAGAAAAATAAATGTATTCAGTAGCTCTACTTTCTACCTGACTGGTGACAAGGAACAAATTTAACTAAATAATTTTTTATGTCCTTTGGATTTAAAAACTGGAAATTAAAAAAAATTTGTCAGAGATGTAGAAGACATGGAAACATATGAAAAGTCATTTACAATAGATTTTAATGACAGTGGAGATCCAAAGGAATGCTCGGGAGAGAAGATAACTTGCCAATATTGCCAGATGTGAAAACAAAACAAAACAAAACAAAATAATTCTGCTAAAGAATTAAATTGAATAAACTGTCAAATAATTTACACTGGTAAGTGAGAAAAATTGGTTGCCATTGATCAGTCAATTCATAGTTCCTAAAAGTTGAATTAGGAATAATGAAGAAGAATTGAACTTATTATTTAAAAGTCCATTTTGTGGGGCACCTGGCTAGCTCAGTTGGTAGGGAATGCAACTCTTGATCTTGAGGTCATGAATTCAAGCCCCACACTGGGCATAGAGCTTACTTAAAAAACAAAAGAATAAATTATTAAAAAGAAATAAAAGTCCATTTTAAAAAGATTTTATTGTATTTGCCCTATTTTTTTATTCCAAAGTTGACAATGTCCTGATGGTAATTTTCATTTTGCTGATCTGTTGAAGATTAGTTGTCAGCCCTCTAAGCAATGACATCTATCTATATATATCCATTGCTTGTAACTGAGACATGTTACAAGACTATTTCCTGAAATTAGCATTCTCTCTGTCTTAGAAGGAAATCCCACTCTCTTATTTCTGTGTCAGGAGACCTTGATTAGCTATGATCCTGGCCTGCTGCTAAGCTGCTTCATTCCGTTCCTTTCCTCTTGAAGCCCAGTGGCATTTTGAGAACAGAAACTGGCATGTGCAGATTAGACCCATTTCTGCTCTCCTAACTCTTGACAGGTACCTAGAGAGAGCAAACAGTTATGGTCTGCTCCGTTCTGTCCTCACATGTTCTATGTTTTACAGAAATATCTCAGCATGGGGAAGCCTGGATTTTTCCATTTTAACCTCCACTTTATTCATTATTCTGACAAATTCTGGAGTTTAGAATCAGGAGATCTAATATGATTACACACATAAGCTGCAATTACTAACGTGAATATGAGCTTTATTAATAATATAGGTGAATGTTTTACCTCCCTCTAGATGGAGTAACTCCTGGGCTACCATTTTTGCTTCAATTTTAATAATAGAGTTTAATTTTTTAGAACAGTTTTAGGTTTACAAAAAATTGAGCGGATAATACAGAGAATTTCCATATGGCCTCTATACAGGGTTTAACCTATTATTAATATCGTACATTATTATGGTTAATACATTGTAATTAATGAACCAATATGGATACATTCATGTTTAAAAAGTTTATAATTTATTCAGATTTCCTTGGTTTTTACCTAAGGTCCTTTTCCTATTCCAGGATCTCATCCAGGAGACCACATTGTATTTAGTTGTCAGTTCTCTTTAGCTTCTTCTTGACTGACAATTTCTTTAACTTTCCTTGTTTTAGATGAACTTGCAGTTTTGAGGAGTACAGTTTCCCGTGATTAGACTGGGATTATGGATTTGAGAAAAGTAGATCACAGAGGTAAAGTGTCAATTTTATTATATCCTATTAAGGTTATATACTATGAACATGATTTATGACTGATGATGCCAACTGTGGTCACCAGGCTGAAGTAGGGCTTGTCATGTTTCTCCACTTTTCCTCATTAAAGAAAGAATTTTAAATATCAATGCAATTTTTTTGAATAGGAATATTTTAACGTATTTCTAGAGTGACTAAAAGAAGCTAGTGGTGAGGGTGAGAAAGGAAAAGGATAAGAAGGTTGCACATTTCAGAGGAAATGGAGGGATTTCTGGGCAAGGACATGAATAGATAGGATTACTGTGGCTTGCAACAGAGCACATCTTCCTCTGAGACTGTAAAGAAAGAAACTAGGAATTGTGAACCTATAGTTATGTTTGAGCATGTCTCATGTGTTTATTTTTTTATGAGACAGCTTATGTTATTTGTTTGGTTTGGTTTTGCTTGGCTGAGTGAAAGGAAATGGCTGAGACTAACCACATAGGAAAATAGAAAGTTTATCCAACTAGAAATTAGTGGAAAGACCACCAAGTAACAGTTGAGGGTCTATTTGAGGTTGGAAACTATCAGTTTTTTTCAGATTATGTAATTTTATCCAGATAATGCAATAGACCATTGGTTTGAACCACAGTTGGGAATTGGCAAGAACAAGTGTAGTGGAAGGTCATGGGGGAGGAGATGAAGTTCTGATGTAGAGCTGAGCTATCTACAAAAAAAAAAAAAAAAAAGAGTAATTGAAAGCATGAAGAAGGAACTAGAAGACCATGGGACTTAAAAAGAGGTAATGCATTTCCTCTGTTTGAAATTTGAATTCAGTGAATGATTGAAAGGGGGATAAAAGAAGGCTGTCGTAATCAAATAAATTTTAAATTTCAATATGTGGAAGATAGTGTGAAATTCTTCATCCATTTTGTGGCCATACAAAAAGTCTACCTAAGTAGAGAGATGGTAAAAGGAAAAAAGTCAAATTACAGAATCTAACCCTATAGCTATCTATCATGGTGACAGTCACTCAGATTGATATCCTGTTGATAGTAACTTAGGAAATTGAGAAGAAACTGGACTGGTACAATAATATTTTTAAATTATTAATTTGTGAGTCTAAAGTTAATAGATAATTGTGACAAGGAGAAGAGGAGAGAGATATATTTAGATTTTGTGGGAGAAATATTAGTTGGCAGGTATTGTGGAGCCACAGGGATGTTAAAATATTCCAAACTTTCTTTATGATGATGTCAGTAATGGGCAATGAAGTGTCCCACTTTTTTTTTTTTTTTTTAAAGAAGAGATAGAGAGAAACACAGTGAGAGAGGGAACACAAGCTGAGGGAATGGTAGCAGGAGAAGCAGGCTTCCTGCCAAGCAGGGAGCCCGATGCGGGGCTCCATCCCAAGACCCTGGGATCATAACCTGGGCTGAAGGCAGATGCTTAACGACTGAGCCACCCCGGTGCCCCGAAGTGTCCCACTTTTAAAAGGAAAGCAAATGGAGTTGATAAAGGTAGTTTTTAGCTAATAAGACAATATGATACATTAGAAGGAGATATAAATTTTAATACAAGTCGAGGTCATAAAAATTCATAGAGAATGGGATAATTTATGTATTGTGGTCTTATTATCAGTTTAGATTTAGGATACTGGAATATTATTTCTTCCTCCAAGATATTGAGCAATAAGTTATAAAAAATGGTAGTGAGAGTTTTGATGCTACTGAGATGATACATATGGCATAGGGAGAGTGATACATAAGCAGAAGAAACAACAGCAAAGGAACACAAAATTCGTGTAAAAGGCTATGACTCTAAGTTCCGTGAACCTACTGTTTATCAGTGAGCTGCATATGAGGAAGATTGGAAAGAGTTCTACTTCTGAATTTGAGTTCTGCCTCTAGGAAACCAGCCTTGAGTCTACCAAGCACTCGAACTACTTGCATTTACTGACACTAGATATATTTCAGTCAATATTTTGGAATGTGAAGAAATATTTTAAAGTATTTTTCTGTCTTTCAGAGATGTCCTATATGAGTTAATTTGCTTTTTATAATAGTGAAACATAATGAAACATGTTTAACTTCTATTCATCCTGATATAACTTTATTTGGAAATCTTGTTTGTTAAAAATTTCTCTCCACAAAATGAAACAAAAGTACTCTATTTCCTATGTAAAGAGATGTAACAAATGACTATACAAGCATTCCTGCATTCTTTATTTAGTATTTAAATAAAATTCTTTTAAATGTCCAGATCACTAGAGATTTTTGAGTTTTTTTAAACTAGGATCTCCAAAATAGTTTTCAAAGTACTTATGGTGGTACCTATTTCCTTTTCTAAGGGTTGGCATTTTTTGCACCAGAAAGTATGTAAAATGAAGACTGGAATTTCATTGTGTAGATCATTGTAATTGAAATGCTAAATATGAGGTTTTACAATATGTAATTGAGCATCTGGAGTTTTCTAGATGATTCTTTCAACTTTCAGTGGACAGTCATACTACTCTCATTAAATGCTCCTCAACAAATTATTTGGTGAGTTTTAGCACGTGAACTGCAAAACACATTTACCAATTAAGTTCTTCATAAAATTTATAAAATGATAAAAATTGAAACAAGGAAACAAGAGAAAGTTGGATTGTAACCCATATTTTCATATAGCTAACACCCTTTTGTATTCCATCATGAAGTATTTATTCTTGTGTTACCTATCTGTTTAAGAGGGCCTATAGGCTATAAGCCCAAGATCAAATATTGGTGGGCTTGATTTCTTCTGAGGCCTCTCTCCTTGGCTTTCAGGTGGTCACCTTCTTGCTGTGACTTCACATGGCTGTTCCTTGTACATGAACTTCCTATGTGTCTCCATATGTTTCCAAATTTCCTCCTATAAGGACAAAATGGATTAGGCCCACCATAATGGTCCCATTTTAACTTAAATGCCTCTTTAAAAACTCAAAATATAGTGATAATCTGAAGTACTGGTGGCTAGAGATTCAACATATAAATTTCGGAGGGGATACAATTCAGCACTTAACACCCCTCCACACAAATACATGCCTTATGTCATGCCTATCCAGAAATATTATTATCCAGTATCTTGTAAATGAATAAAAGAATTGGGAAACTATGGGCATATTTATTTACTATGTTTTTATTTGGGCTTTGTTGAAATTAAAAGTTAGCTCAAGTAAGAAGTCCTAAATCTTTGATCAAAATGTGCAAAACAAATATTCATTGGCAAAGCAGTTTATTAACATATCAACTCTTGCAGAGTATCTCATCACTAAGACCAAGTTCACCTACTATGGTGGACTCTTCACTGAAGAGTTTCTCTAAATAAAGGGAGGGGAGTAGAGACTTCTATGAATTTAATCAATATAATGGCTTTTTTAGAAAAAATAATTTTTAGACTATTAGCAGGAATTTTTAGACTTAGATCCTATATTAAGATATTATCTTTCCTAATATGTCTTGGATATGAACACAAAAATATTTTGCCAAAATACTTTTTATCCTGTTACTCCTTAGGGAATAAGCCTTCAATAAACCTTAGCTACCTCTATAATATGTCAAAGCACTTTACTTAGCACTTAAAGACCTAAAAAATATAACAGCAAACTAGTTTTCTCATTCATTTCCATGTACTTTCTTGAAAGAATTCTCTGCTTTACTAAGATTAATCAGATATCTCTCCTTTTTTTAAATCATTGTTCTCTACATTCTTTCTTATCTATATATAGATCAGTGGACAGAATGAGTAAAATAAGGGGGAGAAAACAACAACTAAACGATCAATTTGTAATTAACTTAGGGTTATGATCATGTAATTTTAATTACTTGATATTTCTGTAAACAGTGAACATGTACAGGGATTAAAATACATACCATCTATGATGCAGATATTTCATTTAAGGATATATAGCCAAAGAAATGTAATTTCATGTGCACCAAAAATCACAAACATAAAGTTTCGTAACATTATTTGTATTATTCCACATCTGGAAACAACTCCAAAAGCCATCATTAGGACCACAACTGCAGAATTTAATGATAGGAATACTATACAGTAATTAAAAATGTACAAATTTTTATTATAGCTAAAGATATGAAAAATTCTCACAAAAATAAGTGAGTAAAAAGAGCTGCATAAAATAAAATATACACTGTATGAAGCCAGTTATATAAAGTTCAAAAATAAGCAACATGAGTTTATGGTTTATTAGAATAATGGTGACTTCTTATTTGAGGATATGAAAAATGCTACTGTGTGCAAGTAATGTGCTAGCTCTTTGGTTATGTTCATGTACATTATGATTTCTTCTATGTGTATGCTATAATAAAAATCACCTAAGTGCATGCACACACACACAGCAATATAAACTGACTACTAGATAACATGGTAGACTTAATGGAAACATTGACCTTGGTTCCCTCCAGAAACCCTTATAAAGAAATTTCTTTAATAGACATAAAAACACAGAGACAAAGAGGAAAATACACAGTAGCCATGTACTTTTAGAAGATAGAAAACAGATTAATGAAGGATAAGTAGTTTATCAGATGTTAAAGTTATAAACTAAAAACAGTGTGGTAAACAAGAAACCTAAAAGGACACTAAAGACCCACTGACCTAGTAGAAGTTATGTTCCAAATCCTTGCATGCTCTGCTCATCTAGATGGGTAGCTTATCTCAACTTATCCAGGATGAAGTATACAGGTTATTCTCAGAAGATTGCAAAGAGAGAAACTGCATATTGAAGGATACCAGTTACAGTGGAGGCTGGATGTGCTATATTGAAAATTGGGAGATTAAGTGATAGTAGGTACTAAAAAGATAGAGGCTAAAAGCTAAAACAAATAAAAAATAACCAGTTATATAGAAGAAATAGAGAATATGAAAGAAGAATGAACAAAATTAAACAATATTTTGAGCAGTATGGCAAAACTGTTTTATCATAAGATAAAAAAAGAGACACTTTTAAATAAATCGTTGAGAGAATTTAGAAGAGCCCTTGGATATTACAAATATAGCATACACAAACATATCAGTGGAACTGTTGAAGTTAAAATGGAGTGGTCTTAAGAGAAAAGGAGAACAAAATGAAAAAAAAAGATAGAAAAATATAGTAAATTTACAGTACTATTCCAGGTGATCCAATACCAAAATAATAGTAGCTTCAGAACAATAATAGAATAGGGAAAATGAAAGAGATCCCATCATCAACAAAAAGATTTAAGAATATTTCCCAGGACTGAAATACATCCTGAGTTCTCAGCAAAATGGAAAATAGAAGACCCTTACCAAGACACATTATCATAATACTTCCCTTAATTAGGAGCAAATAGAAAATCCCCCAAAGTTGTAACAAGGGAAGAACTGGGAATCAAAATAGCATTAGAATCTGTCAACACAAATCTGAGAAGTAGGTGACAGCAGAGAAATGCTTACCAAATTCTGAGAAAGATATTTTCAATCTAGAATTCTGTAGCTTAAAAAACTAGCATTTGTGAGATATACCTCAAAATTTGTAAACTTACAAGGTCTAAAACTTTTTTATTACTTGCCTCTATTCTTGCAAAGCAACGGGAGTATATACTCCAATAAAATAAGAGAGGAAACTTACAAAAAGGTGCCCCTGGGCCTTGTGCTCAGTGGGGAGTCTGCTTTTCCCCGTACCCCTCCAAGCCACTCATGCTTGGGCTCTCTCTCTCTCTCTCTCAAATAAATAAATAAAATCTTGAAAAGCGAAAAACAAAAACAACTTTCTGGCTGAGGAGAGAAGAGACTGATCTAAACTTTTTACAGGGAATACATTTTTACTGAAAAGAAAAACTGCCAAACAAGGTTATTCATATTTGGGTATTTAACAGATTTTTTTTTAGATTTTGTTTTATTTATTTGATAGAGACACAGCAAGAGAGGGAACACAAGCAGGGGGAGTGGGAGAGGGTGGAGCAGGCTTCCCACTGAGCAGGGAGCCTGATGCGGGGCTCAATATCAGGACCCTGGGATCATGACCTGAGCCGAAAGCAGATGCTTAATGACTGAGCCACCCAGACGCCCCAATTAACAGACATTTCTTAAAATAAATGAAGTAAGCCTGTTATTTGAAGGAAAACAACAGACAGTATTTATTGTCATGATGAAATTTTAACTTTCAAATGAAGATTAAAATTTTGGAATACTTTTATGTGACTTGATAGCTTCCCCATACTTAAAGACTTCTCTGGTAAGATCACTGGTAGTATTATGAATGTGAATTTTTGATATTAAATGAGGAAATGTGTCAACATTAGATAGCCTACATAAGATAGTGAAGCAATATTTCCAAATGAGCGATGATGCATGTTACAAAATCACCTGTGTCTATAGATAAGATATCCATTCAAGGTGAAAGACTAGCAGACTTCAGTGTAAAAGTTCATTGATGTGGTTTAAATTCTACATTGTAGCTTTTAAGAAACTACCATTATCTAGCTTTGATTGAGTATAAATAAATAAAAATATCCACAATTATTTGATAAAATTCCTCTCTTTTTAAGTACATCCTGTGTGACTGGATTTTCTTTATATGTTTTAACCAAAACAATATATGACTGAATGCAAAATATAGATATGAAAATCCAGTTATCTGCTATTAAGTACACATTAAGAGATTTGCAAAAATATAAAACAACACCATTCTGCTTTGTAAAGACTTTTGCAAAAAACAATTATTTTTCATATATATTTCTTATTTACGCTTATCAGTAACATTTTGGGGGGTTATTTTAAAATTGAATAATTTTTTTAAAGTTTCCAAGTTTTTGGGCAACGCTGTCAGGTCCCCTTCCTCTTCGGGAACTTTTACTATCACTTTACTATCATTCAGTAAACTTTGCTTTGCTGCCCACCAAAAAAAAAAAAAAAGTTCCAAGTTTTTATTTGTAGTATGGTAAATATAAATAGATATAATCCATATGAAGAAAAGGTTTTGGGGGTCCTCCTTAAATTTCAGGAGTGGGATCCTGAAATGAAAATGTTTGAGCACCACTGGTGTATATAATGCCTAGAATTGAAAAGTGAAAACGTAGCAATATGAGCGTTTTTGAAGAGTTATGCTTTTGTAGGAAATGCTGAGGAATTAAATACTTCAAAGTGTCTGAAAATTTATAAAATTATTCCACTATGTAAAAAACAATGCAGATCACAAAATGTATGCTTGTATCTATTGCAATAACTTATAAATGGTGACTTGGGTCTTCATTAATAATAATAATAAAGGTTATAATATTGCTTTATTGCTTTCTTTGCAGAGTTTTATGATAACCAGAAATAAAGTATATAAGGCCTAGTGCTTGGGTTGTTGTTACTATTTCTAATTAATTATAAATAATTATAGTGTGATAAAGTATAGTAGCGATAAAGAAGAAAATGGTGACCTGAGAAATTAAGATCCAAAATATGTAGATTATATAGTTATTTGTGGGGTTCCCCCCCTCTATTATCCACTCCTGTTGTTTTCTACTATTTTATATGGAAGGCTATAAATATTTTCCATGAAAGGAACTTATGGGCCATATGGTGATCTAATAGTAAAACATCCCAAACTACCCAGCCATATTCTTATCTGTTTTATATAAATGATTATACACAATATTTCATATTTATTTTTAAAAAGTATTTAATATATTTTAAAACTGCTGATCTAGTTCAATGCAGCATCTGCTTGTGAAGAACTTACAACCATGTCACAGTTTTATTGTATAATATCTTTGATTATAACTCCTGAACTGATAAATTTTTGTCACTTATTTTCAGTGGGAGGAGTTAATTGCTTATGATTATCAGTTTTTAAAGATTTTATCTATCTATCTATCATCTATCATCTATCTGTCTATCTATCTATCTATCTATCTATCTATCTATCTATCTATCTATCTATCTATTTGAGAGAGAGACACACACACACACAGTGCGAGTGGGGGAGGAACAGAGGGTGAGAGGCAAGCCCACTGTGCTGAGTGCAGAGCCCAACACAGGGCTTGATCCCACAGTCCTGAGATCATGATCCCAGATGAAATTGAGTCAGACATTCAACTGACTGAGCCACCCAGGTGCCCCCTGATTACCAATTTTTAAAAGTGACGGTGCCTCTGTAAAATCTATAGATTTTGTAATTGCCTACTTTGTTCAAATATTCTCATTTCATGTTTTCTAGTTTTAAAATTACAAGTCACTTAAAAATAAATAATTTTGAGTGTTTAAGTAATAAATTCTTTCCCTTACATTGTTTCATCACTTAATTTTCAAAACAATAAAAATATGGAAATTATCAAATTAAGAATTTGAAGATGGGTAAACATGTCATTTGTCAATTTTATCCTATTATCCTATTAAATTTATTTAACATTTTATAGGTTAAATCTTAACCCAGATCTGCTTTATCCCACAGTCTCTCCTATGTAACACATCTAACTTTCACCAAAATCCCTGGAGAAAGGTTGTGGGAATGTGGAAAATTATCATTGAAGTAGTTCATGCTATGATGTTAATATTGACTTAATTGTTACATATTCTCTTCTGAAGAGAGAATTAGGGAAATGGAAATTTTATAATACTAAATCTCTGGAGTATGGCTATAGTAATAGAAGAGCTCAGAAAGAGTTGAGGATGGAGGAGTTTCAGTGACACATTTCACCAGTTTTACCAACTGTCTTTCAGTTGGCCATTCTAACTGATAATCACTGTGGACATTAAAAATATTCATAACTCAAGATATAAAATACAGTTTACCTGCAGAGACTCAATGCTGAGCTTCTCTATGCTAGAGGCAATGTGATTCATTAACTTACACACAGATGAAAGAAAGTTCTTATTTATTTATTTATTCATTTATTATTAACATATAATGTATTATTTGCCCCAGGGTACATGTCTGTGAATCGTCAGGCTTACACATTTCACAGCACTTATCATAGCACATACCCTCCCCAATGTCCACAACCCAGCCACCCTATCCCTACCCTCCATCCCTGCCTCCCAGGCACACTTAGTTCATTTCATGATTCTAGGAGTCTCTTATGGTTTGTCTCCCTCCCCATCCCCTCCTGTTTCATTTCTCCCCCCCGCCCCACAAACTCCCGTCTTGCCTCTCAAATTCTTCATATCAGAGAGATCATGTGATACTTTTCTTTCTCTGACTGACTTATTTCACTTAGCATAATAACCTCCAGTTCCATCCATGTCATTACAAATGGCCAGATTTCATTTCTCTTGATGGCTGCATAGTATTCCATCGTATATATATTCCACATCTTCTTTATCCATTCATCTGTTGATGGGCATCTAGGCTCTTTCCATAGTTTGGCTATTGTGGACATTGCTGCTATAAACATTCGGGTGCACGTGCCTCTTCGGATCACGATGTTTGTATCTTTAGGGTAAATACCCAATAGTGCGATTGCTGAGTCGTAGGGCAGCTCTATTTTCAGCTTTTTGAGGAACCTCCATACTGTTTTCCAGAGTGGCTGTACCAGCTTGCATTCCCACCAACAGCGTTAGGAGGGTTCCCCTTTCTCCGCATCCTCGCCGCCAACATCTTTCATTTCCTGACTTG
>CM053606.1:122593458-122768360 GCA_028646535.1 Procyon lotor | reverse complement strand
GATGTCCATCTGGTCCAGTGTGTCCTTTAGAAGCTTTATTTCCTTGTTGATCTTTTGCTTAGATGATCTGTCCATTTCGGTGAGGGGGGTATTAAAGTCCCCCACTATTATTGTATTATTGTTGATGTGTTTCTTTGACTTTGTTATTAATTGGTTTATATAATTGGCTGCTCCCATGTTAGGGGCATAGATATTTACAGTTGTTAGATCTTCTTGTTGGACAGTCCCTTCAAGTATGATATGGTGTCCTTCCTCATCTCTTATTATAGTCTTTGGCTTAAAATCTAATTTATCTGATATAAGGATTGCCACCCTAGCTTTCTTTTGATGTCCATTAGCATGGTAAATTGTTTTGCATCCCCTCACTTTAAATCTGGAGGTGTCTTTGGGTCTAAGATGAGTTTCTTGTAGACAGCATATCGATGGGTCTTGTTTTTTTTATCCATTCTGATACTCTGTGTCTTTTGATTGGGGCATTTAGCCCATTTACATTCAGGGTCACTATTGACAGATATGAATTAGTGCCATTTTATTGCCTGTTAGGTGACTGTTAACTGTATATTGTCTCTGTCCCTCCTGGTCTGTTAGGCTCTCTGTTTGCTTGGAGGACCCCTTTCAATATTTCCGGTAGGGCTGGTTTGATATTTGCAAATTCTTTCAGTTTTTGTTTGTCCTGGAAGCTTTTTATCTCTCCCTCTATTTTCAGTGACAAAAGAAAGCTCTTTTTTATCTGTCTCATACTCACTGTTATTAGTTGTTACAGGGATATACTAAGGTCTAAATTTCAAGCGAAACAGGTAAAGGGATTTTCAGTATGCTTGCAAACAATAATCCAACAACAATATGAACATCTTGGCCAAGTCTCTTACTCTTAAAACCATGTTATCATTAAAACATAACATGAGAATATATTTTTGGTGAAGTGTAGTATTTAAAAAATTGAATCTCTAATTCTGCAAATTGTTGCAGACTTTTTCTGTTAAGACAATGATACAAGCTCCTGTTGTATTACTTTCATACTAAACCAACAAAAGCCATTGTCAAAAGAATCTACACATATGGTATTTATAAGATGTTTAGTTTGTTTCATATGATTTTATTTTACTCTGGACTTCCTGCAACTCAGATAGTCTTCCTTTTAAATTACTGAAGATAATTTAATAATACTGTTTTTCTTAGACAAAGAACTATTCATTGTTTAAAATCAAAGAATGACTTTGGGAGACTTGAAGGATTAGTGGATTTCTATTTTAGCTTTTAGAAATATTTTGGTCACATTTTATGATACCACACCTTTGCAGACAAAGTTGCCCTTTCTCTAGTTTTTTTAGACTATGAAAGAACCAGCATTATTTTAAAAATGAAATGTTCCATTCTATTAAAAATTCTCACTAATAAAATATAGAATAAAATAAAAAAACTCTTGAGATCCTGTATCCTTTCCTAAAATTTCAGGGATATATCCATAGGTTAAAAAAGATAATTAGAACACCCTGGATATGAAGTTAGGCAATGGTTTACAAAAGGAATTAGAGCAGCTGTGTACTCTGGCAATTAGTATATTATTTGTACCATTTCTAGAGAAGAGCTATAACTTAATCGAAATTACCTATGCAGAAGTTCACTTCTTTAAATTCTAAGGACTAGGAAATAGTAGCAGAAGGAAATGTCTGTCCAGACGAGAAGAGCTATACTGATGACATCTTCTAGAACAAGAATATATGGAAGGGTGTTTCATTTGATTATTATGCGGTTCAAGGGGATTACACATACCTGTTAGAGGACAAACGTTGGACACATATATAGGTAATCTTTTTTTCAAAGATAGATCAGGGAAAAAAGTCATTTAGGCAACAACCACAGTAAAAAGTAAATTACTGACCTAAGCTGGCAGAAGTTGTTATATTTGTGAAAGGAATTCTACAAAATA
The DNA here is from genome assembly GCA_028646535.1 of Procyon lotor. NCBI lineage: Eukaryota > Metazoa > Chordata > Mammalia > Carnivora > Procyonidae > Procyon > Procyon lotor. The sequence continues at coordinate 122,766,430 of CM053606.1, read as the reverse complement.
AATACATACATACATACATACATACATATGCTATCTTCAATAAAATAAAATATAAAAATTTCATTACATAAGAGGAAAAAAATGAGTTGCAAATGCAACTGCCTTATTGAGAACCAGAATGACATTAAAAGAGTCAATAGAGAGAATGAGGAAAAGGGTAACTAAAAATACAGTAGCAAATTAAAATATGCATTAGTAGTACCAAGAGAGAAAGTATAACATTATATCCCAGAAAATTATATTAGTGATGTGGTGGAGTAATTACAGAAGTTCTTAAGGGATAAAAGAGAAGAAAATAATTTAAGATGATAGCTATGGAAGCAAGGGAGATAATCCAATTAATATAGATTATCAGAATCCTGAGAAAGAAGCAGGACCTGGCTGCCAGAGAATAAATAAGTGCACAGGATAAACTGAGTAATACCTAAGTTTTCCGAGCAAAACCATGCATTTTGATTCAATGGCGATGAAAAAGAGACATGTGTGTATGTGTGTGTTTATATGTGTATGTGCATTCTTATACAAATAAGACCTACAAAATTATTTATATATATATTTCATACATCTATAACTAGATCTCATTTTGTATCTATATTTCATTTTATAGTTTTTATATTAGAAGATACAGATATTTAAATTTAATATATCTATATATCTATGGTACAATTTTTGTAATCCTTGTATTATCCTTACATACCTATATGTAATTATAAACATATAGTTATAGATATTTATCTCCTGATAAAAATTTTTGCCCTTTTATCCCCTTCACCTATTTTGCCCATCTCTTCCGACCTCCCCTCACACAACCACCAGTTTCTTCTATTTGTGAGTCTGTTTTATTTTGTTTGTTCATTTGTTTAGTTTTTAGATTACACATGTAAGTAAAATTATATGGTATTATATGATATTTTCTGTCTGACTTATTTTGCTTAGTATAATACCCTCTAGGTCCATTCATATTGTCAAAAATGGCAAGATTACATTCTATGGCTGAGTAATATTCCATTACACACACACACACACACACACACACACACACACACACACCCTCACATCTTCTTTGTCTGTTTGTCTGTTGAAGGACAGTTAGGTTGCTTCCATATTTTCATTATTGCAAATAAGGCTGCAATAAACATAGGAGTCCATATATCTTTTCATATTAGTATTTCCCCCCCCTCAGGTAAATACCCAGAAATGGAATTACTGGGTCATATGGTATTTTTATTTTCAGTTTTTCAGGGGGCAAGATCCATACTTTACATTTCCACCAACATGCATAAGGGTTCACCTTTTTTCACATCCTTGCCAACGCTTCTTATTTCTTGTCTTCTTGATACTAGTCATTCTGACTGGTGTAAGGTGATTGCTCATTGTGGTTTTGATTTGCATTTCCCTGATGATCAGTGATGTTGAGCATTTTTTCATGTGTCTCTTGGCATCTGTATATCCTCTTTGGGAAAAAAGTGTCTACTCAGCTCCTGGGTTTTGGGTTTTTTGGTGTTGAGTTATATGAGTTCTTTATAACTTGGATATTAATCCCTTATCAGATTTATAATTTGCAAATATTTTCTCCCATTCAGTAGATTGCCTTTTTGTTTTGTTGATGTTTCCTTCACTGTACAAAAGCTTTCTAGTTTCATGGAGTTCCAATTTTTTTTTTCTCTTGTTTCCCTTGCTGCTCAGGCCCTCTTTGGGTGATGTTTAGCAGCATGGCTCTGATTTCTTGCCTTCTACCTATAAGCATTTCATGGGGCAAAATGCTGGTGTGTTGTTTGTAAGAATTGTAAAAGAGAAACATTTCCCTAGTCTGGGGAAAGGCAGTTGTCATAGTAGTTTGCTGATTTAAGAGGGAAGAATACTGTTTAACTCGTTGTTCACATAATACTTAGAATTAAATACTTTCCACCAGACTGGGTAAAAGTTTTCAGTTTCTAAATAAGACTGGAGTCAGTAGCATTTCAAATTCCTCTATGTCTCATCATCAGATTTTCACCAAGCAGTCTCATTGCAATTATCATTCAATACAGAAAGGCAGTTTAATTACATTTCCCAATATAGCTACATTATCATTTCATATAGCTGTCATCTTGATCCTAAAATAACCAAAGTCTGTTTCCTGTGAATGTTAGCATATAATCAACAATAACTCCCATAAAGTGACCTTTCCTTGACCCAAAGCTGAAAAGAAATGGTGGAATGTAGTTTCATGCTCAAAAGGCTCCTTTGAAAATTAGCAAATTGTTTAGAGTAAAAGCTTTTGTTAGTGGCTTTTATCACACATCTCATTGTGTATTGTTCAAAAAATTGTCATACATTTACTGCAACAGACAAGAAACGTTAGATCCTCAAGAATTTACAAAATATGGACTTGTCCCTTTATTTTCACTTAGTATGCAAACTATTTGAGAATCTGAATGATTAGATAGCATTAGAAAAACCTAAGGATTTATGAACTTGGACCCCAATTCCAGCTGTGCTTCCTGTGGTGATTATTTCCTTAAATGTCCAAACAAAATTATATCCGTCTAATATCTTATACTGTATTTATTTGTGTCACCATGCAAGCTAGTTTATTTTGTGTGGGGGGACTTACTAGGATTCACTTATTATTTTACTTGTGTTTTAATAAACATATTTGGGAAAGGAAAATCTACAAATGAGCCTTGCCAAAGAAAGCTATATTTAATACCAATCTATCTTGTATGGCATTAAAAAATATTTTTTACTCTCTCTTGATGCTCCATGATTATACAAGAAAGAAGAAGAACATTTAAAAGTACAGAAATATTTCTTCATGGCTTTTAATAATGTGGGAGGGTAATTCAATAGAGACACTGAGTGGAATTACAGGGAGTTATAAGTGACTTTGTTTTTGTGCTTCAGATTCTAAACTAAACCTGTGTGTCAAATAAGGATTTTTGTTTATCTTTTTGATTGGTTTTGTGTTTTTTTTTTTTTTTTTTTTTTGATTGGTTTTGTTTTAATGAGTTCATTTTCATATTATTTCCATTAGCCTAAAAATCTAAAGTTTTAATGAAGGTCACAGCTGGAAATTTCTAAACTTTTCCTAGTACCCTCACTTTCTTAGTGTTTTATTTTTTTCTCTCTTTTCTCTTTGGCCTTACTTGCAGAATGTTGAATTAACCATATATTCCGGCTCATACCCCATTATCATATTTATCTATGTCAAAAAATCACACTTATTTCATTTTATTTTCTTTCATCCTCTTGCCATACTTCATTGCTTCCTCTCACAAAGGTGCCTCTCCATTACATTTGATATTTGTCTTTAAATACACATATATCTCAGTATGCAATACAGTTTGTATTGGGGGCATGTTTTTTAGATTTACATAAATGTTATTGATATATGAAGGTAAATTTTTTTTTTAAAGATTTTATTTATTTATTTGACAGAAGAGAGATCACAAGTAGGCAGAGAGAGGGGGAAGCAGGCTCCCCACTGAGCAGAGAGCCCGATGCGGGGCTCGATCCCAGGAGCCTGAGATCATGACCTGAGCCGAAGGCAGAGGCTTAACCCACTGAGCCACTCAGGCGCCCCTGCAGGTAAATTTTTAATACTTTTCATACAGTATTATGTTTTTGTGATCTGTGTTGCTATATGTACACTGAGTTTTTACTTTTGACTGCTACATTATATTCTATGATCTATTCCACTATATTTTAATGTTCTCTTCTACCCAGACATCTTTTACTACAAATACATGAAGAGTAAGTTACAGAACTCAGTGGGAATATAAGCCTAGGAGTGGAATTTCTAGGTCTGGAGTTACATACATAGCTATTTTTACTGAGTTCTGCCAGAGCTCTTTTAGTAATGACTGCAACTATTTAAACTCTCGGTAGAAGTGTATGAAATTTTCAATATTTCCCTGTCCTCACTAACACTTGGTATTATCCATTTTTTTCTATTTTCAGCATTCTCATTTTTAAATTCACAGTAACAAGCTTCCTAGTGAATTAGAGCATCAAATATTTATTAGTCATTTGTATTTCTCTGTTTTGAATTATACATTCCTTTCCTTTGTTCATTGGTTTTTATTAGATTTCAGATATCTCTCTGAGTTTTGGAGTTCATTTTAGATTCTGGTTATTATTATTTTGGTTTCAGACATGAGATTATCTCCTTCTAGCCTTTGGTTATGGTAGCTGTCTTTTGTTGAGGAGTATAACAGTCAAGGTAGACTAGGCTATACCGCATAAAAAGCATCTTCAAAATCTATGTGGCTTAACACATAAAGCATCATCTGACGTTTGTTGCAGTTCTGGTCAGTCTCTATGAGTCCCTTCAGACTGGGGACTTGGAACTTAAGGTTCTAAAAGTTTCCATTTGTTGGCACTGCCATTTCAAATATGGCATTTATTCATACAGAGGAAGGGATGGTAAAGAGCATGGTTTAACCATAGTTTTTCCTAAAGCACTGGAAGTAAAACCTATCACTTTTGATCTCTTTTACATATAGCCTGTTAACCAAAATAAGATACAGTTGCCCAATCTATCTATATGAGAGGGCAAAAAGTTGATGGGTATGTAGATAGTGATTATTTCTGCCAAAAAGAAAAAAAAAGTTAAATTTGACATAATTTAATCTATCAAATTTTTATCTCATGGTTTATGTTTCAAAAATTTTCATTGTGAAGTATTTTTCTATCGTGTAGATATTCTTTCATATTTTCATATTTTCTTCCATTAGTTTTATAGTTTTAGCTTTTGCATTTAATTCTTTAATCTACCAGGAGTTCATGTTTGCTTGTGATGTTGGAGTAGTCTTTCTACATTTATTAACCCAAATTTCTCATTATTATTGGATTTAATAAATTCTTTTTTCTTTGCTCTGTACTACCCACTTATCTATCATGGTATTATATCAAGTGCATAATTGCAAGGTCACTTTTCCTGTATTTCATTAATCCTTTCTTAACTTCATCATTAATGCTAATGTCAGCATTCCTTTTTAAAATCCAAATAATATCTATCTCTTGATTTCTAAAATTTGCTTTCATTTATTAAATTGTAACAAACTTATTCATTTAACAAATATTAAGTGAAAATTTCCATATCCTAGGAACTGGATAGGCATAGGAGTATATAATTGAACATTTTTATGTATAAAAATATTTTTTAATATTTTATTTATTTATTTGAGAGAGAGAGAACACAAAAGAGAGCAGAAAGCACAGATGGGAAGGGGAGAGAGGCACAGAAGGAGAGGGAGAAGCAGACTCCCCACTGAGCAAGGAACCTGATGCAAGGCTCAATCTCAGGACCTTGAGATCATGACCTGAGCCAAAAACAGACACTTCACTAACTAAGCTATCCAGGCACCCCTATAAAAAGTATTTAATAGTGACTGTGGGTAAGCTCTTTAGCCTTTCAGTGCCTCAGTTTTCTCTTCTATAAAATGGAGGAAATTTTCCTTATAATTTTTTGGGAGAATTCAGCATGTTAATAGAACACTCCTCAAGTGCCTGATATATAGAAACTTTTCATTAAATGTTAGTTACTATTACTATATTAATTATTGTCATTGATTCTATTTTTATTTTTTTAAATTTTATTTATTTATTTGAAAGAGAGAGGGAATGCACAAGGGAGGGGGGGAAAGGCAGAGGGAGAGAGAGAATCTCAAGCAGACTCCCTGCTGAGTTCAAAATCTGAGACTGGGCTCAATCTCTGGACCCTGAGATCATGACCTGAGCTGAAACCAAGAGTCAGACCCTCAACTGACTGAGCCACCCAGGAGCCTCACTACTATTGTTTGACTACCAAAAATCTTTGAATTTTTACATTCTCCTTTTATATCTATTTAATCATTGATCTTCTGCTTGCCTAAAAGTTAAAATAAATATAAAACAACCTAATAAATTCTCAAAGAAAAGAAACAAAAATTTACCGCCAAGAAATAAGGCAACAAAGAGATGTTTTTCCTATTGTCTGAGCAATGAGGAAGCAAAACAGTAGGTGAAACAAAACTTGGCAAATCACGTGGAGTTCAGCAAAGTGCACCTGACCCCTGATGGCTTTTAAGAAAAAGTCACTGTAAATCTTCAAAACTTCTTTCTATTTTCCCAAGGAAAGTTAAAAACACTTCCCTATTCAATTAAGAAAAGAAAAAAAGTGACACCTATGCTGCTCTGAGAAATACTAGATAAGTGAGTAAGAACTCTGATAGACAAAATCCCATCCTCTCCTTTTAATACTTAATCTGCGTTCGAAGCAAGAGTCATATGACGTATTGCAATTTCCCTGCCAGGAGCTTTTATTAATAATCTTTATTATCAAAATCACTATTGTGACATTGATGTTAACATAGTATTTTAATATTTGTGAAGCCCCAAGTTCAATGCCATAAACTAGGTTTTAAAAAAGTGTATGAACACTGGGTGTTATATGCAACTAATGAATCACTGAATACTACAGCAAAAATTAATGCTGTACTATATGTTGGCTAATTGAATTTAAATAATAAAAAAAACCCCATATATCTAAGCCTATAATAACCGAAAAAGTTCATTTTAAGCTAGGATACTTACCATTTCGTCTACTGAACTAATGATTTTTTTAATGTTTTGTATTGTCAGATAATATGAATTATAAGTATAGAACACTTTTCCTGGCTTAAAGATGAAAGTAGATACAAGCATATCATTTAAGACTTGTTTGCAAATACTATTCTTGCCTTTAGAATATCCTTTTTCTGTTTCTTATAACTTTCAATCTGCATATATATTGGTTTTTAAAAAGTAGACATGATGCGTTTGAGCTAGAAATTTGCCAATGTCATTTGCTCATTGATAGGAGTGTAATTCAATCTTCATATTATACCATTGCCAAATATTTTCATTTGAGGGTAACCTAGCATTTTTTGCATTAACAACATGACTTGTTTTCTCTTTTTGGATTATTAACTCATCCTGTATAAACTGAAATATATCTGTTCTAGACAAAGAAGAGAAGCTAATCTGAATGAAACATAATCCCAAGGACCCTAAAAAAGATTAGAAACATCAAGAACCAAACAAATTATAACATTTTTATTTACTTATTTGTTTGCATATTAAGGCACATCTAAACCAAAAAGTAAACCTGATTGCTCTCCTTCTTGATGTCATTGACTAGTCTTAACAGTCATTGTTCTGTTATAGTGTTAACATGTACCTGTTTAATTTTCACAACATAATATGATTACCACAAAATACAAATGGAGAGAGCATGTTGACCCCATAACGCATTTCCTAACGTGCTTCTTAGATTGGTCAGGTTTTAGGAAATATGCTGTTTTGGATGGTACTGTTCCAGGTTTGTCCAGTGGCCAAAGTGGGGCTCACAGTGGGACTTACAAAACAAAAAGGAATAGAGTTATTAGAAAGAATTCAGAGTGTTGGCATGCCTAACTAAGGTGTCTGTGCTTTCTGTTACTAGACCCAACAGATTTTCTGGCACATCCCAAAAGAATAAACGCAGTATTCTGAATTCTTTGGTAATTCTCTCTATGTTAAGAATTTAAAAAAATGCCTGTACATAAGACCAGGACAGAATAAGAAATATTTTTTTTTCATGTTATTGTTTGTACTATGAGTAGGCATTCATCTCCAGAAATGACTTTCTGGCACTTTCGCAGGGACTAAATTTAGTCTTGGAAAACAAAAGGCAACCGTGAAGGGCAACATACAACTGTGTGGTAAAGATAAATATAAGGTACTTCAATATGATATAAACTTTTTAAATGGTTCCCGGCTAGTTCAAAAGACTTTCATAAATTTCACTTAACTCAGTGCAAGTTATTTTTCCAAATGGTTCACACATCTGTAGTTCTCATTTAAATGCTTTTTTATTCCTTGTTGGATGCAATTTGGTTTCACTGCCAAGGAAAACAGAAACCCTCTTTCAACTGTATCCATTTGGAAGAGGAGTGACATCTAATGACTAGTTAAGTTGAGGGTATTTATTCTTTAGGGGACATCGTTCCAGCTCTCCCCTGGAGAAAACTATTTGAAAATGATATTAAACATTTGTGTACTATAAAGTGGATTTTGGAAAAATACATCTTGAAAAGTCAGCAGGACCCCGAATTTCATTTCAGGGTAAAGTTTGATCCTCTGTATCAAATACAACAAATCTGTTTGAATAAATGCAACAAAATGTGATAATTCTCTTTCCTGTACAATACATCTGCTCTTTTCACCCCTCCACCAAATAGTAATATAGACAAGAATTATAAAAGTCAAGTCTGAGTTTTCTTCTCTGTATTGCTGAAATAAATTCATTTTCAATAGAATAAAAGATGATCTTTAAAAGAAAGTTATTATTTTCAGTGTCCATATAAGCTCCTCATACAGAAAGAAAAGATTTGAGATTTTTTAATTTATTTCTAAGTTTTGTTTTTTTGTTTCCTTTTAAATGATGAAGTTAAAAAGAAATTCAGAAATATAGGGTGCCTGGGTGGCTCAGTCAGTTAAGCATCTGACTCTTGACTTCAGCTCAGGTCATGATCTCAGGGTCATGAATTGGAGCCCTGTGTCAGGTTCTGTGCTGGGTGTAGAGCTTGCTTAAGATTTTCTTTCCAGGCCACCTGGGTGGCTCAGTGGGTTAAAGCCTCTGCCTTGGGCTCAGGTCATGATCTCAAGGTCCTGGGATCGAGCCCCACATCGGGCTCTCTGCTCGCCAGGGAGCCTCCTTCCTCCTCTCTCTCTGCCTGCCTCTCTGCCTACTTGTGATCTCTGTCAAATAAATAAATAAAATCTTGAAAAAAAAAGATTCTTTCTCTCCTTCTCCCTTTGCCCCTCTCCCCCCACCACTCAGGCACACTTGTGCTCTCCCTCTCTCTCTAAAAAAATGGTGGGGGGTACCTGGGTGGCTCAGTGGATTGAAGCCTCTGCCTTTGGCTCAGGTCATGATCTTAGGGTCCTGGGATCAAGTCCCACATTGGGCTGTCTGCTTGGCGGGGAGCCTGCTTCCCCTTCTCTCTCTCTGTCTGCTTCTCTGCCTACGTGTGATCTCTCTCTCTGTCAAATAAATAAATAAAATCTTTAAAAAAAAGAAAATCAGAAATAAAATAAAAATGGATCAATTATAGGATTTGAGCCACAATTTCCTATCTTACAAAGTGAACCTATATTTTTAAAAATTACAGTTTCTGCCATTTCAGTATCTTCATATTTATTTCATTTATTTAATGCCTGTCATCTACAATTTCACTCCTCTCCCTAGGTAAAATGGAAGCCCCATAAACTCAGATATTTTTGTCTGTTTTGTGCTCTGCTGTAACTCTAATGCTTATGATGGTACCAGTTACTTGGTAAGCACTCAATGAAAATTTGTAATATATTTTTATTTATATACTTAATATAAAGGTGATGTATGTACCCAATAGAGTATAAGTTTGAAAATAAATAGAATGAAATGCAAAGATCTTACAAAGGTACACAGATACATTATGGGGAGAAATATTTATTTTTACTTCTAGCTATTGCTCTGAAATTTTACTTGTGAAAAATATTATCTCATGGAAATTGTATTATTAGATATTATTGTATTTCCAGAAATATTGGGAAGAATGTGATATGACTATACACCTTTTCTGTACAGTAAAACTTTTTATTTTATTTATTTATTTAAATTCAATTAATTAACATATAATGTATTATTTGTTTCCGAGGTACAGGTCTATGATTCATCAGTCTTATATAATATCCAGTGCTCATTACAATACATACCCTCCTCAGTGTCCAACACCCAGCTACCCCATCCCACCACCACCCTCTGGTTTCGTCGTTTCATTTTTTCATCTCCTCCCCTATGATCCTCTACCTTGTTTCTTAAATTCCACATATCAGTGAGATCATATGATAATTGTCTTTGTCTGGTTGACTTATTTTGCTTAGCGTAATAGCCTCTAGTTCCATCCACATCATTAGAAATGGCAAGACTCCATTCTTTTTGATGGCTGAGTCATATGCCATCGTATATATAAACCACAGCCTCCTTATCCTTTCATCTGTTGATGGACATCTGGTATCTTTCCATGGTTTGGCTGTTGTGGACATTGCTGCTATAACATTGGGATGCAGGTGCCCCTTGGACCGCTACATTTGTATCTTTGGGGTAAATACCCAGTACTGCAATTGCTGGGTTATAGGGTAGCTCTATTTTCAACTTTTTGAGGAACCTCCATACTGTTTTCCAGAGTGGCTGCACCAGCTTGCATTCCCACCAACAGTGCATGAGGGTTCCCCTTTCTCTACATCCTTGCCAACATATGTTGTTTCCTGGGTTGTTAATTTTAGCCATTCTGACTGGTGTAAGGTGGTATCTCACTGTGGTTTTGATTTGTATTTTCCTGATGCCAAGTGATGTACAATAAAACTTTTGATATTTTTTCTAGAATTTTGAGAAAGTCCATGGGGATAAGCATTTAATTCAGTCACTGTCAGCATGTAGTTGGTTGGAATTAATGACATCTTTCAGTATAGGAAGTTCTTCATTTTTATCTATTTATAGACATGCCAATGTCATCAAGATAAAATTCATAAGATATAAAATTCTGAAGGCTTCTGAAATCACTAAAATGGTAGAAATGTTTTTTGACCAAACAATTTTAGCTAAAGGAAAAATTTAATTTCTATTCTGTGCATAGATGCAGGATTTGAGATGCTTGGTAGTGTTTTTGGTAAAGACAGTTGTTTTTGCATGCCATTGTGACTCATTGACTTTTTTATGCATATATATTTATGTCAAAGACTTCACTTATTGTTGAAAAAGTCTTTATTATCAGGGGCTTGAATCATCATTTTTACCTCAGATGGTAAAGAAAAGAGAACAGAACTTGATGCTGTCCCTTTTTATATAGAAATTCACTGACTTCCCTGATGGTAGTTCTTGAAGTACTTTGAGTGAATGGTTAATATTCCCCCAACTCTGTACAATCTCCACCCTAACCTGCTTTTTTATTGTTATTATTAAGAAAATAAAGTATTAGGGAGGTTAGTTTGTCATGGTTTGATTTAGTGCACTATTTTCAGTTAAAAGAATAAACTATACCTACTCTTCCTATAAGAGTAAACTGTAAATCTGTGACTTCCATTTTGGTCATGCTACAATCTTAAAGAATAAAGATGAGACAGAGGATTTTCAGGGCTGAAGGAAATACTTCTTCATGAAGACAGTGAGAATAATAAAGTCTGGTCGGTTTTCCTGTAGAGAGAACACTGACAAATCACCATAGAATTCTTTTAAGTGTTATTGGTCAGGAAAATTAAAAATGGATTGTTTTATTACTGACATCAGTGATTTATAGCTTGCCAAAGGTAACTGCACTGCCTCAAGGTTAAAGGTAATAAATTCTTCTCAATTCAACATAATCTTGGAGTGTCCTAACATTTCAAGTAAGGAATAGGCAAAGTAATCTATGAGATGTCCATTTTGTTTTCCATTGGTTACCTAAAAAGAAAAAAAAAAAGAATTTAAAGCTGATTGAAATTCATAGATACTTTGTTCATCAACATGTAAAAGATCGTTCCTTTTTTTTTTTTTAATTTTATTTATTTATTTTTTTCAGTGTTACAAGATTCATTGTTTTGCACTACACCCAGTGCTCCATGCAGTACGTGCCCTCCTCAATACCCACCACCAGGCTCGCCCAACCCCCACCCCCCTCCCCTCCAAAACCCTCAGTTTGGTTGCTCATAGTTCACAGTCTCTCATGGTTCATGAGATCGTTCCTAAAGGCCACTTTCTTTCTCATGCCAAATATTTAAGTCTTCTCATTGTAACTTATTTAAATATTTTTTTAAATCTATGTAAGTAATCTGCAATGTGGGGCTCAAATTCATAACCCCAAGATTAAGAGTCACATGCTCTTCCAAATAAGCCAGGTTTTAAGTAAGTTCCACATCCATCATGAGGCTTGAACTCACAATCTTGAGATCAAGAGTCACATGCTCTACCAACTAACCCATCTAGGCACCCCTGTCATTTAGTTTTAAATATTTCACTTATCTTTCTCTTTGCTTGTGGTTTCAGCTCTAGTTTTTGTATTCAGAATTTTGCTACAATGTTACCTCAAGGATGCTTGAAAACTCAGTCTAAGGTAGACCCACATTTATTCCGTGTTACTACTTATTACATTATCTTGCATTATTTTATAAAGCATGTTAGTATACCAACTAGTCTCCTCAGTAACCCCGTAAGGAAGATTTTCTTTCCAAATAGTTCCAGAAAAAGGGTAGGAATTGTGTCTCTTTAAATAATTTATATTATGTGTCCAGTGTTTAACTATCCATGTTGCAACAATGATGGTTAAAGTTGATTGGCGAGGCTATAGTTATTTGTCTAACCTGAGAGTGGAAAGGTGGTTTGTCCCGTAAAGGAAAATCATGGTAGTATAGAGTGAAATGGTTGGGACACAATGTTACAATAGCAGTTGATTACTGTTTCTGACAATCTTTATATTTACATACTCTATCCCCAAAGCCAAAGCAACTCCAGAATTTTAGATTTATATAAATATATAATATATATAAAAGAGCCTAAGATCAGTATCTTTATGAATTTTATGAGTTTTTTTATGGAAATATATTGACTCTCTTAAGAGGTATAATAATTTCATGTTTATTTTGTATGAAATTTTTGTAGAAAGTAATATTTAAATGTAAGAATAGTTTGAGTATTAGATTTTATTTCAGAAATCCTGGGTCTAAATTTAAAGTCCAATAGCAATACGTTATCTTTACTCTAAAAAAATTATAATTTCCTTATTACTTAACAAATTAAGGGTAAAGTAATATATCAAAGTGCCACTGAATGCTGTACCAGCTGGTGTTTTCATACTCACTTTATTGCTCACATGTTGAAAATATGTCTTAACACTTATACTTATGATAGCTTTTATTTCTTTTCAGAATTTTGGGATCTAGTGGTGTGACTAACATCTTGACAAAAAAATTTTTTCTGAAATATATATCAATTTGATAATTCAATAAGATTGACTGTAAATCTTACACATCATATAAAAACCCTTTAAAGGATATATATGTTGTGATTTCTTTTCCTTCAGTGCCCACAGCTCTTGGTCAAAGAATGAAGAGGTAGACCAGATGAAGAGTGTTGGGCAGCAAAGCAAAGTTTATTGAGCAATAGTATAGTTTTGTTGTTGTTGTTGTTGTTGTTTTAAATCTTAGTTATTTTTATAGATTTTATTTTTCCCCCAAATACGTTTATTTTATTTTTTCAGCATTACAAGATTAATTGTTGATGCATCACACCCAGTGCTCTGTGCAATACCTGTCCTCCTCAATATTAAAGTTTATTGAGCAATAATACAAAGCTCCCAAAGAGAGAGAGGACCCAAGAAGGTTGCCACCAGACTTTCTAAGTCTAGAGGTTTTTATGGGATTGTTGTTGGGCTGTTTTAATATGATTAGCTCTTTAAGAGCCTGTCACCCAATCAGGTTTTTGTCATTTACCTATCATGTGGGAAAGGTGGAGGGCTCCATCCAGGCTAGTGAAAAATCCCTTTAAGAGTGGTTTCCTTCTAGGGTGGAGCCCCTTGTTCCTGCTTCCCTCTTTTCCAACTAGCCTTCATTATATACACTTATCCAAAGTTAAGTGTATGTGAGTTCTGTGTTACTATCAAGGATAACTGCTGGGTAATTCAAGTTACTCATTTAAAAGGAATTATTTTAGGGGTGTCTGGGAGGCTCAATCTATTAGGCGTACCACTTCAGCTCAGGTCATGATCTCAGGGTCCTGGGATTAAGCCTGGCTTTGGGCTCTGCGTACAGCCGGAAGTCTGCTTGTCCCTCTGTCCCTCCCTTGGCTCATGCGCTCTATCTCCTTCTCAAATAAATAAACAAAATCTTCTTTTAAAAAAGGAATTATTTTATATTCTCAGTGTACCTTTCAAAATTAATCTATCCTGTGCTTTTGCGATTTTTTGGTAACATTTCAGATTTAGCATGGTTGACTTTAGACTTGGCAAATATAGCTGAAATCAGGACATCTTGTTAAAATCTAAATGCTATTGTTTTTGAGACTAAAGAAAGAAATTATAATTTTCCTTCCCAAAAGGAAGGTATATAATTCCTCCAAAATACAACATCCTGAGTGCATTTTTGAGAACAACCACAATCATTTAGCAAAAATCAGGAGCAGTGAAACATTAAGTACCCTTATTCAGGATCAGAGTAATAACTAAGGGTTTTGGTGACTCAAATGATTTTATATCAAAATTTAGCAAGACATTTATTTTGTGTTCTCTTCCCTGATTAACACCTTCTCTGTTAAAAAAAATAATTACAAGAAAATGTATGAACACGTGTGAGAATCAATAAACAGACACCTAAGTTCTTTTCCTATGCAACCTCTAGGGGGATACCTTTTTCTTGGACCTTTCAAAGGTCATCCAGCTCATTTAATAATTAAATTGTCATGATATGCGTTAACAGAGGGAAAAAAACATAGTTTCATTATATATGTACAGAGGCCCAATAATGAAATCGAAACCCCAAGAAATTTCCAAGGAAGCAGTTTTTATACTTTTTAGACAAAGAGGGCGTAATCTGTGAGGACTTGACAGGACAAAGAAAACTTAAATTTGGGAGCTTCTGTTGCAGAACCTGGACTGGATCCTGGTGGAAAAACCAAGCAGCACTCAAGACAAGGAGGTTTGGAGATTTATTAAACACCGGTGGGCCTTTGAGTCAGGGACTGGAGTTCCCTTGCCAGTTGGGTCGGTCAGTTTAAAGTACAGTTTTTTCCTTATCACTTCAATTAGTAAGGAATTCTAAACAGAACTTGGGATGGTGTAGTAAATTTTAAAAGTAACAAGGTTTGTTTATACAACCTTCTTTGCTCTAAATTTCCTATTTCTGGTAATAAGGATGTTTCTTTGCCTTCTGTTACAGGGAGGACACATTTCACATGGGAGATTAATTTTCTGGTTTGTAGAGACAGAGAGGAGGAATGATTACAGTGTTCTTTTTCCATTGACTATTTCTTAAGTAACTTTTTAAAAGAATAATCAATATGCCAAAGTGGCACATTTTAGGGCAGTGGGCCCTTGGTCCCTACAATCCCAAATTTCAGCTATATTTAAACAATGCAAACTTTAATGCACTATTTATATCTATTTGATGGGCAAGAAGTGTAATTACTATTTTACTTTGATGACCTGCAATGTTTTTGATATTGAGTTTTTAGTTATTTTTTTCTTTTATGAATCTTGATGTGTTGACTGCTGTGCTGATGTAACCAGAGCAGAAATTTAGTAAATTTCAATACAAATCAGGACATTTTTAAGACCAGTTTGTGCAGTAAACTGAAGGAGTGTTAAATTCCCTTTGTTTGCATTTAGGCTGCTTGCTTTGAAGTGGAATCCTATCCAGGAAAGCCCTTGGGGCCTCCTCAACAGAAGAGATCAATCGTATGCTGGTAGATTATTTAAAGGTCATTTTGTCAGAGGATTTTTGAACTGGATTCTACACTAGCTCTGCCACCCCCTTTTTTCAGTGACAGAGAAATTGCCTTATGCTTCTTGTTTTTAATTATTACTATTTTCTGGAATGATTTATTTCTTTAATATTTATCCTGAGTATTTAATTAAGATTTTCAATTAAGTGCTTGTAAACCTTTCAAGTGGAAGAGACATGCATTTACAATAAATACAGAACATGGATGGTTTTAACAAGAAAAATAAAGAGAAACCATTTCTAAAAAGAGATTTCTTATTAGGAAATGACAGTTTAGAAATTGTAGTTTTGAAACGTGAATAGTTTACTGGCCATTATCTTTAGACCAATCTAAACAAAAACATTTATCTCCCATAATACCATGATTCTGGATAGAAATATTAGTTAGATGTAGTAGAAAAGAGATAAGTGGCAGAATAATTAGGCCCCTATTAATTTTTTAGAAATTATAGCTATATATTTTGAATATATAGAATAGTGAGTATCTGTTGTATATTTGTTTGATATGATTTCAAATCCACTTTTTTATGACCAAAAGAAAAGTTGTTTTTAGAAGTAAAGTTGTTTGTATATAAGAATGAAGTAAGTTATTTCAGGGTGTCATCATCTTATCTGTTCTCATCAATAAAAACTCAATAGTTGGGGCACCTGGGTGGCTCAGTGGGTTAAGCCTCTGCCTTCGGCCCAGGTCATGATCTCAGGGTCCTGCGATCAAGCCCCACATCTGGCTCTCTGATCAGCAGGGATCCTGCTTCCCCCTCTCTCCCTCTGTCTGCCTCTCTGCCTGCTTGTGATCTCTCTCTCTCTCTGTCAAATAAATAAAATCTTTAATAAAAAATAAAAAAATAAAAAAAATAAAAACTCAATAGTTAAGCTCCCATTGGGGGCTTATCCAAAAAAAAAAAAAAAAAAGTGAAGAAGCAACTACAGCAAAGGGTCATTAAGACTGTAAATACCTAGAGTTTGTGAAGACTCTCTGAGAGTGTTCAGTCTGGGCAAGACTACACTTTGCTATCTAAAATAGGTCTCTGAAGACCTTGGGACATTAGCTCCAACCGAGATCAAGGTGACTCTTTCGTCAGCAGTGGTGAAAACACATAGTGGCCATAAAGATGATCTTGCCATCAACACCAGAACCTTTGTTCCCTAGCAATGTGCTCTGTCAACAGGAGGCTTTCAGTTTTGCTCTGGCAGCTGGACATTAGCTCTTGGTTGTCTAAGCTGTCTCTCCTGAGCACCAGTTTGCAGTTGAGGTGTACCTCAACTAAAATTGGACTTTATTCCTTTCATCTCCCCCTGCCTGGAGCAATTGTGTGATTAATCTGTCATTGGTTTGGAGTATGTTATTTCTTTAATGGCTCATTAAGAGGCGTTATCTGAGGGATGTCTGGGTGGCTCAGTCGGTTAAGCGGCTGCCTCCACAGGGTCATGATCCCAGGGTCCTGGGATGGAACCCCACGTCAGACTCCTTGCTCAGCGGGGAGCCTGCTTCTCCCTCTGCCTGCCACTCCCTTGCTTGTGCTCTCTCTCTCTGACAAATAAATAAAATTAAAAAAAAAAAAAAGAGGCATTATCCTGTATGACACTGATTTGTGAAATTCCCATGGCAAAACTGTTGCCAAATAAATACATTGTTGGCCAATGCAGTCTCTGAGCATTAATTTGCATTCCCAAACAAAACATTATCATAGTCATATTGTTTTTATTATTTTATTGAAGTTAAATGTTTAGATATTTTCTTGCCATATATACTCTTAAACTGAGTTATAGCACCATCTATACTACCAAAATAAAAGAAAAAATCATAATAAAATGCCTATTCATGTGTCATTTGCAATGACACAGACTTGACTAGTTTGAAAGGTAAATTAAGTAAAATTAGTGTAATCACTAAACATAGCTATTTCCTGTTCTTGGAACTTTTTTATAGGGGATGTAATTCTGATTGACTTACTTTGATTGAATTCCCTCTACTATCATTCAGAATAATTGCTTTACACATGTATACTTGCAATTTTAATCACAAGTTCTTATTTACTAGAAATACTTGATTAAGTAGATCTTTAAACCCTCCTTGGATATATGTTTTTAACCCACCATAGAATCAAAATGTAGCATTTAAATAGTACTGATATATATAAAAACTGATTTTATAGACTTACTATCTTTACTTGTAATTAGTATTTTCAAAATTTCAAAGGAAATGAAAAATAGACCACATAACTTACTGAATATTACAAATATTATAAGCCATTTTTAACATTAAAAATATGGGAGCCATTTAAGGTTTCTAAATAGCACACACACACACAATTCTAGGGAGCATGCAATAACCATGCTTATAATTACAAAAAAAAAAAAATTATTCTTTGTACCAAAGTCACTTTAAAATAGTTTTTGGCTATAGTTAAGTGAAAAATATGTAAATCTTCTAGGCATTTTCTTTGGTACTCAGATACATGTTTTTTAAAGTAAAATTCCCTAATAATATTGTCCCATGGGGCATTGTCCCCCACCTGACCATCCATCTCTGAGTTTCAACAAAAATTCATTCCTTGGTTATGGAAATTGGGGAAATAATGCGTGTTCAATTATCTTCCTGGAGGGTTGAAAAATATTTAAAGACTGAAAAAGTCTTGAAGTAAAGAAATATCTTTAACTTTGTTTACCCCAGTGTTTCCAAAACATATGTAACCATAGAAATGAAAAGCAAGAAAAATAACAGTAAATAAATATTTATTAATATCCCAGGAAACTATTTTTCTCAGGAAAACTTCTGGGAAATACTGCAAAATATGACTGGAAACCTTCGAGTTTGAATTATTAAAAAGAAGAACAGCAAAATCGATGCATTGTTAGATTTTTCTCCAGGTGGCCATCAAACACAAAGGAGTTATAAAAATATTCTATTGTTATCTGAGAGCTCTGTTCCACTTAATTAGTTTGAAAATTTTGTAGAGTATTTTTTGAATCAATAAAAATTTTAAATGGGGATAAAATCTATGGTGTTAATTTAAAAAAAATTATGTTATGCCATAGCTGCAAAGAAGAAGGAAGACCCTCTTCTGTGTTCCCTTTTTATCTTCTTTCTCTCTGACCCAGAGGTACCCTTTTCATTGCTTTGCGGTGGAAAATGATACAGAAAAAGAAAAATAAGACCGAAGACAGATACTACAGCTTTATAATTTGCATAATGGCTACACAAGAAACTCACAAATCAAATACACAATAAAAAATTTATATATATTTGAAGTTAAACATTCAATTTTTTTTTGTTTTATTATTTTAAAAAAGATTTTATTTATTTATTTATTTATTTATTTATTTATTTTTATTTATTGAGAGAGAAAGAGAGAGCCCGCACATGCACATTCAAGGAGCATGAGCTAAGGGAGGGACAGAGGGAGAGGAAGAGGAGAGAAGAAGACTCCCTGCTGAGTATGGATCCTGTCCTGGAGCTTGATCCCTTGACCCTGAGATTATGACCTGAACCAAAATCAAGTGGTGGTCATTTAACCAACTGAGCCATCCAGGTGTCTCAATTATGTTTATTTTAGATACCTCCACCAAGTTTCGCAAAATTGCTTCTACTTTTTGTTTGTTTATTTCACAAAATGGTACTATTGGGTATTGTTGTTACATTGTTGCTCCTTTAAGAACATGCCAACTGAGAATTTGCATCCTGCTTTTACTGGAGTCTGCTTATGCCCTACAGGTCTCACCCCACCAACCCAGGAGATGTCAGTGAAACCACAATATTGTATATTTACTACTCACAAGGGTAAATTTTGCTTATGATATGGACAAGTATTGTCCATTTTTTTTATAAGCTAACAAGTATTTGTTAGCTTATAAAGTCTTCTTGCACCCTATCAAGGTTTTATACATTTAACTGATATTCTTCAAAGCCGTAGCTTAATGCCATATTTATTTTTGTAGTACCCTTGTAGTACCCTGTAGTACCCTTGCAGCGTGCAAGGGTACTTCATAAAGTTCATTTGTGCAATCATCTTTCCTGGGGCCACACAAATTATTACATACTATAGTGAATACACAGGGTCATGCCAACTTTCACTATCATCATTGGCTTGTCATAAATACTATGTATAAGGACTTGGTTTAACTTTATTGGTTAGCTGCATGTCTCAAAAACTGTCATTGAAAAGTTTTGAAACATTCCTTTGGCTGTAACCATGTGCTCTTAATAATATATAATGGAATTTTAACAGCCACTGCTATGAATCTATCAGAACACCACTGTATAGAAAGCATTGCATGAAAACATCTAATACTAGTTTCACTGGTATATTATGAGCCACACACAAGGCCATTGTTAGTGTCATTGTTAATGAGTGATTTTTCAGGATACAGGTGAAAATGGTATTAACTCATCATAATTTTATAACCAACATCACTCTATTGGTTTTCCCCTATCATCGAAATAGAAATTTTCCAGTGCAATGGCATTACCTTAACAGTATCCAATTCAAAGTGATTTTAAAACATATTCAGTCATGTGATGACCTTATTTTTAGCCTGTTTCATAATCTCTCTTTAAACTACCTACAAATTGAGGGAGGGTGGGGGGTGTATGTGAAGTAAATATACCAAAATTTACGATTATTGTTTCTGTGAGATATATAACAGATTCCTACAACAGGTAAATAGTGCATTTCTAATTAGGAAATGATCAATAAATATGTTCAAAATCCTTACTTTTTTTGTTCTTAAGGTGCTTTAGAGATAGTTTTTAAATCAAATTTCTGTGTCCTTCTACTCTAGCTTTTGTAGTATATGTGTATGTATATGTGTGTCTATGCGTAGAGAAGAATATAGCAGACATTTGATCAATTTTGTCATGAAGGAGGTAGACAACTAAATGCAATGGGTATCACCCAAAATATGCATTTGGTTTGTTTCAATTTTAAATTATATAATATTTGGGAAACATTTCTTCCTACTTCCCTTTATTCTGTTATTTATCATTTAATTCAACAAATACTGAATGGTTAACTGTGTGCTTGGGTCTGTCATATACACTCTAAATATAAAGATTAGTATGGAAGTCTGTGTCCCTGGGAAAGCAAGAATATAAAAGATGATACTATAATGTCATAAATCCACTAAGAGAGATATACCCTACAATAATATTGCTATATATCAATAATATATAAATTTGTACATTTTTTATACAGGAAATGTAGAAAAAAAGCAATAGTAGGTATTCCATGATATTTGGAAAATAAAACAATTAAAAATTTGGAAGTGAAGCTTCATTGTTTATCCTCAAGGGCCTTATATCAGAAAGCTATATTTTGTAGGGATGATTAAAATACAATTTGGCAGATAATTATTTAGTTAAGATGGTCAATTATTAATTCTCAGGTCTTTGTATAGCTTCAGCAATGTGTCCAATCCTTTGTCTATCCAAAGAGTATGCTCTGTGTTCAGAGAGTACATTTTATAATATTGATTTGGTTTTCAGCATAGATATTTATTCTGGTAAGTATGGTTTCTATAAAAAAGATTACTTTTAGTTCAATAACTAGATCAATACTTCAAGTCACATCACTGCCATTCTTTTTTTTTTTTCTTTTTTTTCTTAAGGTTTATTTATTTATTTATTTGAGGTGGGGAGGGGCAGAGGGAAAAGGAGAGGAAGAGAATCTCAAGCAGATTCTCCACTGAGTATAGAGTCTGACATGGGGCTCATTCTCATGTCCCTGAGATCATAACTTGGGCTGAAATCAAGAGTCGGATACTTACTGTGCTAAGCCATCCAGATGCTCCCTGACTGCTATTTTAATCCACATTTTATTTTTTATGAGTTTGATCAGAGTGTGTTATTCTATCAGGTATTGTTCAAAAGAGGAGGAAATATCCACAGGTTATATGAACTAGAGATGAGACATTAGGTCTTGCTGATTTTAATAGCATTTATGTCTTTATTACGTACATTTTATATTATCCAGTGGAATGTCTTACACATAATAGCGATACAGTATTTGTTAAACAAAGGATCATTTACTGTTATCATTTATACGATCTATTTTAATTTCTAATTAACACTATTGAGTATTAAAACATTCATGAGTAGTATTAGAATTGAACTGGATGACTCCAGATATAATTTGTGTAGGTAACAAGTAAGTCTTCTGTTAACAAATATCAACTTGTCCTACCATGGAACTTGGAATTGGAGAACATTGATTTAAATCCTGAGTCTTCAGAATGTGGCCTCAGATAAGTCATTTTACTTCTCTTAAACTGGGTGTTACCAGTTTTAAAGTAGAGTTAATAGTGTTTGTTTCACTCAGTTGTGATGAGAATGTATAAAAAGGCATATTTTAAGTTGCAAAACACTATGTATTTGTTATAGATAAAAATTATATCTTTGTTTAGGATGATAGTCCACTAAAAGCCACTCTGTAGAAATGGGATCAAGAGGTAATGATGGGGAAGGGGATAGATGAATAAAGGGATTGAAAAGAGAAAATAATATAGTATGAAAATAATGTTTACATTAGTTTTGTTTTCTGGGACTATAAATTTGATTTAAATTTTAAAAATCAAGTTAAAAATCAATGTAATTTACCTGCTAACAAAAAAAGTAGGTAAAACCATCACAACAGATAAAAAAAAAAGGCATTTGATAAATTCAACATAGTTCATGATAAAATTTCTCAGCAAACTAGAAACAGAAGTGAATTACCAATCTGAAAGAAAGCATTCACAGAAACTTTACCACGAACATCTTATATAATGCTAAAAAAATTGAAAGCTTTCCATTTGAGATAGAGAACAAGATAAAGATAGTTATCATCATTTCTAGTACAATAATAGATGATTGATAGATAATAGAGAACTGAATATTTAAATAATAAATAAGAGCATAAAAATTAAAAGAAACAAAACTTGTGTGATTCTCAGACGATATGATCATGTATGTAGAAATCAGAGAATTTACAGCTACTATTAAAATTAATTAGAAAGTTTAAAGGACTTGTTGATAAAATTAATACCAAAATCAATTGGTTTGTAGCAATAAGTTAAATATTATATTTAAAAAATTACCCTTTACCATGATGTAATAAAAACATATTCAAAGTACTTGGAATAAATCTAGCAAAAGATAAATAACATTTTTCAAACACAAAAACTAGAAACATAGTATAATCATTGAATGCTAATTCATGTTCATAAATCAGAAAACATTTTCAATATATGTTTCCCCCACGTTATCTATATGTTCTATGAAATCCCAAGTCAATACACCAGCATTATTTTTTTGGACTTCAAATAATGATTCTAATATTTATATATAAAAAAGATACAAAATTACTTAAAACACACGATGTGGGTAGACAGCTCACTGTATATTAAAATTTATTACAGAACTTTAATAACCTCAGTTGTGTAGTATTTGTACAAGGATGAATAAATAAATAAATGGAATACAGTAGAGCCTCCTACATAACCAAGCTTTTGGGGGGAACCTGATTTATGTCAAAGATAGCACAAAAGAGCAATAAGCGAAAGAAAGCCTTTCAATAGGTGGTATTGCCATGTTGTATGTAGCACACAAATACTTACATAGTATAAAACATGAAAAATAGGACAAGAAAATAATTTTGACCTGTATCTCATGCTGTGCACAAAAGATCAATTACAAGCAAATTTCATATCCTAAGTATACAAAGCACAATTACAAAGCTTTCAGAAAATGATATCAGAAAATATCTTCCTGACCTCAGAGAATACTATTAAATAATCAATGTAAATAAGTAAATGATTGAACAATGGGGATGAAACTCCCCATTGTGAAAAATCCAGACATAAACTGTAAATACTTTTACTGTAAGTTCACAGAATGGCAAACCTACCCAAAGTGTTTTGTTATGTACACTTAAGTGTTCAAATTTTAAAGAAAACAAAACAAATGATCATCATTAAGCTAGGATAGTGATGAGCTCCACATATGATGGAGACAGTATTCTATTTATTGATCTGAGTGATGATTACATGAGTGTTCAGTATAAGTAAGTTTTAAGTTGCATACTTCTTCACATGTTTGAGAAAAAAGGTTAAAAAGGAAGTTAAGTGGGAATTTAGTAAGGTTCATGTAAAGTGTACCTATAAATGCTATTTAATATTGTGCTAGTCTAAGAAAAGCAGAACACAGTCGTTCATATTACCCAGTCTCTCAGCTAGAGAGGTATTCAGTTAGAGATACAGTATAGCTCTAACCAGAAATTAAGTATGTTTGTTACTGTTTTTGTGATATATATATATAAAATTTAATCACTGAAAGGAATATTAAAATAAAAGGTAATAAAATTAATTATCTTGTAATAAAATAACTTCTTTTGTAAAAAAGTAATGTGAATGAATCTTAGAATTATGACGTAGAGTGGAAAAAGCAAATTACATAGGATTACAAACTGTACAGTATTATTTTATAAAACTCATACCAAGCAAAACTAGACAATATAATGTGTACATACATATGCACGATACCTGCACATATATACTTATATAAAACTAAAAATCGATTTTAAAAAAACGAAAAAATGACTACAGAATTCAGGCTAGTTGTTACTTTGATAATGGAAAATTAAGCAAATGAAATAAAGGATGCACAAGTAAAATAAAAAAGATTTTGAAGATATCCTACTTCTTGAGTAGATGGTGGATTTGTAGGTGTTTTCTGCTACAGTATATCATAGATTACATGTAATTATATGTAATTTATGAATTACAAAGCTTATATATTTACATGCATGTACAAATTTATGTGTTGACATAAATCACAAGTCATACAACTTACATGTGTTTACATAATTTCTCACCATGTAAGAAAGAAGTTTGCTTGTATTAGATATTTTGTGTTGAAAGTTAAAAAAAATCAGCAAAACTAACAATATATTTCTTAGTGATGGACACTGTATAGCAACAAGGAATGTCTTCCATTCAGTTGTGTCATGTCAGTTCTTTTTTTTTTTTTAAGATTTACTTATTTGACAGAGAGAGAGAGAGATCACAAGTAGACAGAGAGGCAGGCGGAGAGAGAGAGGGAAGCAGGCTCCCCGCTGAGCAGAGAGCCCAATGTGGTGCTCAATTCTAGGACCCTGAGATCATGACCTGAGCCAAAGGCAGAAGCTTAACCCACTGAGCCACCCAGGTGCCCCGTGTCATGTCAGTTCTAATCAGTATCACTGAGCATTATGTGTATGTCACCAAAAAAAATCACCAGCATCAGTATAATTCCTGATGAAACCATTTATCATCATAGAAACAATACGTAGTTCAGTTTCAAATTGCTTATTTAATGGGTGAGAAAATGAACAGTATCATTTTAGTTAGTTAAGTAGCGGCTGTTAGTGAACTGAATTTAGACAATTGTACACAAAATAGGCAAAGACATATCAGAATGGCATGCAATGGCTTTATAATAAAAGAAGTCATGTTTTTCTAATATTGGAAAACAAAACTGTAATGCAGCTTGTTATACAGAAATCAGATATGCCTTTTTTAATCTAACAAAGGTATTGATATTCCTACCTCAGAACAGTCTTTAACAGTGTGTCCTCTAAACCATTTTTATTACAGTTGTTAACCACATGAGCATTTTCCCAAGTTTTCTATTGGAACCGACCTCTTGGTAATGGACCTTTTTGGCAAAACTCACATATCTGAAACAAAATCTTGCTAGCAAAATCCTTTAAAAGGCCCAATAAACAGTTAATTTCAAAATTAATTATTTGAAAATCAACTTACTGTTACACACAAAAATCAACAGGTAAATACTCAGTGCTTTCACGCTACTAGTGGAGTATGTGCATATAATTCCATACAATAATAAATAAATAATCATTTGACAAGCGTTTCATACTCTCTGATGAACCTTAATGATATCTTGGTATCCATTAATGGAAAAAAACAATAGGGATTATAGTATTGCTTATTTTGAACATTAACATTTATTAAGGAATACCAAGTGGGAAAATTAAAGGAGCAAAATATGGAGAAATATTTCATGACAATAAACTTTAAAGGAATCTAAATTGAAATAATATCATACCATTTTTTTCTATGATATTAGAAAAATTGTAACATAACATGGCCATGATTTCTGTGAGTCTATTGAAATTGGTGTTATATGCATTGCTTGTAACTATGTAGCTTGAGGCCATAATTTTGGAAAAAGTATAGAACTCAAAATATTCATAATTTTAGTCTATGTTAGGAAATCAGTCCAAAATATAAATGAAACACACAGAGAAATACACCACATTAATGATTATAATGTAAAAAACAAAATAGAAATTATCTAGATGACCTGAAATGGAAAAATAGTTATATAAAATATAAAATATAGCATATCCATACTCTCTGAAATATAATGAAAGCACTATGGTAATAAAGCACTATGTAGAAATATATGAATATTTGTTGTAAGTCAAATTTTTACATTACAGATTGCAAGTTTTGAGAAATAAGGTAAAACGAATACGTGAAAAACAAATTTGATGGAAGTAAGGCAAAAATAGTGTTTGTTCAACTAGTATGTATTTTTCTTACTTTTAGAAGTAAGTTACTTTTAGAAGTAACTTTTAGAAGTGCTTATTTAGATATTAAATTAAATGTTAAATTATTTTATACAAATTTCTTAAAATTTCTTAAAAATTTACTGGAAATGCAATTACAAGCATGTTCCCCATAAGATGAGCTCTATAAGATGCCCATTTATTGCATCAAATTAAAAAAAAGTGAAAATATTACACTATTTCCTAACTTCCTGTCCCTCAAAGAATATTCCCATTTCATTGCATTTTACCTAAAGCATTGAAAAATATAATCAAATGTGTTTCTTTGATTTTAATCAGTGACTAAAATGAATTACTGATAGTTAATACCTATCATGTGATTATGTTCACAAAAGAAATTTGAAGACACAGACTAATAATTTCGTGAAGGCCAAAGCCAGCAGGAAGGTAGCTAGATGGAGCATAAGGTACCTCCCAAGGGAGCTGTGTCAAGAATGTGAGGGTGTCTTTGCCATCAGTGCGACA
Source organism: Procyon lotor (assembly GCA_028646535.1). Taxonomy (NCBI): domain Eukaryota; kingdom Metazoa; phylum Chordata; class Mammalia; order Carnivora; family Procyonidae; genus Procyon; species Procyon lotor. The sequence goes on along the minus strand of CM053606.1, from coordinate 122,739,866 downwards.
AATTTACAAGCACTTATCCTTGCCCTTCAGACAGCAACTGCATTTGGTTCGTCTTTGTAGTCACAGCTCCTGCCTGGCAGAGTGATTGGCATAGAGTAAGCGTTCATAAATATTTGTTAAGTAAATGCTGAAAACTAAATAAGTAATAAAACACCTGTGTTTTTTCAGGTTTTTTAATTTAATAGACCTGTAAACTTTCAACAAACATTTCCAACTTGCTTGTTGTCCCAGTATAATTACTACTTCAGCTTCCTTTCTCTCCCAAATGTGTCCTCCCTGGGTTGTAGATTATACTAGACTTTAAGTCTATCTGGAAATAGGGAGTGAGGGACACAAGGTTTTTTTTATGAACCTTGAAGTTTCTGTACAGTTCTGTCTTACTTCAATGAAAAGTTTGAGGTAAACTGATGTTATAAAGCACAGAGGTGATATAATATATTTGTCTTAAAAATAATTCTCGAGGCAGCACAGAAGATGAATTATAGTAAGGAGATAGTTGCATTAGGGATTCTAATCGGGAGGACAATCCAATTACCTACATAGGGCTTTTCAGGACTTTGGATCACAGAGACAGGACCATATTTAAGTAAAATTACTTTTTGCCTCATACATTTCATCAATTTTTGCAAAACCAAAGGTCTCTGGTTCTTTGCTGACTATGTACTTAACAGAACATATTTTTAAATGTCTGCTGTTAAAAAATATTATTTTACAAAATTTTTATATATGTTGGATACCATTTCTTTACATAAATATAAAATGATGATTTGGGCAACTTTTTATCAGACAAGAAAAACTGTTTCTAATTACTTTTCTCATTCTGTTCTTGGCATTTAGAACAGCCTTATAACAGCTAAATGAGGAGCAATAGTAAAAACATACTCAAAAACTTTAGCAAGAAGGCTGTCCTAATTTTACTTCTCCTACTAAAAGTCAATTCTCAAATGATGATTTTACACAGGAGGACTAAGGTGAAATCACATCTTAGCCATTTAATAGAAAAGTTCAGTGAGTTCAAGTAGAAAATTCTGTTTTCTTTTCGATCAGTTTAGTCAGAGCATCAATCAGTAGAACATTTGCAAATAGGAAAAGCTTCCTGCAAATGGGCAGGCTACTTCCTTTTAAAATAAGTCAGGCTAAATTGTATGTGTTGCCAAAATTTTTCTTTCTATATACACGTTAGATATAAGATATATGAGGATAAATGCTTGATAGCTATTGAGCTCGATAGCTCAATAGATAAGAGTTGAATCCTCCAAAATGTATGGAATATTTATTGTTTATGTTGTTCACATAGGTAACATATATAGCAGGTATATATACATGTGCACACACCATTTTATATTTCTCTGTAAAGTAGAGCTCATGATAAACTATGCATGCAGACTTCCAGTTGAATCACATAGAAGGAAAATCTGAAATATATGCTTAGAAACTATAAATAATCCACACACTTCCACAGTATTTTTTAAAGTTTGTAGCAGTGTAGTCACCTTTGTAGTTGGGCATAATGGGAGAAAGTCTTTTTCGATTATATCTCATTACAGTTTTTCCTTTTAAAGTAAGTACTAAACAGCAGTTATAACTCTCTTGCCTGCCTGCTAGAGCCTCACAGTTGGGGAAGGAGACCTGGGGAGAACCCTCACAAAATATTCAGATCTCAAAGCTGCTAGCACAAAATAGAATGAAAATGGTAATAATGTTGTAAGGCTTCTGTTTTTCCTCTCCTCGAATTTCTGAATGAATCCAAGTGCATGTTTAACTCAATGAGAAAAGAGAGTGAAGGCATCCTAAAGTAACATAATGGACATTCCCTTTGAGGTGTGATTTTAATTTGTTTAATGGCTCCACAATGTATTCTTCTGTCCCTGCTGTGCCTAATGATTTTGGGAAAACAATATATATGTTGTATTGGCTGCTTTGGAAATTTTCTAGATTAGGAGAATTTGTGGTTGCTTCCTCTACAGCAAAATAAATGTTAATTTTGAAGTTTAGTATTCTCTTAGGATGGGATGATTGTGAAAAGTTAGTATATATTCTCCTCTTTCCTCTCTCAGTCTCTGAATATGAATACCTTTTTTTTCCTTCCTGGAGCCTAGATTTAAAATAGACTACAGAAAAGGATAGGGATGTTTTTGTCTTTATATACAAACAGATAAATACATACACACAACAAAACAAAACACAAAGCAACAAAAAAAGAAACACAAATTATTTCAAGGAATGTTTCAAATGTTACTCATTATATCTTTTGAGCATAAACTGTATCTAATATCATACTAATAACTTTAAGGATCATGTCCCACTATCACTCACAAAGAACTCGTTCATGTGAATTCTCAGGTAGCTGGGTGGAATTACATCTGAAAAGATTTCTTCATTCTCTGATACTGGTATCTTCTCAATCTTTGGAACTAAGACGCTGCTTGATTTTCAGTTAAGTTCTTTTGCAAACTTTTGATGCAAAGGCAATTATAGTCCAAAAATTTGGTACTATACATGTAAGTGCATAGCAAGTTGCTGGTTCCTAGCAGTTAATAAACAATGTTACTTTTCTTATCTCTGATGACTTTTTTCTACTGTGATCAACTAGAAAAGAAAAAAGAAAGATCGAGTTTTATAGAAAGAAATCCAGGAGTCACTCCAGAATTTCCTATAATTCCTCTTATGAAAGTTGGGTAAACAGCTGCTTTCTAAAAGATAACTCTTTGTGTTTCACAGGCACATTTATCTTTATAACAGGGATCACAACCTCAGATTCTCATAAAGACCAAGTTAGTAACCTAGAAATGAGTGGAAAAGGACTAAGAGTTGCAGAGTACACATAATCTGTCTAGAAAGCAGCTGCTGTTTGTCTCTAGGAGACTGTAGCTGTGATAAGCAGAACAAAGATATCCATATTCCTATATCCTAATTCCCAGAACCTCTGATATATATATATCAAAGGAGAATTAAGTTAGCAGATGAAATTAAGATTGGTAATCAGCTCATCTTTAAAAAGGGAGGTTATCCTGACTATCTGGGGGCAGGCCCAAAACACTCAAGCATCCCTGATGTGGAAGAGGGTGGCAGAAAAGTCAGTGTCACAGAGAGCAATATGAACAAGATGCCTCTGGCCAGTGGCTTTGAAGATGCAAGAGAGCAAGGGAATGCAAGCAGTCTCTTCCTACTGCAAGCAGTAGGAAAAGCAAGGATACAGACTCTTCCCTAGAGTCAACAGAAAAAAATGCCACCTGTGACACCTTGATTTTAACCTAGTGAGACCTCTTTCAGACTTCAGACCTACAGAACTTTGAGATAATAAATATATGTTGTTCTAAGCCACTAAGTTTCTGGTAATTTGTTACAGTAATAATAGAAAATTAACACATGTGCACACAATGGTCTTAATAAATCTAGTTTTTTAAAGAAAGTTTGAGATACAGATTCTTTTATGAAAGCTTGTGAATTTTTAACTTGGATAACTAATTCGACTCTTATTAATTCTTCAGCTGTGTAGGGTCCATGAGAGATGCAGCATTCTGTTAGTTTATAATTTCTGGTACATACAATTTTGTATCTGTTGGTACAGATAGAAACATGATCTGGCACACAATAAAAGGAAAGAATAAAGGTGAAGAAGGCCATGTGCTCAATATCCACCAGCCAAATACTACCAGTAACCTACCTATGTTATGCCCAGATTTTGAAATCCCCGAAGACCACCAGGGAGCCAAGTCGATGCAAAAGCAAAAGAGCTTTTATTCGAGCTAGCTCGAGGAGCTCAGTCTCCCACACTCACTGATGCAGGACGCAGCAGCGTGATGTAGAGAAAGAAAGCGTGTTTCAAAAAGCGCCGCAGTTTTATAGGGGCCAGTGGCCAATGAGATTGTAACACACACAGAAAGTTGCATAGTTATGTTAGGCCACACGCAGGTGGCCAGTTGAATTGCAATTTGCCCTATAGTAGCTGTTTGAACTAGCCTATCACTGGTCAGAATTGGCGCGCAAGAGGCTGGGTTTATATCCTGTGGCGGTTAGGGTTCTGCATTCCTATCGGCTAACTCAAACTAGCTCAAGGGCCGGCTAGGCAATGTTCTAACATTCTGTGACCTTTCTCAGGAGCAGGTCATTTAGGGATTATACACAAGATGGCGGGTGTAGCAAAAAATGGAGTTAGCCTTGCTCTGCTCTTTCACCTATAGTCAAATAAAGTGGGGCTTTTTCCTAGTGCACTAAGGGAGATTGCACCCATTGGGGAACCATGGGATTCCTTAGCATGAGGAGTTCGGAGGAGGAATGGGGAAGAGTTTATTAAAAGAATTAAGCTTGTGTTAGGTGATTTTGGAGAGAGGGCAAGAAATATGGGGCCTGTCCTCAATTGCGTGATGTCAGAAATTTGGATCGTTTGGTGATATTGACCATATCAAAATAGAATATGGAAGAATGTTTAATACTCAGCACTAAGTACTAACTGAATACAAATTAAGTATTTTTAAATTAATGATTAAATATGTTTGAGTTCTCTTTTAGTTTAGCATTATTTTAAGATTATTTATGTTATATGAAGTTCACAGATTGATATTTTTACAAAAGTCAATTCTCAGAAAATTCTCATAAGACCTGACATTGTTTTTGAATTGATCATAAAACAAATATGGCAGATATGGCAAAATATGCCTAAGTCTTCCAATCATTCTTTCCACATTGAGGATATACTGCACATTGTGAAGGTGGTTAGAGGAACTATATAGTTAGGGTGTTCATGTGCAAGTGATGAAAATACTCAATTTTAAATTCACTTCCAAATGCTGTGGTATTGAACAAATATTATACACTGAATAGCATGTTAGATGCTGAGGATACAATATGTGGTGAACTGTAGAACAATTAAATTCAAGCAAAAAGGATATAGAAGTCTATTAAAATTATGGTCTTGAGGCAGAAATCTGTGATAAAAAAGTAAAGTACTGACTTAATACTTTAAAGCACTGATTTAATACCTTTGACTGTTAATGTTATGTGTTGTCTTAGCTTAGCCATAGTGCCCAGATACTTGATCAGACCTTATTCTGGATGTTTCTATGAGTATTAGTTTTGTTTTGTTTTGTTTTTGTTTTGTTTTTTGGTATGAAGTTAATCTTTAAATTGATGAACTTTAAGTAGGGCAGATCACCCTCCATAATGTTAGTGGGCCTCATCTACTCAAGTGAAGGCCTTAAAAGAACAAAGACTGACTGACTCCTGGACAAGAAGGTATCTTGCTGGCTCATGGCATTCATTTTGAATTGCAACATCATTTCTTCCTAGGTCTCCAGCCTGACACCTACAGTCCATTATGTACATTTTGCACTTTCAGCCTTCATGATCCTGTGAGCCGATTCCTTAATGTAAATCTCTCTCTCTCTCTTTCTGTATATATATACTTCCTATTGGTTCTGTTCCTCTGGAGAATGCTAACACAATGCTCAACATTAACTTTAAGTCTGTCTATGTAAAGGCTTGCCTATCTGAAAACTTTTCAAAAAACTCGGTTAGTTTTTATCAGTGCCCCCCTCTGCCATTTTCCACACACACTCACCCACCTGTGCAATCACACTGTTAATCTCCCATTTACAGTGGCTTCTATTCAAGGGGAGGACTCTCCTTCCGGAATGAATAATAATTGTAGAATTCTGAAATCTGCCTCTACTTCCACCATTTTACTTATAAGCACTACAGCTTTGCTTGTGAAGCTTTTACTAATTTTGTTTAAAGTCCTCTCTCGTCTTTTAAATTTCAATTTCAAAAGTACACATTAAAATTTAGTTTTGCACATTTGCATGAAAATTTCCTTCTGCCAGAATAGTATAATGTGTGGGTCAATTTCATTCATTGTGCTGGGCACTTAGTGGGATGCTTTTATTCTTGAAATTCATATTTATTCAAGCCCTTCATATCTGGGAAATTATCTGCTATGTTTCCATTGATAATTTTCTTTCATCATGCTTTAAACATTTTTTCCCCATCAGCATCCCTTTTGTTTGAGATGCCAAAGGAGAACCTTATATTGAAACTCCTGGATTGGTCTTCTGGTACCATGTAGTTAATGGTGACATTGTGATTTTAATCCAGACAATCTAGATCTGAAGTCTAGAGTCTTAACCACTATGACATATTATCTCTCAGATGAGAGGTCATACATGGTATGTACTACATAAAGGAATATCCAAAATTCTGTTTGGAATCTCTGGGTGTGTGGGTAGGGCTGGTCAATTTGAGCTTCCCTATAGGATCATCTGAGGGGGACCATTTGTTTGAAAACCCAAATGCCAATGTTTTTATATCTTTTCCCTGGAAATAGAAAACTCAAATATCTTGTCTCTGTTGTAAGACTCCCACTCTGTCAGTGTTCTGGGAGCAGAGGTCAAGTTCAGCAGTCAGCATTCTTTTGGTAAAACCAAGGGTCTCTTAAATGGGTCACCAAGCATAGTTTGAGACCAAGGTTGTAAAACAAAATTAAGTGATCTTATGCACCATTTCTTTGTTTCTTTCTTACCAAAATTCTGTTTCTTTCGTTTTCCCCACCTGTGTTATGTTCTTAACTTATTTTGAAAGGTTTCAATCTCACAACTCCTTTGAAATTTTTCTTTTCCAGGTCATTAGAACATTGCCAATGTCCATGGTACCTTTTCCCCCCTCTATTTCCTCTACTTTCAGTCATTTTTTACGTAGCTGGAAATCTCTTCTTCCTTGTAATTTACTCTCTTTTTTTTCCTTGTGAGAACACATTTTCCTTATTTTCTTCTGTATTTAGAAAACTTTACAGATTAGTCATGTTTTTTATTTTATGTTTTATGATACTGTGGCATCTTAGGACCTTTCTGCTTCAGGAGAGAATAGCTCTTTGCAGGGCCAGCAAATTCCTAAAGATAGCCAATGACACCTCTGTGAGTGCTCCTTTCATAAACCAACCAATCCAAAACTCATATCCCCAACTAGTTTAGGCTACTACAGAGCTCTTACACTCAAATCAGATAACCTCTGCCCCAAATACCCCAGGGCCAGGTACCAGACAACCTTATGTGCCAAAATTATTGCAACTAGCCATTGTTAAGCCTGCTTACTTTGACTCATTCCTTTCTTCCAGCAAAACCCACCTGCCTTAGCTCAGCTTTTCCTCCGCTCTACCTTCTGAGGTAGAAGGTTGGTAGCTCCAACCTCCCTCCCCATGTGGCTCTACATGGTTGCTATGCCTCCTGTTTCTGGGGATCTTCATGACAGTCATTTCTGTGTCTGCATGTCATACTATACCTGATTAAAATAAATCCTGGTACATTATCAAATCAAATTTGTTGCTCAAGCAACAAATGTTGGCATGACTTCAAGATTCCTCCTGAAATTTTGTCTCTTCTCCCTCAACTACTGAGTTCCATGTAACTGCATCTTTACTCTAGACTTCTCCAAATATTTATCTCTGTTCTAGATTCTCCCCCAGAGCTTGTCTCCAGTTATTCAGTTAACAATTTCATTTGTAATTCTACTAGGAATTTGAGCTATAACATGGGCAAAAATTCTTGACTTTCCCTGAACTGTATTCTTCCAAAGTTTCCTTAGTCAATTTTACACTTTGTAAATTTTCCTTAGTAAAACTTATACTTTAGTTGGTCAACCGAAAACCTTGCCATTATTCCAGAACATTTTCCTTTCCTTACCTCTTAGTCTTCTCCATCTTTACTGTCACCACTCAAGTCTAAAATCATGCCCATCTAAACTGCTTCAGTAGCAGCCAGAATGATCTTATAATTCAGACCATGGTAATGTCCTGCTTCAAAATGTACATCATACACTGAAGACAATACAGATAAACCAAGTTGTGTGCCAAGGCCTTCTAGGATTTCTATTGTCTAGTTCTTGCGCACTTTTCTTTCTTTCTTTAATAAATACATACTGAGTTCTAGCTACACAGGCTTTCTTGCTACTGTACATACATGCTAGGCCCAGCTGGCTGCTTTGTCTGTAACTACTCCTTGTAAAGTTTTATATGGCTTTTTCCTCTTGATCAGACAGATCTTAGGCTAATCTAAGCCCTTTAAAAGTCTCTCCTCTGACCACTTTGTTTTGTTTTCTTTATATCACTTGTTATTTTCAGAAATTATTTAAGTTGCTTACCTGACCAGTATCCATGGAACTCAATCTAATGTAAGTCACTTGTGAACTGAGACTTTATTTTAACCCTTATATCTCCTTCATATGGAACAATGACATATAATAAATTTTTGGACCCTGAATAAATAAACTATAAGTGCACTGAACCAGCTTCAAATGTAGCCAGAATTCAATAAATTTAAACCTTAAATTGTGTATGCATTTTGGTTTGGCATATTTATTGAGATTGAAGTATTTTTTAAATGCCTATGCCTGTCTAACAATTTTAGTATACTGGCATTTTCTGACATTTGAAAATTCCTTTTCAGTTTTCTCAAATTCATTCAATCTTGAAACAGCAAGCCCAGTGTATTTGCTTTATGATTCTATGATTCCTTTCTTATTCATTGAACCATGTTTCTTTCATGCTCTGCTTGTCTTGAATATGACAGTTTTAGGGATAGTGGATGTTTTAGAAAATCACAACTATTAATAGATATTTAAAATGTGGCCTTTAATGTTATAGACTAATGATTATAGAAAGCAGAACATGAGTGCACAAAGTTTTAACAGTGATTTTTCAAATTCTAATCTTTTAAATTAATGTTTTCCTCTGGTTTCAGTATAGAAGAACTGATATTAAGACTGATATCTTTGGAATAGAATCAAAGCAGTTTCTTTCCTTAAAGCATTTTGGGATATAGACTGAAAACAAAATAATTACTATTTGTATTAAAATAGAACCAATATGAATATATTATTTAATTTACACTTGTAGTTATTAACTTTAACTTAATTTGATTGTAGAGTGAAAGTCATAAAATCTCCAAGTATTTAGACACAGAGATAGAAAAAGCTATTCTGCAATATAACAAAGTTTAGGGGACAATAGCATTTTGGGAAATCAGATGACTTATCCAATTTGCAAAGCAATTTGAAATCCGAGTGCCGCCTGGTGGCCATTCTGACCCTATAGGGGTGATGAGGCAGATACAACTGGCACTAAAAGAGTCTTACTTCATTTTTATGTACAAACATACACACAGACACGTATACATATATTATGTATGTCATAGTGTACATGTTTCTGTACGCATATGTATGCATGCATGCATGTATGTTTAAAGAAATGATGGCATCTATATTTTTGCTTATTGTTTCATTACTGTCTATAAAATACAAATACAGATGTAGAGCACTTGGAACATAGAAAAAGAAATTGTGGTAAAAATATTTTAATATATCATTTCCTCAGTTTTGCTATCCATCCTAACACTTTTTATCATTTACCACAGGAAATACAAATGCTGAAAACTCAACAAGAAGATCTATGTGCAAACTGCCTTCTGCATTGTCTCCTAAATTTTGGCTCATAACTTTATATTCTTTCTAAAATGGTCACATTCTAAAGGGTTATGGTTCTGAAAAGAGCCTCTGGGCCTAAAAGATATTCAGCTGAGAAGAAGAGTGGAACATTGTGAACACTAACACAGCACTTACAGTGTGATTGCCACTGTTCCAAGCACTTTGCATACATAGCTGTAATCCTCTCAATTGCCTAATGGCATAGCCACATTAATAAGCCCATATTATGGTTGAAGTAAGGTAGCCCCAATGGGATTAAATAAATTGCATAAGACACACAGGGAATGCACGTTAGAGAAAGGTTTATGAATCTCAACAATGTAGTGCTAATGCCAAGCTATAGACCACTACACCATGGTAACTTTAAATTTCCTACTCTACTTCTTTCCTGCCTTCTGTGTTTCATTCCCTCATTCACCACTCACTTGGTTAATTTTCCAGACACTAAGGATTAGTCTGAAAAAGAGGATCTTGAAATTTTCCCCATTCATCGACAGATCCAGACATGGAAAGATTTTCATGAACCCAGCTATAGAATTAATTATCTAATATATTACCTTCACTTATGAATAATTGCATTTTACTAGAAAATTCCTAAGAAAAGACTAGGTTTCTAATATTTTTAATTAAATGTGTTTAGCAATCTGATTGTTTATGCATTTTTTAAAAGAATTCCTTTGACTAGCTCCCCAAATCAAAGTATTTAGACAGCTGCCTTCCATAAATCTATTTTGCCCCCTATAAATCTATTGGTTATTATTTTATTTACTCACCCATTCATTGATTTATTTATTCAGTAAATAGTTTTCAACATCCATTATGTGATGTTGTAAACACTTCTCTGGGACACAAAGGTGGGCAAAACTAGACATAGTCCTTATACTCATATCATTTCTGGTATTTTGTGGAAGACTGATATTTATGCAGTAATGAGTTAGGTAAGGGTAATACACTGATGTGATAAGTACTACAGAAAGAGAGAAGAACATTGAGAAGTTCTATGAGAAGTTTTAAGTGGACGATTCACATTTGTTTAGAAGATGAAAAAAGTCTCTACACAAGTGACCATTGCATTGATATCTGAAAGTTAAGTAGGAGTTAACCATCTGTGAATTGCTGTTTATATGGTACGAGCTCTTAATGAGAAATAACTTAATTTGAAACAGTTTTCCCAGTGGTCTGTAGAGCTGGTTCTTCAATGTGTGCTTCTTGGTGATGATATCAAAGCTTATATTAATTATCTTTTGAAATTCATCAGTAATCCCCCTCCCAAGAGTGATGCACTAATATTCCATTCAGGCAATAAATGCCTGGATCTATCAGAGTCTAACTACTAGATCTTAGGTTGGAATCTCTCCAGGAGACTTAAGGATAGATATTGAATGTGGGACCTCAGGACCACTGAGCCTCGGTGGCCCTCACAGTCATACAGATACATGATGAAAGAGATGATGATTGTAAAAATGCATTTGCCCTTTTATGTTACACTGTTTGCTGAAGTTGCAAGCATGGCTGCTAAATGAAAATGTCAGATAGGATCATAAAGCAAGCCTCGGGTTTGTACCAATTCCCTTGACCCAAGGCTTGTAAACCTGTAGTGTATCACCCACAATATACAGAGTTTTAAATACTGTAACATAAAGAAACAAGTACAGTATTTATCTGGGACACTATAGTATTGAGACAAAAATTTTACCCATTACACTATGAATAACTCTTATAAAAATTGACTGTGTATTTTACTGAGGCCAGGCCATTACAGTTCAGAGAATCTATTAGTCTTTCTTCTTACAGATATGATATTTACTCACCAAACAATTCCCCAAATGCCTTTTGGGTGGCATTTTAAGTTTAAAGCTCTTCAGAAATAAACTGAAAATATTTCTCTGCTATTAGTCAGGATCTCTCCACACCAAGACTTTTTTCCCCTTCTTCCTTCTCCCCTCCTTCCTCCCTTTCTTCTTCTTCTTCTTCTCCTTCTTCTTCTCCTCCCCCTCCTCCTCCCCTCCTTTTCCTCCTCCTTCTTCTTCTTCCTCTCTCTCTCTCTCTCTCTTTTTTCTTTCCTTTCTGGTCTATGTTCATCCCTTAACCTAACTTTCACTAGTTAAAATTTTCCCCTATGTCTTTCATTTAGTCTCAAGGAACCGATAGCATTTGCTAAACAGATGAAGGCCAAACATGAAACTAGGCAAAATTTTGGCTTAGAGTCCAGGAAAGCTCATTCAAGGTGGTTGCACAAATTTTTATTTCTTTCCCAAAGCATCAGAAGTATCCATCCAGTACTCATAGTAGGAAAATATTATTCTACTGTACCAAAGCTAACTCAGAATCTTAAGTACAAATGTGAAAGATCTGACTTTAGAAAATGGACAGCTATTTGAATAACAGAACCCTTAGTAACCTTACCCTTACTCTCTCTCAGTCCTCCTCACCTGGCCAACTCTAACTTATTCTTTACATTCTATGGTTTCAACATCACTTGCTCAGAAATGTCTTCTTAGCACCTCTACCCCACCTCACCCTGGCCTTCTACATAGGGTTTCCCATTGTCTGTGTTCATAGCCTTTATTATTTTTTAAATTATGTCCTTGGTGTCCATACTTCCTACTAGATTGAAAACTCCAGTAAGGCCTGGACTTTGGCTGACATGTATTCACTGCCCTATACTTATACCTACCATAGTGTCCCTTGACATAATAAGTGCTCAAAAAAGTCTGGCTGAATAGCTGAGTAAATGACTACATAAGTGAGTTGACATGGATACTGGAGAAATTCTTACTTCACTGAAGTTTGTCTTCTGTTTCTAGTTAGTACTTTTTTTTCATCAGTTGTTCTAATAGTTGGTGCCAAATATAGGCTTTCTTTCTGCGTTGGTCTCTCAGTACTTTTTTCTTTTGTCTTTTTTGAAAACTGCTTCTTTGGGAACTGAGAGATCATTTCTGAAAAATTGTAAATGATGGCTGATAATAATAGAGTGTTGGCTATATTATCAAAAGAATCACTGTCTTATGCTAAAGAAATAATAGAATTTCAGGAACAACCTAGAAAAAGGGATCAGCCAACTATGAAACACTGGGCAAATTTAGCCAGACACCTGTTTTTGTAAATAAAGTTTTATTGGAAACTGGTCAGGCCCGTTTCTGACAGTTCAAGAGCCACCAAGGATTGAAGACGCCGAGGAGTTCCCCAATCTGGCAGTTGCATCTGAAAGAAGAGACAGAGTAGCATCTCCGAAATTTCAATCCACTGCTATCATGCTATTACAACACAGTTGAGTAATTGCAACAAAGAAGTGTGATCTGCAAAGCCCAAAATATTTACTATCTGGCTCTTTACAGGAAACCGCTTACTGATCCCTAATAGAAGTTAAGAGAGTTTGGTTTGTTTCATCTAGCCTTGTGATAATCCCTGTATTCATACTATTTAAATGATTCCAGCTCATAATTAGTAGCCATTGCAAATGATATGGTAGAGCTGAATGGAGAATACTGAAAATGGAATTTAGGATTTCAGGTAGGCTGTAAAAGGTTTTAGTAAGTACCAAAAAGGGGCTCTGTTTCATGGAATGAAATATGTATGCCTTCAAGGGGTTTGCCAAAATAACCTATACTCTCTTCTTTGCTCAGAATATGTAACCTGTAATAAAGAACACCCAAGATAGTAGAAGCTAAAAATACTCTCCAACAAATTTTTTTTTTTTTTTATCACTGATGGAGTGATTCGGAAGCTTTGTCATCTTTCTTGAATTTGCATTCATTTGGGTAGAATCAGGGAGGGGGGTGGATGCTCCTCCTCCATCTGTGCTTTAAAAAATGTCCTAAATGTTACCAGTTTTTCAGACAGATCAGATTCAGAGCTCTTTGAAGGATAATCTAGTATCTTTTCTATCTGAAAAAAGTGTCTATTCTTGCTTTGTACAGCATATAAGAGAATCTCATGGCTCCTTCTCATTATGCAAATAACCTTATAAACTATTATAAGCTACTTATTTTGTGTTGCTTTGATTATACTTTCCTTATTGTAATGAGTTCAAAGCCTTTTATACATTTGATCTATTTGCAAATTATGCTGTAGTACAAACTAAGATGCTGTTTGCTGTATAAGCTTTGTCTCCTTGGGTAGTCATCTTTGAATACAAACAGAAGACTTAGTTTGTAGCTATGTGAGCTTTGCTTTAAATATAGTAATTTCTTTTTTCTTTTTTTAAGGATTTTATTTGAGAGAGAGAGAGCATAGGGGCAAGAGCAGAGGGAGGAGCAGAAGGAGAGGGACAAGCAGACTCTGCTGAGCGTGTAGCTGAGTATGACTCAATCCCATAGCCTGAGATCATAACCTGCACGAAATCAAGAATCAGGCACTCAACTGACTGAGCCACCCAGGCACCTCTATAATAACTTCTTTAAGAGAATAACTGAAAATAAAAATGATCACTATTTGTAGCTCAAGAAGCTCTAATTCCGCCTCCAATGCTCGGCCCATTCTACTCTGGTCCCCAAGTGCAGGATAAACTTAATAATTGAAGTGCCTTGCTCCTTATGGTATGTGGTTCTCTGAGTGTACAGGATGAATTTGGTATTCAAGTGCTGCAGTGAAGGACTCCAAGCAAATGAAAACAAATAAAAGCTCAGATGCTAATAGATCATTATTTGGTATTTAAATGGGAAACTCCATTCAAAAAAGAATTATTACAGACTGAAAAAAGATAAAAAAAAAAGAAGACAAAGAAAAGTGATGAACTAGAAGGAAGGGAACAAGTTAAACATTAAAAGCAAGGGGAAAAAAAGGGATACTAATGGTTCACAAAGTAGGAAAAAAAGGTTATTTTATACCCGCAAGGAAAAACTCCATGTGGAAGTATGTATAAGTCATTTAAATAGTAATATTCGGGAATGCAGAATATCAGGTGGTTTTTAACTTTACTTGCACCATTCAGGAATAGATGCAAGTGAGATAATAATGGAAAAGAAAAAGTGAAATGGTGATAAAAAGGGAAAAATGTGCATGGAGGACAAGGCTACTTGTAGTGTAAAGGTAAGACTAAAAGTCAAGGAGAGTCTAAAGAAGTCATTGCTACATTACCATCTAAAGGCTGATTAGACAATAAAATCTCTGATATCATAATAGGCATTTCTCATAATGCCTTTTGTAAGAATAATTTGGAAGAATGTACTGTAGTTGGAAGTCAGTTGCACACATAATTCAGGGAATTATGAATAAATAATATCAACAAATATTATGTTATAATATAATATAATATCAACAAATAAAAGAGAATAAATATATCAACAAATATAGCTTGCATAGCTAAGACCAAATGTCCAACTGTGTTACTGTAAAAGAAGTTTAATTTATTTTCTTTTATTATTATAGAAGTAATTTCTGTTCATTATATAAGCATTAGAAAATTATACACATATAAAATTATATATAATTATATACAAAATTTACTGTATAAAACACTCACTTAAAAAACTATTAATTTTTGACAGAATACTAAGGATAAGAGCAAACCTTATGTTCTACTTCAATGGCTGAGGGATAAGATGAGATCACATTTTAAGGTAACTTCTTATTGACATATTACATTCATGCAAAAAAGCACATAACTTGTAAATATCTAAATCAATTTTCACAAAGTGAACACACCTGTATGACTACCATCCTGATCAAGAAGTAGAATATCACCAGTGCTCCAAAAGCCCTTTCATACCCCTTCACTTGAATTACACCCCCTTAGGTGTAATTCACTTGCATTACAACTAAGGCCTATGGCCATAGATTGATTTTGCTTGCTTTTGAAATGTATATTACTAAAATCATGCAGCAGGCATAGTTGTTTGGTTTTCTTCAATGAATATTGTGAAATTCATCTATATTATATGTGTGAATCTTATAGATATTTTCATTATTTAAAAGTACCTTATTAATTAATTCAATCTCATTTATTTATTCTTCCTAATATTCATAAACATCTGAGTGATTTCCATTTGGGAGTGATTACAGAAGTGTTGCTGTAGACATTCATGTTCATGTCCTTTTGTGCACATATGAATATATTTCGGTTGGAATAGAATTACTGAGTGTATATAGTGCATATAATCTCCTCTGATAGATGCTATCAATCAATTTTCCCAAGTGGTTGTATGAATTATACTTCAACCAGTATAAAAGATCTCTAGCTGCTTCAACTCTTTAATGATACTTATTATTGTCAATGTTTTAAAAATGTATATTTCTGATGAGAATGTAGAAGTATGTTATCATGGTTTAGTTTTCATTTTTCATGAATATTTGCTTATGACTGTTGATTTGAGCACTTTTTTCATACATTCATTGGAAATTTTATATCACTTCTTGTGAAATAACTGTAATAGTCTGTGACATATTTTCACAAATTTGTTTTTTCTTCATTGATTTATGTAGGTCTCTATATATTCATGTAAGTCCTTTACACATATCTATTTGTGCAGCTAAACTAGATAGATGTTGATTAATTGCTAGTATCTTCTCTCAATCTGTAGGCTGCCTTTTCACCCTCTTCTCAATGTTATCTCTTGATTAAAAAAAATTCTTAATTTAAATGAAGTCTGTGCTCTTTGTTTCCTGTTCAACAACTCTTGGCTTATTCCAAGGTCATAATGATATCCTCCTATTGTTAATTCCAGAAACTTATCATACAATTTGACCTTTCATATTTAGATCTGCACTTTTCTTGGAACTGGTCTTGAATGTGATGTGAAGGATGGGTCAAGAGTTATGTTTTCTTGAAGTACTTATGATAACTTGGCACAAGTTATTAAATGAACATATCTTACTTGTGGCATAGCAGTATTACATTTATCACAAGTCAAGTGGAAATATATATGAATCTGCTTTTAAACTCTCTAGTACAAAGCAAATAGTTCTTAATAGTCAGATATTAAATATTTTAGACATGTGGATCATATGGTATCTGTCACAACTACTCAACCATCATGATGCAAAAATAGTTATAGGCAATATGTAAATGAATGGCTATGGTTGTGTTCCAGTAAACCTTAAAAACACAGATAGCTGACTCAAAAGTCATGGTTTGCCAACTACTGTTTAGACAACTCAATTGGGTTATTTGATTAACCTTGCACAATACAACTTTATTAATTATTGGCATTTTATATATGTATATATGTCATATTGCAGATGATGAATTTGCTCAGTTTTTATTTGCTTGAAAATATGTTTACTTAGCCTTCATTAGGAAGAATATATATTATTATATATATAATATTATATATATATTATATATATTATATAATATATATTATAATATATATTATATATATATATATACAAAATTTTTTTTTTTTCTGAGAGCCTGTCTGGCTCAGTCAGTAGAGCATGTAACTATTGATCTTGGGGTTGTGAGTTTGAGCCCCAAGTTGGATGTAGATATTGCTTAAATAAGTAAACTAAAAAAAGAATATACTTTTTTTCTGGGTTAGTTTTTTGTGTTGTTTTTGTTGTTTTGTTTTGTTTTGTGTTAACCCTTTGAAGATGTCATCTCAGTTCTTTTCATTGCATTTTTTTTTTTTAAAGATTTTATTTATTTGACAGTGAGAAACACAGCGAGAGAGGGAACAGGAGCAGAGGGAATGGTAGCGGGAGAAGCAGGCTTCCTGCCGAGCAGAGAGCCCGATGCGGGGCTCGATCCCAGGACCCTGGGATCATGACCTGGGCCGAAGGCAGACGCTTAACAACTGAGCCACCCAGGCACCCCTTTTCATTGCATTTTGTTTTAAAAACTAACCGTTAGATGTTGTTGCCTCTTTGGAAGTAATGTATCCTTCCTTTTTAAATTTTATTCTTCCCTTTCTTTCTTTGTATTTTTTTTATTTTTTATATTTTTCATGGTATACTTAGATGTGTTTTAAATTTATCCCTGTAGGTAGATCATAGAGCTTCTTTAATTTGGGGCTTACTATTTTTCATCAGTTAGGAAAAGTCTTGATCAACATATTTTCAAATATTATTTATATCTTCTGAACATCAATTACACATATGGTAGAAGTTTTTATCATGTCTTAATTGGCTCTGAAGCTTATTTCTATATTTGAGCTCTTTTTACTTTCCCTGATTCAGTGTGGTTATTTTCTACTGTTCTACTAATTAGAATCTTGTTTAACATTCTATTGATTTCTTAATTTCACTTATGATATTTTTTAGTTCTAGTATTTCCATTTAATCCTCCTTTATGAATTCTGTTTTTAGATATAATTTTCAACCTTTCCACCTATTTTCAAAATATACTAATCACAGTTTTCACTGTACATTTATAATTATAACCATGGATACATTAATATCAGAACAGCACAGTGTCTAATGTTTCCAGGATCTGAATAGTCTGTGGATTTATTTCTATTTTCTATTTCTTTCCACTATGATTTTCAGCTACTTGATCTTATCTCTTGGCATATCTTGTGAGTTTTAAAATAAAATTCCAGACATTGTGCACAGAAACTATTTAGCCCTTGAATGATGCCAATTTTCCTTTGAAATGATCTATATTTCTTTTGGAAAACAGTTAAATTAGTGGGAAATAACCTTAATCCAGTCTCTGATAGAGATGATTAAAGACTGTTTCAGATTTTTGTTTTTGTTTTTTTTTAAAGGCTTCTCTATTTTGGTTTGCCTTTACTCCTAAGGTGTGGTCCTTTATAGTTTTAACTGAAAGTCTAAGTTTGATTACTAGAGCCCATTATCTTTGGAAGACTATGAGTTCTAATTTTTGTTTCCTCATCCATGTGGGACTACTAAAGTCCCTGATTAATTTTTAGCCTCTCATATGTCAATTTATGCTTAAGTTTTCAGCATTTTGTGCACAGTTAAGGAATTGGCAGGATGCCTCGAGGGAACAAATAGCCCAAAATATCAGACTCATTTTTCTACAGATGACATTTTTTTTTTTAATCTTGCCTTTTCATGTGATGGCTGCCTTGGTAAACCTAAACTCCATTTTTTATCTGTGCACCCTTATGAGATTGCAGAGAACACTGAGGTGAAGTTTTCTGCCCGGTTGAAAATGCCTGGGTAGGAAAAGTGTTAGTTTGGAACTCACCATAACTTATGTCCCTTCTTCCTGGTGTCTTGGTCCCTTTGGTCTGGCTGCTTTGCTTCTTTCCCATGTCTTCAAACAGCTTGTTTGTTGTTTGTTATTGTTGTTATTGGTGGTGGTGGTATGGTGGTAGTTTGTGTGTGTGTGTGTGTGTTGTCTAGCTTTCTTTGTTTTTCTGGGCAGAAATATTGATCTTACATAAGCTACTCTTTTTTTAACAGAAGCTGTTCAAACAAAATAGATACAAGTTTCCAACCTACCTGTTATAAAATGCATTCCTCATTTTCAGGAGCCCTGCCTCCTATAGTAATTTTGGGGTATTATGGGTTATTCAAGTTGATAACTTAGTTACTCTCCTTTCAAAGAAAGATTGTTGCTATCATGTCCACACAATTTCACCTGAGTTCTTGAGTTTAATGCTGTCTTTGACATCAGGGTACCAATAAGAGATATTCTTTTTTTTTTTTTTTTTATAGAGAAAGGAATCTTAGGACCTGAAGTCCTTTTGTGTGTGTGTGAAGATTTTCATTTATTTATCCAACAGAGAAAGAAAGACAGTGAAAGAGGGAATAAACAGGGGGAGTGGAAGAGGGAGAAGCAGGCTTCCCTCTGAGCATGGAGTCTGACATGGGGCTTGATCCCAAGACCCTGGGATCATGACCTGAGCTGAAGGCAGACATTTAATGACTGTGCCATCCAGGAGCCCCTTAATAAGATATATTCTTGATTATATACACTACCACCAGTAGTAGTTAAAATATATTCTGGTTTTTATTGGCTGGAATTCTATTCCTAACATACTGGCTAAAAGAATCTACATCACAAAAGTCTGAAAAATAGAGTATCAAGAACCAAAGAATAACGATGTCATATATGAGAGTGACATTCACGCTCTACTTAGTAATATGAGAGGGATTGGTCAAGGAGGGTTAGAAGATATCTAAAGGTTGGTCCTAAATCTTCTCTAGAAATGTTCTTGGAAATTAAATTCTTAGTTTGTGCAGGTACAATTTTGTAGCAGCCCACTCACTTTGTATGGGTATAGTCTATTCTATTTCCAGAAAGCTCTAATTATTAGAAAGATACTGTTCTTATACTGAACCCAAATCTCCCTCTCCGGTCTGAGTCCTATCCACTGAAAATATGTGGACCAGGTTTAATGTCATTTAACCTGATACACTTTAAACATTTTAAGACAGCTATCACATTTCGTATATGTTTATCTCTACAAGACACACAGTTTGGTTTCTGAACTGGCACAACCTCAGGCTTTTTACTCTGATTTATTCTTTTCTGGAAGTGTTCCAGCTTAAACATTCCCTTCCTGCTACTGTGTCCAAAATTGTACTTTTTTTCAGGTGTGGTCTGAATGGCCGAGTTTGCCATAACTGTCTCACCATTTAAGAAAATATTCTCTTGCGGCACCTGGGTGGCTCAGTGGGTTAAAGTCTCTGCCTTCGGCTCAGGTCATGATCTCAGGGTCCTGGGATCGAGCCCCACATCTGGCTCTCTGCTCAGTGGGGAGCCTGCTTCCCCCTCTCTCTCTGCCTGCTTTGCTTTCTTTCTCTACCTACTTGTGACCTCTCTCTCTCTATGTCAAATAAATAAATAAAATCTTTAAAAAAAAAAAAAAGAAAATATTCTCTTTATCATGCTACTTATTCATCTTAGGATGTAATTATTTTTTTAATTTTTTATTTATTTTTTAAAGATATTTATTTATTTAACCGAGAGAGAGACAGTGAGAGAGAGAGAACACAAGCAAGGGGAGCACCAGAGGGAGAGGGAGAAGCAGGCCTCTCACCAAGCAGCCCAATGTGAGTAGCCCAATGTGAGGCTCTTTGTGGGGCTGAAGGCAGATGCTGAAGGCAGATGCTCAACAACTGAGCCACCCAGGTGCTCCTGTTTTAGGATGTAATTAGCATATGGCTATTACACTGTTAACACATCCTGTCTCTACTACCAGCTAAAGAAAATTAAATAGATATGTCTGCTGGAATACTATATCCTTATTCTGTCTCTTTGTATTGTTTAAATCGTAAGTTATCCTTATTAAATTTCTTCTTTTAAGAATTAGTTTATTATTTCTGTCCATTAAGGTGTTTTTGGAGCTTCAGTTCCTCAAAAGCCTTTTAAAATATAATGCTATGCCCATATAGCCAGGAAATCCCATTACCTTTTAAAATCTTCTAAAAAACACATTTTTTTTTTTTGGTGATTGATATCACTGCAAATTGTTATCAATGCAGCTTGTTGCTATGTGATGTTAATACAAATGGTCGAAAAGTGATCTTTGCTTTTGTTTTTTTGGTCCCTCTTTATAAATACAGTTCTGTTTTGTACTAAATAAAGATGACTGGTTATAACGACTTAACATATACATAGAATTAGCCTATTTTAGAAATTTGTGTTGGTGTTAAAATGGAAACAAACTCATCTTTTAATAATATCTATAGTCCATGTGATTCATTGAAGTTATTAGTTCCAATATCTGTAATATAAAGATGCTAGTCATTCCATTAGGACATTTATGTTTATTTAAATTTTTAAAAATTTAGTTTACTTAAATCATTATTATTTTGAATCTCCATTACTCACAACTAAATTGGTAGGCAGGGCAGAAATTGGTAGGCAGAATAATGACCCCCACCAAAGATTTCATACCCTAATCTCCAGAAGCCATGAATATTTTAGCTTAGGTGATAAAAGAAAATTAAGTTTACAAAAGCATTTCATGTTGCTAATTAGCCAACCTTGAAATGGGTATATTTTCCTGAATTATTCTTGTGGGCCCAGTTTGATCACAAGAGTCCTTAAACAAAGAAGGCAGAAGAGTGGTTCAGAGAAAAGTGACAGGAAGACTCCACCCACCATTGTTCGCTTTGAAAATGGAGAAGGGGGCCACGAGCTAACAAATAAGGGCAGCCTCTAGAAGCTGGAAAAGGCAAGAAAATCTTTCTTCCTTCTAGCCTTCAGAAGGGAACCCACACCTTCTAAGACCTTGATTTTAACTTGATGACACTGTGCCAGATCTCTGACCTTCAGGACTGTAAGATAATAAATTTGCGTATTTTTTTTAAGCCACTTAGTTTGTGGCCATCTGTTATGACACCAAACAGAAAAGGAATACACAGGGGCCCCTGGGTGACTCAGTGGGTTAAAGCCTCTGCCTTCTGCTCAGGTCATGATCGCAGGGTCCTGGGATCAAGCCTCACATAGTTCTCTCTGCTCAGCGGGGAGCCTGCTTCCCCATCTCTCTCTGCCTGCCTCTCTGTCTACTTGTAATCTCTCTCTCTCTCTCTGTCAAATAAATAAATAAAAATCTTAAAAAAAAAAAGAAAATGAATACACAACATCACACAAAATAGCACAATATACAGTGTCTTTTCATTAATCTGAAATCATGATGAGAGTTAACTCTGCAAACTCCAGGTAGGAAGAAACTAAGTAGGCAAACAAAATTGTTACAATATCACTCTTTAAAATGTCAATAAAATGGTAATTAATTGTGAGACCAAATGATCATGGCTATTTCTGATATTTCCCTAGGCCTTCTACTAGAAGCAAAACCATTAATTCTGTTGGTACCCATTTACAACCTGCACATTGTTTGCCCACCCTGAAGCCTGTTCTTGATGCCTGAGACACCAAACAAAACCTAAGTTAAAGAAATCTTTAAAAAATAATGTAAACCTTACTGCAGGTTTTTATTGATATTTTTGAAGAAATGGTGCAGTAGTTACTAACAAATCATAATGCTGCGCTCTGCTCTCTTCCTTTCTTCTTGCTAAACTTCTCAGACCCACAGAAGTGGGTGAAGCACCCCTCTGTCTGCAGCCTCTGAATGGAACTCTCGACTCCCACTCTTCCTAATTCTTGTTTTCTTTTCTTGCTCATTGTGTATCGCTCTGAGAATGTTAGCACACATCCTAAATGTGAGACAATAATGATCTAAGCTGCTTGGATCTATTTTTGTAAGTCATTTGATGGAAAAAAAAAAAAAACCTTAATGTTGCTGATACTATGCAAAGCCAATGATGCAGTTGTTTAAGAGCAATCAGAAGTCTTTTTGTGCCTCTCATCACCCAGATTGTCAGCTAAGTTCTAATTGCAGAACCTTACCACTCCTGATGATATAAACGAGAAAGTTCACAGTATCATTCTTAGAATTCAGGTTCATTCAGTTTACTGCCTGGCATTGAGAAAAGGCAACTTTTTATTTGCAAACAGAGAAAAGCCAAAGATGGATTCAACGTGTATGATTTTACTTTCCAGCAAATACACTTTAACCATTTTTTATGGAATAAGACAATAACATATTTTAACAGAGTGTGTTTTTAAGGACCAATTAATTTCTACAACCAAGAAGACAATTTTAGTCTCTACTATAGAAAAATGCCATAAATTCCTATATTACTACAAAGAGCTATTTAAATTAATTGATTTTTTTTACCTATCTCAAAGAATTCTTAACTTAAAAGAAAATAGGAAAAAAATTATGCTACCATATGCCATCTCAAATTTTGTAAATCTCTGAAGGCCATGCTTATTTATCATAAAATGGTAACCCCTATGAGCAAATAATCTCTTTCACTTTCAGTATGATGAATGACCTATATAGTCCTCCAATTTAAGAAAGGCTCTGTTTCCCAACTTGTGATGAGAGAAAAAGACAATGCATGTATCCCTGGTTTATGAATTTCTGTAAAAGACATTATTCTTAATACCTGTACATAAACACTATGCCTCTGGATTCAGTGTCTTCACAACCATATCTCACATCAGTATTTCAGCTTTAAATAAAATGTGAACATCTCTACAAAGATGAGAAGCCATGAAGTGAACTAGCAGTAAGATAGCCTACGGCTTTTGTTCAGTTATTAAAATAACTGGCAAATCAATAAATATGTTATTAATCTGCCTAATGCAAAGCTGGCTCTTAAGAATGTCAGTCCTTTAAAGACTCTTAAAACACAGCAGTTGCATTCTCATTTAGCTAATTTTATTTCTAAAACCAAATTTTATACACATTTAATATATAGTTATTAAAAATAGGAAAACAGTAGAAAGACACCTTTAGAAATCATAATTGATGTTGAATGTATAACTCTAATTTGGGTAATAGGAATTTACAGAGTACAATATGCAATATTCCTTTTTTGTCACTTTAGGATTCACAATCTACTTTATAATAAGACATTTTAAACATTTCTTGAAAATGTCTGCAAATAGCCAGGTATTTTCCTTCTTTTCTTTTAAGATTTTATTTATTTATTTGACAGAGAGAGAGAGATCACAAGTAGGCAAAGAGGCAGGCAGAGAGAGGGGAAGCAGGCTTCCTGCTGAGCAGAGAGCCCGATGCTTGATCCCAGGTCCTGAGATCGTGACCTGGGTCGAAGGCAGAGGCTTTAACCCACTGAGCCACCCAGGCGCCCCTGGCCAGGTATTTTCTTAACACATTTTCCTCTTATATCCTTATAGGTTGGTCTCAATGCCTGGAAAATAATTTGATGAAAAATACAGGTAAACTGAATTCCTAACTTGGGTATCACTGATTACAATTATCAGATGATGTATTAAATAAGATAATTCTAACAAGGTATTATATGGTTAATACTGTAAGCCTTAAAAATTTCAGTTCCTTTACTTAGATTTTGAATTAGTGGTATAGCAGAAATTTTCCTGCTGTCTTAGAATTTTAACCAGGGCGAAAAAGATTAGAAGAAAGAGTGTTAAATACCCACTAATTTGAAAGTGAGGTACCAGACCAGCTGTGCAGCACTTACTCAGGGGTACCCCAAATATACAGATGGATAAACATTTTTCTATGAGCTGTTTCAAGTCAATATGAAAGGAATTACAAAGAGCAATGGGAGAAAGATCATAGGAATGGGTTTCTGTAGGAAGAGTCGTTCTTTCTCCTTTCCTCTCCAAATCTCAAGAGGAGCAGAAAGACTTCAGAAATACCCTCACAGAACATGGCCCATCTTACCACCAGGACTTAGACTAACCTGAAGTACAGGAGGGAGAGAAGCTCCGAATTGACCTTGTTCTTGGAGTTGAGGGCACAGGGCTTGGTGTTGATTCACATTTAGTTTTGACCCACATTTGGAGAAGTTTGATATCAAGAGGCTGGGCCTGACTATAGCTGGCCTGACTCTTCCCAGAAGAGAAGAGAGAGCTTTGATAGAAGCAAATTCTGTTTTCACTGACCACAGCCAGTATTCACAGAGACTCCATGGGATTTTAGAAGTTGACTTATTTTGAAAATGATCCCATCTAAAGGGCTTGCTGTCTGAGGAAAGATGATCCTGGTTGAAAGAGGCAGGAGTATACTAACCAGTGCAGGAGAGAGCAAATACAGAAAGGGAAAAGTTTGTACATCGCCAGCTGGAGACTACATTATTGCTGTAGGCAATAGTGCTGAGCAAGATCTACAGCAAGGATGGGGAGGTTTGTGGCCTAACATACCTCCGAGAAAAGAGAGAGCAAGCACTGTGGCACCAGCCACACCATTCCGGATTATAACATTCCAATCAAATATTCCATTCTTCCCTCTCTTTTATTTCTCTGTTCCCATCCAATACTTGAATGTGAGACTGGTTATTAAACTTGAAAGTGAACAGAAAAATTATGGAAACCTCACAGACTTTTACCTTAGAGATAGAGAAGAATCGCCATGGTAGGTTTAATAGGATTTCAGTGAAGGGGAAAAACAACAATGCACCACTTTCTGTTTGCACTTGGCTGAATCTAGTTCACTCATTAAACCCAATACATTAAGGGATATTTGAAAGGAAAGCAGTAACTGCCATTCATTTTCTGTTCTAAACATTTTCTGTTCTAAACATTCATCTTCTGTTCTAAATTTCTGTTCTAAATTTTTATCTTACTTTCAGTTCCCCTAGAAGAAGACCCCGAACAAGGATTAGAGTCCAAGTAATTTATCTTGGAAGTGATTCCAAAAAGCATCAGTAGAAGAGTTAGAAAGTATGAGCGAGAAAGGAAGGCAGCCAATAAAGCATCCATTTTCAAGCAAGTTTACAATGTTGGTTACTAGAACTTAATCCTGCTGGGAGAAATCTGGAAGCCAGTGTGAAACACGTGCTTCAGAGTTCTGCATCAGGGCTGGAGGGAGCTAGGGTGTTGCTGTACCAGCTGCCATCAGTCAGAGAGCTAAGCTCAGAGAGACATTCATTCTGTGGCAGTACCAGTTTGCAAAGTAGATGGCAAAAAACACTCCCAGCAAAGGCAAGTACTTAAGTGAAAAAATACATGTACTGGAAAGAGTCTTCTCTGCTCTACGGCAAGAACATATAAACAGGGTACTGACAGAATCAAATACATAAAATGAATCACATGTTGGGATGGGGGTAAAACAGAGATGGTTCAGTCTTTTTCCACTGGAAAACTTTTAAGAATGGATTTAAGTTCTGTCTTGAGAAACTACCTGTATTTCCTCTGAAGCAAATAATATTGAATAACTCTTGTAGTTTCCTACCAGAGTTATTAAATATAAAGTTATAGAAGGAAGACATTTTCTGTGTACGAGAGGTTAGAGTTTTAAGCTTTAAAAAGTGTTTTTCATTGGAAATGTTTTAAAGGAGAAAAAGCTCACTTTTGAATAAGAACAGAATTTTCTCTGATGCTTAAAAACTAGTGAGAGTTAACTCAGGTTGTTGTAAATCCTGTACACATGATAAAAAGTGAGTTAAACCAATGTACTGTTCAAAGTGAAAGTTTTATAGAATGCTCACTGTCACAATTTTTAAACAATTATTAATGTAACTACTATTTTTAAATCATCTGTTGAGTAATTAGGTATCCAAGATAAGAACTTATTGAAAAAGCATATTAGCATTCAATAATTATTTATTAATTTCTCTTAGGTCCTCTTAATATACCTGGTAGGAGCAATACAGTGAGGAATAAGATAGAAGACAGGATTCCTGCCCTCTACTGGTGAAGGCAGAAGATATATACAGTAAGCAACTAAATGATCTAATTTGTAGTCACATGATAAATATACTATAACAAACTAAAAAAAGAGCTATAAAAGAGAAATGAAGTGCACTTTGGAAGTTTAAGTATTTTGTTTTTAAAATTTTTCTTATAACTTCCTCTTTTTTGGATTCTCCCACATCAAGTTAAAATAACAGAATGGGAAACATACTCCTAAACTCATGACTCGAAGCATATGCCAATAGATTTAAACAGCACGAAAAGTCAGATTACCTTTTAGAAAAAATTGGGGACACCTGGATGACTCAGCCAGTTAAGCAATCTCAGGAGGTTAACCATCTGCCTTTGGCTCAGGTCATGATCCCAGGGTCCTGGGATTGAGTCCCACATTGCACTCCTTGATGGGTGGGGAGTCTGCATCTCTCTCTCACTGCCACTCCCTCTGCTTGTGTGCTCTCTCTCTCTCTCCCTCTCTCTCTCTTTTTGAATAAATAAATCAATCAAATCCTTTAAAAAAATAGAAAAAACATTCATAAGGTAGCCATAACAGACAACACCAGATGCCGGTTATGATGCAAAGAAACTGGATCACTCATAACATTTCTGGTAGGAACACAAAATGATATAGCTGTTCTGGAAAAAGAGTTGTTTTTTGTTTGTTTGTTTGATTTTTGTTTTTAAACTTAACATGCAAGCTGACAGGGTCCTTTTGGTCTTAGAGCCAGGTCAGAGACCAGCCCTACCCACCACAGTTCAACCCTAAAGCGCTGCCATAACCACAGCTTGCAGAAGCACGTAAACCACACAGCAGGAAGTAGGCATAGAAAAGTAGATTTGTCCTTAAGCTAGTTGCTGACAGGATTGCAAGACATTCTCATCTGACGCAATGTAGTGTAACAGCACAAAATGAGGAAACAGTTATTCACCGGTAGATTGTCCTGTTGATTATTGTATTGAATTATCAATACAATGACCAAGGTGACTCCCATGTGACTGTATTGTGCTTGAATCATATAAAACAGCTGTAAACCAATAAATGTCGTCTCAACATTAGCTGCGACCCTCCTGATCCCATTCTTTGTGTCTCTTTCTTTCTCATTCCCACCCTGGAACTCAGGTTTCTCCCTTTGGTCAAGGCTGGTCCTTAGCACTACCATATGACTTAACAATTACACTCTAGGGGCACCTGGTGGCTCAGTGGGTTAAAGCTTCTGCCTTCAGCTCAGGTCATGATCTCAGGGCCTGGGATCAAGCCCCACATCGGGCTCTCTGCTCAGCAGGGAGCCTGCTTCCCCCTCTCTCTGCCTGCCTCCCTGCCTACTTGTGATCTCTCTCCTCTCTGTCAAATAAATAAATAAAATCTTTAAAAAAACAAAAACAAAAAAACAAAATATGCTATTAAGAGAATCAATGGACAAGATACAAAAATTGTTGGGAAAAATATTAACAAAACATACCAGACTAGGGACTTGTATCCAAAATCTATCTCTATACCTATGCCTATATCTAGTTCCTCGTTTTTATTAATAAAGCAATAAAAGATGGGCAAAAGATTTGGGTAGAAACTTTACAAAAGTTGATTTATGAATATCTGAAGTGGACATAACAATATTCAACCTCATTGCTTATCTGGTAAATGAAAAAATTAAAATCACAATCAAATATCATTAGACACTTTTCAGAATAGATCAAATTAAAAAGACTGACCACACTAAATGTTGGCAAGATTGTTTAACAACCAGAAATCTCACCTTGGTGGAATGTTAAAGGCTACAATTCATCAAAGTCTTTGAAGAGTCTGAGATTTTACCATATTTACAAGTAAATAATTAGTCACACTTTCATGGATGTTGGGAGTAGACTGGATACTACTGGGTAATAGAAAGAGGATGTTTTGTTATAGCAATAGCAGTAACTGGAATATCAGCATTTTCCCACTGGCTCTTAGGGGGCAATGGGAAGAAGACCAGATGACAACTGAACATAAAATAGGTTGCATTATGAGATAGGAAACCTGATTTATGGAGCCTGCATCTTTCATAATTGACAGTAAGCCTACTCTTCACTCTGGAGGGAGACACTAACTCTATCTCCCATGGTTGTTTGCTAGACAAAACATCTTATAGATAGTCTGAATCAAAGAGCAGTACGTGCCTCACTGGCATGGTTAGTGAGAAATACAAGAGATTCATGGAGAATGGTCTCTCAATATCACTTTAGAAATAGGATTAACCAACAGTTTCTTAAAAAACTAAACACAAACCACTTGTGCACTATCAATTTCTACATATTGGGCCATGACATTAAAAACATATGTTAACAAAAAGACACATAAGAGTCATAGCAGTTTAATCTCTTATAGTGATAATAAATCAGCCCAAATATCCATCAGGAATACATGTAAAAATTAGCTTTGATATATCCATATAATGGAATACTTAAAAACAATAGAGTATGCCTTTCTGATAAAAGCAACGAATGAATGAACCTAGAAGACATTATATTGAATAAACCATGCCTTACACAAAAGAAGTTATGCCCGATAAATCCATTTTTATGATCTCTTAGAACAAGCAAAATTATGTTGGAAAGGAATTAGAACAGTGGGCAGAAATTTATTAAGAAGGGGAAGAGGGGATTTTCAGAAGTTATGTTAATGTTCTATCTATATCTTCAAAAGTTTTGACTAAACTTGGATAAGGTACATTGTACATTTTACTCTTGATTTTACATAAAAAATACTGTCAACAAATATATCTAATTATAAAAATGCTAAGATATTTAGGAAAGACTGTTTAGTTGTTTGCAAGTGCATTAATTATATATATATATAATTTTATATAGTATATATAATTATACATATAATTTTATAATATAAATGAATAGTTAGAGAGACATGGAATAAAACACGAATAGAATCTAGGTGGTAAGTACAAAGTGTTTAAGTTCTTTTAATTTTGCTTTTTGTTTTAAATGTTATATAATATAAATTTCTACCACAATAAAGTTAGAAACTTTCATATATATCAGTGAATAAAAACATAGTTTTAAAGTAAATGGGATTATTTTAAATTGAACTTTCTATCAACATTGAAGGAGGTGACTGACTCTACCTCTTTTTCACAATCTCCAATCTCAAGATCATAATTCTTTGAGACATGGTATTCTCTTTGCAGAGTGGCTTAGTTGTTCACTGCTTGACTGCCATTGCTTTGTATCTTATCACAACTAGGATTCTTAGTGCCTAATACTATGCTCAGTGTATAATATTTCCTTAAAAAATTTTATATGTGACATTGCATTAAAAAAAGAAGCATTCAGGGGTGCCCGGATGGCTCAGTTGGTTGGCTCAGTTGGATGGCTCAGTTGGATGGCTCAGCTTCCTTTAGCTTAGTTCATGATCCTGGGGACCTGGAATTGAGCCCTGCACTGAGCTCCTTGCTTGGCAGGGAGTTGGCTTCTCCCTTTGCCTGCTGCTCCCCCCCACCCCTTCTCTGTCAAATAAATAAATAAAATCTTAAAAAAAAAATTCACTTTCATTAATTTCCACACCTTCCCTAACTCTACCTTCCATACACATTCCTAGAGTACCCAGCATGTTCCAAATATGGAGACATTATTTAGAAGACTTCTGCACATTTCAGCATAACCTTTTGTTTTATTTCTATTTATTTATTTTTATGTGGCTTTATTTTACTTATTTACTTAGATTTTGGCAAAAGCAGTACCCTTATGCTAGCAACAGGTATATCATATCCTTCTTAGGTTGCAAAATACTCAGCTTCTAAATTTTTTATTATTATTATTAATTTTTTACTTATTTATTTTTAATTTAATTTTGGTTAATATACAGTGCAATATTGGTTATTAGAGTAGAATTCAGTGATTCATCTCTTACATACAACACCTAGTGCTCATCACAATTGCCCTTTTCCTCTTCCCATATGTTCATTTGTTTTCTTTCTTAAATTCCACATATAAGTGACATCATATGTCATTTGTCTTTCTCTGACTTTTTTCACTTAGCAGAATACACTGTAGCTCCATCCATGTAATTGCAAATGACAAGATTTCATTTTTGATGGCTGAGTATTTTTCGAGTGTGTGTGTGTGTGTGTGTGTTACTTTCTTTATCCATTCATCAGGCTATGGACGTTTGGGCTCTCTCCATAGTTTGGCTACTGTTGGTAATACCAACATAACATTTTAAAATAAAGTCAGTTAAATGGT
The DNA here is from genome assembly GCA_028646535.1 of Procyon lotor. Taxonomy (NCBI): domain Eukaryota; kingdom Metazoa; phylum Chordata; class Mammalia; order Carnivora; family Procyonidae; genus Procyon; species Procyon lotor. The sequence goes on along the minus strand of CM053606.1, from coordinate 122,709,112 downwards.
TGAGTCATGAATCTCTTAATAAATAATTAACTTTTGTCTTTCAACCACAAGGGAGAGGTATATGAGTGATTACATTTATAAAAGTATGTGTATTGGCATATTTTTAATTTTGAAACTTATGCAAGATAGTTGCATAATCTTTCTGAGGATAATGCCAAACAAAAAGAAGGAATAAAAATTGTAGTCATTAATTTAAACATATATTCAACCACTATTTACTGAGTACTCAGAGCTACTCATCTGGGGCATCTCGTCAATAATTGACTAAGATGCCTTATTTCATAATTACCTAACATTTGCCATTTAGGTTAATATAATATTCAAAATAGAATTTGGTTTCTCATTATATAAAACAGTACTCAAAAGGAAAAATGAGAGCCATTTTCCACTTGGACAATTGATATACTATGCACATTTAGGTTCTTTCCTGCTTAGTATTAATCTTATTTTGTAACCCCTCTAAGCAAAAAGTTCATCTAAATCTGCCAGCTGGCAAGGTTCAACATGTTTTCTGTGCTCAATAAATGTTAAATTACAAATCATTATAATGTTCTTTACAGGATTCTGCCTATAATCATGTGGGATCCATAAGGCATTATTTGCTATAAAAATGAACATATGATTACTTTTTTAAACAAAAATTCTACAGAAGTTTTACTCACATAGTTGAGTAACTTTTCTTTTTGAAAAGAAAAGTGTTATGAGAATCATGGTATGTGTGGAGGCAAAAATGCCTCTTACTTCCCAACCCATTTCTTAGCAGACACCACAATTCAAAAGTCAATTTAAGTTCACACATGGTTAGTCTAATAAAGTCATAATATCCAACATTTAGTATCCTGATATATCTCTCCCTCTCCCCCCCACCCCAGTTGACTGGGCCCCTGGCTTCATGAATTTACAGATATATAGCTAGTAGTTTAATAGCTTAGTAGCATGTACTGACTGCAGCTTGTTTCAGAAATAGTTCTTCAAGTTTCTTTGGAGACATCATACTCACACCCAACCCAATAATATCTAATGACTACTACACACTTCAGAGCATCAGTATGTGGTGTTTAAAATCCACAAATTTGGAAGATAAAGTAAAGTGAACCTTTGGACCACCTAAAAATCCTCAGGCCTTACTAGTTTTCTTAGCATTCATACTGATTAAGCTGATTAAGCCCTCACTTAATATAGTACCTTCATTCCTTTTTTTTTTTTTTAAAGATCTTATTTATTTATTTGTCAGAGAGAGAGAGAGAGGGAGAAGGAGATAGAGCACAAGCAGGCAGAGTGGCAGGCAGAGGCAGAGGGAGAAGCAGGCTCCCTGCTGAGCAACGAGCCTGATGTGGGACTCGATCTCAAGACCCCGGGATCATGACCTGAGCCTAAGGCAGCCGCTTAACCAACTGAGCCACCCAGGCATCCCGTTCATTCCTCATAAACTCTTTCTGTGCCCTATTAATGAGCTATCTGAGGTAGGGGTGCCTGGGTGGCTCAGTCATTAAGCCTCTGCCTTCAGCTCAGGTCCTGATCCTAGAGTCCTAAGATGGAGCTCCCTGCTCAGCAGGAAGCCTGCTTCTTCCTCTCCCACTCCCCTGCTTGTGTTCCCTCTCTCACTGTCAAATAAATAAATGAAATCTTTTAAAAAAAAGTGAGATATCTAGGGTTGTCTCACATGTACTCAAGATTCCTGTGGTGATTGCCATTTTTTAAGACATCAGAAGTATTTTTTGTTGTTGTTGAACTTGTAAACAACAACAACAACAAATCATGGATTCCTTGGAAAGTTTAATTCTTTAATCAGTATTAAAAAAATTCCTATAATCTTCTCAAGGCAATCTAAAATTCATTTCTGTGACATAGAAATACATAGTTCAATAATTAGTGTTCATGGAGCTATGCAGGCCCAGGTACTAAGAATTCTCAATGAATTTCAGGGTCGGAGTAATACTCTTTCTCCACTAGTGAAGTTCAGTTTGTTAATTTATTTATTCATCTTTCAATAAACATTCATTGAGTTTGTACTATACCCAATCCTTTATACCAGCATTTCTATTTTTATTATGGCTAGCAAACAACTTAATATGCCTTCTTCACATCTTAACCAAGACTTAAGAGCAGACAAAAATTGTCTTACTCTTTACTCAAAAAACAACTTCCAGATTGGTTTTTTTTTGAAAAAATGAAATAATGATATTAGTTTGAATTGTTGACACTAGTATCAAAACAGAGTGTTTCAAGCTTTATAAGGCATTAGAAAATGAATTTCAGTTTCTGAAATTCTCCCAATTGCGCAAATTCTAAATTCCAAATGTGTGTCATCATAGGAATTCTGACTCATGAACTATCATTTATTCTGTTGATCTGAAGATCGATTTCTTCAGAACACCACTAGTCCATTACATACATACCCAGTTGGAATTTATTTGTATAAGAAAGACTTTTGTTGATTTTATTTTAGTTAGTTCCACATGTATCAATAAACCACTAAAACTATATTGTTATTATTTTTCCTTACTTCTACCTGTAGGACATGATTCCTGGGGCTCCTCTATAAACAAAATCTGCTTTTAGTTCTTTATTTTCTTTAAAAAATGTGTGTCTAGAATATATGATATAGGTGGAGATGTGTCTGAGGTGGAGAGGCAGTGTCCAGGAATGTCTTGAAATTCCTAGAGCTCCAACGAAAACATTTTGAAAATCCCCTCCTAAAGATAACATATTGCATTATTTTACCTCCCACTACTTCAAAGAATAAAGAGGTACTTTATTTTCCTTTGGACCCATCTCTTCATAGCATTAATATTTTCCCTTTTATCCTACTTACCTACAGTTGGGTAAATGGTTACCTATTTACTAAACTCATACATCTAAGAGATTCAAGCTATTTATGAACTCCCTTATCTTTCATATTAAATAATGAATGTAAGAATAAATATTGAGGATTTATTTTCTCCTCAATATGAAAATGTCTTTGTTCCTCAAATAATTACTGAATTCTTTTCTGGACCATTTCTTGTTCCACTCAATTTTGTTTTTTTAAGTTTTGTCATGAATACACTTCCACCATAATATAGTATCTAATGCACTCTAACTGTACCATTTAAGAAACATTTTAAGTCAATTTTGGAATAAAAACAGTGAAAAAAGGAAACATATACAAGCTTTTATGCTTTAATAAAAGTACCACTGTTAACCAGATGTCCTCTTTCTTCCCATGCTGTGCTTGTAGCATTTACTTACAAATGCTAATCAGATCTACAGACTGTACCTAGAATAGTTGTGTGCATGAGCTCCAGAGTCTGATGGACAAGAGTGGGCATCACAGTTTCATCTCTTCCTAACTGCATGGACCTGAGCAGCTTATTCAACCTTTCCAGGTCTTTCTTTTCCCCCCTCATTTTCTTTTTTTTTCCCCCCCTCATTTTCTTGATGTGAAGAAGAAATAAGCTCGGTGTAGGTCTAACCCTCTGTCAGAGGCAGATTCACCTGAAGTTTTTGGAGTTAAATTGTCAGGGCTCTTTACACAGAAGTGCCCAACCCTCAGGATAAGAGCATTTTGTATTAGTGATTTTTCATATCAAGTTGTATTGGAGTGGCTATGATCATATTATTTTTAGAATGTGATACATGCTTTCTTTGAAAGGGCCCTCACATTTTATACCTTTTAGACCCCACAAAATCTAGGTCTTTCCTTTCATGAAGTAATTATTCAATAAACATTATTATTTACTATTAGAAAACTCATCCAAAATAATATATGAATTTTTCTCCTTTACTTTCTTCTCCTTTCTTCCCTTCTTTCCTGTACATATCTTAAAGACATGATTTAGCTTTGCAAGCTAACTTCCATCATAGGTTATGAGACTCAATTGTGCTACTTTCTTCTCAAAGAACATGGTATGTGAAGGTGAAAATCAGCAACTTTTTGGATAAGTAATGTACTAAGAATGTTCGATTTCAAATGTCACTGATTCTTGCATGATTCAAGTTTGTAAAGGTAGTTGAACTGACTCAACCAGTTTCTGCTTTCCCTGACTGAGGTTCTTTGACCTTCTTTCTTGAATGACAAATGAGAATAAACTGATGAGCAAATTGGTCAGAATTAATACCCTCTATTACCCAATCTTGACTCTTTAGGAACTTTCAACACCACTCTCTTACCCCCCCCCCCCACACTACAGAGGAATGCCATTTCTCAAGTCTCTATGTTTAGTCTTGCATAAGAATTTAGGTATTTATAAATAAAGCCAGTTGATATGAGTAAATAAATACATATAAAGTGTGCTTCTGAGATGAGAAAGTGGTGCTGATCCAGTGTAGAAGGGTTAGACAACATGTCCTAGAGAGGAAGATGGAGGACTGGAACAAATACTATGTTGATAAGGAGTGGTTGCATGAAACAACTTAAAGTAAGTAAATGTAGAACTTTTAAGGTCTAAAGTGAAATAGAGGAACTGAGAGAGAAAAGTCTAGATTTTGAAACTGTGAAAATGCACTTAAAAGGATTAAAACCTGAAAAAAGTAACCAAGTAGTAATTATGATATAATCATAAACCATAACACTTTGTTTTAAATGTCTACAAATTTATTAATAAATATCACATGATCACATGGTTGCCCTTTATCAGTGATCTCACATTTACTCAGAAGACAAAATTCTCTGTCTGTTGAGTCTTGGTGGCTCAGTCTGTTGAACTCTTAGTTTTGGCTTAGGTCATGATCACAGAGTCATGAGATGGAGCCCTGTGGTGGGCTCCATGCTTATCAGGATGTCTGCTTGAGATTCTCTCCCTCTCCCTCTGCCACCCCCATGCTCATGCTCTTGCTCTCTCTCTCAAATAAGTTGACAATTCTTAAAAAAAAAAAGAAGACAAAACTCTCCATTATTCCAGAAAAAAAAACAACTTTCCCTGATGCAAGGGTTAGGATCCTAATTCCACCATTTACTAGTTCTGTAATGTATAAATTAATTTAAACTACCTAGAATTTCTTCATCTGAAAACTAGTAGTGATAGTATTACTTATGTCCTAGGCTTTTTGGCTAATATTAGATAAGGTGATACATGAAATTGCTTAGTTTAGTGCGTGGCACCATACATATGATATGTCATTTATAGATCATATATATCATTTATGTGATATACAAAATTATATTAGTATATACTATATAATGTTATATATGTATTGTATTTTATATGCAATATATATTATATATGTAACATGCATATATAAAAGTAAATTTTATTTTTGCTCTCTATTGCACTGCATAACTCACTAAAGAAATGTTCCAGGTGACAGATATTGCTGTAGCAAAATAAACAGTACACATCAATGGAAATAGTAGTACAGTTCTGAAGAATTCTGGCATAGTGGTATAAAGGACCATGCAAATCCAAAACTTAATTAATCAATAGCGTTATATAAACGTTTATCTGTAGGATCTATGTACAAATGAGTATTAAACATATTTTGTGGTTTTTTTTAATCAATAGTCTTCTCAACTACCTCTTTTACTGCCTAGATTGAGATGTAGGCATATGATGTATTTTAGCACCTACATGCTTTAACTCTGTAATACTTAGCAGAAATACTTCTGCTAATACCCATGCATGAAACAAAAATCAAAATATCTTAATACCGATGTATTTACAATTACTTGATGGAAGATGATTTTAGAGTAAATTGTTTACTTTCACAAACTTCTGCTATAGTCATGTAGTGCCATTGTCCACCTCTCAACCTCACCTTGACCAAGGATCTATTGTTAGCATCAAAGAACCCAGCCTCAATGAAGGTGCAGGATAATCTTCTCTGTGTAAATGGGTCACAAGTCAAAGTTTAACTTATTCCTGAAAACATTTAATTTTATAGATTAAGGATAGGCCCAAATTATTATATGTGTCAGTTAGTGTCCAAATTATGTGTGTCAATTATGATATGTATTTGTGTGAGTGGTTCTAAGAAATCCCAGACACAGCATTAGCCTACCAAATTCCTTTGATGGAATGTTTATGGTTCTTTTTCAGCTCAAGCATTGACTAAACAAAAATTTCTCTCCTCTGGAAATGCAGAGAACATATCTTCGGAATACAGTAAATATGTATAAGAAACTTTGTTTCAAAATAACCCTTTAAGTATGGACAGCTTGCATAAGAATAATTTATTTAAAAGATTTTATTTATTTGTTTGTTTGTTTGTTTGTTTATTTATTTATTTGAGAGAGAGAGAGAGAGAGAGATGGAGAGAGTGATAACATGAGCAGGGTGAGGGAGAGCGGGAGAAGCAGACTCCCTACTGAACAAGGCTCCCAATACGGGGGTCGATCCTGGGACTCCAGGATCATGACCTGAGCCAAAGGCAGACACTTAACCAACTGAGCCACCCACGAATAAGAATCTTTTCTATTTAACACTTTTTAATGAAATTAATAGGCATCTCTCATAAAGTATATATATATATATATATTTTTTTTTAGTTTGCAAAATTGCATCTAATTTTCAATGCAGTATTTCATATATATCAAGACAAACTCAACATTTTGATGTTAGATGAGAATGAAGCTGTACAAAAATAGAGAAAGGCATCCAAGAACTGATGTAAAGTGCACTAGAATAAATCTGTTTTAGCTGTTCAGAGAACCCCAAGGTAATGGCTTCCTCCCTAACCCGATCTTAATGTCTCAGTGCAACAGCTATTTAAGCTGAACCATAGGCCCTTATCTCAGCTTTCCAGATGGGCCCTTTAGGTGCTTCTTTGACCCTCAAAAGGGTAATTGCTTAACATTTGAGGGAGGGTGGCATATGTGGTAACAAGAAGTTGAAAAGAATAATTTAAGAAGGAATAATAGGATCTGGATTTTAATAATTCATAAGACTCCTTAACAGGCAAGATTTAATTACATCTTTATCAGCTGTCCCTTTCAAATTTGAGGGCCTCACAACAATAAATAGCCTAACATTTTTAACTCCAACATACTGCGGACACGTTATTTGAAAATGCATTTCATGCTCTTTTTGCTAAAATTATGTAAGCCAAAATGAATCCTCAGATGTTACAGGATAACATTAAGATGGAAACTTTTTTGACAGTGGGTTTTTAATTAAAGCAAATGATTGAATTTCATGTCTCTTCTATTATGTATATAGATATATATAAAAAAAGTCTTACAAAGCATAATTAAACAATTTGCTGTAAACTAGACCATCCACAATAGCACACTGTTGACTGACTTCTGTACAAACTATGTTCCAAACAATTTGCATTCTAAACATATTTAGAATAAAAATCTTCCACTCTGTTGCTTTGGCAACACAGATTATATCTGAAGTAGATGCATGAGATTTACTCCATTTCCTTTTATATATACCTTGGAGAAAGACCTGAGAAATTATTGGTGTTGACACCTTGCATTCTGCACTGTGCTGTTAGAGTAGAGGCTATGTTTTATTCAATTCTTTGATTTTAGCACTTCTCAGAGGACATGGGATATAGGGTATTTACTCAATCAATATCTTCCACTGGGTAACAAAAACTGAAATTCTTGTACCCAAACCCAAACCAACTTCAATAATTATCTCAGATTATTCCTCTATATGCTAAAACACTTGTTTGAAAATGAAATTAATGTATTGATTGTCTGGTCTACAAAGTACTGAATCATTGATATAAATGACGTTGTCTCAGTGCCATCAAAGTAACTGATTATTTTGGCATCATTAGATGTTTTTGGAAAAGGTTATGAAATTAGATCCCTTTTCTTTCAAGGTTGTGTATGAGTGGGTGTGTATATGAACACTGGGTTATTTGCAGTGTGACCAAACAATCATGAGTAAGTGTCCCAATATTGTTCCATTTCTTTTTATATTGTTAACTTTTGGTCCTTTTAATTTTATTTCATGCTAATCACCAGACAAGATTTGTTGGTGTGTATAAAAAATTGTATCTTTTAGGAATATATTGGCTATAGAAACAGAAAACCCAATTCAAAGTGCCTTGAACAATGAAAACATCATCATCACCACCACCACCATTATTTATCTCACTGAAAAGAAGACAAGAAGTAAGGCAAGCTATTGCCCTGGTTTAATCGGGTTTAATGATGTCATCAAGAATACAAATTTTGATTCCCCTTTCTCTGTTCTGTCATCCTTAATGTGTCAAATATTTGCCTTTCATTGTTCATTCTTCTAAGGATTACAAATGGCTCCTAGGTATCATTTCCTAGGACAGCGATCTCCAGAAAAAGAAGAGTTTTACTTCTTTTAGTTTTTCTGAAAAATAAAGAAATGGATCTTCAAAGACCCCAAGGAAAATTCTCCTTCTATCTCAATAGCCACAGTTGGAATTCCTGCCCAATTCTAAAACAGTCACAGGTAAGGAAAATGGGACTGCCTTAAGTGGTCTAGGTGGATTCGGATCTCACCTCTGGGTCTGTAAATAGGCAGACACTTAACTGCTAATCCCATGAAACCACAGCTTCATGATAAGTGGATGATATTAGTAAACCAGAATGGGAAATGATTGTTAGGCAAAACAACATGCTGATAAAAGGATATAAAGACTTTTCAAATCTATTTAGTAATGAGTTTCTCCAATTCACCCATGTATTTAGACTTATTTTGTGGTCATTTCTACTTCTATATCCTGTGAGAATAGGCTCTGAAAAAAATGTAATTGTAAATAATAGTATCTGTATTTGACATTACTACTGCTCCAGGTATTGTGATGTTTTTCATCTTGTAAACATTGTGTTGAAAATTTGTATTTGTCTTAAGAATTTGCTTTGACCCCATTTAAATCTTGAAATTTCATCTCCCTTCAATAGCTTTTATTACTCACCTACTGTTATTTAAAACCATTTATAGTGACCTCAATCTCCATTCCTATATTGATATTATATTAACCGAACAAAGATCCTTCAGTATTAAAATTTAACACAACATTGTTTTCTAAAATGTCAGGAAAATGAGTAGTAAGTTATTAATTTTAAGAATTCTTCCATAAAGAAAAACTTAATATCTGTTATAATCCAAAATGATTGAACAATTTCTGAAATAATAGCTTATGCTCATTTTGATAGCTTGCTTTTTTCATGATCAAGCATATTTGTGTTTTCAATTTCATGTGGTACTTATATATTTCAAGTTTGCATTATTGTAATTTATTTATCTTTTATTTTTTTCCACAAAAAGCAAAAATTGGATAGCAAAGCCCTTTAGAGGACTACCCAATTAAGGCAAAAGTAGTCAACTTTATTGATAGAATTGTGCTCCTCCAAAAGACCAAAACATAATCAAAACAAAGACAAATAAAAAACAAAGGATAATTAAAAATATTAAAAAAATATAACTTATCAGGGACCATTAGCAGTAGCAGTATTATTTCTTTATTTAGTTTAGGTTCTGGGATTTCTATCATGGCAAATTGAAATATTTCCTTAGGGCAATGTCTAGTTCACTAGGATAACAATATTGAAATCCTAAACACATTTATATTGTCACTCTTGAAATGTTAATGCAGGAAAAAAGTAGAGCAGTTTCTTATGAATCACAATAATGAGCCAACCTTTCCCGGTATGTTCAGACTAAAAACAAAACAGAACTAAAACTAAAACAAAACAAAAAAACCCACAAAAACCCACATTATTATTAAAAGTAGGATTCTATTTCATAACTGTTTTTTAGAAACTAAGGAGAGATTTTATTCATTATTATTCAAACAATTGCCTAGACTGTTTATATTAAGTGAAGAGCTACAGAGAAGAAAATGATGTCTGAAGCCAAATTGTGTGCCCTCAGGATTCTGCCTGTTCAGCTCATAAGGGGATTCCCTGAGTATAGTTCATGCATTGCATTACCACTAGTAATGCCACTGGTAGTAACAAAGCACTGAAGTGTGAGATGCAGAGGTGATCCAAATACTCACCAGATTCTCCTGGGTCTTTTTGTGTCATGCATTCAAAAAAAAGGGAAAGAGAGAGAGAGTGAGAGAGAGCGAGAGAGCATTTTGGAGCAGAGCAATTTTCAATATTGTCTGCTGCTATTGGTATCCCTACTTAGTGTCAGTGAGGCAAAGCTGGTTTCAAACCCAGGAGCTGAAGTAAAAGTAATTACTTCCCAGCAAACTGTGTCCTTTGACCTTAAAGAAAGATATATTCCCCACCCTTCTTTCTGTTGAAAGGCATACATTTCAAAGCTCTTCCCTTTTATTCATATGATAATAATAAATACTTGGCATGAGATTTTGAAATACTGCAATAAAACAAATATTCTTGTTCTTTCAGATTTCTCACCCCTACTGACTGATTTGTAGGAATTGAATTTTTATCAAAGTCCTTTTTTCTCTTTAGGTTTTGATTTCTTTCTCCTTTCCTGAAAGTTCCTCTATGGATGATTTCCCTTTTCCTTTTTACTTTCTTGCCTCATCCTGGTAGATATGAGTTACCTGAATAAGAAACGAGAGAGTGTCAGAATAGTGACTAAAAGTATTTGCAGAGTGGGCTTGAAAAAAGCATAGAAGACACTAGAGAATCCCTTTCTGGAGAAATAAAAGAACTAAAATCTAACCAACTCAAAATCTAAAAGGAGATGAGATGCAATAAAAAAAAAAAAATGGAGGCTCTAACTGCTAGGATAAGTGAGGCAGAAGAAAGAATTAGTCATTTAGAAGATAAAACGGAGAATAAAGAAGCTGAGAGCAACAGAGATAAACAGCTATTGGATCATAGACGGGAGAATTTGAGAGATAAGTGATACCATAAAGGGAAACAATATTAAAATAATTGGGATCCCAGAAGAAGAGGAAAGAGAGAGGCAGAAGGTATATTAGAGCAAACTATAGTGGAAAACTTCCCTAATCTGGGGAGGGAAACAGTCATCCAAGTCCAGGAAGCACAGAGAACCCCTCTCAAAATCAGCAAAAATAGGTCAAAACCCTGACATATAATAGCGAAACTTGCAAATCTCAGAGACAAAGAGAAAATCCCGAAAGTAACTGAGGACAAGAGGTCTGTAACCTACAAGGGTAGAAATATTGGCAGCAGGCTTATTCACAGAGACCTGGCAGGCCAGAAAGGACTGGCATGATATATTGAGGGTACTAAATGAGAAAAATATACAGCCAAGAATACTATATCCAGCTAGGGTGTATTCAAAATAGAAGGAGTTATAAAAACCTTCCAGGACAAACAGAAACTAAAAGAATTTTTGTTATCACCAAACCAGTCCTATAAGGAATATTGAAGGGGATCCTCTAAGCAAAGAAATATTAAAGGGGATACTCTAAGAAATATTAAAGGGGATCCTCTAGGCAAAGAGAGAGCCCAAAAGTAACCTAGACCAGAAAGGAACAGAGACAATATACAGAAACAATGACCTCATTGTTTGAGGTAATACAATGGCACTAAATTAATTTCTTTCAATAGTTACTCTGAATGGAAATTGGCTAACTGCCCCAATCAAAAGACACAGAGTATCAGATTGGATAAAAAAGCAGGACCCATTGATATGCTCTCTACAAGGGACTCATTTTCACCCAAAGATACTACCAGATTTAAAGTGAGGGAGTGGAAAACGATTTATTCATATTCAAATATGGATATTTGATATCCATACTAATGGATATCAAAAGAAAGCTGGGGTGACAATCATTATATCAGACAAGTTAGATTTTAAACCAAAGACTGTAATAAGAGTTGAGGAAGGACACTATATCATAATTAAAGGGTCTATCCAACAAGAAAATGTAACAATTGTAAGTACTTATGCCCCTAACATGGGAGCAGCCAATTATTTAAGCCAATTAATAACAAAATTAAACACATTGATAATAATACAATAAGAGTGGGGGATTTTAAAACCCACCTCACTGCAATGGACAAAATCATCTAAGCAGAAGATCAACAAGGAAATAAGGGCTTTGAATGACACACTGGACCAGATGGACATCACAGATATATTCAGAAATTTCATCCTAAAAGAACAGAATAGACATTCTTCTTGAGTGCATATTGAACATTCTCCAAAATAAATCACACCTGGGTCAAAAATCAGGTTTCAACCAGTACCAAAAATTGGGATCATTCCCTGCATATTTTTGTACCACAATGCTTTGAAACTAGAACTCAGAGTTTGAAGAAAGAGGAAAAAGTTGGAAAGTTGGAAAAAACTCAAATACATGGAGGCTAAAGAGCATCCTACTAAAGAATGAATGGGTCAACCAGGAAATTAAGAATTTAAAAAAAATCAGGGCACAAATGGAAATAAAAACACAACTGTTCAAAACCTTTGAGGTACAGCAAAGGTGGTCCTAACAGGGAAGTATATAGCAATACAAGCATTTCTCAAGAAACAAGAAAGGTCTCAAATACACAACCTAACCTTACACTTAAAGGAGATGGAGAAAGACCAGCAAATAATGCATAAACCCAGCAGGAGAAGAGAAATAATAAATATCAGAGCAGATATCGATGAAATAGAAACTAAAAGAACAGTAGAACAGATGAACAAAACTAGGAGCTGGTTCTTTGAGAGGATTAATAATATTGATAAACTCCTTGCCAGATTTATCAAAAAGAAAAGAGAAAGGACCCAATAAAATCATGAATGAAAGAGGTGAGATCACAACAAACTCCAAAGAAATACAAACAATTATAAGAACATATTATGAACTATGTGTGAACAACTATATGTGAACAAGTTAGACAATCTGGAAGAAGAAATAGATGCATTCCTAGAGAGTTACAAGCTACCAAAACTGAAACAGGAAGAAATAGAAAACTAAACAGACCCATAACCAGCAAGGAAGTTGAAGCAGTAATCAAAAATCTCCCAATAAACAAGAGCCCAGAGCTGAATGGCTTCCCAGGGAAATTCTACCAAACATTTAAATAAGAAATAACACCTATTCTTCTGAAGCTGTTTCAAAAAATAGAAATGGGAGAAAACTTCCAAACACTATGAGGCAGCATTACTTTGATCCCAAACCCAAGCAAAGACTCCACCAAAAAGGAGAATTACAGACCAATATCCCTGATGATCATAGATGCAAAAATTCTCACCAAAATACTAACCAATAGGATCCACTGAAAGGATTAATCACCATGAGCAAGTGGGATTTATTCCTGGGCTGCAAGAGTGGTTCAACATATGCAAATCAATCAGTGTGATATACTACATAAATAAAAAGGAAGAACAAGAACCATATGAACCTCTTAATAGATGCTGAAAAAGCATTTGACAAAGTACAGCATATTATCTTGATTAAAACTCTCACAGTGTAGGGATAGAGGGAACATACCTCAATATCAAAAAAGCCATATATGAAAAGCCCACAGTGAGTATCATTCTCAATGGGGAAAAACTGACAGCTTTCCCCCCAAAGTCAGGAACATAGCAGGGATGTCCACTATCACCACTGCTGTTCCACATGGTACTAAAAGTTCTAGCCTCAGCAATCAGACAACAAAAAGAAATAAAAGGCATCCAAATCAGTAAAGAAGTCAAACTCTCACTTCACAGATGACATGATACTCTATATAGAAACCCAAAAGACTCCACCCCAGAATTGCTAGAACTCATACAGGAATTCAGCAAAGTGGCAGGATATAAAATCAATGCACAAGAGTCAGTTGCATTTCTTCACACTAACAATGAGACAGAAGAAAGAGAAAACAATGAATCTATCCCATTTATAATTGCACCGAAACCCCTAAGATACTTAGGAATAAACCTAAGCAAAGAGGTAAAGGATCTGTACTCAAAAAACTGTAGAACACTCATGAAAGAAATTGAGGACACACAAAGAAATGGAAAAAAGTTTCATGCTCATGGATTGGAAGAAAAAATTTTGTGAAAATGTCTATGATTCCTAGAGCAATCTGCCCATTCAATGCAATATATATCAAAATACCATCAATATTTTTCACAGAACTGGAACAAAAGTCCTAAAATCTGTCTGGAACCAGAAAAGACCTGAATAGCTAGAGGAATGTTGAAAAGGAAAACCAAAACTGGTGGCATCACAATTCTGGACTTCAAGCTCTATTACAAAGCTGTAATCATCAAGATAGTATGGTACTAGCAGAAAAACAGACACATAGGTCAATAGAACAGAATAGAGAATCCAGAATTGGACCCTCAGTTCTATGGTCAACTAATCCTTGACAAAGCTGGAAAGAATATCCAATGGAAAAAGGACAGTCTTTTCAAGAAATACTGTTGGGAAAATTGGACAGCCACATGCAGAAGAATGAAACTGGACCATTCTATAACACCATACACAAAAATAGACTCAAAATGGATGAAAGACCTAAATGTGAGGCAGGAATCCATCAAAATCCTAGAGGAGAACACAGGCAGCAACTTCTTTGACCTCAGCTACAGCAACTCCTTACTACACATGTCTCCAAAGGCAAGGGAAACAAAGGCAAAAATGAACGTTGGGACTTCATCAAGATAAAAAGTTTTTGCACAGCAAAGGAAATAGTTGACAAAACCAAAAGACAACTGACAGGATGGGAGAAGATATTTGCAAATGACCTAAAAGATAAAGGGTTAATTTCCAAAATCTATAAAGGACTTATCAAACTCAACATCCAAAGAACAAATAATCTTTGTTATTGTTATTTTTTTTTTCACCTTTCCGTTCTTTTATTTTTGTAGTAAACTCTCTGGAGGTGAGGGGTGTGGGGAGGGGGCCCTCCTGGGTGGGGGCTGGGGGCGGGGTTATTGCTCTGAGCCCCCTGTCCCAGGGGGCCTGTGTGGGGTGGGGGTCAGGACTGGGGCCGGCACAAGGGGAGACACAGCCGCACAAACACACAGGTCACAGCATGGGGGGCGGGCGGGCAGGAGAGGCTGGGCGCCATATTGCACTTTGGGAGTGGAGCTGGGCGGGGACCCCCCTCAAACTGGAGAAATGGGCAGAAGACATGAACAGTCTTCTCCAAAGAAGACATATAAGTGACCAATAGACACATGAAAAAATGTTCAACATCACTTGACATCAGGGAAATAAAAATCAAAACTACAAGGAAATAACACCTCACATCTGTCAGAATAGCTAAAACTAATGCAGGAAATGACAGATGGTGAGGATGCAGAGAAAAGGGAATATTTCTATACTGTTGGTTGGAATGCAAGCTGGTACAGCCACTCTGGAAAACAGTATGGAGGTTCCTCAAAAAGTTGAAAATAGAGCTACCCTATGACCCAGCAATTGCAGTATGTAGTATTTACCCCAAAGATACAAATGTAGTGATCCAAAGGGGCATTTGCACCCCAATGTGTAGCAGAATGACCACAATAGCTAAACTATGGAAAGAGACCAGATGTCCATCAATAGACGAATGGATAAAGAAGATAAATATATATAAAGATATATATATATCTCACATCTATATATGGAAAACTCACTCAGCCATCAAAAAATGACATCTTGCCATCTGCAAAAATGTGGATGAAACTAGAGGATATTATTCTAAGTGATATAAGTCAATCAGAGAAAGACAATTATCATATGATCTCACTGATTTTAAGAAACAAGGCAGAAGATCATAGGGGAAGAGAGGAAAAAATAAAACAATACAAAACTACATAGGGAGGCAAACCATAATAGACTCTTAATCATAGGCAACAAACTAAGGGTTGCTGGAAGGGAGGGGTTTGAGGGTTGGGGTAACTGGGTGATAGACATTAAAGACATTACATCATGCCCTGGGTGTTATGTAAGAATGATGAATCACTGACCTTTACCTCTGAAACCAATAATAAGTTATATGTTAATTAATTAAATTTAAATTAAAGAAATTAATTGCAGAAAATCTTAAAAAAGAAAAAACAATACATTTTAAAACCTGAAGTTCTTTACAACAAATCAATTTATTGTTTATAAATTCCTTTTGGATTTGGTAACATAGAAGACCAAACATTTGCAAAAGCTAATGGCATATTCAAAAAAGAATAACAAATAATAAAGCAAATAAATAACAAAAGAATAAAAAATAAAGTGTGTTAAATGCAAAGCCATATAGAAACATTCTAAATGAGGAGAAACTCAAAGTAGTTTTTGAGATAATTGAAGTCCAAAATACTTTTGTCAATTATCTTGACACTGCATATAAAAATGTGATTCTAAATTATTTGAATAATTGACTTTGTTCTACAATTTCCTTGAAATTATGATTACAGATGGAATTGATGCATGGATCAAGTGCTGTATCCATTTTAATGAAAGGAAAATAACCATGCTCATGCATAAAATAGCCTTATATTACCAAAAAAGGACTCAAAGAGAGGGGGGAAAAGGAGCTACGCTGTTACTTCTAGCATGAAAATAGGCATGGTTGCAAAGCTATATGGTTCTCTCATTTCCATTCTTCCACCTTTCACTTATTTTCATCCACTATACCACCACCCAATGGCTCAGATGAGGAAATAGAAGGCTAAATATTTACAACCATTCAGAATGAAATGGATTTTAAAAAATACCCCAAGTATTGCAAAACTTTTTCTCTTGCTTTTCTACCTCAAAACAGAAAATATGAGCTCCCTTTGAGAACAAAGAACATATTGTTCTCCTAATAGTAGGAGTACTTTCAATAGTACATGTGATTTGAATAATTTTTTTCTATATATTGATGGATATTTCCTGGGTGGAGATGATGATCTGTACATATTAGATGAGCTAGTGGGACTGATATCCTCATTAAAATTGCTTAAATATTTCACTCTTTTCCTTCAAATTTTAGTATTGGGGGAATTCTATCTCTCTTTCCTGCCTGAGTTCTTCTGAATCAAATATGACAGAATACAACAGAATCATTAGTTAAGAAAAGAGGAAAAATATTACCTTTGCTTCTCACTAAGACTGGATAGCAGGACACAGCTAAGTGTGTCAGCTAAATCAGATATACTAATTCTTTGGGCCCCATTGTTGGATTACCTACCTAAAAAGGTGTTTGAGATTGTAGGCACAGCACCTAGTCATTGCTTTCCACTCACTGATGTGGACAGGGGAGGAGGAAAAGATCAATTCCCAAGGCTCAAGATGTTAGGTTAGGTATTGATTCCATCTGTGATATTGCCACCATTTATAATAAGAACTAAATATTTGTAAATTGACTCTATTCTTGGCAAAGTCTCTGAAAAACCCTTGGAATTTCATAAGTGATGAGAGTGATAAGATGTCTTATGTTAATGAGGTGTTTTGGACCGCACCTACAGATGGAGCTGGTTGCTGTGATTAAAGGGTTGGAACTTTCAGTCCAACCCTTGACATCTGGGGAGGGTAGAAGGTAGGGAGGTTGAATCAATAGGCAATGGTCAGTGTTTCAGTCAGTCATGACCATATAATAAAACCTCCAGGGGCGCCTGGGTGGCTCAGTCGTTAGGCGCCTGCCTTCGGCTCAGGTCACGATCCCAGCGTCCTGGGATCGAGCCCCGCATCGGGCTCCCTGCACGGCAGGAAGCCTGCTTCTCCCGCTACCATCCCCTCTGCTTGTGTTCCCTCTCTCACTGTGTTTCTCTCTGTCAAATAAATAAAATCTTTAAAAAAAAAAAAAAAACCCTCCATAAAACCCCAAAAGGACAAGGTTCAGAGACCTTCCAGGTTGTTCAACACATGGAGGTGCTGGGAGGGTGGTGTGCCTGGGGACAGGGCATGGAAGCTCCTTGCCCTTTCCCATACCTTCCCCTTTGCATCTCTTCCATCTGGATGTTTATCTGTATCCTTTTTCATATCCTTTAATAAACTGGTAAGCATAAGTATTACTCTGGGGTTTTTTTAGCTGCTCTAGCAAATTAAGTGAACCTGAAGAGGGAGTTGTTGGAACCTCTGATCTAGAGCAGGCCAGTCAGAAGCATTGGTGATAACCTGGGCTTGAAACTGGCATCTGATGTGTGTGTGAGGTTGGAGAGGCAGTGTTACAGGACTGAGCCCTTAACCTGAGGGTAGATATGCTGGAATTGAATTAAGTTATAGGACAACCTGCTGGTGTCACAGAGAATTGCTTGACATGAGGAAAACCTCTACACATTTGGTGACCATAAGTATCAGAAGTGAAATGTTCTTTGTGAATAGTAATGGAGCCACTTGGGAAAGAAACACACATTAGCAAAGAATGGGTTTTTTTTTCCTACAGAGAGAAAGGAAAAAATTGTGAGTTTTTTTTCTTAACACCATCCAAATGAATAAAATGGATCAATAATGGTCATTTATTATACCTCATTTTTGGGGAAAATGGTGCAGCAGTGTACAGAACACCATTCTTCATGATAACAAGAGAAAGTAGAGCTGAATCTAATTTCTAGTGGCCCTCTTTGAGATACTATAAGACAGAAGCAAGCTTCCGTCCAACCTGGCACATTAAAAGCAGAGAGACAATAGGAAGATTACTGTATGAGCTTTTTAAAGGACATGTCCTCCCAAAGCAAGGAATATCTGGCTAATGAGAGCTGTGCACCTTATTTAGCAGAAGATAGTTATTTTACTGTATCCTAATGTTAATGAATAAGATAGGAAATTATAGAATCCTGGTGTTAGGAAGCAAAATAGCTCGTCTATTTCCATGTAAAGAATGATGTAAGGAAAAAGAAGTAAATGTACTTTAAAAATAAGGAAAAATTGAGAGTATCATAGGCAGTCTACTGAAGAATAAGCACTAAACTAAATTTAGAATACTGTTATCATCCTTATTTAAGACATAAATGGAACAAGAACACAAATTTGGAAAACATTTTTTTGTTGTTTCGAGTTTCAAAGAGGGCTTGAATATAATTATCAGTATATTACCAACTTGTTAAAAAAAACACACTCCCAAATATGGAGGTATGTTGAAGATGCTACAAAGTCTTCATTAAAATAAGAAATGTATAAATAACTCAATGAAAAATAATGATAGTTTATAATGATCAGTGCAGTTTAAAGACCAAAAGTTTATTAAGATCAACTCTAGGGGGCATCTGGATGGCACAGTCAGTTAAACTGCTGACTCTTGGTTTCAGTTCAGATCATGATCTCAGGGTTGTGAGATCAAGCCCTGCATCAGGCTCTGCACTCAGCATGATTCTTTCTCCCTCTACCCCTCCCGCTCATTCTCTCTCTCTATCTCAAATAAATAAATAAATCTTTAAAAAAGAAAAAGAATCAACTATAGGAAGACAAATCCCTAATTAAAGTGTATGTATGTATGTGTGTGTGTGTATATACATATGGTATATACACATACATGGCACATACATGGCACACATATACATATATGTATATGCATACATGAATTAGTATTAGAACTATAAGAAACCATAATAAGATAATTTAATTCCCTCTTTTTACAAGAGAGAACTACACTCCCCACCCTCACAAAATAATCTTGTAACTAGCTCAGTATCACCATCTGTGTTTTCTTCAGCATCTTTCACTAATTTTTTTTATCTTCTTTGGTTCTTTCTGAGTTCAGCAATTGGGATAAAATGGTCCCCTCTTCATTCATCCCATAAATTATAAGGAGGGAAAGACCAAAGGAATATTTCTTCACACAGAGGTTACAGTCAAAATCAAATAGGTCCAATGGAAAACTACTCTTTAGGAAGTAAATTCAGTAAGACATATTTCCATATGGTTTAATAGTTTAAAAAACATGCCAATGTTGAATTGAATCAGTCCAGAGCATTTTTGGTATAGAGACAGGCCCAAAGGATGGAAACTCTTTTATTTGCCAGAGATAGACAGGGATAACTTAAATACACTTTGAGTAAAAGTGTTCAGTAAATATTTGTGGAAAAAAGAGAAAGAGAGGGAGAGAGAGAGAGAGAGATTGATTTAGACCTGAGACAGAGACATTAAAACAGATAGAATAGAAATATTTAAATATAATCTGATGCTTAAACTCAGAGGAGAAAAAATACATTTGGTCAGCAGCCAGATTCCCCACCTTGAACCGTAAACATTTACAATGCACTAGAGATTAAGAAGTTCCTATAAATATTATGTCAGCCTTTCTCTCTCATTGTCTGTTATTAGAAATGGACCTACCACTGTGTGAAGACATCTGGAATACTCCTAGCATATGCTATTGTAACCA
This sequence comes from Procyon lotor, assembly GCA_028646535.1. Classification (NCBI taxonomy): domain Eukaryota; kingdom Metazoa; phylum Chordata; class Mammalia; order Carnivora; family Procyonidae; genus Procyon; species Procyon lotor. Next base: position 122,689,047 of record CM053606.1, on the reverse strand, counting down.
TTATGGCATTTAACAGCTGTCAAAGGAGGAGGCACATTGCAAACATCCTGGTAGGAAACTTGGAAGTAGACTTGGCCTCTACGGTGAAGGAATTAGAAGCCCATTGTGGGCTGATTGCCATACAGACTGTCTTGTGAGAATTTCTGGATCTCTTTTGTGCTGCACTGTAACAGTCTTCTGGTTTTGTGAAAAAAAAAAAAATCTGATTTCAGTGAATATCTATAATGGAAAAGTTTAGGGGACTAGAATATTCAGAACGTCAAACCTTCCCTCATGGTGCTTTTGTCCTGTGGTGTGATACACTATGGATTCATGGTTTATGTTTGTTGAACCTCCGAGTGTGGGGTGGTCATGAGTTTCTGAGCCAGAGTTAACATTTAGGATTACTATAACCTGATTAAAATGTGCATGGGTGGCTGATTTCAAACACAAGTGTGGACTCTTCAGAAAAAAAAATATGTTTTGAAGGAGAGAGATCAAGCAAGCAGACAAAAACTTTTCGGGCTTGTTTTTTTGTTTTTTTGGGTTTTTTTTAGATTTCATGATGCATTTGAATATAAATCTATCTCAACAGGAAATTCTAGAGTAGTTAGAATAATAAACAGCTGATAAACCTAAACATATGAGGCTGAGAAGCACTGCATAAGAACCTAGGTTATGATTATGTTTCCTTGTTTTGCTTCCTATTCCCAGGTTGAAGTTGTTTGTGTGGTGTATGATTTCAGGCAGTTTTCATTACATTGCACATCTTGATAAATATTAGATGGGTTTTATAGCATCCCACAGTGCATGCTGATCCCGTGGGTCACATAGCCTCAGTCTCTTCAGGAGTGAAAAGTCCCTTATTGTCACCACGTATCACCCAAATTCCCAGAACTGAATGAAATGGTACAATCTGCTTTTTCCCTCAGGATTTACTAACAGTTTCTGCAAAGTGCTGTAAATCTTATTAATTTTCTCTGATTTGGGTAAATGTTATAATATTCAGACACCAAGCTTTGGAAAATATTTCTTGTGTCTCATAAATGTTTCCTGGCTCATATAAACAGAGAGATAGCTTGAAGTAAAAGTTGAAGATTTTTATTGTTAGATTTATAAGTGTGTACTATAAAAATAAAATTTCAAAATCTATAATCTTCAAATTTTTCAATTTTCTCTCCCCTCCTGTACCTAAAACTCTCTAAAACTACAAACACCCCTACACACACACATACATATTCACTCATAGCATACATTATATGTATACCCAGTCCTATATATTTGTGCTAATGTGAGAGAAGCCAAATAAAGGCTCTTCTACAGTTATATAGAATGTTGAAAGAAGTTTAATTCATCTCTTTGACATGTGCAATCTAAGTGAAGAAAGAAGATTCAAGAACTTGATGGATTGGTATATTTAATGTATACAATTGGAACAATTTTCTTGTAATTTGAATGGACCCAACAAAACTCAGAAGAATAAATGAAAGTGACTAAAATCAATCTATCGATTTTAATTTAACTGTTCCTCACACTTGAGTAGGTGATTACTTAAAGGCCAATGAAAATTATATAGACATTTCTAAAACAAATAAAAAGTAACCATAGGCACCAAAATATTTTGAGTGAGCACATGTGAAAATACTTATTAGAAAGAAAGGAGAAGCAAGTGGAAATATATCATTCGATGCAATGTACTAAACTTTTTCCAGGGAAGGGTCCTTGCTTAACAATTAGATGTCAAAAAATGCACAATCCTAACCTGAATATGGTCATGGCAGAATTGTGCTGACCTGCCAGATGTTTCCACATCTGTGGTACATCTGTTTAAACAGAACTATTGGAGAGGATACAAAGACTAAGACTCCAGTAAAATATAAATTCTTTTATAGGTGTATGCTCTGTCATCAAAGCAATTTAATATTCCAATTTATTGAAAATCCCTAATTCAATGTTTCTGTGAAGAATAATTTATTTTGAAGACATAACAGTGCTCCATTTTTTTTTTAAATTTTTCCCCCAAATATGTTTATTTTATTTTTTCAATGTTACAAGATTTATTGTTCATGCACCACACCCAGTGCTCCATGCAATACGTGCCCTCCTTAATACCCATCACCAGGCTCGCCCAACCCCCTAACCCCACACCTCCTAAACCCTCAGTTTGTTGCTCAGAGTCCACAGTCTCTCATGGTTCATCTCCCCCTCTGATTTCCCCCACCTTCATCTTTCCCTTCCTTCTCACAATGCCCTCCGTGTTTTTCTTTATGCTCAGCATATGAGACCATAAGGTAATTGGCTCCATTTTTAAAAAATCAAAATTAGGTCATATTTTACAAATTTAAAAACAAATAGATTGCTTTTTAAAATATATACATTATTGAATTGAGTGAGGTAGCCAGAACTATGGGTATTATTTTGCTTCTGGTTTGCTAGTTTTTATGTGGTTATATATATTTTAACACTGGACAGTATGGTGGGTATCATGTTAAGAAGTATAGTAATTCTGGAAACCTCCGTGAATATCATTTTTGCAAAACTCCCTTTTATTCTTTGAAAATTGTAAACCCTCCTTCTAGTAAAATGCAAAAAAAAAAAAAAAAAAAGCACACATAAATGTTAACACTGCTTATCATTAGCCATGAACTCATTTATTCCATAAAGATTATGCATGTACAAACTCCAAATAAATTGTTCATAAATCTTAAGAGTATGGGTCTGAGTCTTACATTCAGCTAACATTTATGCAGGTATTACTGATCACTTATTAATTGACAGATCTTGAGGTTAAGGCTCCAGAGCCTATGTACACACCACTTAATTAAGTATGATACTATTTGAATCTTCGTTTTGGCTGCTTCTTGAAATCACTCTGAATTTGAGTCAAATCTGTCTGTCAGTCAATTATCATTTTATTTTCTAGCTGTCCCATGAAGATCATGATTAAAATGAAGACTTTAGCTAATCTTTAGGGAGCCTATGGGGTCAGGATTCAAATGTATTTTGCATTCTTGTCATCATGACTTACATTTTTAAAAAGATAGCTTTAATTTTTTAATACTAGTGAGAGCGACTTAACATGGATATTTTCCAAAAAAAATTGACTTAAAATAATATGATTCCATATTTATTAAATCCTAGAAGTAATATACAGGTTTGATTCTACCTATCTTAATTCTTTAATGTTGTACTTATTCAAGAAATATACCATAGCTGAAAGTATTCCTAATTAGTATATTATGATCACAAAATAACTATATCCTTTTGATTTGCATTAGCATTTGCTAAGTTAAATTGCTTGGAACTAATATCTTTATGAAGGCAGCCATAGCAAGGCACCCACTTCTTTCTTTTTTTAAGGCAAAAGACTACTGTATTTTCTCCAACTTGTAACTTATACAGTAGCAATCCTGTAAACTTGATAGTGAATTTCTGTAATGACCTAGGAACTCTTGCTTGCAGACTCATGGCTTTGTGCCCAACTTCAAATTGCTGTTTTCATAATAGCTCTTGGGAAAAACTTCTTTTAAAACTCTTTAAGTGTTGCTTAGATTATTTCAAGCTTTCTTTCTTGTTACTGTTTAGTTGTTTTGTCCCTGAGCAGTTCAGGGAATTCATTATTTTTTTTGGATCCTCCTGTTTCTGTGAATTTAAATGTTTATTTTATTTTCCCCAGTCTATTTACAAACCTATCTATGTATATTTAATTAATCGTTTCTTATGCTATTCAGTTTATCTGTTTTCTAAAATTCTTAATTATATTATTTTGGTATATTTATTTTCCGGGTTATCTCTTCTAACCATTAATTCTTTGACTAGAACCAACATAGACTGCTGGCCAAGGATACAGAAGTATAAAGCATATATAATGCTTAAAAAGTAAAAGTCTTCAAAATAAGCAAGTGATATTATAATATTTTAGAAAAACATAATTCTGGTTACCATGCAAAAATATTCCAAGTGAATTAAGAAGTCACAATAAATTAGAGAAAGGAAAGACTTAGCATCAGAAAAATCCTGACTTCCTTTTGGGAAAAACGGAAAAGCTTACCAAATAAAGTATACTGTGAGAAACTGAGGCCACAAAGCTACCTTATTTGGGGAATTAATAATTAAATGTTTTATAATAGTGAGAAATTCTATTTTTTATGATGAGTTATAGGGAAAAAGAATGACATTTTGGTAGGAGTATTATTAATAAAGTAGTCAATGTTCTTATGGACCTTATAGTCCAGTGAGAGTGATGATAGTAAAAAATAAATAATAATTATCTCAGAAAATATTTCAAAATTGCAGTTGTAAACAGTGCTATAATGACTATGTATCATTTTGCAAGCTTTGCAAGGGTAAAAACCCTGTTTTTGGTGCATCGTTCTATCCATACTGCCTAGCTCAGTGCTTGGAGGATTTTTTTATGTGCTGTGCTATCTGGTTACTGTGCATTAAAATAAGGTATCAATGCTTATTAGTTTATTTCTGTTCAACCATACTGGGGAGAAAGGAAAAAGAAACCAGAGACTTAAACTGATGTGAACTCCTGTGTAAATCTTTAAAAGAATTACACAAATCTTCCTGTAGGTGGGCCACAAAATTGGTTTTAAGATTTTTGTTGGTGAACCATCAGGTTTACACATTTCACAGACCTGTACCCCTGGGGCAAATAAAACATTACATGTTAATAAAAAAAAGATATTTGTTGGTTAATAAAGAAGGGGAACTAAATCAGCTGTTTAATTTAAAATACTGTAAGATAGAACAAAGTAATTTTTAGTAGTAAAAATATATTTGCTAAAACAAAAAGAAATATCTCATGCTCAGAGAGGGTATATTCAGACGACACTTAGTAACATGATGAGCATTTTCATCCAGGATTATGTTCTTTGTGTAAACAAGCAAAATTAGACTGAATTTAATTGTGAAAATAAGAACAGATAAAGCAAAATATGTAAATATAAAAATGAGATGTAAAAGGTACAAATAAAGTTTAGATTATATACTGGAGAAAAATTCAAGACATAATTGGAAAAAAATGCTGAAACAACTGTTGGAAGGTAATTCTCTAGGGGTGTTTCTGCTCATCACTGAGCTTCTTCTGAGCTGTTCCTGAGTCACAGAACTGGAAGTTTTGTAAAGTTTTTAAAATGTGAATGGCTATAGAAGGTAGAGATACTGTCTTCCACTGGGGCAGAGGGCAGGCTTGTTCGCTTTCTGGAATAATAATGTTTCTCTCTGAGGCAAAGATGGAGCAGGTTTGGTTGCAACTCTCTAACAGGTTGGACTTAGAAAAGTTCAGGGACAGGGTCCTTTAGCTGTGACATAAACCTCTTGATGTATCTACCTACCTGGGTGTGTATATCCTGGCACTGCTCCACATCATTTCTGTGGAACTTTAGGGTCAAAAGGAACCAGTGCAAATCTGAAGCTCATTCTGTCTGCTATGCCATGAGTAATAAAGTTCTAAGTCTCTGACCGTGGAGTTTTTTGTCTTCTCTTACCATCCTCAATATTCTAGCAGACTAACTTGTTAGCTTACAAACACAGTAAAATCTCAGACCTTTCACACTTCTTAATACCTATTTTGCTTAAAATACTAATTAATAGAAGACTAAGGAACTATTATTAGTTACAATTTCCTAAATGGTTACTAAATACTTGTTTTCAGAGTTTCCCCGTTGTTACTATAAAATATTATTCTGTTTTCACTCATGTATAGAAGACCTGATAACTATGAACATCACTTTTATAAAAAACTATTAAAAATCCTAGATAAGATCTAAAACATAGACAATAAATTTAAATATTCATATGTATTTTCTAATATTGGCAGTATCTTAACACAAAAGCATGTAAAACAGTATCCTAAAGATACATGCCACTATTCCATATAAAAATAAATTAAATTTAACTGAACATTAAGATAATAAACTACCATGACCAAAGAGAATTTGTCCCAAAATCAACCCAATGGAGATTTAAATTAAGCAATGTAACTAACAAAATGTATCACAACAACAGATCAAATAAGGAAAGCTACATAATAATATATGACTTACTGGCTAATTGAATTTAAATAAAAAGAAAAGAAAAAAACAATTACAAGACAAAATACTTAGAAAAATTTAGAAAACAAGGGGTGCCTGGGTGGCTCAGTGGGTTAAAGCCTCTGCCTTTGGCTTAGGTCATGATCTCAGGGTCCTGGGATCGAGCCCCACATCGGGCTCTCTGCTCAGCGGGGATCCTGCTTCCCCCCGTCTCTGCCTGCCTCTCTACCTACTTGTGATCTTTCTCTCTCTGTCAAATAAATAAATAAAAATGTTTATCAAAAAAAAAAAAGAAAAATTTAGAAAACAAGAAAGTGGTACCCTGCCATTAAAATGAATGTCTATTTTAAATAAATAATAGTGAACTACATTTTGGGTTACTTAATATATGTTTAAGTAAGATTCTATTGGAACAAAAGAATTTCATGTTAAAGTATATGACTTAGAAATAAAGTTTATATATTCCCTTTTTGGGAATATACGGTTAAATGAGATACAACCAAAATTACATTTGAGCACAGTTAAAATGTGTTATCCATTTGGAATACTTTTGGAATACAGAATATTCCAAATACAGAATCAATTTGGAATACAGAAAGGAAATGTCAAAGGGTCTCTGTCTTCTTACTTTACCTCTCTCTGTCAAAATGTAAGCATTGGTGAGATTTCCCTCTGGGTGCTTATTCAGGAATGATTGTTATTTTACTTTATAAACTCTTAAAATTTTATATTTGGCAAAAAAAAAACCTAGATAAAAGAACAGCTTGTGCTTAGTATGGGACAAATGACTAAGAGTGAATTATGCTGAAAGAAGCCTTTATTTTCTCTGAGATATATCTGTATGAGGTTAAGGAAATTACAAAATGACCACTTACAAGTTTTTGGATGATATTACCTGAAATTAATTCTACTTATCAGATGTTGACTTTAACTACATGAAATCAAAACTTTCTGCACAATCTTAAATATAACAGATTTCCTGGCATTGTGAGAATCTTGTAATGTGCACAAGAGGGCTGAGACTCATTTTAATGAGCTCTTTTAATACAATCCAAAAAGCACATCATCAATTACATGCATAAGTAATTTAAGAAAACTTATATCAGTGTCATTGGTTTTTAATATGTTCTTTAACTTTGATTTAAATTCTACCTTGTTTAGTAGTTGGGCAACTCTAAAAATGAAATTCATTGCTTTCAATACTATTTTGTTAGGACTGCTTTAATTCTCAGTGATACATTTCTGTTACCCAGAAAGTGCATGAAAGGTTTTACCATGCAATTGCTTGGCAATCTCAGAATAACTATGGCTGATCTATCACTAATAAAGTATTTATTGAATCTTTGCCAAAAGTTACAGTGCTTTTTGCTGGGACAGTTATTTAAAATAACAATTAATATTTATTATGTGACAGGTAACTTTTAATTGCTTCACTTGCATTTAGCTCAATTAATACTCAAACTATGCATAGGTTAACTGTATCCTCATTTTACAAATAGGAAAACTGAGGCATGGAGAGTTGTTGTCACTGAGTAGCTAGCTCCAGATTTGTACACACACCACTATGCTACTATATGTATAAGAAAAGCCATCAGTGTGCCCTTAGGGCTATGGTGCCTTGTGTGTCATGCAAGCAAATAATTACATTACAGACTAAGAAATACTATAAAAAAGATAACTATAAATATATAAGATAAAGGATTTTTTACACTATAAAATTAGTCATCATATGGTGAAGTCTACTTGTCATAGATGTCTATTACAAAGCACGTTAATTCCTAATACTTATGCTGAGGATTTTATCCCAATTGTAAAAAATGTGCCTAACTCCTCCCTTAAAAACTTAAACTGCATTATTAGAGATCAATGGGGAGGGTGCCTGGGTGGCTTAGTTGGTTAAATGTCTCCCTTAAGCTCAGGTCATGATCCCAGGACCCTGGGATCGAATCCCTCATCAGGCTCTGTACTCAATGAGGAGTCTGCTCCTCCCTCTCTTCCCACCCCTCCCCCAGCTTGTGAGCTCTCACTCTCTTTCAGATAAATAAAATCTTTTAAAAAAGATAAATGGAGAAATTTTCATTTCTCATAATAAGAAATTAAATTAGTCACCAATAATGCTTTTAAAAAGTACACTTCTTTAAAAAATCTTTAAAAGCCTCTAAATGGTCATAGAAATTTGTAAAAAAAAATCATCAAGCCAATCCTGGGCTAGAAATGGGAATCCAGATACATAAATAAGGAGATAAATTACTCTTCCCATAACATATTGACTGATCTGAAAATTTTGAATTTTTATTTTTACAGACTTCCAAAATAAGGGGATCGAAATATCAAAACCAAGTATTCACAAAAGGTAAGTAGTAAAACAGGGAATGCTCCTATAAGTTTGTCTCCCAAATTCAGCACCCCAAGGGTGAGAAAGAAGTAGACCAGTTTCACATGATTTGAAATCTTTAGATTGTTCATTACATTTGTCTTAAAGCTTTTCTGGAAGAAAGCAACACAAATCCTCTCTTGAGGAAGGAATCTTCATCCCAGCCTTCAATTAAATTCTAAAAATAATCATACATGTCACTGGCTGGTGAAAAAAACTAAAAACACAGGCAAATATATAATAATTTATAAGTAGTTAAAATCACAGACAACATAAACAGACCAGCAAAGACTTCATATACAAGTCAGGCACAGACAACAAAATAACTTCATTTTATATGTTTAAAGAAATAAAGAATACATTTTAAAATAGGCAACAGGAACTACAAAAAAAAAGTAGCACAGGAAACTTGAAAAGGAATGAAATGTAACTTCTCAAATTAAAAAAGGAAACAGTAAAAATTCAATGGGCAGGTGTAAGGGCAGGTAGGAAAAAGCTGAATATATTATTAAATAGAAAAATAAATTTTAAATAAATAATCCAGAATTCAGCATGAGGAAAAAATGTAAAATGCAGGATATATTTAAGATGAAATAGATGGGGTAAAAAGGACCAACATGTCCTTAATTGAAGCTCTAGAAGAAGACTAATGGTTCAAAGGAAATATTTGAAAAGATAGTGGCTGAGAATTTTCCAGAATTGACGAAAATCCCCACTCTACAAATTCATGAAGCCCAAAAAACCTCAACTCAGATTAGAAGAAGAAATCCAAACCTAAACATTTTGTAGTGAAACTTCATGCAGGAAGACAAAAAGGAAATCTCTAAAGCTCTCTAAGGAAAAGAAAAAGTCTCTTCAAATGACCAGCAGCTAGAGTGACAGCTGATTTTTTTCCCACAGGTGAGAGAAAGTTTCTTCTGAGGCCTGCGAAGAAGAATTCATTTATGCCTCTTCTGGTAGTTTGTTGGGCATCCTCGGTGGTCCTTGACTTCTACATGGATATCCTGGATCTCTGCCTCCATCTGCAGATGGCATTCTCCCTATTCATGTGTGTCTGTCTCCAAATTTCTTCTTTTGTAAGGGACCATTGGATTAGTGGCCTACAATAATGCCACATAAATCAGTGGTGTGATGGCAAAATTCTATCTCAGGAATTCAAAATGTATAACAAAGAAGATGTGGTATATATACAATGGAATCTTATGCAGCCATCAAAAAAAAAAAATCTTCATTTGTAACAACGTGAATGGAACTAGAGGTTATTATGCTAAGTGAAATAAGTCAATCAGAGAAAGACAATTATCATATGATCTCACTGATAAGAAGAATTTGAGAAACAAGACAGAGGACATGTCTTGAGAAACAAGACACAGGAAAAATGAAACAAGATGAAACCAAGAGGGAGACAAGACATAATAGACTCTTAATCTTAGGAAACAAACTGAGGGTTGCTGGAGGGGAGAGGGATAGGAAGGGTGGGGTGGCAAGGTGAGGGTATGTGCTATAGTGAGTGCTATGAATTGTGTAAGACTGATTAATCACAGACCTATACCCTTGAAACAAATAATACTTTATATGTTAATAAAAAAACATTTAAAGTAAATATAAAGGATCAAAAAACCCCAAAATGTATAATAATTGGAAAGTAAAAATATCAATAAAATGTTATGTTTATTATATATTTAACCCCAAATAATCTTCAGATTCACCAATATATGAAAAAAAAAGGCTATAAAACTTCATGATATAAAGAATATTTTTATGATTTCAGAGTTGGGAAATATTTCACAAATGTTCTGTAAGAAGTACTTTAAAAAATTGATATATTAACATTTCTTCAAAAGATACCATAGAGTAAAAACATAAGTCATACAGCGGAAAATAAATTGTCAGTACATTTTACCAAGATACTCAAATATATGATATCTCTTACCAAAAGAATATCATCCAAAGGGGAAAAAAAAGCAAAATACTAGAGCAGACATAAACAAATATTCTGAAAACAAACATTTAAATATATATATTTAATCATTTCTACATGTACTCAAAAGTGAAAGGCCAAATGAAATAAAGGGAAATGAAAGAAGTTATAGAAAATAATGACTAGTGTAGTTCTTTGTAAAATACCAGAAATGAAATATCATCTAGAAGACTACCAAAACTTGTTTTGTTCTTTTATTGTACAACTTACTGATCTTACGGTGTAAGATGTCTAGATAATTGGATGGAGGAGAAACGCAATGTGATTAAGGTATTACTCATTGGTGACATTGTAACTAGCCCCACTTCCTATATATTTTTTGAAATTGCCTTATTATCAGTGCTTTATTTTCAAATACATTGTATTTTTAGTATTCTTAAAAGATCAGGACTTTACAGTACTTTTACAAAGACTTTAATAAGATTCCTCAGCTGTTTGGGCATGCATTTAAAAATGTTTGCATTGTTTTTAAAATTTTTTATTTTAATTCCAGTGTAGTTAATATGCAGTATTCTATTAGTTTCAAGTGATCCAACAGTTCCATACATCATTCAGTGCTCATCCAGAAAAGTGCACTCTTAATCCCTTTCACCTATTTCACCCATCCCTCTCCACCACCTCCCCTCTGGTAACCATCTGTTTGTAAATTTATAAGTTTGTATTCTTTAACATCCTCTTCATCTTGCATAACTACTGAGGACACTTTAATATAGCATTATTTATTTGTAAATATACATTCTGATGTATATTTTATAGTACTAAGAGCACTGCTGCTCCAACTAACCATTCTATAGAGATGTTGTTATAAGCTAATGTTTGTGTCTCCTTAAAATTCATACACTGAAGCCCTAACTCCCAATATGATGGTGTTTGGAGACTGGGCCTTTCCAAAGTTAGTCAGTTTAGATGAGGTGGGGCCCCCATGACCGGATTTATGTCCTTTAAGGAAAGGAAAAGACATGGGGCTCCTGAGTGGCTCAGTCTGTCAAGGGTCTGATTCCTGATTTTGGCTCAGGTCATGTTCTCCATGCTGGGCATGGAGCCTGCTTAAGATTCCCTCTCTCAAAGACAAGTATCATATGATATCTCTGATATGAGGAATTTGAGAGGCAGGGCGGGGAGTCATGGGGGTTAGGGAGGGAAAAAATGAAACAAGATGGGATCAGGAGGGAGACAAACCATAAGACTCTTAATCTCAGGAAACAAATTGAGAGTTGCTGGGGGGGTGGGGGTGTAGGGATAGGACAGCTGGGTGATGGACCTTGGAGAGAGTATGTGCTGTGGTGGGGGCTGTGAATTGTGTAAGATTGATGATTCACAGACCTGTACACCTGAAGCAAATAATACATTATATGTTAATTAAAAAAAAAGATTCTCTCTCTCCCTTTCCCTCAGCCCATCCCTGCTTATGCTCACTCTCTCTCAAAAAAAAAAAAAAAAAAAAAAAAAAAAAGACGAGGAAGAGCCAAGAACATGAGGATATACAGAGAAGGAGACAGTCTCTAAGTCAGGAGAAGAGTCCTCACCAAGAATCAAAACTGCTGGCACCTTGATCTTGGATTTCCTAGCCTCCAAAACTGTTAGAAAATAATGTGTGCTGTTTAAGCCTCTCAGTCTGTAGTATTTTGTTGTCATGGCCTGAGTTAAGACAGATGTCGTTTAAAAATTTCTCCCAAACTTAAAATTCTGTCTTTTGTCTCCAGAAGATCTGACTTTCCACTGATCATGAACTATAATTTCTCTCCTTTGGGGGAGATTCCATTTACATATTTTCTTTTGTAAATATAGCAATATAGTAGAAATTCTTTTATATGTAAATATTCTTCTGACATGAGGTAAGTTATTTAGTAAGTGCATTTATATTCCTTAGATTGTTGCCTTACTGTACAGGAACAGTTGTTATTTTTATTCTGAATGTATTCTATTCCTCATCTAATAATCTTTATTCTTTTCACATGTACTACATCCATTTGGTGTAAAGTTATTCCATTTATATTAATGATGCAAGTAAGTTGTTCTGGCATAATATAGTTTGTGTATCAGTTAAATGCCAGAGAGCGCAAAGGTGTTAGTTCTAAACTTTGTATTCACTATTATTGAATATGTTATAATTGCTCTTATTTATTCAAAAACAAAACAGATAACATTAAGGGATAAGATGTTTTAATGCTAAAATATATTTTAGTTTAACTTTATTTTAAAAATTAAAAACTAACTTCTGATAAGTAACTTCAGGTGTGCCTCCAAAATGAGAACACTTTGCATACTTTAGTGATGGTGCCTTTTTCATATGGCACAAAATCAGGAACTGGTATAAAAATTGATTATGTATATATTTTTATAAAGATTAAAATGTTTTTAATATGTTAAAATTATTTGTGGCTTTTCAACTGTCAACTGGACCATAATTCATATATGAATTCTGTACTCCAGGTCAAAGAATTTGTTACTTTCTACACTGCAATGGCTTTTCTTAATTTTATATAAAATTATAGCCACACTTATCACTCTTGGTTCAATTTGTAATACAGAAATTATGTGTGAGTCTAACAAAGGAAGGGATATTATCCAAGCAATTAGATAGTTACAAAACGATCGTAAAGACTAGAGAATTCAAAGTTGTAAAGTTAGAAGATCTGCCATCAGCTTCAGATTTAATGCAGAGGGATCAGAGATTTGATGTTTCACAGATTTTGCACTGTTAGCTTACTGCCTTAGAAAGAGGCAAGTAGTTTCTACCTCTTCTGGTCTTCTACATCTCCTGTGAATGCATCCCATTGGGGCAACCTAAACTGTACATGCAACCTTGGAAGCAAAGATTCTCAGAAATATCACAGACATTTAGCCCTTGATGCTGAGGAAATCATAGATTGGTTGTAAAAGTTTTAAGTACCAATAAAGAATGTCGAGATTATCCCTACACAAATGTGAAGTGTTGGAAGATAAAAAGTGGGGCATGAATCATCAACTCTGCATGATATGATTTGACTTACTACAGTATAACTTTTATGAAATCAAATTCATTGATTAAAACAAAGACCATATTTACAGAATCTGCCTCTTCTTGCCTGCCTATACCTCCCATTTGACTGTTCATTACATGCATCCACCCTCAGACACATTCAAGCTTTGTCGGAAATAACTCATAAAAACAATTCTAAGGCATTTTTCAGGCATTGAGGGAAATCAAACTACCAGCGGGGGGAAAGTATATTTCATGATTGTAATGGAAAATGCATATGTAGACAGAAAACCAATTTGTTTCTTTCTGTGACTGATTTTTAGTGATTAAAAATAATGAATGGCTTCTTTTTTTTTTTTAAAGCACAAGCTGCCTTTAGTGAAATATATTCCTTGTATGTGTCAGCAAAATATGTTATTAGGTATTCTATTTTTTCCATGCTGTTTATTTTAAATGATATCATACTTTTATAATATGTGATGTAAAAAAGCCATATCTTTTGGCATAAATATAACATCTGTTGGCTATAGAATTGAACATATTTTGGCTCTCTTATTTTATTCTGTTTTCATATTATTAGCTAACCGCACAACTAAAAACTCAGGCAAAGCCACCACACAAGAGGAATTCTGAGCTTGATAAATATAACCAGCTGCCCCCAAGCCCCTAGGTCTTTTCTTTTCTTGGCACTGAGCCTTTCCTGGAAATGCACCATTTCTGAGAGATTATTCCTACACACTCAAATATATACAAAGGAATTGTCCCTTTCATAAACATATATAACAATTTGGACTCACAATTACACACAATATAAGTTTCACACAATATAAATTGTTATGTATACATATATATAACATTATTATTATATAATATATTATTATATAACAATATTATATATAACATTGTTTTATGTTATATAATAATTTAGACGAACAATTTCACACAAAATAGAGAAAATTCAAGCTCTGCCTTCAAGAGGTCTATATGAAAATATAAGATGTGATAGAAAAGTAGGACTACTGTGTTTCTCATTTCTTGAGTTCACAAGAGTACAAATTATTTTATTTATTTTTCTTTTCCCATAATCAGGCTTAATGATTCCTAATAACTTCTGTCATAAAGTATTTCTCATTCTATCCTTACTTTTTATTTCTAAAAATACAGATTCCAGACCAGCATCCCACAAGTATATATTTCTTTCATAGTGATTGTTTTATTTGGGCATTCATCTAGCATTGTAGGTGACACAAGCCCATTAATACTAGTTTCAATTTAATTCTGAGAATCCTTAGGGGATTTCCTACGTGTACTCATACATACCTCTTAAAGTGTTCTTAGGCCTATGCAATTTTAAAACTCCAGAGGAGTTTAAGTAATAACAGCATTGACTTCCTCTGTTCAGCACAATGGCTAACATATAGCAGTAACCACTCAATAAGTGCACATTAATTGAATGAACTTCATATCTAGAGTAGACAATTTTCACCAGCTCTTTTAAGGAATAGTTTAAAAGCCATTCCCATGCAGTGTAAGTCTGAGGCACTGAGGTAGATAAGAAGGTTTGAAGAAATTTTATTGAAAACACACACACACACACACACACACACACACACACACGCACAGAGAAACATCAAGGAAACATTCTTAAATCTTCAAAATAAATTGATTTTATTTTATTTTATGTAATAATTACTTTGATATTAAATAAGATAAATGGAAATACTACCTATATTTTTGTTCTATTTTTTTTTAATTAAGTAGACTCCACACCCAACGTGGCACTTGAACTCATGACCCTGAAATCAAAAGTTGCATGCTCTACCAACTGAGCTTATCAGGCACCCCTCTCTTGTCTAATTTTAAAACAAAACCTTTACATGGTAGAGTTTCCTCAAATTTACAGTTGTAATAAAATTAACTTAAAATATGGAAGCCATCTCCAGTAAGAGTTCTCCATTGCGCTACTGATGCTAAATTAAAACATATAATTATTTATCTTCTTGTGGAATGTCTACAACCAGTCTTAGCCTGGGTCAGGCACCATACGTGTTTTGTTTGCTTCTACATACTCAGGTCCTAACACATAGTAGCTACTCAGTAAATATTTCCGGGGCGAACCAATGGGGACAAAAAACTATTATGTAACTACCTGCAGTTTCAGCCTAGAAAGTCTTCTAGAAAGTTTCAAAAGTCTAAACGCACCGGGAGTTTCCCAAGTCTTCTGCTACTGAAGCCTTGTATTCTTCTCAAACTGTAAATGAGTATTATAATGACTGTAAATTATCAGATTGGTTAGATTGATGACCTGGATTTACATATTTCTTCAAATGCCATAAAAGTGCCATCCACTATCAAGTGCTTGAATTAGGGACACAATTTTAATAACAAAGAAAAATGGAAAGGAAAAAAATGTGTCCATTTCAAGGAAATTGAATTAATTGAATTAATGCTACTTGGTCAGTCATTTCGCAATCATTGTGCTGCTTTTGACACAGTTTTAAAAGGTGTTATGACAAGGTTTAGAAGTAAACACATGAAAGTTCCAGAGATGCAAGTGAAAAAAGTGTGAAGTCATAATACTCATGGAACATTTTCTCAGCAAAATTATAAGGCAGACAATCAGTTAAAGTATCATTTGCATAGTGATACAAAGTGTGACTAGAGAGACAACTTGTTTTTCAGTTCCCTGTCAGAGTATGTGCTTAATGATTGAGCTGTGGGGTAGGAGTGAGATAAAAGGAAATGAAACCATATTGTTATGTTTTTCATATTATACATATACAAACACAGTTTCTGATCCTGCTCCCATGCACACATATACCCACTCAAAATATTTTGA
Organism: Procyon lotor; assembly: GCA_028646535.1. Taxonomy (NCBI): domain Eukaryota; kingdom Metazoa; phylum Chordata; class Mammalia; order Carnivora; family Procyonidae; genus Procyon; species Procyon lotor. The sequence goes on along the minus strand of CM053606.1, from coordinate 122,672,871 downwards.
TATGATCTGGGTGATCAATTTCCACTAGATTTCCATTTCTGATTAAAAAAATGGAAAAGTCAGAGAAACTCTCCTGCTGAGAGGTTGCTTGTAGAAATAAAAGAAGATTGCTTGAAGAAGCCACAATGCTAACAATTCTGGCTATAATCTGCAAGGTCAAGATCTCAGAGAAGAAAGGCTTAAGAAGGTGATCTATCTATCTAGAACTACATTTTTTTTTTAATGATTCTGGGATCATTGAATGAGAACTAATAAGCTAAGCAGAGCTCTTGTCAGCCTTTTATATATAAAGGGGCAATACTTGGAGTCCTGGCCTTGCAAATAAAGAGAAACCTTATGAAACCCTAATTTGGGGGGCGCCTGGGTGGCTCAGTCAAGCATCTGCCTTCGGCTCAGGTCATGATCCCAGGGTCCTGGGATCGGGCCCCACATTGGGCTCCTTGCTCGGCAGGAAGCCTGCTTCTCCCGCTACCATTCCCTCTGTTTGTGTTCCCTCTCTCGCTGTGTTTCTCCCTGTCAAATAAATAAAATTAAAAAAAAAAAAAGAAATCCTAATTTGGGAGGTTGGCATCATGAGAGGAATAAAAATAAAATAAAAATTAATTGGTCTAATGAAATTTTAGCATTATACATTCTGAATCCCTGACACCAGACTAACGTGATCCCAGATTGCTAATGGCCATTGCATCTGGCAAGAGTAAAATTTAAATATTCTCTCATTATAAAATAACCAGCCACAGGAGTAGAAAGATAAGGTGACATATGCAGAGATGAGGGAGGATGGAAAATGGAGAAAGAAAGGGGGAGAAGAGGGAAGGGTAGAAGAGAAAGAGGGGGAAGAAAGGGAGTAGCAGAAGAGGGAATAGGAGAGGGAACTTAGAAATGAGAGCCAACAGACAATAAAAGAAGATCCAAAAGATGCGGATAATAAAGGTTATCAGACAAAGGCCTTAAATAATTATATTGTGTATGCTAAGGAAGTAAAAGATTGAGAATTGAAACAGAGAACTAGAAACTATATATATAAAAAAAGAATCAAATGGATATTCTAGAACTACATATTAAAATAACCAAACAACTATCTCAGTGGATGGGCCTAACAGTAAACTAAATTTAGATGAAAAGATCATTAGTAGATGATAAGACAAAATGAAATATCTAGATTTACAAAGGGATATAAGACAAAAATAAAGGCAAAGCAAAGATGAAATAGGGATTTGGTGACAAGGTTTAATGTATATGAAATTGGAGTTCCAAGAGGAGAAGAGAGAATGCAGAAATATTTGAAGAGAATAGAGTTGTGAATTTTCCAAAACTGAAAAGGGAATTTTCCAAAATCTTAGCAGGCCACAGATTTAAAGGCTCTATGAAATCTCAGACATGATTTCAAAAAAAAGAAAACAAAGTAAAAGCATAAAGTTCAGGCATAACAACAAAACTGTTTAAAAAAAAAAAAGAACAATTCTAGACCCCTAGCTATATTACAAATCTATACAATCAAGACAGTATGGTATTGGCACAAAAATAGACACACGGATCAATGGAACAGAATAGAAAATGCAGAAATGAATATATAGTCAACTAATCTTCAACAAAGCAGGAAAGAATATCTGATGGAAATAAGACAGTCTCTTCATTAAATGATGTTGGGAAAACTAGACAGTAACATGCAGAAGAGTGAAACTGAACCACTCTCTTATACCATACACAAAAATAGACTCAAAATAGATGAAAGACCTAAATGTGAGATAGGAATCCATCAAAATCCTAGAGGAAACACAGGCTGCAACCTTTTGACCTCAGCTTTACCAAGTTCTTACTAGACATATCTCCAGAGGCAAGGGAAACAAAAGCAAAAATGAACTATTGGGATTTCATCAAGATAAAAAGCTTTTGCAGAGCAAAAGGAGCAAAACTAAAAGGCATCCTATGAAATGGGAGAAAATATTTGCAAATGACAGTTCTGATAAAGGGTTAGTATCCAAAATCTACAAAGAACTTATCAAATTTAATACCACCCAAATAAATAATCTAGTTAAGAAATAGGCAGAAGACATGAATAGACATTTTTCCAAAGACATCCAGATGGCTAACAGACACATGAAAAAGTGCTCAGCATCATTCATCCAGGGAAATACAAACCAAATCCACAATGAGATGCCACCTCATATGTGTCAGAATGGCTAAAATTAACAACCCAGGAAACAACAGATGTTGGCAAGGATGCAGAGAAAGGGGAACCTTCTTACACTGTTGGTGGGAATGCAAACTGGTGCAGCCACTCTGGAAAACAGTATGGAGGTTCTCCAGAAAGTTAAAAATAGAGGTGGTTCTATTCCCTACAAACCAGCAATTGCACTACTAGGAATTTACACAAAGGATACAAAAATACAGATTTGAGGAGGCATATACACCACGATGTTTATTGAAGCATTATCAACAAAAGCCAAATTATGGAAACAGCCCATGTGTCCATTGACTGATGAATGGATAAAGAAGATGTGGTATGTGTATACAATGGAATATTACTCAGCCATCAAAAAAGAATGAAATCTTGCCATTTGCAATGACATGGGTAGAACTAGAGTGTATTATGCTAAGCAAAATAAGTCAGTCAGAGAAAGACAAATCCCATGTGATTTCATTCATATGTGGAATCTATGAAACAAAACAGATGAACATAGGGAAAGGGAAAAAAGAGAGAGGGAAGTAAATCATGAGACTCTTAACCATAGAGAACAAACTGAGGGTTGATGGAGGGAGGTGGATGAGAGGCTAAATGGGTGATGGGTATTAAGGGGGGCACCTGTGATGAATACTGGGTGTTATATGTAAGTGATGAATCATGAAATTCTATGCCTGAAACCAATTTTACCATATAGGTTAACTAGAATTTAAATAAAAACTTGAAATAAAAAAAGACAAAAGGACCTTTTTAAAACCTCTATAAAAAAGAAGACAGATTACCTAAAATGAGCAGCAATTAGACTGACAAAATGAAATATTTTTAAGATACTACAAATAAAACAGTCTAAAATTCTATATCTAAGAGAATATCCTTATAAAATAATGAATGATATTTTTAGGCAAACAAAAGCAGAGAATTCACCTGCAGCAAACCTTTTTTGAGCCAAAGAAGTCATGATAAAAATTTAAAATATGCTTTGAACTGAATAGTAATTTAAAAATATCAAACTTTTGGGGCACCCGGGTTGTTCAGTCAGTTAAGCATCTGCCTTTGGCTCAGGCCTTGATCTCAGGGTCCTGGGATCAAGCACCACGTCAGGCTCCCTGCTCAGCTGAGAGTCTGCCTTTTGCTCCCTCTCTGCCCCTTCCCCACCCCTCACCCCTGCTTGTACTCTCTCAAGTAAATAATAAGGCCTTTAAAAATATCACACTTTTGAGATAAATGATAGGGGCATTTCTGGGAAATTTATATCCTAAGTGCATATATTAGGGAAAAAGAAGTATTGAAAATCAATAAGCTAAGTATTCACCTTAGGAATCTAGAATACCAGCATATTACAGCCATAGAAATTAAAAGGAAACAAATAATAAAAAGCAGTATAAAATTAGTGAAAAGGAAAACAACATAAAGGAAAAAGGTCAACAAAGTTTTTGTTGTGTTTTTTTTTTTTTCCAAACGAATTGACATCAATGAAACTCTGGAGACTCTGGTTTAAAAAGATGACACAATACAGTAATCGACATCAGCAAAGTCAAATGAACATCAGTAAAATTCTATATACATTATACAAACTGCAGAGGAAATTTTAAAGAACTTCATGAAAATAAATTTGAAAATTTTGATGAATAGACACATTCCTAGAAAGATGTAACTTATTAAAGTGACTAAAAAATAAGTAGAAAACCTGATTAGTCCTATGCAATTGAATAAATTAAAACTGTAATGAAAACTCTTTCCAGAATGCAAACTCCAGGTCCAGATATTATCAGCAACAAATTCTACCAAATATTTAAGGAAGAAATGATACAAATTCCTTAAGAGAATATAAGCAAGCATAACTTTAATCTTAAAACTTGACAAAGCTTTACAAGAAAGGAAAAGTGTAGGTTAATATCCACAACCTAAATGTAAAGTTTAGCAAAATACACAAATGGCAAATAAAATGATTTTATGTATCAAGAAGGCAATATGAAACTGATTCTGATATGCCACTGGGTCTCGTAGAAGTCAAGCACCTAATCACAGGACATCAAGTGCTAATCATGCACTAAGTTCCATCATAACCACCAAGTCATAAGGTCAGGCAGGACCAGCAGCACAGAGGGAAGATGTAATTGGTACATGTAGACTGGGAATAAGCAGGGTCAGAAGGCACAGGCAAGCTGAGTTGGCCTGAATTCTCATGTCATCTACCACTATTGAACTGACACGTTTCCCTCAGCTTATACCTATGACTGCATGGGGGTATTCTTATGACCAGCCAACAGAAAAAGAAAATTCAGATCTTGGTTCACAATTCAACTTAGTGTGTTTGTAAAGGCCGACAACAGATTGCAGTTCTACTAGAACCCCACAGGAGGGGTTCAAGGACAGCAGTGAAGGAAAATCTTCTCAATAGGTAGAACTTCAGGAAGCATATTTCATCATCTACTTGGTGTGGAAAGAGAATTGGCTGGAAGTAAGAATATGTAGTTTCATAAGTGATGACTAATGGCTTGGCTGGTTGTTCAGAGGCCTGGAAAGAAAAATATTGGAAGATTAGAGATAACGAGTTCCAGAGAAGAAATATGTAGATGAACATATGGGTTTGGTCATGAAGTGTGAAGATGTATGCTTCACATGTTAGTACCCACCAAATAGCATATTCCATGGAGATGTACTGAACAACCAAATAGAATGATTTTTCTAGTTGACATGAGCCAAGTCCATGTGGCAAATGGTCACATTAATGGAGTAGTTATGGTGGAAAGGATAGAAGTTATTCAAGAGATCAAGTTTATGAGTTCCTTCTCCAAGGCTCAGCTGAAAGTCCAACTACCAGTAGAAGACATTTATGCTGATTCTTTAAGATGGCACAATTCCTGAAAGATACTAAGCACTTACCTTGGGCCTTTCCTCCATGGAAATGGTAGATGTTCATTTTGACTGAAATGCCACATATTTTTGCACATAATTTTGCCTTTCTTTTTTTTTTAAAAAGATTTTATTTATTTACTTGACACAGAGAGAGAGAGATGACAAGTAGGCAGAGAGGCAGGCAAAGAGAGAGGGGGAAGCAGGATCCCCGCTGAGCAGAGAGCCCGATGCAGGGCTCGATCCCAGGACCCTGAGATCATGACCTAAGCCAAAGGCAGAGGCTTTAACCCACTGAGCCACCCAGGTGCCCCAATTTTGTCTTTCTTGCCTGCAAGTTGTCAGCTTATTCTAGGACCATGGGCTGTAGAGTATTTGAACTACTTTCCAGAGCATTCAACTTTCTGACCCAGCATTCCATTCAGTATCAGTTCAGAACATGGTCTCTGCTTAGCAACAGAGCACTTCAGTGGGTATATGACCAAGAGATTATTTGGTTCCCTTACAAACCTCACCACTCAGAGAGTGCCATGCAGATAGATAAATGACACAGCCCATTTGAAGGCACAGGAGGGGCTTGGAGAATACACCAGTGTGGATGGGGCACCATCCTCTATGAACTAATAAATGTTATTTCATGTGGTGTCCCTAGAATATAATAACATAAATCTGAAAACCAAGAGTTGGAAGTAGGAATGGCCCGGTTTCATTATTAACAGTTATCTGATTGGGGAACTTTGGTTTCCTGTGCCTGAAACTCTGGGCTCTTTGGGTTTAGAGTTCCTTATTCTCACAAAGAGAACACATTTCACCAAGAAGCACAGTAGGCATTCTATTAAACTTTAAGCTGGGGCAGCTTTTGGTCACGTCAGCCACCTTGTGTTGAGAGACCAGCAGGAAAGAAATGGAGTCACTATCCAATCAGTGGTAATTGACTATGATCATTAGGATCAAGTGGATTAGGATCAGGTAGGCAATAATATATTTAGGTTCCCTCTCACCAATATACTTCTTTTATTCCCACATAATTTAATACCTAAGTGCACTGCCCAATATCCTTCCTGCATGCAAATTTTCATCTATTTTCTATGAAACCTATTCTAAGACAAAAATATTTGTTGTATTGGTAGAGCATGCCATTATATGTATTGAATAAATGATGAATTAGATATATAAGCAAATAAAAAATAATAATAGCAAATATTTATTGAGTACTTAGTAAGTGCCAGGCACTGTTCTAAGTTCTTTACACTATTAATCCACTTGATCTAACAGCACTCCTCTAAAGCCTATGTATCATTTTCCCTAATTTACAATGGAATAAATTGAGGGCTAGAGAAATTTGCTAACTTGAAATATGTTATACATAAGTCACAGAAGAGTTTTCCCTCAGTTCAGCACTGTCTCCCGCCATTCTTAATAGCTACTAGGAATTTGAAACCTGCTTTTCCACTCTTTCCATTCTTTTTCTTCATAAAATTAAAATGGAGAAAATTAGACAAAAACTTACTGTTAATTAAGACTCTAATGGTAAGAAATATTTGTTTCAAAAAAAAGAAATATTTGTTTCAAAGCTTTTTTCTACTTCTTTTACCCTTTTTCTCATTTCAGCATCCCCCTACCACCCTGCCTTTTCTGAACTTTCTCCTAGATACTGCATTGGGTTCTCTCCCTTAAGATGTAGGCCATTTCAGTAGGAAATTTTTTGATGCCTCAGACCAAAGGTTGGTCTTACGTTATCTATCAAAGGTAAAGGCACAGATCAAATACAAGCAATCATTTTCATACAATTCCTTTACTCACTGCATATTTCCAGGGCTACTATGTAACAGATTAAGGTCACATAGTCAAAAAATTTTAGGTATTCTGTGATGTCTGCTGTCCAGCCAAAAGATGACTTTGCTTCCCTCTTCTTGCTTGTTAGTAATTAACAGTCCAACCAAATCACACGCTTAAATCACCTTGTGCATCAGTGGTGGGCCTGGTTCTGGGCCTGGTTCTGTTCCAACAAATGCTGCTGACATACGGACTTCATAAGAATACATTCTGAATCAACCATGAAGAGAATTGAGACCCAGTTCTTCAGCCGGCAATGACAAGTCCTATCATCCTCAACTGATTGCCCAACACATGGAATATGAGACACCCATAGGCCTCAGTAATTATTCAGCAGTAGCAGAAGATTAGATATGTAGGGATAACTAGAACACCTTGATTACAGTAACACATTGTGTACTTAATGTAACAATATCCTATTCTGATCACCTTGATAAATCTCTTGTTTTTAAGATTGGCTCTTTGTGATTTATTTATTTTAAGAAACCCAAATGGAGGAATAATATCAACCCAAAGATTTTTTTTTTAAAGATTTTTTATTTATTTGACAGAGATCACAAGGTGGCAGAGAGGCAGACAGAGAGAGAGAGGAGGAAGCAGGCTCCCCGCTGAGCAGAGAGCCCCATGCGGGGCTCGATCCCAGGACCCTGAGATCATGACCTGAGCCGAAGGCAGAGGCTTTAACCCACTGAGCCACCCAGGCGCCCCTCAACCCAAAGATTTTAAGAACAGAAGAAAGGGTTTAAAAATGGAGACCTCACGAATGGCTGAAAGCTGGGAAGTCTTTTATCCTCAAATAATAAACACTTAAGTTGCCTTTTGATTGTTTCTTTTCCCATTGAGGCATAACATCAACAGAATCTTGCATATTAGTAGGCAGATGGTCACTTAGTAAATCTTTTAAGTCATCTGCTAATGTAAATTAATATTTACTAATCATCTACTATTCATACCTCACATTCTTTTACCATTTTTCATTTCTACTTCTCATACTTATTTTTGTGTTTTTCCCCCAAACTTCCCTAGCCTCCTTCTCTAATTCTATGTTTATTATGATTATATTTCTTTTCATCTTTGGCGGACACATTATTTCCTAATAGATGTATTTTTGCCTTATTTAATAGATTGTCCTATTATTTTATTCATTTGCATAGTCTGACTCATCCTTATTTTGCAGAATTACCATTATTGTCAAGACTTATGTGATCTTCTCAAACTATTTTTTAACACATATAACTTATAGGCATTGACTATAACTCTTTCAATGACTTTTTGCAATAATCCTGGAAGTATGTGTTATGTCCACTGTAGAGTCAAGATTTAGAGAAGTTAATAAAATATACATTGAAATTATAGCTCTTTTTACCTAATAAAAACATGAAAATTTCATTTGAACAATGGCTGTCTTCAGTGCAAAATGTGCATTAAACTAATTTACATTAATCACTGACTCACTAAAAACTAGTAGTTATAACATATGTTAGCAGAAAGAGTATTACCCAATTACCCAATGTCAATTTTTAGCATGCAGATTTACATAAATGATTTTTATATCTTTTATCTTTTCTAAAGAATCAAATGACACAGCTAGAGATAAATTCAGTTCAACTGGCAGTTCATTTACTAATAAGATTAAAGATTCATATGTAACTATCTTATTTATTGAAAATCTATTTTCTTTTCCACAGTTTATTTTACCAAAACGACACAAATGATTTAAAAGCAATAAAGTCATTGCTCATATAGATTGTGGTGTACACATGACGTATATATAGAAGGGAAGGAAGCTTTTGAAAAATGATGAGTAGGAAATTTAGCTTCCATATTCATTTTTGGCATGAAATGTATTTCTAGATCAAAGCGTTTTGTAGTTAATGAATTACACTGTGAAAATTTATCAAGATGCCTGAAACTGATAATGCATTTTTAACCTCTCTATAGCTCTGAGGAAGATTAATGAACTGCATGCATGTAAAATGCTGCAATCTGCATTTTGAAATATCTAAAAACTACAAGTTAGTTGTTCATTACCATAGTTGTCTCACAAAAATATAATGGTCCCAAAGTCTCAAAACTTCTATTTTAGTGAATCAGCTCAAGAATTGTAAATACACTATCTGAAATAATAGATGCTGTCTTCTCAGGAGCTATAAAGGTGGTGATAGAACATTTTCTGTAATAAAGCTACTTATGAATCTAATTTTGTGACACTCTATCCCCTTAGTACATCCTTTCCAGTAAGCTTTCCAACACATAATAGAAAACCAGAATTTAAAACATTATTACAATAGTGTTTCTCAATCTGGAGTGTGCATGAGAATCACATGAAAGGCTTTTAAAAACATGTATTTCTGGGCTTCACTCCTAGAATTTCTGATGCAGTAGATCTGGGGTGGGCCCCAGAATTTGCATTTTGGTGTTTCAGATGATGCTGAAGTTTCTGATTATAGTGCCATAGTTTGAGAATCACTGTCTTACAGAAACAACATTCAAAGATAAGAATAATCAGGAATCGGGGTGTTTGTTTTGTTTTGATTTGATTTGTTCAGCACTTCCAATGCCTAGATAAGCCGAAAGTCCAAAATGGATTTTTTTTTCTATTGGAACTCTTTCTAGTAGTGTCTGGAAGTAGAATCAATGATTTTTATAGTATAACCAATGTCGGAATTTTTGACTAAATTGTATGTTTCACATATGGTTCAATTGAAATGTTGTCTTAAGTGTCTAAGGATTTACTCTCAGTAAAATGGATGTGTGGAATACTTGAAGAAAAAATAATGGAAATCCTTACCATACCAATAAGCTTATCTCTGCTACATACCCACATCTGGCCAGCAGAAATACATGTGTTTGGTATTCATTTTGCTTGTAGTTATACAAGTAGATGAAATGTAAAAAATAATATTAAATGGCTAAAGTCAAACATATTTCATAAAGCCCTTATTTTTAGCAGATGAAATCATGTAAAACAAATCACTGATACATCATTATTAAAATGACTGCTGGAGATATATGTAACTTATAACATCAGTAAAAATGAGATTAAAGGCGTAGAAGTGCCAAAGGGTTTTGCAACAAAACAATTTGTTTTGAAATGAAATAACATGGCAGATTATTCAAAGATTCATTTTGTGGGATGACAAAAATCAATAAATTCCTGGAAAATAAAACTTAATTTTATTTTTATGGTAAATGTATAGTACCTTTAGATTGAGTAGGCACGTGCTCTCAAATATTTAAAATCCTGACATATTTTGTGGTTGCTGAGTAATCAGAACTGCTTATGGAAACTGTTCAAATGTTCTTAACAATTTCATGGAGTCCTTTAAATTTGTATGGTCTACATTTTCTCAAATGACTCTATAATTATGTTAATCCTTAATGACTTTTTCCTCTAGAAAAACATAAGAAAATTCTTGACTCACAATCCCAATATATATTCTAATGAATGAGAAAGTAAATTAAGAAAGGTAGAAAGTTATATTGTTTAGAAGAGTTCACTAATTAGTTGCTTTCTAAAAATAATCTATATTTTGTACAAACGTATCTAATTGGAAGAGTTTTAGATCTTTTAAAATCAACAGGATTATGTTCAATTAGTAAGGAACTCAATTTGAGAAGATACTGAACAAGGGAAGTTTAAAGCAGAGAAACTGCAAAATGCATATTGCTTTTAAAAATTGCAAAGTAAATTGCAAAGTAGTAGGCACAACTTTACTGAATATTGCCAGTTGCTTGGAGAATGGAGATGAACTAAAGACAAATGGAATATAAATGCCAAGGGATAGACCAACCATGTCATTGAATCAGACTCATTTTCTATCAGATTACCTATCTTTTCTGTCCTCGTTATAAAGAAATACTGAAGAATGGGTCTGAGAAATACTGAAGAATGGGGCCGAGATGAAAGAGCAGATGTACACACACACACACACACACACACACACACACACACACACACAGAATCCTGGGTCATTCCAGGTGCAGCACTGATGAGTTTGTTTAGTTGTTTCATTTTGTGTATAATTAAAGACAGGAGGTTTAGAAAGAATAAGCTGAAATTCAAAACATTTTTGCAAAGCAACATTAAGTCCAGCTTCGAAAGTCAGAAAACAACCTAAATCCTAACCTGAAGTAAAGCTCTTAAGCTGTCATAGGGTGTTTCAAGTCTGGTTTCCTGAGTAAGAATTAGAAGATCTTGACTTTGAACGAAAGAGGACAGTTGTGTTGTAACAGCGCTGCATGTATAATAGAGGATAAGTTTGAAATATTACATAAGGCTTCGGACCAAGAAAAGCATTTCATTCTGTTGGCTTGTATATCCAAGAGAAAGCAGATTTGTTTTGAGAGAGCACTAGAAAGCAAATCACGGCTGTTCTGAGCATATGTTTTAAGTTTAACAAAAAATATCGTTCCAAATTGTTATTTCTTTGTCTGGTAACTATTGTAAACTAGTTATGTAAGTTTAAAAACTTTTAATTTTCCAATAAATAATTTTATTTTGCCTAAAAAGGGTTTTTATATTATAGAAGACTAGTAAAACTAAAACTTTAGGTGTAAATTGAGATCATTTGACCAACTTCTCTAACTATAATTACTATCTCAACTAGAAAGACATGATGTAAAAACTGAAAATGAATAAACAAACCTGTAGTGAGTAAATATTAGTAATGAGATAAATCAGCCAAGATGTGTTCCAAAAAGTATTAGTTCTCTGATACTGGTTAACAGGGAATCATTGCATGAAGTGATGTTAAACATAAAACACCCCAGAGCCCTCAATTTTAAAAATTTATAAAAAATATGAAAATCGGATATTGCATGCAATGTTTTTTTCCCAAAATTGAGAATGAAATAGCTTTTTGGTAGAGGAGGTGATAGATAGAAAGATAAAAGATAGATGATAGATAAGATAAATAGATAGATAGATGATAGATAGACAGACATATAGAAAGACAGACAGACCCGGACTGGAACATGAAAGAAGAATACAAACATTTACGTGCTTATGTTTAACCTGATGATTTGAAAACTCACTTGATGACTATGGTTTTTTACTTTCTTATCTGTAAACTGAAGAAATTGGAACACGTAGTCAGTAATATTCCTTCTACCTTTTCTATGGCCACATTTACTAAGTGATCTATAAGAACTGAATATACACTGAGACCTGTTGCTTCCAGGGACATCTCTATGATCTAGTTTTGTGAGGTCTCCAAGAGTATTACTTCATTAAATATAATAATATTCTATTTTATTAGAATTAAATTAGGATAGAATTAAATTATTAAATTAAAATTATTCTATTTTATTTATCTTTTGATCAGGCAGAAGCACATGAATAGTTTTCTTTTTTTAGTGTTATTTTCACTAGAAAATCAATGTATCAGCATTGGGAAAAAAAAAACCCTCATATTTGTGTGAAAAATTCAAACTGTTTATTTCCTTACAGCCTATCCTTTACAACTAGCTTCTGTTAACAACTGTCTGTTTTTTCCATGCATTATTGTCTACCAATATTTAAATTACCTATATGAATAAATGGATCCGTGCATTAGATATTATTTAGCAACTTGCTATTTTTCACATTCTCTCTGTTGCCAGTATATGAATTTTATCTTAATAGCTTCCTTATAATGGTTGCATGGTAGTCTATCCAATGATTGACTATCATCCAATCAGTACCCTGTTACAAATAATATAAAAAGAAACATCTTTATGCCCAAAGTTTACCTACTTATGATGGCATATTAGCAAAGATCTTGACTTTGAAGGAAGTTGTAGGATTTTCTTATAAGAGACTGCATGTATAACTGAGATTCAGTTTAGAAATTAGTTTGAAATTTGAAGGTGTTAAGGATTTTAATAGATTTTACTCAGTTTCTCTTAAAAAACATTCTTACTATTTTGTAGTTTTCCAAATAATTCCATAGCCTCAAATCATTGAAAAAAATCGTGGGTTAAAATACAATTATCTTAATATTTTCCAATCTGAAATACTTATTTTTATTTTTAATTACAAAAAGTTGAGAAACTTTTCACAGCTTAACAACTTCTGAAACTTGTTTCCGTGAATTGCATATTAAAAGTTTTGAATTTTTCCTAAAGGCTATTAATCTTTTTTCTATTATTTGGGAGAATTCTTTACATATTAAGTATATTACCTCTTTTTCAAAGAGTTATAATTTTATGGTGATTTTATTTTGCCTTAGTTTAAAGACATTGTGTAGTCAAAGTTATCAGTCCTACATTGACAGCTAATAATTAATAAAATATTATGATATTTACTGAAGTAATACATATACATTACATAGAAGGCCAAATATTACCAAAAACTTAGAGCAAAATATAGCAATTTCTGTTCCATTCTTCCACACTCCTCCTAGTTGTTCTCCTGAAAGACAGATTTCACTTTTTAGTGTATTTATGCATCTCTATATTTCCAGCTAACATGAATATTCTGTTTGCCTTTTAATCATTATTTTTAGAAATTTTCTCTTGTCTTCCTATTGCTTATAGCTATACAAAGATTGTAGCACACCATGATTACATTTATTTCTTGTTTTCTGTTTTTATTTTGTTTTCATTTTTTTTGAGGTGAAATTCATGTAACATAAAATCCATGGTCATACAGAGCAATTCAGTGGTTTTAGTACATTCACAAGGTTGTGCAACTACCACCTTTATCTAGTTCCAAAACATTTTCATCACCTCAAAAGAAAATCCTGTACCCATTAAGCAGTTAATACCCATTCCGCCTTCCTGAAGCCACTGGGAACTACAAATCTGCTTTCTGTCTCTATGGATTTATACCTTCCAGATATTTCATATAAATAGAATCACACAATATGTGATGTTTCAAGTCTGAATTCTTAGCATAATATTTTTGAGTTCATCCATGTTGTGTCATATATCAGTACTTTATCTCTTCTGATGGATCAGTAATATTCCATTGTATGTAGCTACCTACATTCTGTTTATTTATTTAGCTGTTGATAGACATTTGGGTTGCTTCTACCTATTGGCTATTGTGAATAGTGCACCTATAAACATTCGTGTACAAGTATTTGAGTTCTTATTTGTAATTTTTTTTTAGTATATATCTAGAAATAGAATTGCTGGGTCATACAGTAATTCCGTGCTTAACTTTTTGAGGAACTGCTAAACTTTTTTCATAGTAACTGCACCAGCAATATATGGCAGTTCTAATTTCTCCACATTTTAACACTTAGTATTTTTCATTTTGTTCAAAATAGTCATTCCAGTAGGAGTGTGCTTTTATTAAAGTCAATAATTTCTTTTGTTTTCCTCTGCTATTTTTCATTGTAACTTCTTCCCCTATTACTAATTGTTTCTCAGTAATATTTCCTCAAGGGAAATATCATCAGGCAATTAATGGTTCTATTTCCTTTGAGTCATCTTCCTGGAAAACTCCATTCTTCTACCCACTTCTTTTGCTCTCTAGGCCCATTATAATAAGTTGTCACAAGATTTATTTCACCATCATTTTAGAACAATTTGCTTTATCTTTTCATAAGTTGGATTTCCATTTCGTTTCGTTTTCTGGATCTTATGTTCTCCTTTGTCTTTATTTAGTCCCTTGTTTTGGTGAACACAAACTGTAGTAGCTTCATTTTGTTACAAAGATGACATCATGAGAAAAACAAGGTGAAGATATTCCTTAGCATATCTGTTTTATGACAAATGTGTCTAAACTGAGCAGATTGTCCTCTGTGCTTGTTTCAAAGTTATCATGCTAGAATCTCCTTCAATAATCATCCTAGAGATTGTTTATTTGTTTGTTTTGTTTTTCCGTATTGGACCTCCTAATTCCTCGAAATTCCTGGAAATATATATAATTTAATTCTGGAACTTCCTCCTGAATAATTTGGTATGGTATAAAGTCCCTCAGTGTGTTTGGTATTCCTAGACCAGTGACCTTCTTTCCTACCCACCTCTGGGAATACATATTTAGACTTCTACTGCAGTGGTAGAAGTAAAACCCACTAGAAAAGTGTGGATGGGGATCTAAGGATTTAAGTTTTTAAATAGTTTTGAAGCACTCACTCTCATTTTAGGGGTCTCACTATATCCCTCAGGAATCATCTAGAGATGTCTGTCCCCAAAACTGTGTAGGTCTCCCTTTTGAAGAAAAGATTCCCTGTTGCTTTTTCTCACACTTAGTTTAGAATTTATATTTCTTAGGTCACTTGAGTCAGTTAAAGTTCCTCCATCTGCTTTCAGCTTCTGATGTGCCATTTCTTTGTTCTTGTCTTGTTTTATTTATGTGATACTGAAACATACTTTATGTCAGATGATGATTAGACAACTATTTCTAATATTTTTGCATACCCCAAATGCATTTTTCTGCCATTTTCACAGACTCCATCTTAATTTATACAAAACATATTTCATTCACTAAAGACTTCTAGGGAATTCTAGGATGCTTCTTGCTTTTGGTTCTATATAAAATATTTTATTCCCAGTCCTTCTTGGTTTTCCTTGTCCAATTATCTTATGTCTGGGATCAGCTGCTACTCGAATTCTACAGATTGGAGCCTACCGGAAAATTATGGATTCTCATCCAACATTCATCCCTCCTCTTCATTTTTTTCTTAAGGAGCATCAGCTTTCCTTAGATAGAAACTTATTTTCCACACTGAATTACATTTCACGGGAGGTCAATAACACCCCCAGGTCCATAGGGTAAAACCTAATAGATTTGACAGGAGGATAAATCTGCTAAGGGAACTTGGCCTCGGAGGGCTGAGCTGACATGCTGAGAATGGGAGAAGGAGAGAGAAAATGATTCTCAGCCATTGAACTGCTGAACCTTGGAGACTTTCGCTTTAAAGATTTGTTGTTATGCGAGAAAATAATATGATTATGCTAAACACTTTAGTAGCAGTGCAGTTCAAAGTGTCCTAACAAGTAAACACTTGATTGTATTTGTCTTTCCAGATTATTATATTAATAGGCCATAATTTCAATGGAGAATATTTTCACTAAGTTGAGTAATTTTAAAAAGGTGCGTCAAGAAGAAAAACTAGAGTTCATTCATGGAAAAAAACTTTATAAATTGCTGAGATTAATGGCTTTCAGATTCTATACTGAGAGGGCCTATATGAATTTAGACAGGGTTTCTTAACTCCAGAGTGCTCATATCAAACCCAGGATCATTCTTTTTTATGTTAAAGAGATTTTTCTTTATGTAGTTATTATTTTTTATTTTTTAATTAGCAAAACTGTACCACTTGTAGAAAACATTTGGTTCTGGTGGAATGAATATAATTTTGAAGTTTATTGATTTAAAAAAGTCCAAAAGTGGTATTTGAAACATTACTTTATCTATAATGATAATATCTTCATGTAACTCTTTTAGTGTGATAAATTTAATCAATCTCAGTCAATAAACATTTCTTGATCGTGTCACTGTTCTAGGAGCTAGACATACACATATGAGCAAAATAGAATATATAAATAATATTTTGTCTTCTATCCTTAGGCATCCTAATTCTAAATCTTAAACTCGGATATTCCACCATCTGCTTGCTGTCTCCTCTCCTCCTAGCTCTTTTGATTTTTCCCATTCTCATTATATATTCTCTGATACATTGGGATTTCAAGTCTATTCTTCATTTTCCTTCAATTTATTAGTCATGGCCTTGCTTTCTTATTTGTCCTACTTATACGCCTTAGGTGAGTCCTTATTTTTTCTCTCTTTTTCAAATCCCCTTAATTCCTTCATAATTTTGCTGAATATGCTTTATAAATTCTGTAGCCTGAATCAAATTTCCATTTCTCTGTTCCTATCCCAGAACTGTGGAACTAAAGAGAAAACTACTGACTTCTAAACAGAAATGATGAGTCACTGCCTCTCAAAAAGCCCTTTTTTTCTTTCCTTACTTTTACATATCTTTTCATATATCCTTTACTTTCATGTTTTCCTCTAACTTAAGAAACATCCTTCAAAGCAAAGCAAAGAAACAAGAAAAGAAAAAACACCCTAAATAAAAACCTGTCCCTGGGTCAGCTGATGCCAAATCTATGCATTTTCTGTCTAAACCAAGCCTCCTGAAAGTGTAGTCCAATTTTGTATCTTTACTTCCTCCAGATGCTTTCATCAAAATCATAGCAATTCATCCTTTTCCTGTTATAGGAATTTTTAAAAATTTATCTTAAATTGCTTCTTGTAGCTGCTTTTCCAAATGGTAAGAAGCAGAGTTTGAGTGATGACTGAACTTAATTTGGAAAATACATTATTGAACTTTTTGTGTATGTAAAGGGAAAGACCATAATCTAGTCTGACAGATAGAAGACGAAGCATCAAGTAACCAAATAGCGATAAAGAGGTGTCTTTCTTGGGTGTGTCATTATTTTTTTTTAATTTTTAAAAAGATTTTATTTATTTATTTGACAGAGAGAAAGAGATCACAAGTGGGCAGAGAGGCAGGCAGAGGGAGAGGGGGAAGCAGGCTCCCCGCTGAGCAGAGAGACCAATGCAGGGCTCCATCCCAGGACCCTGAGATCATGACCTGAGGCGAAGATAGAGGCTTAACCCACTGAGCCACCCAGGCGCCCCTGGATGTGTCATTATTAAGGTGATAATTGATTGATAGCTTTTATCTAATATTTGGGCCTCAGGGGAGAAGAAATGTGAGAAAGAGATTCTGAACTGAGAGGGAATGGGACTCAATAGGATGTCATAGATGAAATCAAGTTTGAGGGACAGTAAGAAAACGTACTGGACTAAACATGTCCAACAGATTTTAAGAGCAGTGATGTCTGAGATCTAATCATCATGGGTTATAATTCCTCTTCTCAAACTTCAGTAACACTATCATTCTGTCAATGTTTGGGGTAGTGAGGTTGTCTCTCCCACTGTCTTTTTTCTATATCAGCATGGAAGAAGCTGCAGTGTTTTAGGGGAGAGTAGAAAATTTTGAAGTAGGTTTCTGAGCTATGGTTAAAAACAACTGCAAGATGGTAAGCACTGGCTAGGACTTCTAGGAATGTTAAGCAAGTAAACCTTTGCAGATTTAGCCATTACCAATATGGAAGTTCAGTTTGTTTTCTATTTGACTATTGAAAGAAAGAAAAGTGTTGATCCAGAGCTTAAAAATTGCTTTTTAAGATAACTAAATAAATTTTTAATGAAATTTTTATATTATTTAATTTCCTTTTGGCAATCAGTTGACTAAATGCTAAGACTTTCTCTTTGAATTAAAACTCAGCTAATGCTGAGTTTTGATTACTGACAGCAAGCAAACCTGAGAGAGAACTGGTTTCTGGAATTAGAACATTTCAAGGAAGAGGCTCAAGATTATGTAAATGATTAAGTCAAAATGAATGAAGAGTGAAAATCCTTATATTCCATGAGAAATAAAATTGCATAGTGGTTATATTCTTGGCCTTTGGATTCAGTAAGTCTGAATTTTACTTTGCTTAAGTATTGATAGAGTAACAAACCATCCCAGGTTGCCTGGGAAGGTCTCAATTTTAGCACTGAGGGAGTCCCATGTCCCAAGGAACTTCTCAGTCCTGGGTAAACCTGGACAGTTAGTCATCATAGTCTTGGATAGACCAAAGTTTCTTTCTTTGTAAATTGGCATAGTTATTGTCCTCACGTCCCACAATGTAAGTTAAATTAAAGTATTTCATTTTGTATATTTATATTACCCAGCAACAAGTCTGGCAGTCAGTATGTTAGCTGGCTTATTGTTATAAATATTTATTATTTTCTTGGACTATAAAAATAGTATTTCATGATAGGCAAGTAAAGTAGTTGGTAAAATGGACATCTTTTTATATTTGGTATTCAATACTGACCAGTCACCAAGGTTGAAGTTCTATGAGAATTGGCTACTTTGTATGGCTGTTGATGGAATGCTACAAAATAAACACAAAGGATCTGAAAGAAGACAGAACAGAGCAGGATGGATGGGTATATGCTTTTGTTGAGAGGTTATTTCATGTCTATGTTTGGGGATCTGTGACTATTGAAGGTTACAAGGAAGGCAGGAAGAAGTGAAGTTTTAAGGGAAAGATGGTGAATCTAGTCTGGGATAAGCTGGATTTTCCATTTCCATGTAAAAAGAGATGGATGTCTGGGAAGACATTAGTTATTTAAAATCAGGACATTCAAGATGGGGCTTGGGGAGTTGAATTAGTGAAAATTCTATAAATTGCATTACATTAGGCAAGAAGGTTATAAAAATCCAGTGGGAGAATGGTAGGGATACAGTTATGCCTCAGAATCAGTGAGAATCTAAAACACAAATACCATAAGGACTCTCCATATCTATATTCCATTTCTTATTCTCTTTGCATGAAAATCATTCTGGGAAAGTTTTCTTTGGCAGATTATATTTTTCTAAATGGCCATCAAGGTAGATATCATCCTCATGGTTTTTTTAAATAATGTAAAAAGGAGACTCTCTCATTAATATGTATGTCTATGTTCCCTCTCCTTGAGTTTGGGTGGCCCTTTGCAACTGCTTTGATCAAAAGAATAAAGTCAAAACGATACAACATTATTAGAGAGGGTAGGTCAAAAATGATGACTCCCATGTGACACTTTCTTGCTTTCAAAATGTGCACCTTGGGACCTCTGAACCAACATATAAAAAGTCTGTCAAGCTTGAAAGATTTGCCTTTTTTGGACAGAAAAATAGCTGTTCAAATATTCTCAGAGTAGGTTCCTGACATGTGCATAACAAATCTTTAAGATAAACCCAGCAATGGCTACACTATTACTCTAACTCAAGACATCTAAGACAATCTTTATATGCCTGGTACATGAGCCCTTTATGAATAAGGTGATATTATTCACTTCCTTAGAATTACCACCCTCTGCCTCCTGTGTAGCAGCCCATTGCCCTTCAGTTATAGACCTATGGAGCCACTGGATTGTCTTCATTCTTTTCCTACTGAAGTAGGAACAGAGGTGGTGAGAGTACCTTAGAAGCTGAATACCAAGTTCCCCTTTGAGAGACATGGGAAGTTTCTGGAAATGCAGTTACTTGCCTATTGTTTTACTTTCATTTGAGGGAATTCACTGCATAATATGTAAAGTCAGAAATCTTGTCCTAATACATAAGTGTGGATTCTGTTTCTCTTCTAGCAACAGGCCTATAATTTTTATCTATTTTTTAATATTCTAGTTTAAAAGTGGCTTGCCTTAGGGCAGTAGATAAGATACTTAGATGTGAAATAAAGCTCATTTTTCCTATAAACTTGCTCCTGATTATCAGGAAAGAGGAGAAAAACTGCAGATGCTAAGATAGAATATGGAAAACAGACCCCATCCTCAATTCCCCTGACTCTTCCAAGACAGATACATTTAAATTTCTAATACAGCACAATTTCTTACTGGCAAACACACCTTTCACAACTCAAGAAACATGATTTTTCTTGCAGAAATTACCGTTTTCTATTAGGACTCCAGTAGTAGATGACATTAACTAGTTTATCATCCTAATACTATTCCCAGCTTCTGGAACATCATTCCTATCTCTTAACCTATTTAAAATTTTTGTAGCATGTGTCTTGGTCACATTTGATTGACCCTAGATATACCTGATGTAAATCTGACTGTGTTTTTTCCAAGAATTTTAATTTAAGAAATAAAAAAAAGAAAGGAAGAAAGGAAGGAAGAGAGAGAGAAAGAGAAAGAAAGAAACAGAGTAACTTCTTTCAAGGTGATACATTTGAGTGGATAATGATGATGTCATTAGCTGAACTATAAAACACAGGATGAAGAGATAATTTTCAGAAGTAAACAGTAAACTTAGTTTTTAATACATTGAGCTTGATATATATGTGTAACAACTATGTAAAAACATTCAATAGGAACTTGTTAAAGTCGACTGGAAGACGGAAAGGACAAAGAAAAAGAAAAAAATGTAAAAAAAAGTAAGAACAATATGGAATTCAAGTGGTAAGAATTAGAATGCTGTCTATTTGAGTGTCGTCATTTTTAGTAACACAATTTCCTTTTTACATTGTTTTCCAAGTGCATATTCCAACCATTTCAATGTTATGTTCCAAAAAACCCATAGATGGGCATATTAAAGACAGTTCAAATACACAGCTTATAAAGATAAATAGAAAAAAATAAAGATAAATAGACAAATAACTTTCTGTTTGGTTAAAAATTACTTTTTATTATGACTAGAGTCTAGTTATCCTGAGAGCATTTCAACTCTGCCTAATAGGAACCCTGCATTTTTTTTTTAACACAGAATTGCTTCTGTTTACTGTTTAGTAAAAAACCTCATATATGCTGCTTTCCATATAACTCATCTTAAGCAACAATTTTATCCCCAGCCCTAAACTAGGCTCTTTAGAGACCCCCAACTATGTCACTTAATTTCTGAGAACACTGCCCTCTTGGTGCTATCTGAGGAGAAGGTAAAGAGACAGAAGCTCTTGCATTCGTTACACCAAGCCAGGAATGTCCAGGCTAGAAGACAATGTCAGGGATAAAAACAGACATGGAAAATAAGAAAACATGAAAGGGACATATAACTGAAAAAATAAAGGGAAGATTTAAGGAACTGAAACTGAACTTAAGAGGCAGGTATTTAAAGTAGCAGTTCTGAAGTCCAGCTTATTTGCATTTTGCTTTAAGATGGACAGAGGGATATTCTGATCTTTATTTGCTTCCAGTAATCTACTTAAACTTCAAAGTACAACTTTAAGGCCCCCAAATTTTGATTGCCTACTTCTATATGCCGCTGAAAATTGAGTATCAATTTACTTCTTGCTTAGGTTAAAGATTTGATAATGTACTTCAAAGGTTCTCTCTCCATGAAGGCATTTCAATCTCTTTTAAGTTCAAAAGAGCATTACTACCTCATCTGTGTAAATATTTCATATTCATAAAATTCACTTATCAGAAATAGTTACGATATAAACACAAAACCATAGAATAGGCACAAAATTAGGGTCTTACTTTTTTCCATAATCCTATTTTGGAGGAAATGATAAAATTTTACCTACCTCATTTCTAAATATACTTTGTTTTTCTTATGTCAATGAATGGAAGTCTCCTGTCACAGAGTGTACAAAAATAGCCTATTTGTAAAGATTTCCAGGAAGGACAAGATTTTTAAACTGAAAAGGTCAATGAATATAGGAAAATAGCCATGAAAGAATTGCATGGGATTTAGAAACAGAGAATAAGTACTCACTAATAAAAAAAAACTCTAAAAAAAAAGTGTTAAATAAACACCAAAAAAAGAGAAGAGTGATCATATTTTTAAAAAAAATTATATGTTAGGAAAAATGACAAAATTATTTTTATTATTATTGACCCTTTGCGAAAGGAAAATAATTCATTAAAGCTCTGCCAAAGGAAAAGGTAGTCTCCTGATCTCTGAGTAAGAGACCATAAAATTATGGTTAATGTGGTGGGGACACTAAGGTTGCACAAAAAGGGAGAGAATATATTTAAAAAAATAGAAAAATTCAACTAAGTTTTGCTTAAAATCACCATAATGTACATGGTTGAGCAACAACATTATTGTGCGACATTAGTCTACAAAAAAAAATTGACAAGTAAAAATTTCAATTTTGGCTCTTTCATTTAAAAAATTACCAAAAAACTTAGAAAGAAACAGTGACAAGTAACAAAATCATCAAATAGATAATAAGTCTGAAGAAGAAACATGAAAATACTTGGTTTTCTTAGTCTGAAGGGGGAAAAAAATGAATAGTCATTTAATAGAAATTAAGGTCAATTTTGATTGTACATAAGTTTTTTTCCCTCTTTTTTAACTGGTAATCATTCAAATGAGGTACTGTGGTGGGTTTGGGAGTTTTTCTGCTTGGAGATATTCAGAAAGAGGCTAGAAATATGTTTTCACAAAGTATTTCAGATGATTACCTGCCTAAAGGCAGGCAGCTTGAACAGAAGATTTTTCAAAGCTCTTAAAGATCTATTATCTTATAATTCTATGATTTCATGGTAATTCAAATCACTTCATACTGTCAGTATTCTCCATTTATGTTAACAGATATCAACTCCTGTATCTTATTTCATTTATAAGACAAGAGATTGAAAAGCATCTTCAAATAGCAATTTGTACATGATCTGATATATTTTCATGGTTTTATAAGCATGAAAGATTCAAAAGAACTGTACTCAAGGCTGCATTACTTATAAAGGGAAGGTATGAAGAAACACACCATAAAAAAAAAAATTAAAACAGAACAGCAGTAGCATGCTACTAACCTCCATTGTTATGATATTTTCAGTTCAAACACCAGTCCAAACTTTGAGGTCAGTGGTAGAGGATCATGAACCTCTTCCAACAACCACTAAGAAAATTTCTTTTCTACAATAATGAATGAGATTGCATGATATAGCCAGCCTTATTTTCATTTACGAAATACTGAAGACTTAACAAAGTAAATATCTATTGGTTGGTTTATTATGGTTTGGGACTTTTCCTTATGCTTTTCATCAAAAACAATTGGCAAACAAACACAAAAGAACATTTATTAACATTTACTGAAACACTAATCTCTATGTTTACCCATTTCCTTATCTGTGAAGTAGAGAATAATGATGGAAATTACTTGATATGGTTGAGAAAATTGGGTGAGTTAATCTATTTGAAGGCACATAACAAGTTCTTTTTTATGTTAACAATTATTATTATAGTAAAGACTGTGCCATAACTAATCATTGTCTAATAAATTCACTAAATTAACCAATACCTTCTACTTCCTACATAATAACATAATGTTTAATATGCAAACCAAACTACATGTGACTAGAAGGTTCCCCTTACATTTATTTGATTACTGAAAAATCTTGAAAGCCTTTAGGCATATTGTGCAAGTTGCAGTTATGTAATGTACTTAGTAAATAAGTTAATATGATGTGTAAAAATAATAAAAAAAAATATTTGACAGAGAGAGATCAGAAGTAGGCAGAGAAGCAAGCAGAGGGAGAGGGGGAAGCAGGCTCCCTGCTGAGCAGAAAGCCCGATGTGGGGCTTGATCCCAGGACCCTGAGATCATGACCTGAGCTGAAGGCAGAGGCTTAACCCACTGAGCTGCCCAAGCATCCCAATGTTGCTATTCATATGGCAGTTTTGTTGAATAAATACATTTGAAATCTTTAAAAAGACAGAGATAAGCTCCTAAAGTAATGCTAGTGTATTAATCATGTCAATACATGGTTAGAAAATATAGATGCTTTTAGATCATATTGAAAATTTCTTTTGACCTCTTGCTCTACTTGGTGGAGGTGAGCGTGGGAAGCCTAACATTGTAGAGGTTGCTTTTGGCTATAGTTATGCCAGAAAGAAGATATAGAATTCCAGTTTCCCAATCATTAGACTCATATGATAAATCAAAATCTGATTAATTCATTACATGTTTTGAGATTGTAGTGTTTAATACGTAAGTGATGAACTACTGAATTCTACTCCCAAAACCAATATTACACTGTATGTTATCTAACAAGAATTTAAATAAAAATTCGAGAGTCACCTGGTGGCTCAGTTGGTTAAGCATCCAACTCTTGATTTTGATTCAGGTCATGATCTCAGGATTGTGAGATCGAGCCCCATATTGGGCTCCGTGCTGGGTGTAGATCCTGCTTAAGATTCTCTTTCTCCCTCTCCCTCCCTAGCATCCCTTTCTCTCTCCTTCTGTATATAAATAAATTAATTGGTTAGTTAGGAAAAAAGAAAAAGAAAAATATTGCAGTGCTTAACATATATATATACAAATGTGTCTAAAAATGACATATGTATATATATAATTTTACATAATTCTTCAATATAAATATCTTTTCCCATTAAACACTGATTCAATTCTATTGGGAATGACTGTGTTATTATTTGATTATTTATTAAATCAAAGCAGAGAGCCTATGAATGCTCCACATATTATTCTTTTACCTGTATTCATGAGTTTGAATATTTCATAACATAAAAAAGTTAATGGGAGTTTGGGGACTGGAGATAGTGTCAAAGAAGAGAGTTTGTGAACTTACTATAAGCAGGTCAAATTTACAGTTTGCTTGGATTGCAAGTTTTGTGTTTTGCAAGTTTGTGAACAGTGAAGTTAGCTGAGAGTTAATAACTATCAATGAGGTATATTATGGTTGCAGTTGGGAGGATTTGCAATATCACAAGTGTGTATGTTGATGTGGATTATCTCGTATGGGGAGGAAGATATTGATAATGAAGAAGAGAGTAACCAAAGCAAGGAAATATTTAAGTTATAAGAGTAGATTGCAGAACAAAAGTATACCTATTTGTGTATTTGACTTTGAGAGAAGAGTTTAACAAGACATGTAGAAAAAAAAATCCCCAGAAACCCATCTATCATATCTATGTATGTATCTATGTATAACACACAATACACACAAATCATTTATATATCATGCACTTCTGTTTCTGTATTTAACCCCATCTTTATCTCTAATTCTGTCTAATTCCTCAAAAGTAATTAAAATATGCAAATGGAACAAGTTTGAGTTCCTGCAAGATTCAAAATATATATGGCTTCCACAGTGCCGAGTATCTTTTATACACCTTTATGTGGGTTGATAGAAGACAGAGATAAAATTTAATGCTTGCATCATTAGAAGAGGTAAGGACCCAAAGACTAGACTTTTCCATCACAGACTATTAAATGTTAAAATCTGTGAAAGCGATTTGGTAGAAACAGTAGATTCCTCTTGTTCTTCTCTCTCTATAACTGTCCCAAGTACTTTTATTTTTTTTCTCTTGAATATCTCTGAATCCGTATCTTTTTATTCAATATTCTGGGTTATTCACATCAATGTGGGTATTGTTTGGTTATATTCATTGCTTAGTTCAAGCAAGTTATATGCATTACTTAGTTCAAGTACTCATCATATCTCAGATTATAGCTATTGTTCTCTTACTATGTTCTTGCTCTAATTTCTTCACTGGTGTGATTTTCCTAAAATATAAATATTATGGTATCATTTCCCTACATTAAAACTATTCCATGACCTATAGTCCTCACAGGACAAAAAAGCCCAAGCCCTCAGTATGTAGTATATGTTTAGTCATGATGTAGATTTCACTAAGGACCAGATACATTATTTGTAAGCCCCATGAAAAATGAAAATGTGGGACCTCTTGTTCATAAATTATTAAGAAATCAAAGATGATGATGAAAGCATTAAACCTGACACAAGGTTTTCAAAGCACAAGGCCCTTTACAACTGCATTGGCCACACACACATGAAGCTGGTCTTAATCTCACTTACTACTTATCACATCATTTTCTGACATTTTATCATACTCATGAATGTCATCAGATTTAGGAATGCCTAATTATAGATCCTAAAATACATCTTGTGCTCTTTCAGGCTACTACAATGCCATTCATCCTCTTTGTCTGGAAAGTCTTTATGCTTGCTTTTGTTTGGAAAAAAAAAAGTTTATTTTCTCTTAAGAACTCAAATCTTCTCTTACTATATGAAACTTCCTCTGAAATATTTAATAGTTTGATCACTGTTTTCTGAATGACACCATCATTCTTAGCATATATTTATGTTTGCATTTATCACATAATTATAGATTTTTCTTACATGTTTTTCTCTAAGGCTAGATTAGTCCCAAGAAGAGGGTCTATATTTTAATTATACTTTTAATCTCCCATGCTTGGTTCAATGCCTGGTAGGTTGAACTAAACAAAAAAAACATCATAAATGTTTTTGAATGATTTTTGTATTATAATAATTCTAAATATTTTTGAAATTGTGAGCCACTAAAATTTGTTTGCACTGCTTATGAAAGTTTGGTGATGCAACTTCCTATAAGTAGGTCAAATTTACAGTTTGCTTGGGTTGCAAGTTTTGTGTTTTAATCTTTTTTTTTATTTAAGCATAGTTGACACATAATGTTACATTAGTTTCAGGAGTACAATATAGTGATTCAACTTCTCTATACATTATGTTATGCTTATTACAAGTGCAGGTACCATATATCACCATATGATACTACTATAATATTATTAACTATATTCCCTATGCTGTGCCTTTTAGGTTGCAAATTTTGGAACCATTTGAAACTATTTTGTATTTGAAAATATTTGGAGTCATTGAAATGGTGTTTTAAAATGTCCTATTAGATAAATCAGGCCTATTGTGAAACTCACTTCTAAAACCCACACTACATCTATCAATTCCTTGCCTCTCTCTAAGGGTAAGGAACCAACTGAGGTTTTTATATTTTTTCTATTTTAAACAGACTGCATAATCTCTATCATTATTTCTGCTTAAATTAGAAGTTTTCAGATACTATATGAATAAATTATTACCAGGAAGCATAAATCAAATATAATCAGAGAAAATAAGTTTGAGCAGTAAAGGTTTAAGCAGTGAGAGATGTCACATGATTACTTGTAGGCTCCACTATGGAAGATGTTAAAGGAATTAGAAGGACCCATGACATTTAAAAAAATATATCAAAATGGCAATGATATACCTGGGGAAGATGTCAGAGTAGGAGTATCCTGAACTCACTTCTTCCTGTGGATATAACTAGATAATCCCCACATCTGTGTGACTAACCCAGAAAATGATGAGAGGACTGGAGAACAGACTCTCCACAGCAAAACCTAGAAAAGAGACTATCGAAAATGGTCGAAGGTTAAAGATGTGATCAGGAATCAAGCTGACTCTCAAGACTGTCCATGGGAGGGACACCACAAGCATGGAGAAGGGAGAGGAGCAGACCCCACACTGGGCATTCTAGACACAGGAACCTGCACTGGAAAGATGAATCCTTATAATATCTGGCTTTGAAAACCAGAGAGGCTTAACTGTGTCAGACATCAAGTGGGGTCAACACCTAGAATGTCAAAAGTGATTCTTTTGAATCAGCAACTCAGCTCTTGGAGAGCTGGAGGGCAAAAGGAAATTGATACCCTGCCCTTAGAGAGACAGCATAACAAATAGCCCAGCTGAGACATAGCATGGAAGCAGCAGTTTGAAAAATACCTGGGGTATATAGGAAGGAGATTTAATTACTAATTTCAGAAAATATGCTGGAGGGGAAGGGATCTTTTGGAGACTTCTTCAAGAACAAAAAGGCTGGTGGACATCATTTCCCTCCCCTGTCCCTTAACCTATATACATGGGCACCTATGAGGACAAGCACAGTTGGAGCACTCCACTTAGATTACTAACAACCTGCCTGGCTTCTGAGTTCTCCTGAAGACCCACCTCTCCAACCTGCCTTTGGCAGGAATCAATCCAAAGCATGGCATTGTGCAAGCATTCCCAAAAGGGCCAGCACCACTCTAAAGTGACTTCTACCCCAGGAAGTGGGGAAGATGACCACACACACCAATCCAACAGTGGGCTGGGGACAGACAAATGGTCTGATTATAGGCCCAATCCATCAATGAAAGCTTCTCAGAGGACAACAAAGAGTGAGTGCCCTGCAACCACAGCTCTAGCAAGCACCTCATCTGACACAACTCAAGCACAAAGCAGCCCCAGACTAGCCCATAAATAGCATAGGGATCAAACTTTGCCCACAATGGGCATAAAAAGCTTGGACAGAAGGCAAACATGTCCCAGCCACAACAATATGGTAGCATGCAACACACAGGGGAGACACCCTTAAGTTCCAGGGTCTGGTGAACACGGACATTGCACTGCAAGACACTATATGAACTCTTCTTCATGGAGCCACTACTTTCAAGGTTAGGAGACATACCTGACTTTCTTAACACAGAGAAACAGATAAATAGAATTAGACAAACAAGGAGACAGAGGAATATGTCCCAAATGAGATAACAAGACAAAATCACAGCAAGAGAGCTAAATAAAATGGAGATAAGTATGTCTGATAGAGAATTTAAAGTAATGGTCATAAAGATACTCACTAGACTTGAGAAGAGAGTGGAGGACCTCAGTGAGATCCTCAAAAAACATAAAAACAGAAAAAAGAACCAATCAGAGATGAAGAACTCAATAACTAAAATTAAAAATACACTAGATATAATAAATAGTACACCAGAGGAAGCAGAAAATGGATCAATGATCTGGAAGACAGTAATGAAAAGCAATGAAACTGAATCGGAGAAAGGAAAAAATAATAAAAAATGAGAATAGATTAGGTGAACTCAGCAACACCATCAACTGTAACAACATTCACATTATAGGAATCCCAGAAGGAAAAGAGAGAGTAAAGGGGGCAGAAAACTTATTTGAAGAAATGATAACTGAAAACTGTCCTAATCTAGGGAAGGAAATAGAAATTCAGATCTAGGATGCAGATCAACAAAGCACCCAACAAAATCAACCCAAGGAGTTCCACACCAAGACACATAGTAATTAAAATGGTAAAAAGTAGTGATAAAGAGAGAATTTTAAAAGCACCAAGAGAAAAGAAAACAGTTACCAGGTAAACCTCATAAAGCTATTAGCTGATTTTTCGCAGAAACTTTGTTGGCTAGAAGAAAGTGGCATGTTATATTCAAAGTGCCGAAAAACAAAATAAAACAAAACAAAAACAAAACCCTGCAACCAAGAATACTCTATTCAGAAAAGCTATCATTCAGAATAGAAGGAGAGATAAAGAATTTCCCAGGTAAACAAAAGTTAAAGGAATTCATCATCACTAAACCAGCCTTATCATAAATGTTATAGGGGATTCTTTGAGTGGAAAGGAAAGACCAAAAGTAGAAAGCACAAATGTATATGTGTGTGTGTATACACACACACACACACACACACACACACACGTATATAGAGAATACACACACACACACACATATATGTATATATATATATATATATATAGAGAGAGAGAGAGAGAGAGAGAGAGAGAGAGAGAAGAGAGTGATTCACAAAATAAAAAGATGTAAAGGATGTAAAGTATGACATATATATCTAAAATGTGGTGTAGAGAGGAGTAAAAATTTAGTGTTTTTAGAATGGGTTCAAACTTAAGCAACCACCAACTTAATATAGACTGTTCTATGCATTACATGTTATATATAAACATAATGGTAACCAAAAATCAAAAACTAATAATAGGTATGGAAAAATAAAAGGAACCCAAGTATATCACTAAAGAAAGCCAGCAAACCACAAGAGAATAGAACAAGAGAAGAAAGGAACAGATAAGAATGAGAAAGACAACCATAAAACAAGTGACAAAATGGCAATAAGTACTTACCTATCAATAATTACTTTGAATGTAAGTGGACTAACTGCACCAAAGGACAAGACCTATCTATATGCTACCTACAAGAGACTCATTTCAGACTTAAAAACATACACAGAATGAAGGTAAAGGGATGGAAAACATTTATCATGAATGGAAGTGAAAAGAAAGCCAACGTAGCAATACTTCTATCAGAAAAAATGGACTTTAAAACAAACACTGTAACAAGAGACAAAAAAGGACACTACATAATCATAAATGGAACAATCCCACAAGAAGATATAATAATGGTCAATATTTGTGCACCCCACATGGGAGCATCAAATATAAAAAGCAGCTACTAAAAAAAAAAAAGCAGCTACTAAGAAACATAAAGACATAAATTGATCATAATACAATAATAGTAGGGGACTTAAACACCCCAGTTACATCAGTGGATAGATCATCCAAACAGAAAATCAACAACGAAACAGGGGCTTTGAATGGTAGATTGAACCAGAGGTGTCCAACAGATATGGTCAGAACATTCCATCCTACAATAGCAGAATACACATTCTTTTCAAGTGCACATGGAACATTGTCCAGTAGAGATCACATAGTAGTGCACAAAACAAGTTTCAATAAATTCATGAAAATCAAAGTCATACCATGCATCTTTTTCTGTCCACAATGCTATGAACTAGAAATCAACCACAAAAAATAAATCTGGAAAGACTATAAATACATGGAAATTAAAAAACATGCTACTAAACAATGAATGACTCAACCAAGAAATCAAAGAGGAAATCAAATACATGGAAACAAATGAAAATGAAAATACAATAGTCCAAAATCTCTGGGATGTAGCAAAAGTAGTTCTAAGACGAAAAATTGTAACAATAGAGGCTTACCTCAAGAAGCAAGAAATAAAATCCTAAAAAAGGGGGGCACGCCTGGGTGGCTCAGTCGTTGTGTCTGCCTTCGGCTTGGGTCATGATCCCAGGGTCTGTGGATCAAGCCCCGCATCAGGCTCCCTGTTCAGTAGGAAGCCTGCTCCTCCCTCCCTGTTTCCCCTGCTTGTGTTCTCTCTCTCACTGTCTCTGTCTCTTTCTGTTAAATAAATAAGTAAAATGTTAAAAAAAAAAGAAGCAAGAAAAATCTCAAATAACTTAAATTTATACCTACAGGAATTAGAAAAACAAAAACAAACAAAACCCAAAAACAGTCAAAGGAAGGAAATAAGAAAGATTAGAGCAGAAATAAACAAAATAGAAAGTAAGAAATGAGAACACAAAACAAAACAAAAAACAATAGAAAAATGAATGAAGCCAGGAGTTGGGTCTTTCAAAAGATCAACAAAATTGATAAATCTTTAGTCAGACTCATAAACAAAATAAAACAGAGAGAGAGAACTCAAAATCAGAAATGAAAGAGGAGAAAAAAACAATTGACATCTCAGAAGTACAAAGGATTATAAAAGAACAGTATGAAAAATAGTACACCAACAAATTGGCAGCCTAGAAGAAATAGGTAAATTTTTAGAAATATATAACCTAAGAGAAAAAATTTGAACATACTGATTACCAGCACAAAAATTGATTCAGTAATCAAAAAACTCCCAATAAACAAAATGCCAAGATAAGATGGCTTCATAGGTGAATTCTACCAAACGTTTAAAAAATAGTTAATACTTACTCTTCTCAAACTATTTCAAAAAATAGAAGAGGTCAACAAGCTTCCAAATTGATTCCATGAGGTCAGCATTACCCTGATATTAAAACAAGATAAAGGCACTACAAAAAAGAACTACAGGCCAATACCTCTGATGAACACAGATGCAAAATCCTCAACCAAATACTAGCAAACTGAATCCAACAGCACATTAAGAAAATCATACACTACAATTAAGTGAGATTAGTTTCTGAGATTCAAGAATGGTTTAATAATCACAAACCAATAGACATGATACATCACATCAACAAAAGACAGGATAAAAACCATATAATAATTGTAATAGATGCAACTGACAAAGTATACAACATTTGACATTTGACAATGTAGAACATCCATTCATGATAAAAACCCTCAACAAAGTAAGTTGAGAAAGAATATTTCTCAACATAATAAAAGCATTATATGAAAAACCTACAGCTAACATCAGACTCAATGGTGAGAAACTAAAAGCATTTCCCCTAAGATAAGTAACAAGACAAAGATGTCCTATCTTACCACTTTTATTCAGCATAGTACTGGAAGCCCTAGCCACAGTAATCAAACAAGAAAAAGAAATAAAATGTATCCAAATTGGTAGAAGTAAAATTCTCACTATTTGCAGATGACATGATACTTTATATAGAAAATCCTAAAGACGCCACTAAAAAACTACTAGAACTGATGAATGAACTCAGTAAAGTTTCAGAGCACAAAATCAGTATACAGAAATGTGTTGCATTTTTATATACTAATAATGAAGTAGCAGAAAGAGAAATTAAGAAAATAATCCTATTTACAATTTCACCAAAAATAATAAAATATCCTAGGAATAAACTTAACTAAGGAAGTGAAAGACCTGTACTCTGTAAAACACTGATGAAAGAAATGGAAGATGTCACAAACAAATGGAAAAATAGGCCATGCTCATGGATTAGAAGAAGAAATATTGTTAAAACATGCACAGTACCTACAGCAATCTACAGATTTAATGCAATCACTATGAAAATACCAACAGCATTTTTCATGGTTTTAGAACAAATAATCCAAAAATTTGTATGGAATCACAAAAAAAACCCTGAATAGCCAAAGCCATCTTGAAAAAGAATAAAGCTGGGGGTATCATAATCCCAGATCTTTAGGTATACTACAAACCTGTAGTAATCAAAACAGTGTGGTACTTGCACAAAATAGACACATATATTAATAGAACAGAACAGAGAACCCAGAAGTAAACTCATGATTCTATGGACTACTAATGTTTGACAAAGAAGGCAAAAATATCCAATGGCAAAAAGACAGTGTCTTCAACAAATGGTGTTGGGAACACTGGATAGTTACATGCATGCTACAGAGATCCTAGAGAGCTTCCTAGCAGCTTACACCACATGGGGATAGAGGGGAAAAAATGAGGGCTATGAGCAGAAAAAGGATCCTCATTGGAACATGACCTTACTGGCAACTTGATCTTTGACTTCCCAGCCACCAGAACTGTGAGAAATAAATTTCTCTTATTTATAAGCTATCCAATCTATAGCATTTTGTTATAGAAGCCCAAATGGATTGAGCCATCTTATGTACTATAGAATGCATAGAGAAGTGGTTGTACTTTGCAAACAAGTTTAAAATGTAATAAAACTATTATTTCATAGGTTTTGAAAAGCAAAAATAAGCTTCCTACTTTTGTTTCACTTTTATACCTAATTTAATGAGCTAATTTAATGATTCTTTTGTTTCACTTTTACACGTAATTTTAACTGAGTCTGATGGTATTTGATTTAAATATGCTAACTTGGATTTAGATGTCAGAAATATTTAAAAATTTTTGGTTCTGTAAAAATTGTTGTGGAAGATATTTTTATCTTCTTTTATGATATAAGACCCAATAAAGAGAAATTCAGCAAAAAAAAAGAATAGAAAGGAAATTCAGTTGTCCAATATGTATTGGTAGTAATTAATATTACTACAGTATTAGTAGGAATTAATTTATATGAGTTAATATAAATTAGTAGGAATTAATTGTAGGAATATAATTAGTAGGAATAATTTATATGAATAAATTAGTAGGAAACGGGTCTGCAGGGAGAAATAGAATTATAAGGTAATTGAGTAGATCATTATAGAGATTTCAAATGAATAACAAAAACAAGTAAACAATCCATACTTAAATTCCCAGCTTCTTATGAGTTGGTGTCTTTAATAACTGACTAGAGTATTCTTGAGATTCCTAGGAATGCTGGTCCAGCAATGATCCCATTTTCCAAAGCCTGGAATAATTCCATTATAATACAAGGAGTTTTTCATTGTCTTATCCTAGAAAGAAAAGATTATTAAAAGTAATTAATCTTATCATCTCTAAACTTTGAAACTTATAATAGAATGTATAGCATGAATTTCAGCGAAAAACAACAAAAAAAAGAACCTCTTTTAAAACTTTAAAAGTAGAATTTTCACTTAAGCCAAATCTAGAAAAATATAATTTATGCAAAATTTTCTATTAAATAAAATTTAGCATTCGTATCCATAAATTATTTCTCAATGGAGCTAAATTTTTTAAATTTAAAAAAGGATTTTAGAAGAAATTATAACTTTTAATTTATAGAGCATGTTTTTTAAAATTTTCTGAAATCCTTAAATTATTTGTATGTATCATTTAAAAGTTCATCCTCCCATTACTGCTCTAAGGCAAGATAGCAAGGAATGATTTGCCCTATTATTATCATTTGTCAAGATAATAAATTCTTATAATAACTGTAGTAGCTTGTATTATCATGTAAATATTTGATGCCTCTCTTTGGAACCTTGTCATGTGAGTAGCTCTCTGTGGTGTACCCCCTTAGAAGAGGCTTAGATTCCTCTGCCCCACGGATGTCAGAGGTGGCTGTATAACTTGCTTTGGTCAATACAGTGACAGAAGCCATGAGGTGTGCCATTTCCAAGAATAAGCTTGGGGGGACACTGAGTGTTTCTTACATGGTTCCTTTTTTACTCCATGTGAGAGCAACCCTCAGTTGCAGCAAAATGCAGATATACCATCAACCTA
Organism: Procyon lotor; assembly: GCA_028646535.1. Classification (NCBI taxonomy): domain Eukaryota; kingdom Metazoa; phylum Chordata; class Mammalia; order Carnivora; family Procyonidae; genus Procyon; species Procyon lotor. The sequence continues at coordinate 122,638,082 of CM053606.1, read as the reverse complement.
TGCTGGGCAAGTGGGTGAGAAATGAAACCTCTGTTGCTGAAAGTCACCGAGGGCTTGTGGGTTATTTGTATCATGCCAAAATTTAGCCTAATCGGGAGCACGGCATTAATATTTTAAAAAATCTTGTTCTACATTTGGTTTTGTTAATATTGACTTTACTTATGAAAACAGAGAATGAAATAAAAGCCATAGGGAGTAAGTGATATTTATAAATAAGTAAAGGGAATGAGTTTGTGTTGATTGCCTACTATGTCTCATTTAACTTTCACAACCCTGAAAGATAGGGAGTGTTTGGTTGATTTTTAGATGAGTACACTGAGGCACTTTTTAAATAAAAAAAATTCTAGTTCACTTCCAGGGCTGATGTAAATAATTACATAACATGTTACTTAAATATATATAATGATAAAATTAGATTTAATTCTTGGAACATAAATATTTTGTAACTAGTAAAACAAATGTCCATAAACAACTATGTAATCAATAATATTCAAATTGACATTTAATTTAAAAGATCATATAGTTAAGGTGAAACTACATCAGTCTTCAGAAATTCAATATGGTATCTATTGTTGAAGCATAACTTTTTGTTTGTTTTTAGTTCAGATCCTTATATTATTGTGTGCAGCATATTGAATTTTTATACCACATTTCTCATTATGGAGTACTAAAAAACTTTTTTTCTCCACTTAACATCCTATGATTATTTTCCATTCAATTGGTACAAAGAAAAAATTACATATTAAAGTCATTAATTTTCTTTTTCATAAAACTTGGATAATTTTTTTCATAAGACAACACTTATTAGAATCAAAATGAATCTCAGGGTAGAAAACAGATAATTAAAAATATAATCCAAATTGTTCAAGATATATTTATATTAATTTTTCTATTGACATTGAAAGTGACAAGCAGCACTAATATATAGATTTATAATAAAATAGGAAATATATAGCATCTTGGGAATTGTTTCATTGAGATCTGAACATGTGAAACATAAGAAACCAGTGTTCTATAGGTTGAGAAATCCCAAATTAAAGCTTGAGAGTTAAATAAACTTGTGAGTCATACAGCTCAAAGTGTTGTAAAGCCCAGATTTGAATCCAATTCACTCTTCTTTTTTGTGACTACAAAAAGTACTAAATATAGCATTATCTCATTTAAGTAAATAGTTTTAAAAATCTCACAATCTAATAATACTGACTGAAAAGTAAAAAGGAAGAAAAGCACTGACTAAAAAGATAGGAGAATGTCAGATAAATATATAAATACAGAGAATATAAATCAGATTCTTTGTTGCTAGAAGTAGATACCCACATATATTATTTCGAAGGAAATCAGTTCAAACTGCTTTATGTTTGCTTATTTTTTATTTATATTACTATATTTTCTTTTTTTTTAAGATTTCATTTATTTATGTATTTGAGAGAGACGGGGAGAGAGTGCCCACCTGTGAGAGTAGGGGTAAGGGCAGATGGAGAAGGAGAGAGAGGATCCCAAGCTGACTCCTGACTCAGGGCTTGATCTCACAACCCTGAGATCATGACCTGAGCGGAAATCACGAGTAGCACACTTAACCAACTGAGCCACCTGGGTGCCACGATATGGCTATATTTTCAAAAATGATTGGAGACAACTTACAATTAAAAGAGAAATAAAAACAGGAAGACCAGGACAGAAGGAAAATAACACCAAAATAAGAACACTTAGTTTAATAGAAATTTATGCACTTTTTAAGAAAATTTTTAAATTTTTTTTATTTTTAAAGATTTATTTATTTGACAGAGAGAGATCACAAGTAGGCAGAGAGGCGGGCAGAGAGAGAGGGGGAAGCAGGCTCCCCGCTGAGCAGAGAGCCCGATGTGGGGCTCGATCCCAGGACCCTGAGATCATGACCTGAGCTGAAGGCAGAGGCCTAACCCACTGAGCCACCCAGGCGCCCCAGAAATTTACTGCACTTTAGAATCAAACATAATTATGACTTCGCAGGCAGCTCACTTAAGATGGTATTTCATAAATTTTGTGGCTTCTATTTCCAGATAAGATAAATCTATTTTTCAAAGTATTATTAGACATCAAGGATAATAATATAGAACATAAGTTTAATATTTTTTTCAAGAAAAAGTAAACTCATTCAATGACCCTAAAATCTACTATAACATAGAGTAAAAACAAGTAAGAATTCTTTTATTTTTTTTTAAGTTAGATTTAATCTACAACTCAAAAAAATTCCCTCTCTGGACTTATGGGAAATTGGATTTTTGTCACTCTCAGATATCACGTCTATTCTACTCAGAATAGTATAAATGTTGTGGGTCTAATAAATTTAAGCCTTTGAAGAAGAACATCTGATCTCTCTGCATGATCACTAATGGCGTGCTGTGCTTTAAACCCACCTATCCCTTAACCTTGGGAGATTCTGACACTTGTGAGACCACACTGTGGTCTACTCTCTCTAGGTGCACCACAGAGATATTCTCTCTGAAGTGTGCCACCTCATTGGGTAATGTGGGGGTGCTGGCACAGGTCCTCTTTCTTATGGAACATATAACATTCCAGTTTCTTTGGAAAATTTTCAAGAAGCTCTTCAAATAACCCACCGTTCTTCAGTGCCCACCAGCCACATGGAAACCATTCTCTGTAGCTTCTCTTTTTCTGGATTGATCATAAATATAATCCCATTAAAGCCCCATTATAAACACAATGGAGCTGGAAGTTGGAAAATTGGGTGCTAGCAACATTCATTTTGTTCTTTTTATTCTTACTAATTTACTTTGTTAGATATACGTTATTTAAAGGGTAAAGTCTTAGGAATACTCAAAGTAGTTTTTGTTGATTTATTGTAGCTGTTATGTTATTGTAACATAGCATGTTACTACTTATTCAATTAAGGCCATTAAGTTTTAATTATCAAGACAGAGAAGACGGAAAAATAAGAAAAAATTTCTTTATTGAATATTACGAGATTAGAATATGGTCTAAAATGTTCTCATTTGTTTTATGCCTTTAGTTTCTCTCTTTTCTCAATGTGGTAAAATATACACAATATTTACCATTTTAACCCTCTTTTTTTTTTTTTAAGGTTTTATTTATCCATTCAACAGAGAGAGAGATCACAAGCAGGCAGAGGGGGAAGCAGGCTCCCCGCTGAGCAGAGAGTCCGATGTGGGGCTCGATCCCAGGACCCTGAGATCACGACCTGAGCCTAAGGCAGAGGCTTTAACCCACTGAGCCACTCAGGTGCCCCCCATTTTAACCCTCTTAAGTGTACAGTTCAGTGGCATTAAGTATATTCACACTGTTGTGTAAACAACACCACCATCCATCCCCAAAACTTCTGTGTCATCTGAAACTGAAATTCTGCATCCATTAAATAGTAACTTCCCATTCTGCTTACCCTTAAGCCCTACACACCACTATCACATTCTGTCTCTATGAATGTAAGACAAAATCTGACTATTCAAGGCACTTCTTTTGGTGGAATCAGATAATATTGATTCCTTTTGTGTCTAGCTTATTTCAATTAGCAGAATGTTTTCAAGCTTCATCTATGTTGTAGCATGTGTCAGAACCCAAGTCTCTCTTACAGGAATTTACTTTTTCTGGATAACATAACCATGTTTGGCAACAAAGCTGAGAAAGGAGTAGGAATTAATGAGTTTAGTGGACAGTAAATTAAAAAGAGAAATTCTGGGGAGGTAAAAGAGAAATTGCAGAAGTTGATATTTCAGTTCTTGTATTTTTTCCATTACACTAGAAAATTGATTTGAACACATTTCAACACTTCTCCATTTGTGATTCATGCTGGATGTAGAGCTTTTTAAATTTATTGCTTGGTTTGAAATGGACAAAAACTTTATAACAGCCTCCCTATCCATCCTTGTCTTCCCAAAGCTTATGAAAACCAGCAGGTTTTTCTATTAAAAACCTAGTCATGTGAATCATGTAAGAAGATGTCATTGTTCTAAAACAATGCAGTGAGCAGTGAGGACAAAGTCTGCCAAGTTAAACACAAAGGATAAAATCTGTCTGCATATTCCCACACCCTTAAACACGTATTCCAGCGTGAACTGCCTGTCAGGTTTGGATGACAGAACTTGGCCCACCAGGCAATCATTCTCAGAAGAACTCAGCTCTCTCCAGAAACTGCATTTATATTTCCCAGATGATTATGTCTTTTATCAAAAGCAGCAGTTGAGAAATGGTCAAGCTCAGCATCAGAAGAGTAGTCCAGCTATGACGACTAGTTTCACCTACAGATAATTATGGGAAAGTGTAGGTGAGCAAGGCGGTTGATGTGCTTGGGTTCTCAAGAATAATATTAAGTTCATGTAAACAAAGATGGGGAAAATCAGTGATCGTCAGGAGACAAATAACTTTTTTTCTTCAGGAAGTTTACAAACTTAGCTTATGTTTTTTTTTTTTTTTTTTAATCTTCAAAATAAGTGAGGCAATTGTATTAAGTACGTAGTGCTCAGGACAAAATTAAAACAAAAATGTATTCATAATATTATGGCTATATCTATGCCTTATGTATGAGTCCATAAAAATACATATAATTTTTTTTAAAGACTTATTTATTTATTTGAGAGAGCAGGGGATAGGTGCAGAGGGAGGGGGAGAGAAAAATCGCAGGGAGACTCTGCAGAGCATGGAGTCCCACATAGGGCTGGATCTCATGATCCAGAGATCACAGTCTGAGCCAAAATCAGGAATCAGTTGCTCAACTGACTGGGCCACTGAGGCACCTCACATACATTCTTTAACAGATGTTTGTGATTCCCTCATACACCTTTCTTTGCAAAACAAGGTGTTTGTTTGTTTGTTTTTTATGAAACTTACTGGATTTGCAAATATCTTCTCCCATTCTGTAGGTTGTGTTTTTATTTTGTTGATGGTTTATTTTGCTGTACAGAAGCTTTTTACTTGGATATAGTCCCACTTGTTTATTTTGCCTTTGTTGCCTTGGCTTTTGTTGTCAAATCCAAAAAATCATTGAGAAGATTGCTGTCAAGGAGCTTACCCTCTATCCTTTCTTCTAGGAGTTTCATGATTTCAGGTCTTATGTTCAAGTCTTTATTCTGTGTTGATTTTTGTGTATGGTGTAAGACAGTGGTCCAGTCTCATTTTTTTTTTTTTTTTTTGCATGTAGCTGTATAGTTTTCTCAACACCATTTACTGAAAAACTTGTCCTTTCCTCATTGTATTTTCTTGGTTCCTTTGTCATAAATTAATTGACCAAACACATGCAGGCTTATTTCTGGGCTCTCTATTCTGTTCAATTGATCTATGTATGTGTCTGTATTTATGCCAATACCATACAGTTTTGATTACTGTCACTTTATAATACAGTATGAAATCAGGAAATGCAGTGTCTCCAGCTTTGTTCTTCCTTCCGAAGATCGGTTTGGCTATTTGGGGTCTTTTATGGTTCCATATAGATTTTAAAATTGTTTATTCTTTTTCTGTGAAAAATGGTATTGGAATTTTGATAAGGATTGCATTGAATCTATAGATTGCTTTGGGTAACATGGACATTTTAACAATAATAATTCTTCCAATATATGTGCAGGAACGTTTTTCCATTTATTTGTACCTTCTGCAATTTTTCATCAATGTCTTACAGTTTTCAGTGTACAGATCTTCCACCTCCTCAATTAAATTTATTTCTAGGTATTTTCTTTCTTTTGATGTAATTGTAAATGACATTATTTAATCAATATATTTTTCTGATTGTTAATTGTTAGTGTATGCAAATACAACTGATTTTTGTATATTGATTTTGTATACTACAAATTTACTGAATTTGTTACTTCTAACAGTTTTTTTGGTGGAGTCTCTATGGTTCTCTATATCTGCGACTAGAGGCAGTTTTATCTTTTTTTTTCCAATTTGGATGCCTTTTATTTCTTTGCAAATCATATATCTGATACGGAGTTAATATCCAAAATTATAAAGAACACCTAAATAGCATAAAAACAATCTGATTTAAAAATGAGCAGGGGACCTGAATAGACATTTTTCCAAAGAAGTACTACAAATGGCCAACAGCTATATGAAAAGATGCTCAACATCACTAATCATTATGAATGCAAATCAAAACTTCAGTATCCCCACACAGCTGTTAGAATCGTTATCATTAAAAAGACAAGAATTAACAAATATTGGCAAGGATGTAGAGAAAAAAGGAACATTTGGATGTTTTTGGTGGGGATATGAATTGGTTCGGCCACTCTAGAAAACAATATAGAGATTCCTATAAAACGGAACTACCTCATGATTGGCATAATCCCACTTCTGGGTAAATATCCAAAGGAAATGAAAACAAGATTTCAAAGGGATATATGCACTCTTATGTTCACTTCTATATTCATTCATAATAGCCAAGATGTGGAAACAACTTAATCATCCACCAACAGATAAATGTATAAAGAAGATGCAGTGTATATATACCATTATATACATTTATATATACACACATATACATTGATATACCATTATATATATAATACTATATCATTCAGCCATGAGAGAGAGGAAATCCTGCCATTTGTGACAACATGAATGGACTTTGAGGGCATTGAGCAAGGTGAGATAAGTCAGACAGAGAAAGACAAATACTGTATGATATTACTTATATGTTATAAAATCAAACTGATAGAAACAGACAGTAGAAAAGTGGTTACGTGGGGGTGGGAGAAAGAGGGAGAGTTTGGTGAAAGGGTATAGACTTTCAGCTATAAGATGAATAAGTTCTGAGGATGAATGTATAACATCTTAACTAAAGTTGACAACACTGTATTGTAAAATTGAAATTACACAAAAATTCCAAAAGAGTAGAACTTAAATGTTCTCTCTCACACACACAAGAAGTTAAATATGTGAGAGGATAGGTGTGTTAATTAACTAGATAGGGGAATTCTTTCACAATGTAAATATATCAAATGACCATGATATACACTTTAAATATCTTAAATTTTATGTTCAATTATACCTCAGTAAAACTGAAACAAAAATTATTAGAAATTTAAAGACTACCCATTGGACTTTTTCCGCTGTAATTACCAGTCTAAACATATCCTAACTTTATAAAGTGGTACTTACAAACCTTGAGACTTTTACTGGTTACATGGGTATCTCAATACACCAAGAGGATGAGATGAGAAAGTCCTTTTGTTGTTGATGTGAATACTCTGTTGATGCTCTTTTGTGGACCTAATTGTCTCTTCTAGTACCTGAGAAATTATTGTGTGTCTCAAAGACCAAATTCCTTTCCTACTCTTTGCTTAAAGGCAAAGAGTCTACTCTTTGCTTGAAGGCAAAATACATCTTGAATTCTAAACTGCAAGTTGTGCCTAATAGAAGAACCCATTTATGGCTTTAATTAGCCTTCCTCATGCAGAATCCTGCTTATACATACATACATACATACATATACATAATACATAATATACATATATAATATATAATACATAATACATACATATATAATACATATACATAATATCATCTGTCAATTTTTCCCTCCTACTCTATGTTTGGCTTGGATTTCTAAATTTAAAAAACAACCAACCAAACAAGAAATGCAAAATACTGTCTTCCTACATGGACTTTAAACCTTTTTTTCCCACTGGGGCTTGATAACCTGGCTTCTCTCTCCAAGACTTGTGATAAACTCACGCTCTCCATTTTATATGAAGCGCCTCTCTAACTGCCTTGCTGTCCTGAATCTCATCCCTGAATTTTCATTCTCCTACCACTGATAAATGGATACCAGGATTTTGAATATAATACTTGCAATGGCCTATGTACAATTTAGACAGATGCTATATTATTAGCCACTGTTTCAAACAAGTTTTGAATTATAATTGATCTGAAGAAATATGTATATCTTTATGTTAAGAGTCATGGATATTGCCTGAAGTTTTATATTAAAGAATTACAAAACTGTATATATACAAGATAAGACATTACAATGTATATTGCACAAAATAAACATTAAATCTTATTTAACTTTTTTCATAGAAAACAGAAAAATAAGAAATTGCAACTTCTTTCTTTAGAATACTCTGAATTATGTTAACTACTGCACAAATTCCATGTCATATACTGAAATCTAAAACAAGTTCTCAGCTTTGAAAGCAAAGGCTAGCAACTTCCACATTTAACTGTTGCAAAATAACAGAGAAACAATTAAAACTAGAAAGGTATTTCATATATATGTTTGGCCCTTGGTAAGTAAATCTTAAAGTATTTAATTGAATGATTTTTTTTTTTTAAGTAGGCTTCATGCATGGAGCCAAGTGCAGGGCTCAAATCACAACCTTGAGATCAAGACCTGAGCCAAAATCAAGTCCATTGTTTAACTGACTGAGACACCCAGGCACTCCAGAATTGAAAGATGTCTTAATATGATAGAAAAATAGATGAATCTGAGATCTATGATTATTTTTAGAAGTAGAACTCATATGGTTAATTGTCCCTATGAAAAATTTATGGAGCCTGATATATATGTATACTCATACGGAAAAATTAAAAAAGAAGGATGATCAAAAGTGTTAAACAGAATGGCATCAAAAATCACAAATTATCTCAATATAACTATATAAGTAAGGATTTTGACTTAGTCTTAAGCAAAATAGCAAAGCAAATTCAGAGAAGTTAAACGAAAAACTGTTATATCTTATCTCGCATGCCAATCTTTTTTTTCCTTTATAGCAGCCTTTAGAAAACTTCTCACAATATTATGTATATATTTATTTGTGTCTTTGTTTCTGTAATTTTTGTATCTCCCATTAGAGGTCTAGAAGCTCCAAAAAAGCAGGGACGATTTCATTTATGCTTACCCCTGATTACTTAGCCAGTCACAGAGTAGTGCTCAATAAATATTAGCGACTGTATGAATTCTTTCTTCTTTTTTTATGTTTCAGGAGATAATGAGTCATTTGAATTATCCAAATATTCATTCATTTTCATCATTTAACTAATGCTTACTAAAGGTCTATGTGTCATGTCTGTGCTTAGTTCTGGACATATATCTGTAAACAAGAGATCTAACCTTCAAGAAACTTAAAATCTAGCTGAGATAAACAGAAGGAAAATTTCAAATAATGAGAATGTTTTCAAAGAGAAATGAGAGTGAGAGAGATGCAAAAAAGAAGAAGAAGAAGAAGAAGAAGAAGAAGAAGAAGAAGAAGAAGAAGAAGAAGAAGCAGCAGCAGCAGCAGCAGCAGCAGCAGCTTTAGGTCTCCATTTAAAATCTATAGATACATGTTACAGATTAATAATATTTCTTATATTAATCCCAATGGTAAGAATAAGCAAATATGAATTTTAGGACAAAAAAAATCAACCAGTAGTTGGTATAATGAGAAAAAGATTTTCACTTCTCAATAATATAACCCATTTCATGAAGACTAGCCTGGAGCAACAGGTCAATTAATATAATAACTTGGTAGGTAGAGACATAGACATAAGAAGTGAAATTTAATATAGTGGTCTTACGTTAATCACTGAGGGTCCAGAAGAGAGCAACAAGACAATCTTTAAAAAGAAAAATAGAATTTATGAGGAGAACTGAGGGAAATAATCAAATATAGCCTAGAGAAGAGATGACTAAGTGGTATTTCATTTCAGTTGAAGGGATATAGTAGAGGCATGATATTAGGGCCAAAGAACTGGTATGAATGCTATTTTAAATATGTATCAATAATAAAAAATATATATGCTGCTAGTGCATTTGAGTATTTATATTTACATAAAATTGGGGGTTTTTTGCACCATGGAATTATGTGTTTTGGCTCTGGACTTAAGGAGAAGAAATAAGTTACACTGGCTATAACTGAGGTGGGTAAGACTTTTTTGTTTTGTTTTCTTTGTATTTTAGTGGAGTACATTTTTGTTGTTCTTTTTTTTTTTTGAGCTGTGCTTTTCCAACACAATTTGGAGATATACAGTAGTATATTGTGTCAGTTTAGCTCTTCTTGAAAGTAATGAGCAGTTAATATTCTTAGATTAATCCAAGATACTGAGGTATAAATACTAATTAAAATAAAACTTAAAAACTAACAAATACCATTAATCATTTAATATGTTCATTAACATCAATCTCTGACCATTCGACCCCTTTTGCAATCTTTGTAAAACCATTTAACCCCTGAAAATTACAATTATAGACCAAAGCTGAATCCATAGTTTGGATTTTTATTTAACCTATTGAGTATTAACATTAAAAATTTCTAACTACAGTTTGAAAATTAATATGGAGTGATTACTTCAGATATTTTGAAATGTGATTTCATTTAAATTTTTGTAGTGTTTCTATATGCTTCAGTTATGTTTTGTGTTATGGATTTCTACTCTGGATTTCAGAGTAGAATTTACTAGAGTAGATTTCTACTCTGATTCACAATTCCACTCTGATTTTTAATTTTTTAAATTGTTTTATTCCATATGTTAACTAACTGGAATTTAAATAAAAACTTGAAACTACAAAAAATAGAAATAAAAAATAAACTTATTTTATCCCAAATGATTAGATTAACTAAAAACCAAAAATGAAACAAAACAAAATCCCTATCCTGAGAATAAATTTGAATGAAATTTAAATATGTATCAATAATAAAAAGATTGCAACTATTTTTATAATATCTTTTTTTAGTTAAAACTATTAAAGGGATTAAAATCTTTTAGAGTATGAAAGTAAAATCTGATAAAATCATTAGAAAGGCATTTACTTTTCAAACTACTCTTTCCAGTTCCACATTTCAGTTAAACTTAAGTATTTATTCAGTTTCCCTATGGGTTCAACACTATTCTGTTTTGCATGGTATCTATTTGCAGGTACTTTAAAATATACTTTAAAAGAGAGAAGGAGATGTACAAAACATTTAGCAAATAATAGTTCAGTATATAACCAAGGACATAATTGTAAATTACAGACCATAAAGACTACTAGGCGGAGCTAGTGGCAATCAGGAATGTGCAATTGAGAACAATGGGTGTTGTGACTGATGGAGTAGGATCTCAGTTTGGTTAAGAGGAGTGAGAAGAAAACACAAAGAACAAAAGTCAAAATAGAATTTGTGCTGGAAGAGTAAGAAAACTAAACTGACTAGAATAGTCAGAAGAAAAAACCCTGGGAGGGAAAATTAAGCACTAAAAGCTAAATGTTTGTTCTAGGAGTTCAAACCTTCTCAGAATAGCAGAGGTTAGACTGTTGACATGAATGTCAGAGAGATCAGGTGGCACATCTGCTTGGGATATATTGTCAAAATGAACAATATAAGTAAGCATTGATGCCAAACATTTTTTATTAAAAAGTTAACTTAGAACCAGAAAGAATGTATGGCATATCCAGAATTTTTTTGGTTGTTGTTAGTTAATACTGAAAAATGATTATTTCCCCTCAAAGTTTTACTTATTACTTAATCTTCCTTTATAATTTTAAGGGGCTATGTCATCCCTCCTGGTTCCAGCCCTCCAACCAGTTTTGGTGGAATGGCTCCCTATTTCCTCATCACTTTCATTATTCTCTGTAAGTTTTAAAATTAAAAGCCAAATTTTTTCTGGGCCTAGTGGTTAAATCAGGTTTGTGTAAATGCATAATTACACAGATATCAAGAACCACTTGTGTTCCAGGGCCAGTTCCCAGAAAGCCAATTGTATGCATTGCTCCCAACTGTATTTATAGTGACATCACATTGGGAGCTTGAAATTGGCAATGATGGGGATATTTACACCATGAAAATTGGCAAATGCTACGAGTCAAATGTTTTTTATTTGGTCGGTTTTGTTTGGGGGGAAGGGAGTAGTTTTGTTAAATCTTGATTAACACACCATTGTGTGCAACAATATATTTTCCATACACTTTCCAATTGTTTTTTAGTTCCAGTTTTCATGAATCAATCAGAATATATCTACAGAACACCCATACTGCTTAAGGTTGCTAAGCTATAAAGCACGAACATGAAAACTCACAATCCCTTCTTGTTAGTGTATGCATAATACTGATGTACTATGAAATCTGATGTGTTTACTCTCATGAAATTAAAAAAAAATGCTTAGATGTTTCAATATCCCTTGATATATATATTTTAGGAAGAAAGGAAATCAAGGTTTAGTTCCACAACTCCTTGGCTCTAGAAAAGATGTTCTGATAGGATCAATAATCAAATGACAGGTAACTGGACATTCTTAACAAGAATGCCTATGGCAGATACATTTGCACAATTGGCAAATCTAGATTTTAGGACTTGGGACAAGAGCAACAAACATCAGGTGTAACTCTGTGGATTGCTCTGTGAATAAATTGTTCCTACAGTGACTTTAATAAATCTGAGAGTCTTATACATCCAGCTAGAAGTTCATGAATCATTTTCTAAATATGTGGTGAAAGTGTGTCTGGCAGCAGGAAATCATTAAAGAAACAATAGCTTGGATGAAGGGCCTTGAGCTCCCAGATTTCCCAGGGATTCCTCCATCATAGATTTGGGAAGACATTGACAAAGTTATGGTATCTTTATTCTGGTTTATTTCAGCAGTAAAAGCATCTCTAGTGGTATGTTTATCATTCATTCATTCTCTATAATTAACAAGTTCTCATCAGGTAATAGGCACTATGCTTGCCATTATCTCACCCTTCTTGAAACTATGGTCTAGTAGTGAAACCAACAATAATCAGTTACAAATCAGTAAGGGTGAAGGTGTTTCAGACAATACAGAGAATGGCCTTTTAGGGAAGTGAAAGAAGTTCACTAGAGTAGGAGATTTTGATAGGGGCAAAGTTCTTTAAAAAAAATCACATCCAAATTTTTAAAATTAGATTTGGATTTTTTTTAAGATTTTATTTATTTGTCAGAGAGAGAGAGAGAGAGCACAAAAGTGGGAGGGGCAGGGGCAGAGGGAGAAGCAGGCCCTCCACTGAGCAAAGAGCCCAATGTGGGACTTGATCCTAAGACCTTGGGATCAGGACCTGAGCCGAAGGCAGATGCTTAAGTGACTGAGCCACCCAGGCATTCCCAGATTTGGATTTCTTAAGGAAATAATGAAAAAGTATTGTTTGTTTGTTTGTTTGTTTATGTGTATAGGATTAAAGAAATGATCAGATTTTATTTTGGAAGGAACCTGAACTTAAAAGGAAAATACCTAATCTTTAGTAAATTATAATATTTGGAGAAATGCAAATCCCAGTGCGAGCCAAATTAGTGCTTACAAACTGACAAGAAAATGACCAAATTCATAAGAACTAGCTTATCAAGAACACAGACAGGAATTTTCCAAGGCAAGAGCAAACTGTCATTCTGCCAAAGTCTTCATCATTGCAGATGGCTATGGGAAGTAGTGTTTTGATGTGAGAATTCATCCCAATCTTTGCTTCACTGTTCTTCTCTTAATAGAAATAAGTATTTGGAAAATATCTCTGACATACTTATTCTTACTAAATGGGTCAGTGTTCCCACCCTCCCCTACATGCCTACAACATAAAGGAGAAATACATATTGGTGTTAAAGTCATATAGTAGTTGTGCAGTGCTTACCCATGGTGTCTTAGATCCAGAGCCTAAGACTGCGCTGCTTGAAGAGATACACCTTTTTTCTATTTATTTATTTTCATAAAATAAGAAAAACAATAACTGTAGTTAAAGAGATTAAATTACAGAGGATGAGGTAACTGGGTGATGTGCATTAATGCAATGAGCACTGGGTATTACATGCAACTGATGAATTACTGAACTCTACCCTGAAACTAATAATACACTATATGTTAACTCAATTGAATTTAAGTAAAATTAGTTTTAAAAAAGAGGTTACATTATACAGCACTGGAGTTTGGAGTTGTTGGGTTTTTTTTAAATAAAATGCCCTGTTATTTTTACTGTCTGTTAATTATCCAGTGTCTCGTACCAGATTAATAAATCATGTTAGCCAGAAGAATAAAGAGAGGTTGGTACCTTAAAAGGTGATGCATTGTCTTATTTCGTTATGGTGTGTTTTAAAATTTTCTTCATATATTGGAGACTATGTGTTTTAGCTGTCCCACAGTCTCCAGAGTTATTCCTTTTCTGTTTCTAAATTCACTTAAAGACGTAAACAAATGAGATATTTAAAGGGTTTCACCCACTGTTGAATAAGTGATGGTGGGGATAGTGGTGATGATGATGGTGATAATAATGATAATGATTCTGGGAGTCAAATTTTCATGTGCCAAAAAATTAGATTAATTCCAAAGCAGTGTGAAAATCACTATAGTCACAAATTTTTCTTTTGGCATATATATTACAAAATATACTTTTATCCTCACTTGCCAACTTCATGCTATAGCTCATACAGAAAGAACTATAAAATTAAAAATAACTCATTGATTCTGGAATTGAGCAAACCCAAGTTGTATTACTGACAGTTATACTATGTGTATCATTTGAACAAGTTTCTTAATCTCCACAGTCCTTGGATTTCTCATAAAATAAGAGAAACAATAATTGTGGTTAAAGAGGTTGCTTAGCACAGAGTAGGTACGTAATACATATTCTTCCCTTTAAGTTTGGAAAAAATATGGAATTACTACAAATTTATTTTACATTTTTTTTACAAGACAGTACAAAGCGATAAAGAATTAAATGATAAATAGCAATAAATGATAAAAGCGATAAATAATTTTAATTTAATTATTTAATTATTGTTTAATTATTTAAGCTATAAAGAATTAAACAATTTTTTTCCAGTATAACTGTTTTCTTTAACATCAACTTATTATACTAATTTCCACTAATATTTATCTTCTCTGAAAATTTATCACTAATTTAATATAGGTTACCATAAAGAAAGAATGATTAGTCATTCTATATATTTTGTTGCAATATATAGTGTCATACCTTGAAATTTTTCCATTCCCTTCTTTGTTCCGTTTGCACATATTTAGTTTTGACATCTTCCTGTAAGGAAACAAGATTCAATTGGTTAAATGAGCCAATACTTTTTCCAGTTATTGAGGATTCTGTGATTCAAACGACTAGATTTAGGATCAAAGGAAACGTTGAACATGTATAACTGTGAGCAGCTAGAAGACAATGGCCAAGATGTTGAACAGGCACATGACAAAAAGAGATGCAATAACTTGTTTGAGCCAAGCATCAGAGATGAAGACAGACAGAGTCAGATCTTCAAGGACAAATAGGGTTTTGAAATAAAGTTCTATTGGTAGCTGATAACGGATAATTATAAAATACAAATAACTTAATTATATTTACATAAATTCACACACAGTCTTTCCAGTTATTCTTGTATCTTCATAACACTTCCTTTTTATAAAATAAAAAACAACTAAGAAACAGAGGGATGAAACTAGAATGATTCTGCATTTTTAAAATAAAGACTTGCTCAACATGATCTCTGAAATTATTATTCCATTTCTTCTGTGTATATCATCATTTTTGTTTTTATTGTTTTTAAATTTAAATTATGAACACAATGAGTGAATACAGGTCTATATTTATAGACCTGTTGAATGTTTAAGGAAAATGTACATGAAAGTTAAAAACCAGTAATTCTCTTACTAAGTCTCCCAGAAAGCTTCTAGTTATCAAATGCAAAAGAATATTTTTACATTTTAGGACATGATTGCTCTTCTATTATATTTTACATAACTTAGAATGACACAAACACATGAATATAAAAACTTATTTCTTAAGCAGAAAAAAGAGAGCACCTTAACACATGAGCTGTTCATCTCAAAACCAGTAATAGTACCTTATGGTATTATGGCTTATATATAGTCAAAAAAATCTAAGTGACAATGAATTTGGTTTCATGCATTGTATCACATAATAAAAATATTAAAGACATAATATACAGCAACTAATTCCCCTCTGGAATATGATCTTTCACATAAAATAGTAAGTCTCCAGTTTATCAACATCATGGACAATACATGTCACAGTTATAAATAATAAAATAATAATTAATAAATAATAAAATAATAAAATAATGTAATAGAGGGTAAGTCATATAGATTATTCATTTTCAGCAAACATATATGAATACAAACCAACTAAATATAATTCAAACTTTGGTAATTCAGCAGGCACATAAGTATTTCTTTCATTACTTTTGTTTTTATTTTTGTAATCAGATATCAGTTTACAGAGATTCCTGGGTGATAAATGCTATATAAAACTACTTTTCTTTTTATTTGGAGATTTGTGATAGTTTGGCAATCGTTTTTAGGATCATGCTTTTGATGACTCCCAGTATAAAGCAAACCTTAGGATTAAATGTAGTGGCTGTGGCTTTCCTGACATTATTATTCCTCATACAAAGATAATCTGCTGGATAACTTCACACTGTAGAATAACTAATGACCCCATTCTCTTTTTGGCAGTCCAAATGAGACATCTTTCAATGAAAACAAAAAACAGATGTTCAACATTAGCAGATGTCTAGGGTGACACACTAAACCTATGCAGGGAGTGGAAATCCTAGATCCTCTCATATGTGTAAGAAATGCTGACCAGTGCGTGTAAGATTTCCTGGTAGCATCATCTGATTTTTTAAGAGTAGAATTTTGCTCATGTATTAGATAATGATACCCTCCACATTCCAATCTCTATCCTGCTGCCAAAACTATTTTTCTTTGAAAATGGTATTAACGATCCATTAGATTTTAAGCTATAATTAGGGTTTTATTACTTTCATACTCTTTCTATATAAAATAACAAAATAAAAGACTACAACTCTCAAAGATAATTTATTTGCACCATTCAAATAAAATCTTGCTCTTCTTTTGCCCCAGATCCATATGGCTTTTTTTGCCCCAGATCCAAATCTATTATTCATTTTTTTCTATTATTCATTTTTAGCCTTCTCAAATATCATATTCTCAGTGTCTTCTCAGTGAACTTGTCCCCTCCCCATGAAGGACCTTCCCATCTTGTTCAGGCTCCAAGACCAGTGCTTGGTAGAACCCTGTGCAGGTATTCTCCCTTCCCTGCTAAACTGCAAAAACTTGTGCAGAACTTCTGGACCCTTCTGACAGGACCTGTACTCAGTCCTCCTGTGCTCTCATGCCCTCCATGGGATGAGCCCTCCCAAGAGGGCATCCTTCTCAAACTGCTCAGGCTAGGCCACTCACCACTGAATCCTACCCCTTCATCCTTACTCTGAGCATGTTCAGACACTCTGTGTCTATTGTCCTTCTATCTGGATGCCCTCATCAGCTGCCTCAGGTTCCAATAACCCCTGCCACACAACCCTACTAGGTAAATGCCACGTTGTCCTGCATGGGCCTCCACACCCTACTCTGGAAGGTGCTGGCACCTTGCTGGTGCTGCCCACCCATGGTTTCAGGACTAAAGTATATAGGAAGGGAAGGAAATGGAAAGAAGAAGCACTCCTACATATATACTCTGTACATACACCCCTACATATATACTAATATATTATACAAAATACTTATATACATATATTTCTGTATGTACATATGTATACATGTTATATACATAATTAAGAATAAGCTAATATGAAAAAATCAATGACACTATTTACAACTGAGTTATTTGTTTCAAATCTTACATTTTGGCACAAATCTAATAATTCTGTTGTGAGTGCGCGCAAATAACTTAAATGTAACTGTTTAAATTGAAGAATCTTTTTTTTTTACATATTTTTGGTGGTCTTAAGTTATTTAAATGACTTGACTATTTAACTGTTCTTACAATTTGTTTCTAGTCATGAAAAGAAAATTTTTAAGATTTTATTTATTTATTTGACAGAGAGAGAGCACAAACAGGAGAGTGGCAGGCAGAGGGAGAGGGAGAAGCAGGCTCCTTGCTGATCAGGGAGCCCAATGCAGGAGTTGATCCTGGACCCTGGGATCATGACCTGAGTTGAAGGCAGATGCTTAACTGACTGAGCCACCCAGGTGCCCCTGAAAAAACTGTTTTATAAATATAAAATAAAACATATTTTCAGAGACAAAAGAAAAGATAAATCTTAAATCACTGTCAAAGCTGAGATGAACTTATGAGTTAAGTAAATTAGTTTCTTGACCCAATGATAAAGAAAGCACATTTCAGTTCTCAGCACTTGAAAAAAAGTATAATGTCCACCTTCTGAATCCTTTTATAATTTAGAAGGCATTATTTCATATCTGGTAAGCATATTAATGCATTCTGCTAGGAACCCATCTGGGGTAATGCTTAATTATTTTTAATTTTCCTTTATATTTGGAATTAAATATATGTATATATACAATAATAATAATAAGTATATAATGAATATATATTTAGAATATATATTCTAGTCTATTTAATGTAGTTTCATTATTAAAAGTTTTTAAATCTAGAATCCCAAATTTGTTTTTATAAATTTCTTCATCTTTTTTAATCCTTCTTGTGTTATCTCTTTCTCTCTTCCCACTTTTCCTACAATACCTTTCCCTCCATCCTTTTTCTAGCTTCTTCATCAAGAAAATGTATAAAGCCTGATGTCACACTATTTGACACAAGTGCAACTGGAGTTAAAATTTAAAACTAAATCTTTTTGAAGGTTTAGTATAACATGGAAATTATTAACTATTATCTATCTAGCTTTGCACATGGTGCCCACTAGCAGAATCGTCAGATAGTCACCTCTCCAGACTATCCTGTCTTTGGTAACCACAGAGCACGTTGCCTCACTGATACAATGAAATGAGCTATTGTGATTATTCTATTATTATTATACCTATTGCGAATGCAGTGTAGCCCAAGAAGCATCCAAGCTTGATAATCCATAGCCTTCTTGTATTCATCTGCTACTTTTAATTGTCATTTGATTGGTTCCTAGGCTTTTAATTGATTACTTAATTAAATAAACTATGTGTATTTCCCATGATATGTCAGAAGCCAAAAAGTACACAAATGAATGACATTTTTGGTTGTTGTTCTTAAAGAAGAATTCTCAGGTTATCTGAAGATAAATATCCTTGAAAAAATCAGGGGCGACTGGGGGGGGGCACAGTTAGTTAAGTGACCGACTCTTGGTTTTGGCTCAGGTTGTGATCTCAGAGTCCTGATGAGATCCAGCCCAGCATGGGCTCCCTGCTTATCACAGAGTTTGCATAAGTTTCTCTCTCCTTTGCCCTCTGCCCCTCCCCCTGCATGCCCTCTTTCTCAAAAACAAATAAATAAATCTTTAAAAAATAAAAAATAAAAATAAACAGAGCAAAGTTACACTGAAATTGCTATTTTATGTCTTCAATGATAGCATTGATGATGCTTTCCCATAAAGTTCAATAAAAACTATACCTTATCTGACTATTATTATAAATGATATGCTAACAGACACAACCAACAAACTACACTGTTTATTTCTTGCTCCTGTCATATTCCAATGCAGGTTGGTAGGGATGGGTGGTGGTATTGCTTTGCATAGATATTCAGGGACCCAAACTCCATCTGTGGCTTCTTAATTCCAGAGGTCTCAGAGGCTACCTCTAATTCAAATGAAGGAAGATGGAGAATGAAGGATCATGAGTGGGAGAATATGGGAACTACAGGAAATCTGAAAAATACAATCTAGTTGTGTTCAGGAAGAAAGTGAAAAGATTTTGGTGAACAACAAGCTAGTTTCTGTCATAAATGTTATTTTTAGGTCTTTGTCAACTGCAAGGATAGTTTATGGTTGATCATTTCACAAAAAGGAAACATAAATCATGGAAAATAATAGAGAAATTCTAATTAATATTGCGATTTTTAACATGACAAATCTTTTTTTTTCTGGCAGTTGATATATGTTGTAATAGATTTGTTTGTATTTTGCTATAAGGAGTTCTTTCCACGAGGCAGTTCTATATAGTATGCATTTTATCTGATTCTTATTTAAATAATCCTTAAGGTCCCATCCAGTTTTGGTGCTATTAGAAATGGGAGACCTATGAGATAACCTATAGTTGAAGATATTGAAGATTCTGCAGATAGGTAGCAAATATTAGCTAACTCATTTCACTTCTGCTCTCAAATCTATCACCTTTAAAAAAATGCACCTTGAGTAAAAGAAAATAGTTACTAACTATTACACATATACTTTTTAAAATTCACATAATTGTTTGGTAAAATTTAATCAGGGGAGGATTAGATTCTTATAACCTAAATATCAAATAGATTTAAAAAAGCATAAACAATAACAAACTGAATTGCACTGTTTTTGTAATTGTAGAAAGAAACTCATTTAGAATATTATTGATAAAGGAGAGATTACTTAATAAAGGAAAACAAAATCTGTGTTCAGCAAAAGCAAAATAGCAACTAGCTTTCTAAAGAACTAATTTAACCTGAAACAAAGACATATAACTTTTGACCCTGGTATTTGTATAAAACAACATTTAGGAAAAGATTATAGAATATTTGAAATAGAACCTTAGACATATTTACATTAGCACCATGTTCCTGGATTTCCTCTATAATTTTCTTGACACAAAACATCCCAGTCTTATCCTTAACACTTCCAATGGATGGAGTCTTACTACTTCTCAGGTGAACAAGAGCCATTGCTGAGTATATAGGTCTTCATAAAAGGCTTTTACTGACTTACAATAAATTCCTTATGACTCCCAACTATTAATCTTTTGTTCTGTGATCTGAGACAATAAATATACTTATATGTTCTACATAAGATATTTTTAAATAATGATGACAGATTTAATGCAATCAACCCATCTTCTTTTCTTTATTCTGAGCATCTTTCTTTATAACAGTTCTTTAAAATTTCCAATTAAATTGTTGGCTTCACTTTCAGAATGCCTGTGGGTATTCCTAACCAGAAAAACATGTTTGAGTTGAGAAGCAACATACTTGGCATTTGTGATATCATTTTTAACATAAAAATATGCAGTAAAAATAACATACCCCAATAATGATATCCTTGAATTTCAAATTTCTCATGCAATGCAATAAAATTATGTTCGTATTCTGTTACTTGTGTTTATTCTTTTGGAAAAATGGTGGTATTGTTATCACAGGAAAAAATATGTGTAGTTTTAGAGAAAAATAGTTATTGGGATTTGAATTGTCAGTTCCTTCCTATATGTAGTAAAATATTTTAAACTCATTTATACAAAGGTATCCTTTTTTTTAACAGTAAAATGGTCAAAGTAATAAGAGATAAAAATCTCTGAGTTGTCTTATTCAATAACTTTGCTATTCTGAGAATTGCATCTACTTAACATTTGGTAATGAGAAGGTGGATTTGGAAAATATTCTTGTAGCTTCTGAAAAAATTACTCCTTATCAAGGAAATAGTTGTATTTATTTTTGAGACCTAGTATTAGATCACTATTATTCAGAAACCAGTATATTTGGCTCATATTTCATTGTTGTGAAGAAAAATAAGTTGATTTGCTTCATTCTACTAGAAACCACAAAAATGAAAATGGAAGAAATGAATATCTATAAACTGCAAAATAGAGAAAAATATAAGAGGTCAATTTTTACCCTTCAATTTTATATACCTAATTACTATTAAAAAATACAAGTGTACATTTCCACTCAGAACTATGTCTAGAGGAATGCTCTCTCAAGTACATAAATGTTCCTATTAATTTGTTCTTAATATTTATTGTTTATGAACATTAAGCTGGAGAAAGTAAATAATTTTTAGGTCAGATAAATATCCAGTAGGATACATCCAACTGTACATAGTTGGAAGAATACAAGTATTGACCATCTCTCCACACTCAATTTCCAGTGAAGCAAAAGAAAAATACTAAGGTAAAATCAAATGCGTAACAATGTTCAGAAGGAGAACACAAGGACCAGTAAGATATCATATAAGATAGAAAGCTCAAGGAATCTGAAAAAGATAATAATAATCTCATATACATAAATGTTAGATATATTAAAAAAAAAAAACAAGAAACAAAAAACTTTTCCTACAAAAGGAACATTTGCTTGAGAAACCAGCCAGTTAATGCATATATTAAGTGGCCTCTTTGAATGTTTCTTCATCAGAGTGGCTGACTTCAGTATATGTCCTCAGAATAAAGTTAAGTAATTCCACTATCAGAATGGTGAGTGATGAGCTTTATTTCAGTAGGCCAGTGTAGGTTTTAGGTCAGATAAATAGGGTAGCATTATCAGGGCACTACACACTACACTATGTATTTATGTATATATATGTATATATACATACATATGTGTGTATGTATTTACACACATACCCACTGAAGGAATGTGGGTATGTGTGTAAATACATACACACATATGTATGAATACACACATATGTATTTACACACATACCCACTGAAGGAATCAAGATCCAAGCTACTCAATAATCTCCTTCTACTGCCCACTTTGTCCACATGGTCCAAAAAAGCTAAGGTTTCTTTAAGCAAAATCTGCATTTCTTGGTTTTGTACAGAGTTCATAGCTGGGTTGAAGATGAGCAAATACCTTTCTGAACTCACCTCCTTCCACTTATCCACTCCAACCACTCTGGACTTCTTTATATTCCTTGCACTTGTTTATCAAGTTCTCAACTCAAATTAAGAATGGGACCTTTAAATATGTCTGTTCCCTCTGTCTAGGACACACTTAAATAAAATAAATGTTTGACTCATTCCTTCAGGTCTCTGCTCAAATGTCAGTATATCCATAAGGCTTTCCCTCTTTATGCCTTATAAAATTACCCCTCCAACCCAATCTGGGGTATTCCATCTTTCTCTAGCTCTGCTATATTTATCCCTACAATGCTGATTACAGTCAAATAAATTACTACATTTTTATTTTCAGTCTCTTTTGCCAGACTGCAGGCACTTGCTCTGTTTTGTCACCTACTACATCCCTGCACTCAGAGCACTGTCTTGAATATAGTAGACACTTAATAAAAACTTGTTGAATGGCTGTCTCAATGAAAAAAAAAATGAATGAATGGTAGACAACAAATTTTCTTAAGCTTCTGAAAGAGTTATAAATTCAAAACAAAAAAGCACAACTTTGTCAAGGAAATATCTTTAGAAATTATTGACCTCAAGAACAAAAGAGAGTCGAGACAGAAATTTAAGAAAAAAGCATAACACAGGGAAAATGAGGTTGACTTCAGATCACTTATCTGCAACAATGAGCAATGAATCAATAAAATAATCTTGAAGCTGTAGTTATTTACTCAACTAAGCTAGCATTCAAATGTGAGTTGAAAATAAGATTTTGGTACAAGAAAACATTTTAAAAAGACATTTAAAAAAGTCAAACTGAGAAAAAGGAATATTGAAAGACTTAAGAAACAGAAAATTTAAACTTAAAAATAAATATTATCGTTGGAAATGTGATCTTGAAACACATAAATTAGGAAATTGTTGATAACTAAATAGAAGCAGGATTTCAGAAATTATTAACATTTGTGTATTAACGTTCCAGAAGAAATAAAAAGAACGTTAGGTGAAATGGAAGGTAAAACGGCATATTAATACATTTTATTCAAGTCATATCTGTTTATGTTTTCAAATTCATTTAAAAAAATATTTTATTTATTTATTTGACAGAGAGAGAGAGAGAGATCACAAGTAGGCAGAGAGCCAGGCAGAGGGAGAGGGGGAAGCAGAGAGCCCGATGTGGGGGCTGGATCCCAGGACCCTGAGATCATGATTAGAGCCAAAGGCAGAGGTTTAACCCACTGAACCACTCAGGAGCCCCTCAACTTCATTTTGAGTTGGAAAATGGAAGCATGTATCTGGGTCATCGAGTAATATGTTTGCTGTGATTTTCATATATGGACTTCTGGTAGAAATGTTTTATTTTGTGTTACAAGGAGGAAATATTAGGGGACAAGAAGGACCTTAGTTTTTATTTTATTTATCTTCTTCATATTTCATCTGTGAAACATGAATCAAAATTTTGGAAAAAGTACCTTGTATTTCTGGTCAATAATACTAAAGACAATATAGAAAGAAGACATTTCAACACCGAATTATTTCAAGCCTAATTCTTTTATATAATAAAATACTCTCAAAGGAAAGGGACTAAACAGTTGTTGAACCATATTCAATCAAATAGGCTATTTATTTTCTTTCTTTATTAAAAATAGATACATCATATTGTAAAGGGTTTGAAAGTGCAAAAGTAACTGAAATAAAAACAAAAATGCTTCTATCTCACTTCCTCCAGCCACACTTCCCACTGTACAGAGATAACCACTGACAGACATTAACAATGACAAATTCTAGGAACATGCAAGTTGGAATTTTGATAGCAAGAACATAGGTCTACAAAAATATCCTGTCAAATAAATTACTTATGAAGGCACCAAAAGGGTTTTGAGAAATAATATTGTGATTTTCCTATTTCAAGATAGGAAATCAAGACAACTCAATGCTAATTCTTATGAGAACATGCATTCTCAGAACAAAGGCCTTCTCATTTTTTGCAATACAGAACTGAAACATAAATGAGCTAGGGCACTCAGTTCACTTGCAAGAATTTTCTGGATTATACTTTGACAATTCTAAGTAAAACATCAATTAACTTTTTAAATATAAATATGGCATTCTAACATTTATAGCAATCAGTCTCTATTTATAAAATGTAACAGTTGTACCAGGTGGACTCTATGTTCAGCTCATGCTAACACTTTAACAGAGGTTAAGGTAGAAACAGGAAGATATTGTTTCTAACTTAAGCAGCTTATATTTTAGTAGAAGGGAGAGGTGATTTTAAATGACTGATAAATGAAATTAAATGATGTGCAAAATCCAGATGCAATAGGGAACAAAGAGGTGAAACAGGAACCTTCCCAGCAGGTATGCAGCATTTGGAGAGGCTTCAGAGAGGAAGTTTCCCATGGAGAGGATTTGAAAGATGAATTTACCAGGTTTGTAAGAGAAGAATACGACATAGGCAAAAGCACAGAGGTGTGAAATAAGATGGTGCATTTAAGAAATTTAAAGCAATTTGGCATTGGTAGAGCATATAGTAAAGAAATGTAAAAGGCAAGAGGGGACCCTGGAGAAGTTGTCAGGGGCTCAATCATGGATGAACTTGTATTAGCTAAGTTACTTGGACTCTACCCTGAAAGACATGCACATGAACGAAAGTTTTAGAATTGGGGAATATTTAGAGCTTATATCATCCAAATGTATCTAAGACTTTCTAAACCATACATTACCATTGAGTGAATGTGATCTGTGAGCAATTTACACAAAATTCCTGAGCATCTATGTTCATCTGTCCTTGCTGGAAAGGTCCTGAGAGCAAATTTCACAAAAGAGTCTGGATTACGTATTGTCAAATAAGGAAATTCTGGGCTAAAGGGAAGGTCATTAATTTTAGAAACATATCAGGTTTGTTAAGTCACATAGAAAATCATTAGCAAAATATGATTTGGCCTGGATTCAATAATAGATTTCACTTGTTTCAATCTTTATGGTAAACTATGGAAATATTAATTCATCGTATATTTTTGTTTTCGATCACTCACTTAAAGATGTTTATTTATCTACCTTAAAGAGTTTAGTCCTGGGGCATCTGGGTGGCTCAGTGGGTTAAAGCCTCTGCCTTCGGCTCAGGTCATGATCTCAGGGTCCTGGGATCGAGCCCCGCATCAGGCTCTTTGCTTGGCAGGGAGCCTGCTTCCCCCTCTCTCTGCCTGCCTCTCTGCCTACTTGTGATCTCTCCCTCTCTGTCAAATAAATAAATAAAATCTTTAAAAAAGAAAAAGAGTTTAGTGCTGTTGTGGAATGTCTCAAAAAAGTATCGCTCTTAGCTTAAAAATGCATAAGCTTGTTGGGGATACCGGGCAAAAACATTTTAAATATTAAATAATGCAAGAGATAAATAAAAGAAGGTATCACAAGGTAAGTGTCAGCTTTATTGATAACTGAATTTCTTTCTTGCTAAAGAAAAAAGCACTATTCACTGTGACTTCCTTAGAAATTCTTGTTTTCTTCAATTCTAAGATTTATCATCAATTTTATCAAGTAGATCCGGTCTAGATAGAGTAGTTAGTCAATTACCAAAACATATGTCCATAATTACAATATTGGATCTAGGATGCTAGATCACTGTAACGTGCATGAATGGAATGCCACAAGATGATAAGCAGGAGAGTATATGATCCATAAAAATGGGTAAAATTGAATACCTTAATTCAAGTAGTAGAAGTCATTGCAAATATGAGATGACATGGAATAAAATGTAAATAGGTAAAGTGGTAATTTGTACATGAGTGAAACCTCTTTCAACAGAGAACTGAAATTGCAATTTAACATTCAGTGAGTTTCCAACGCAGTCCCAGAGCCCTGCCAGCTTTTAAAGAGAGTGAAAACAGAATAATATTTACCTTACATTATTTAAATGTGTGATGGACTATATTGAATGCATCGTGCCCTAAGGTACCATTTGTTACCAAAGGTCTGCCAAAGACCACTAAATTTCAAATTCAATAAATTCAGTACTAAGTTGAAAAACCAATGAGGCCTAAATTATCAAGACTATTTTGTCAAACTTTAATAAAAGATGAGACATTGAATGTCTTCGTAGTCAATAGTCATCAGAGCAATGATGGGATATTGACATGCACACTATTTCACACTTAACTGAGTTAATGTTAATGTTTTCTTTTCACTAACTTGTTTTTTTGTTTGTTTTTTATTTTTAAAAAATTTTATTTATTTATTTGACACAGAGAGAGAGGGATCACAAGCAGGCAGAGAGGCAGGCAGAGAGAGGGGGAAGCAGGTTCCTCACTGAGCAGAGAGCCCGATGTAGGGCTCGATCCCAGGACCCTGAGATCATGACCTGAGCCGAAGGCAGCAGCTTTAACCCACTGAGCCAGCCAGGCGCCCCTCACTGACTTTATTTTAAATGGTATAGGAATTAATATCCAGATTTATTTTGATTATCCACAGAATTTCTATGAATGGTATTTATAAGCAAAAGAATTCCAAAGATGACAGTAGAGATTTTAAGTTAAGACTATCCTGAAACCATTAAATAAAATTTGATAAAAACAAACATTTACACATATTCGAATGTACTATCATATAAGCAGTAAAGAAAGAAGATAAAGGAAATCAAGTTTGTCAATTGCACACTGGTTAACATTTTAAAAAGAATTCATAAAGATACATATCCAATACCTAGATTAAATAAAACAGAATTATTCCATATTTAAATAAAAGTGTGTGTCAATAACGTTTGCCCTACAGCTTCTAAAGTATGAAAAATAAATATGAAAGATGTCATCTCTAGACTAGATTATTTAAGATACAGTATGCAAAATGGGGAGGAGTATGGGCACAGGAGCCAGATAGCCTGAGTTCAATTTCTACTCATGGGCCTTATGAACCAAATGACCTTGGGAAATGTATCCAGCTTCTTTATACCTTAATGTCCTTATCTCAAAAATAGAGATGCTAATAGCAGCTACCTCATAGAATTATTGTAAGGATTTAGTCATTAAATGTAAAGCATAGAGTAAACACTCTGTGTCAACTATTAACGAAACTAGAGCAGTATCAAAGAGAATGAAAAATCAAAAAGATATCTCTGGTATATTTTGGAAGAGGAAGCTCAGCTGAGTGTTATTTTTTTCTTTCTTAAAATGAGTTGAAGCACTATCTTACATGAGTATTTTGATATTATTCATTTCTACCATTAAAGATGAGACACATGTATGATTTATCTCTTTAGAAAGAAAGTTAATGCTTGTGATAACCACAGATTATCTAGTTTTATTATTCTTAGATATCTGTAGGGAAATTGATTATAATAATTAATTCCATATTTAGCTATTGTTATAATGTCTGGTTGTAACAAAACACGGCTTGAAATAAGAATTAAATGAATTAGAAAATTCAGATTTGCTTTATATTAATGGTTAGAACTATAACAGAATTATACTTGAACACATCATGTTGGTTCTTCTATTAATATAAAGTTTCATTATTTTTCAAATTGAGGTACTTTATTACTTACAAATATCACATGGGCCCTAGTATTTGTCCATGTTTAAATATTAAACATTGTGTTTAATCTTGAAGTGTAAAAGTGTAAGCTTTTTGGAAAATATTATGTATCTATACCTACATTTATATTTATATCTGTCTATGTCTATAAAATATCTTCCTTTTTTTCTTTTTTTTTTTTAGTCTATTTCTTTCAATGCCTTATTGTCTAATATATAACTATTTAAACTGGGTTCCTCTATCTACCAACCTCCAGCATTTTCAGAATTAACAACTTTTCCGTCGAGGGCTGCATAGGAAAAGAAAAAAGAGGAAAAACTCCCAATAGGTCATGTGCATACTCAGATGGGTTCATTATAGTACTTTGCTGCTTTTGCTCTGAGTTCTGTTGTTATTATTTACAGCTTTGCTATCTCTTCTCACAAACTATATACCATATCTTTCTAAAGGCTGTGATTAAACGGGACTGAGGTCTCCTTTCTCTTACATTTTACAGAGATGCTGAATGGTTTTAGCTTAGTGTAAAATTGTCCTGATTATTTTGTGATTGATGTTAGTATGAGCAATAAAAATAACAGTTGAGAATCTACATTAGAAAGTAGGGAATTTGGTAATATACTTGTGCTTTTGGCTGCAAAATATAAACAGGCCGTTGTACCTCATGAAAACAGCAAATTTTGCACTGCCTCTGTACACATTGGCGAGGCTACATTGAGATAGTCCAGATGTGACAGATGCATAAATTGCACTGAGCTGATCTTTATCCTGGAGGAAATCCCAGAATATTCTGGCCAGAGAAAGGTTAAAGAAAGCACTTAGACTTACATCATGTACAACTTTAAGTCCGGAAGCAATAATGAATAGCTTGTTTTATTTATTTGTATTTGAGACTTTTAAGACAACACCCATTGTGAAATGCCACAGGGCATAAGTATCATGAGAAATAAACAAAATGCAAAAAGCTAAAAGTCATTTTTAATTAACATATCAATTATGAAAAGCTCAACTGAACAGATGTCCCTTGCTTTGTGCCCAGAAGTTCAATGAACTGGAGCTCTGTCCAGTCAATAGGAAAAAAAAAGTTCAACAGACTAAAGATCTTTGGAATTTCTTTTTTTTTAAGATTTTATTTATTTACTTATTTATTTATTTATTTAATATAATTAGAGAGAGAGACAGTGAGAAAGAGAGAGAGCACAAGCAGGGGGAGCAGCAGAGGGAGAGGGAGAAGCAGGCTCTCCACCTAGCAGGGAGCCCGATGCAGGGCTCAATACTAGGACCCTGGGATCTTGACCAGAGCCTAAGGCAGATGCTTAACAACCAAGCCACCCGGGCGCCCTAGTCTTAGGACTCTTAATAGGACCACTCTTGTTGATTTTACCCTTTGTGATTATACATATAGATAGATATGACTCTAAAAATGGCTATCTTTTAGGGGCGCTTGGGTGGCTTAGTCATTAAGCGTCTGCCTTTTTGGTTCAGGTCAAGATCCTGGGGTCCTGGGATCGAGCCCTGCATCAGGCTCCCTGCTCAGTGGGGAGCCTGCTTCTCCCTCTCTCACTCCCTTTGTTTGTGTTCCCTATCTCATTGTATCTATCTCTCTCTGTCAAATAAATAAAATCTTAAAAAAAGGGGGGTATCTTTTAAAGGCCAATGTCATATGAAAGTTCACTAATTATATTTGAATTTTATCACTGAGGAATTACATTTTTATTACATCATTCAATATACATGTATGGAAGTCACTTAACTAAGTATACCTGGTATGTATAACTAACATCATACCCTTCATATACTCATATCCTCAATCTATTTTCCACATGAATAATTTTTATGAAATATAGATTGAATATCTTCCTGCATAAAAATCTCAGTGGAATGCTGGTGATGATAGAAGATCTGGCCAAATAAAAATCAAGTCATTCACAAAATATGATACCAAGTAACTTCTCAGACTCCTCTGCTATAAATTTCCATCACAATCTCTCCATTTCAATCCTATGTTTTCCTTACTAACAATGATTCATGTGGTGCTCAAAGTATAGACAATCTCACAACTTCCTGATATTTACATCTGGAAAACTCTGATTCAAAGCTTCAATAGCTTCAAAGCTTAGATAAAGTGTTTCATATAGAATCATTACATCTGTACTTCATAATTTCTACCTGCAAAATTAACTTTCCTTTCTCTTGTTGTACTGTTTTTGATAAGAATGCATTTTAGCCCCACTATGATGGCTTAAAGAATTCATAATTGATTGGATTAATGATATACAAATCTGTTGGTAGACTGTTCAATTTACTAAAGCAATCATTGAAACAGGCTCTTTCTATCTTTTAACTATAACACGTTTGTAGGCACCATGATAACAAAATGGCCACTTCTTTTCTCATAGCCTGTGTTCCAGGATAGAAGAACGAGAAAGGTCAAGAACATTTTGCTAATGAGATATAGTCTGTTTCTTTAAAAAAGAAGCCACCTGTAGAGAATCCCTCTAAATATTTAATCAGGTGACATGAACACTCTAGCTGCAATAGTGTTTGAGAAAATAAATATTTTTAAATTTTGGAATCTAAAGTAGCGAACACTGAAAATATCAGTATGTGACTCCATAATGTTTCTCCAGCTGTCATAAAACTAACCAATTTTGCTATTATATTATAGCTATTAATATAATTTAGTTATGTTCAATTCTGCAATTCTGATTCCTTGAAGGAAGAAAATTCTAATAATCTTATCCCTCATGCCATGAATAATTTTTAGACTATATGTGTAGAACAGATAGCTCTGGAAGAAGATCCTTTTGATAGAACCCTAGGCTTTGAAATAAGATACCAGAGGACTATACACTAGCAGAAAGGCAACCTGAAAATAGACCAATCATGATTAAACTAAGTAATCTTCCAATAATCTTCCTGCTAACTAGGAAAAAAATTCCCTCTGGAAGAAAATAACATCGTTCTGAGCCTTTATATTTTTGTCAAACTGTTTTTCAAAGAGAGATTTTTTCATAATTCATTCCTACCAACAATGTATGAGAGTTCCAATAGTTTTACATCCTAGCCAACCCTTAGTACTACCAATTTTTAAAAATTTATTACATGTGCAGTGATATTTCATTATAGTTTTATTATTTATTTTATTGGAGACTAATTATGTTGGGCATTTTTCCATGTGTTTTTTGACTATTTGTATGTCATGTTTTGTGAAGTGCGTGTTCAAAATCTGACCATGGTTTAATTAGTTTGTCTTCATTTTTTCCCTTGTAAGAGATATTTTTATATTCCCTATTCTTTATTGCATATATAGCTTTTAAAGAAGCTTCCTAGTATTGGTTTTACTGTTTTATTTTATTAATCATAACTTTTTATAATATTTTTACTAAGATATAATGTGCATATCATAAAATTTACACCTTTAAAGTATAGAGTTTAGTGTTTTTCTTACTATAGTCGCAGAGCCATACAATCACCAACATTATCTAATTTTAGAGAGCAGAAATTTTTAATTTTGCAGTTCATTTATTCATTTTGTTTTCTTTACATGACTCATGTTTTCTGTCTCTTGTCTAATAAATCTTTGTTTATTCCAAGTTGCAAAGGTTTTCCTCCATGTTTTCTTCTGAAATTTGTACTTTTGACATTTTTTAGTTAAAGTGTGTCCATGAGGTGGTATAGGGCACAAAGTTTATATTTTTTCATATGTGTATCCAATATTTACAGCACAATATGGGGGCTATTCTTCCTTCGTTAAAATATCTTGTCATCTTTATTGACCATCTATTCATGGGTCTTTTCTTTTTTAAATTTTTATTTAAATTTTAGTTAACATAGCATGCAATACTGATTTCAGGGGTAGAATTCAGTGGATCATCACTTACATATACCACACCCAGAGTTTATCATAACAAGTCCCTCCTTAATACCCATTACCCATCTAACCCATCTCCTACCCAACTGCACCACCAACCCTCATTTGTTCTCTGTCATTAAGAATCTCTTCTTGTTTTTTTCCCTCTCTCTTTGCAAAGGTCTACTCCTATTTGTATGTTCTGTTCCATTGGTTCATTATACCAATATCATTGGGTCAGTGCAGCTCTATAGTATATCTTGGTATTTGGTTCATCTGTTTCTAAATTGTGCACATCTATTTTAAATATTTTCATATATTTCTAAATTGCTTTGGCCATTCTGTATACTTTAGATTTACATATAAATTTTATAATTAATTTTCCAATTTCTAGGGAAAAGCATTCTGGAATTTGTATTGTAATTGTGTTTTACTATAGATCGTCATGTTAACAATTTTGAGTCTTTCAATCCATGAACATGGTATACTTCTACATTTACTTGTCTTCTCTGGTTTTTCTCAACAATTATTTTTAGTTTTCAGTGTACCTAAATATTTCATGGTTTCAATGGTATTTTATTTGATATATATTCGCCACTTTTTTGAGGTATAATTGACAAAATTGTAAATGTTTAACGTTTGCAAAATGATGACTTCATATACATATATATTGTGGAATCATTGCTATGATCAAGTTAGTTAATATAATTAACACATCCATCACCTTACATAGTTGCTTTTTCTTTTTTTGAGAACAGATACCAAAATTTTAAGTAAGAAATATACAGCAAAATTTTATATATATCTCTATGTATTATATTTTATCATATCATATCATATCATATCATATCATATCATATCATATCATATATGTGTTTGAGTGTGTGTCTTGTTTTAATCCTATTGAGAATGGTGCCATTTTTCTTAAAAGCAGGCAATAGACCTCATGAGGGAGATACAGCAATTACACACATTAACCAAGTAGCAATTATAGTCACTCTGGAAGTCTCTGCTAGGTTCAGGCTGTAAGTTGCCATACACCTTTTGTGGGCTGTTATTCCAGTGTCAGTTAAGTTTTCAAGGACTTTGAAGTGCTTTCAGATCTCTCCTCTATATGTGACACTCAGATGCTTTCCACGTCCCTGGTCAGAAGGCTGGGGAATTAGTTACCCATTCTTCCTTGTACTTCTGAGACTGTACTCAACTGCAGAGTCAACCAACATGAAAAAACAAGGGGAAAATAAATTATAAACTCACTGTCAGTTTGGTGTTACTATGAATTCTTGTTTTCTTCTCCAATACACCTGCCACTATTTACATTTGAAAATGCGCAATAGCTTTCCTATGCATTCTGTTTAGGTTCTATAACTTCATTCAGTGAGAAAGACAGGGATGAATGTGCTTACTCCCCTTATCTGACACTAGGTCCAACAGCATTATTCTTAACAATGGAAAACTCGGAAAAAACAAAATGTCCATGGGGCAAAATCAATTTATTATATTTGTAACATAGAATAATAACAAGTTTATACCAAGTACTTTCATTCATCAATGAAAAAGAATCAAAAACTGCTGCATACAACAGCATTGATAAATGTCATAGACATAATATCAGGAGAGGAAGCCCATAATAAAATAATGCATACTATATAATTCTATTCATGTAAAGGTCAAGAGAAGGTGAAACTAACTTATGAGAAAGTTAGACTAACTCTTACCTTTGGGGAGAAATCAATGATATGGAGTGAAAATGGGGAAGGCTTTTGGGGTGCTGGCAATGTTCTGTATCATGAGCTTTGTGAACCTTGTAGGGGTTACATGGTTATTGTCATGTACACTTAAGAAATGTACACTTTTACTATATGCATACTATACTTCGTTATAAAAATCTGTAAGGGAATGAAAATATAAAGTGAAGCAAACAGTGGTCATATCACATTATATTTTAATTTTTTTATGCACAAAACTTCTAGAGTGACTATAATTGATACTTGGTTAATGTGTGTTTTTGCTCTATCTCCCTCATGAGGTCAACATGGCAAATACTCTCTCTACTATCCTATCTCTTAAACTCTTTCTCTATTTAACTCTATTTCTATCTCTCATATACAAATACTTAGTGTCATTATGCAACTTAATCCTGAATCATGTGAGTTTAAATACAAATCTAAAAAGCTAAATATTTATCACAAATTTGAAACAAAACCTAAATAAAATAAAGACTTCAGATTTTTGTTAAGCTTTCTGAATATGAAGAATATTAATCTTCCAAGGTGAAGAAAAAAATCCACAGTAATCAGAAATTGTATTCTTAAGTTGTAAGTAATAATTTTAATTTTCCTTAGAATTAAAGATTTTGGTCCTGGAAATAAATGGATGACCATTAGAAGATCATCACATTTCAGAAATGATTAGCACTCGATTAAGTCAGTGCAGTTAACAATAGAATGTGTCATATATTAGGTTGTTGAATAGATCATATGGTGACTCTAATTTCCTACTGCACAGAGTTAAAACAATCATGGTAGAAATTTTTGGGTCATTAGCTCCCTGGAGCTGTCAACACGTGTTAAGTAGTACAACTTTAGTAAACTTTTCTGTCATTTGGTTAACTGATTGAATCATTTGTACATGATTTACTTAAGGGTGCAATAGGAATAACCTAACAACATTAATTACATATCAAATAACAGGCATAAATTGACCAATTTGTATTCACTATCTGTACTTTATGTATTTCATGAGCAATAATATATTGCATCTTATACACATGGTAAATGGTAACAAGGACAATTTCACTGTAGCTGCAATAGGGGCTCTCTTATTTCAAAAATAAAACTATTAAAATAATAGAGAATCTCAAATCATCTTTGTTATTTTAAAATTATTTATGCAGGAAAAAATAGTTGTTCAAATAAGTTTTTAGAAAACTTGAAAAACATTTTGAAAACAGAAATAATTGCCAAATTCTAGAAATTTTCTTTATATTAGTTTTTCTTCTGGAAAAATATGATTACAAACAGAAGGATTTTTCACAATGATTATGCATGAAAGTAAGCACATTGAATCAAGAGTAATTTTAAAAAACATAACATTTGTTCTAATTAGAAGCAGAGCAATTTTTTCCCCAAATGTTTATTTTATTTTTTCAGTGTTACAAGATTAATTGTTCATGCACCACACCCAGTGCTCCATGCAATACATGCCCTCCTCAATACCCACCACAAGGCTTGCCCAAAGCCCTCACCTCCAAAACCCTTCATTTGTTGCTCAGAGTCCACAGTCTCTTATGTTTCATCTCCCCCTCTGATTTGCCCCCATTCTCCCTTCCCTTCCTTCTCACAATGCTCTCCATGTTTTTCCTTATGCTCCACATGTAAGTGAGACCATAAGATAATTGGCTCTCTCTGAGAAGCAGAGCAATTTTCATATTGCAACGTAACATTTGTTTTTTGCTTCTTAAACTTTAATTTCAAAATTGATTTGGTAGGAATGTAAAATAAAGTAGTCACATTAGATCTTTTAAGATTCCTCTGTGTTTATAGTTATTATTTATATTTATATTTATAGAGAACATTTAGTTTAAGCTAAAATTTAAAATCATATATCATATAGTGCAGATGATCCACGGCCATCATAATATTTAGGGCTGGAAATGTAATAGAATAAACTGACAATTTCAAATATTAATTAAATTAAATGCTAGCCTATTGAGTCTTTTTAGAAGGTATCTAAAGGGAAAGATTGGGTTTTATTCATTTAATTTAAAATATTTTCCAAATTATCTTAATATAATTATTCCCTCCATCCACTATCTTTTTTTATGCACTAATTCATTCAACAAATGAATAAAATAAAATCAGTCCCTAAAATTCCTTGGTAACAATATTGATCATTTTAATCTATTGCTTGCTCTACGTCTCACTTGAACCAGGAATAAAATGATATGCTAGTAAACAAAAATATATCATGCAAAATCATATCATTTTGATTATATTGATTAAGGGTAAAATGATTTTTTTGGTAGATTTTACTTATTTATTTGAGAGAGAAAGAGAGAGAGAGAGAGAGAGAAAGCAGGGGCAGAGGGAGAAGCAAACTCCCTACTGAGCAAGGATCCCAATGTGTGATTCCATCCGAGGACGCTGAAATCATGACCTGAGCCAAAGGCAGACACTTAACCAACTAAGCCACCCAGACACCCTAAGGTAAAATGATTTAAATTAGGTGGTTGGCACTAGGAGATAATGATTAATATGAACTCAGTTTATTTTCTTTTCCTGTTAAAAGATCTATCTTAAAAAGTTTTTGTTATAAAAATGCATGCAAAACTACAAAACAAAATAAATCAAGACTGACTAAGAAAATTGGGACAGAGGGAAAATGAGGATAGGAAAAGGAGATGATGTCAGAAGTAAGACGAGTACACTGAAAGCATACCAAATGTTCCTGTACATCTGCTAGAGACAGGACACAAATTTAGCCCAAAGCTTTCTAGTAGTCAACACAAAGAAGGATCAATGATTCATTTAATGGGTCACAGTATCCTTGAAATGAAAACAAAGTACTCATTCAGGAAAAGACTTATTACTGGCACTAAAACAACAACAACAACAACAAAAATCCCACATGTCTTAATAAAAAGAATATTAGAAATTACATCCAAACCTACATTTTTACAATAGAGTACAGTCAGATGAGTTCTGACATTTTTAGTAATAACATACTCATATTAAGCTGTGCTATGACACAGGACACAATTCAGCAAAGCCAAAGCAATCTAATTTGGATGGACACAACCATTAGATGATATGACTTAACCCTGCAATCCACTGCAGGCTGTCTAAAGCAGGAGGCTTCATATTTTCACTTGTCCTTGGAGTTGTCCTGTGCTCACACAGGAGTGCTCATGTATACAAATAGAAACACAGATAAAAGGAGATCCAACACCACTTTCAACAGGAAAAATTTAATAATATGTTATTTTTTGCTAAATTTTTATATACTGGGGTTTATATGTAGAAAGGCTCAAAATTGTTTTTTTTTTTTTTCCTAACAGATAATTTTATAAATTCCAGATCTGAGCAAAGGGCTGGTTGAAACACTGTTTAGGAAATTCTGAATCACTAATTCTCAAGTGAGTAAGAAGTAGTGACAATTACTTCCATGTTATTCTTCCTAACAGCTTTTTGTGTTTTCTTTTCTTTTCCTTTAATTTTATTTTTTGTCCAGTACAAAACCAATTAAGAGTTATTAGAACTCTCATCAAGATACTAGCCAATAGGATCCAATAGTACATTAAAAGGATTATTCACCATGACCAAGTGGGATTTATTCCTGGGGTACAAAGGTGGTTCAACATCTGCAAACCGATGTGATACACCACATTAATAAAAGAAAGGACAAAATCCCCATGTGATCCTCTCAATAAATGCAGAAAAGCCATTTGACAAAGTACAGCATCCTTTCTTGGTTAAAACTCTTCACAGTGTAGGGATAGAGGGAACATACCTCAATATCATAAACACCATCTATAAAAAGCCCAGAGCTAATATCATTCTCAATAGAGAAAAACTGAGGGCTTTTCCCCTAAGGTCAGGGGCACAACAGGGATGGCCACTCTCACCACTGTTGTTCAACACATTACTAGAAGTCCTACCTTCAGCAATCAGACAACAAAAAGAAATAAAAGGCATCCAAATCAGCAAAGAAGTCAAACTCTCACTCTTCACAGATGACATGATACTCTTATGTAGAAAACCCAAAAGACTCCACCGCAAAATTGCTAGAACTCATACAGGAATTCAGCAAAGTGGCAGGATATAAAATCAATGCACATGAGTCAGGTGCATTTCTATACACTAATAACAATACAGAAGAAGGAGAAATTAAAGAACCTATCTCATTTACCATTGCACCAAAATCCATAAGATACCTAGGAATAAACCTAACCAAAGAGGTAAAGTATCTGTACTCAGAAAACTGCAGAGCACCTTTGAAAGAAATTGAGGAAGACACAAGGAAATGGAAAAACGTTCCATGCTCATGGATTGGTAGAACAAATATTGTTAAAATGTCTATGCTACCCAAAGCAATCTACATATTCAATGCAATCTCTATCAAAATACCATCAATATTTTTCACAGAGCTGGAACAAATAATTATAAAATTTGTATGGAACCAGAAAAGACCCCAAGAAGCCAGAGAAATGTTGGGGGAAAAAAAGTTGGTGGCATCACAACTCTGGACATCAAGCTATACTACAAGGCTGTAATCATCAAGGCAGTACGGTACTCATATAAAAACAGACACATAGGTCAATGGAATAGAATATAGAACCCAGAAATGGACCTTCAACTCTATGGTCAACTAATCTTTGATAAAGCAGGAAAGAATATCCAATAGAAAAAAGGTAGTGTCTTTAACAAATGGTGTTGAAATAACTGGACAGCCACATGCAGAGGAATGAAACTGGACCATCTTATTACACCATACACAAAAATAGACTCAAAATGGATGAAAGACCTAAATGAGAGACAAGAATCCATCAAAATCCTAGAGAAGAATACAGGTAGCAACTTTTTTGACCTCAGCTATAGCAACTGGTTGCTAGACACATCTCCAAAGGCAAGGGGAAAGAAAGCAAAAATGTACTATTGGGACTTCATCAAGATAAAAAGCTTTTGCACAGCAAAGGAAACAGCCGACAAAACCAAAAGACAAACTACAGAATGGGAGAAGATACTCAAAAATGTATTATCAGATAAAAGGCTAGTATCCAAAATTTATAAAGAACTTATCAAACTCAACATTCAAAAAACAAATAATCCAGGGATGCCTGGGTGGCTCAGTCGGTTAAGTGTTTGCCTTCAGCTCAGATCACGATCCCAGGGTCCTGGGATCAAGTCCCACATTGGACTCCACGCTCAGTGGGGACACTGCTTCTTCCTCTGCCTACCTCTCTCTCTTTGGCAAATAAAAACAAAGATCTTTAAAATATATTAATAATCCAGTTAGGAAATGGGCAGAAGACATGGATAATTCTCCGAAGAAGATATACAAATGGCCAACAGACACATGAAAAAACACCCAACATCACTTGGCATCAGAGAAATTCTAATCAAAACCACAATGAGATACCACACCACATCTCTCAGAATGGCTAATATTTACAGGTCAGGAGAAAAAAGACATTGGCAAGGATGCAGAGAAAGGGAAACACCCTTAAACCGCTGGTGGGAATTCAAGCTGGTACAGCCACTCTGGAAAACAGTATGGAGGTTCCACAAAAAAGTTAAAAATAGCTACCCTATGACCCAGCAATTGCACTACTAGGTATTTACCCAAATGATATGAATATAGTGATCTCAAGGGGTACCTGTACCCCAACGTTTATAGCAGCAATGTCCACATATCAAAACTATGATAAAAGCCCAGATGTCCTTTGACAGATGAATGGATAAAGAAGATGTGGTATGGAATATTATTCAGCCATCAAAAGAAATGAAATCTTACCACTTGAACTAGAGGGTATTATGCTAAGCGAAATAAGTCAATCAGAGAAAGACAATTATATTATTTCACTCATACATGGAAGTTAATAAATAAGACAGGATCATAGAGGAAGAAAGGGAAGACCAAATCAGATGAAATCAGAGAAGGAGACAGACCATAAGAGCCTCTTAGCTATAGGAAACAAATTTAGGATTAGGATTGCTGGAGGGGAGGGGAGTGAGTGGAGAGATGGGGAAATTGGGTGATGGACATTAAGGAGGGCACTTGATGTAATAAGCACTGGGTGTTATATACAACTGAATCATTAAACTCTATCTCCGAAACTAATAGTACACTATATGTTAATTAATTAAATTTAAAAAAAGAGAAAAAAGAGGGTGCCTGGGTGACTCAGTTCATTAAGTGTCTGCCGTTGGCTCAGGTCAGGATCCCAGGGTCCTGGGATCCAGCCCAACATTACACTGGGCTCCCTCTCAGCAGGGAGTCTGATTTTCCCTCTCCCTTTTCTCCTTCCCCGCAACCTCCCCCCCATGCTCGTGCTCTCTTTATCTCTCTCTCAAAAATAAAATAATAAGATAAAATAACAAAAATTTTAAAAAAAGAACTTAAAGAAAAAGAGAAGAACTAAAATAGGGTGGTTGTCATCTTTTGAAAAGTAATAATGCTAATGAGGCTTTCATACACTTACTAGATACCCTGGATTACTTTAACAGTCAAAGTTGTGCAGCTTTTATTTCAGGACCAAATAACAAAGTTTTAAAAATATGTTTTCAGATCAATGCCAGGAAAATGTTTTGAAGTCTGAAGGCAGTTTGAGTGCAATCACTCATAAAACTTTTAAAAATATAGGTGTCTGACATACATTTCAAATATCCTGAACTAGAAATTGCAAATAGTAAGGGAAGAGCAAATCAAATATAACTGTTTAAAATGTTCCACAAGTGACAGCTTATGTAATCTATGTAAAGTCTCATATATTTGTTTTAAATATGTTAGATAGGGAAAATATTATAAAAATGAAAATAATTTCTTTTTTCACTTTTAAAATTCAACCCATTCAGACTGGTTACCCAGTCAAATGTCAAAAAAAAAAGCTAAAACAGATACATATACCACATACACCATAGGGTGAAGAAACATTACACCTACAAGTCTCCTCCATTTTACTATCATGTTGCTTTTTCTGTCTTTGAATATCAACCACTCAAGTGAGTGAGGAATGCCAGGAGCACAGACTTGGGACTCCATGTGTTTCTGTGGCCATGTATGTCCTCTTCACCACTGCTATGCTCCTGATTGCAGTTGTGTACCACTCAGCAAAACATTGCACACACAATACAAAATTTCAGCCAGGTAAAAATGGTAGACACTAGAATAAGCATTATAAATTGAATTTGCTAGAGAGTATTTATTCTTTTTTTGATGCAACACATATACATTTTTATAGAGATTTTCAGAAAATTTAAAAAAGTAACATAGTCACTGATAGATGAACCAAGGAGTAAAGAAGTCTCAAATAAAAAAGAACTTAATTTTCCTTCAGCCTTCTCATTTACTACACCTCCTACATTTCTAGAGTAAAATATTGGATTTTTATTATTTATTTATTTTTAATGATTTTATTTGTTTATGACAAAGAGAGCGAGAGAGACAGGGAACACAAGCACGGGGGAGCTGGCGGAGGAGAAGCAAGCTCCTGACTGAGCAAGGAACCCCGATATGGGGCTCAATCCCAGGATGCTGGGATCATGACCCGAGCTGAAGGCAGATGCTTAATGACTGAGCCACCCAGGTGCCCCTGGATTTTTATTTTTAAACATTAAGTCTAATTGCTCTGCTCTATTACAAACCTGATTTACTTCAAGAGTAACAGAAGAATGGCTTTTAACCAGCTACAAAGTATCTCTACATTTTTCATTTAAAAAATATCTAGTTTTATTCTTCTTAATATGTTTCACCAACTATGAACTGTATGTTACACGCTGAGGACAAAAACTTTTATTAGTTTGGTCTAATACTGAACTTGACTCACAATGCGTTAAATGTTCTTGGGAGAAAAACCATGAGAGACTCTTCACTGTAGGAAACAGAGGCTGCAGGGTCTTTGTAGGGGAGGTCGGTGGGGGGATGGGGTAACTGGGTGATGTGCATTAAGGGGGGGCATGTGATGTGATGAGCACTGGGTGTTATAGCAACCAATAAATTATTGAACACTACATCTGAAACTAATAATGTACTCTATGTTGGCTAATTGAACTTAAATATAATAAATGTTTCAATAAGAAAAAAGTAAATACACGTTTTTCTTTATTCTTTCTACTCCTTTTGCTCCCTTTTCAACTTTTTTGCATCAAGTATGGTTTAAAGTAGTGTCTCTCTAGTCTATCTGTATTTACAATGTTTTTTGTACATTCTGTTAACAATTACTCATATGCCTGCCAAACTTCCATTGTTCTGAACCTATTTATTTATCAAGTCATGGCCACTATCTTCTTTGAAGTCTAGCCTTTCCACAAAGAATAAAGAGAAAATGAGTCTCTATTTCATACCGTCTTCAAAATCTTAGCATAAAAATGTGTAAAAGGAAGAACAGTTAATTGTCTTAAGCAAAGGTATTCCTGTGATGGAAACCATACAGGTGCAAGGGAGACCATTTGAATGTTTCAGATATTAGACACTGGTAGACGGTCTTCAACCATTCACTGGGGAAAAAAATACAGCCAGATACTTGTTAAAAAAATGTACCATAGGCATGTCCCTGAGGTGGAAAACCATAAAAAATGGTACAGCCTAAATATGGAAATAAAATTAACCAAGGAAAACATTTTGATTCATGTATTTCAGTAGAAGTATATGCAGAACTTCTGCTTCTGAGTAAAGTGG
Source organism: Procyon lotor (assembly GCA_028646535.1). NCBI lineage: Eukaryota > Metazoa > Chordata > Mammalia > Carnivora > Procyonidae > Procyon > Procyon lotor. The sequence goes on along the minus strand of CM053606.1, from coordinate 122,595,904 downwards.
ATTACTTTGTGGTAGACTGTCATTCCTGCTATAAACACAATTAGAAAACCTGGGAAAACCTTTTTTTTTTCAAAGCCTACAGTTATCTTAAAATCCCATGAAGACATGAGGTTTTGATAATCATAGTCTCTTGTATTTATAATGATAAAATTAAAGACTTTATGGGCCTCAAACATATGGTAAATTATCATCCTTATCTCTGAAGCCATGCAAGGCAAGACCCCAAAATGCTTAGCAAAAAACCATTGAAAAAAAGCTGAATTTTCAGCAGTATTTCCTGAAAAGGTAAAAATAGATTTCAGGAACTATTAGGGGAGGGCCCACATGATATTTTCAAATTCCATGAAAAACCCTGGTTCAGTGACAGGAACGAATTAATAGACTATTACCAAAGTTGTGATGCAGCCTTAATTCCCTGCTTGCTCTAAGTGCTGAATCCCCATTCCATCTGCCTACTGAAGAAACAAAGAAGCCCATTACTAAGAGGATGTCATGTGAAGTCTCCTGAATTTTTGTACAAAATATCCAGCATGAGATTGCAAATTACTGGGCATGGCATCAAGTAAGATGATGTGAGACAGAACCAACATCATCTAGATGATCTAGATGCATGGATGATTCAGATGTTATAGTAGATAAGGACTTTAAAATAATTTTGACAGTTTTGTTCTGTTTTGTGGAGTCTTTAGGGCTTTTTAAATTTATAAGCTCAAGCCCAACGGTATTTTACTTCTTTCATTCCAATTTGGATGCTTTATTTTTTCTTGTCTAATTTTTCTGACTAGGATTCCTAGGACTGTGCTGAATAGAAGTGGTGTGGTGATCATTCCTGCCTTGGTCCTGATCATAAAGGAAAAACTTTTGGTTTGTTAACATTTAGTACATTCACTGTGGGCTTGTTAAGTGTGGTCTTTACTATGTTGAGGTACCTTCTTATCATACCCAGTTTGATGACAATTTTTACTATGAAAGGGTAATTTATTTTGTCAAATGTTTTTTATGTATATATTGATATGATCATGTGACTTTTATCTCTGTCATTCTATAAATGTGGACTACCCCATTAATTGATTTGTTTATGCTGAGCCATCCTTGTTCAGGGATAAATCCCACTTGCTCATGATGTGTGATCCTTTTAATGTGCTGTTGAATTGGTTTGCTAGTATTTTGTTGAGGATTTGCGATTCTATGCTCTCCAAGGATATTGGGCCATGGTTTTCTTATCTTGTAGGGTCTTTGTCTGGCTTTACAGTTGCAGGACATAAGAATACCTGGATGGCTCAGTCAGTTAAGCATCAGACTCTTGATTTATGCTCAGATCATGATCTTGGAGTCCTGATATTGAGCCCTGTGTTGAACTTTGTGCTCAGCACAGAGTCTGCTTAAGATTCTCTCCCTCTCCTTTTGTCCCTCCTCCCACTTGTTCTTTCCCTCTCTCTCTCTCTCTCAAAATAGATGATAGATGACAGATAGATAGATAGATGATAGATAGATAGATAGATAGATAGATGATAGATAGATAGATAGATAGATAGATAGATAGATAGATAGATAGATAAATGAATTTTCAGGACACAAAATCAACATCAGTTGCATTTATATATGCTAACAATGTGCCATCTAAAAAGGAAATTACGAAAATAATCCTGTTTACAATCAAATCAGACCAAAGAGATAAACAATTTGTACACCGAAAAGTATAAAATGGCTTATACACTGAAAGCCATAAAAGAAATGAAAGAAGTCAGTAATAAATGGAAAGAACTGGTATTCATGAACTGGAAGAATTAATATTATTAAAATATCCATACTACTCAAAGTGTTCTACAGACTCAGTGCAATCCCTATAAAAACTCCAATGTTATTTTTTAGGGAAAGAAAAGACAATCTTTTTCCTGTGAAAATTCCTGTGAAACCACAAAGACCCCAAATAGCCAAAGCAATCTTGAAAGAAAGAAGCAAAGCTGGAGTTATCATACTTCTTGATTTCAAATTAAAGCTATAGCAATTAAAACAGTATCTCACTCATATAAAAACAGACATATAAGCCAATGGAACAGAATAAAGAGCCCCCAAATAAACCCACACATATACCATCAACTGATTTTCAACAAGAATGCCAAGAATGTACAATGGGAAAAAAATAATCTCTTCAACAAATGGTTTTGGGAAACTGGATACACATGCAATGGGATGAAATTGAATACTTACCTTACACCATACATAAAAAGGAACTCAAAATGAATTAAAGAGTTAAAGTTAAGGATTGGAACTATAAAACTTCTAGAAGAAAATATAGGAGGGGCGCCTGGGTGGCTCAGTGGGTTAAAGCCTCTGCCTTTGGCTCAGGTCATGGTCTCAGGGTCCTGGGATCAAGCCCAACATCAGGCTCTCTGCTCAGCAGGGAGCCTGCTTCCCGCCCCCCCCCCCCCGCCTGCCTCTCTGC
>CM053606.1:122555096-122593358 GCA_028646535.1 Procyon lotor | reverse complement strand
AAAAAATCAACAAAATAAGCAGGTGACCTATGAAATGGGAGAAATTATTGGCAAACCATATATTTGATAGTGGTTAATATCCAAAATATAATAGAAGCTCTTTCAATTCAATAGCAAAAATACAAATAAACTGATTTAAAAATGGGCAATTTGAATAGACATTTCTCCAAAGAAGACATGCAAATGGCCAACACATGTATGAGAAGGTGCTCAACATCACGAATCATCAGGGAAATGCAAATCAAAACTACAATAAGATATCACCTCATACTTGTTAATATAATCATAAATGATGGTTATAATTTAAAAAAAGACAACTGTTGGTAAGAATATGGAGAAATTGGCACCTTTGTATACTGTTGGTGGGAATCTAAAATGGTGCAGCCACTATGGAAAATAGTATGGAGGGTCCTCAAAAATTAAAATAGAACTACCACATGATCCATCAATGCCACTAATGGGTATATATTCAAAAGAATTGAAATAAGATCTCAAAGTGATATTCAGTCCCATGTTCATGAACACGTTATTCACAATAGTCAGATATGGATACAACCTTAATGCCCATCATGATTTAGATAAAGAAATATGGTATATGCATACAATGGAATATTATTCCACCTTTAAATAAAAGGGAATTCTGCCATATGCAACAACATAGATGAACTGTAGGATATTCTGTGAAGTGAAGTCAGTCAGTAATAGAAGGACAAATGCTTCATGATTCCACTTATATGAGGTGTCTAAACAGTGGAACTCATAGAAACAGAGAGTAGAATGGTGGTTTACAGGGGTTGGGGGCAGAGGGAAATAAGGAGTTGCTATTCAATAAGTATCAAGTTTCAGTTACACAAGTAAGCTCTAGAGATCAAGTATACAACATTGCGTCTACAGTGAGCATTATGCAGGCACTTAAAAATTTGTTAAGAGGGTAGATATCATGTTAAGTGTTCTTGCCACAGTAAAAAACAAAACAAAACTTTGAGATGTTCAAGAAAAAGTGGGATAAGTGGGCTAAAAGGATGAAAAAGTGTAGACATCATCTGATAAATGGAACCTATATATTTTTTATTCAATCTATTTAAACTAAAAAAAAACAGTTTACCCATTTCTCATACCACGCTACCCATCTCTGGCAACCAATAATCTGTTTTCAGTTTCTATGAGCTTGTGTGTGTGTGTGTGTGTGTGTGTGTGTGTGTGTGTTTTAAATTTACTATTATTACTTTTTAGATTCTACATATAAAAGAGATCATAGAGGGATGCCTGGGTGGCTCAGTTGGTTAAGTGGCTGCCTTTGGTTCAGGTCATGATTCCAGGGTCCTGGGATCGAGTCCTGTATTGGGCTCCCTGCTCAGCAAGGAACCTGCTTCTCTCTCTGCCTGCCACTCCCCCTGCTTTGGCTCGCTTTCTCTCTCTCTCTCTGACAAATAAATAAATAAAATCTTAAAAAAAAAAGAGAGAGAGAGATCATAGAATATTTGTCTTTCTCTGACTGACTTATTTCACTTAGCATAATGCCTTCAAGGTCCATCTATTTAGTCACAAATTGCAAGATATCATTCTTCTTTTAAGAGCTAAATAATATTCTGCTGTGTATATATACGACAATTTCTTTACCCATTCATCCATTAAGGGACACTAAAGTTGCTTCCATATCTTGGCTATTATAAATAATGCATATATGTTTTTGAATTAGTGGTTTTTGTTTTCTTTGGATAAATACCCAGATTTGGAAATTAAGAACTCAACAGCCAGTTTTAACAGCAAATTAGAGTAGAAGATAAGATTAGTAAACTGGAAGGAAGAATAACTGAAAGTATGCAAATACACTGAAGCAGAGATAAAAAGAAATAGAAATATAGAAAATGTAGAGGAGAAAAGATACTCAAAGTACAAATTTCTTGCATGTATTTAAATGGAGTCTGAGATGGAGAGGGAAAAGACTGGAGCAGTAACTTTATGTGAAAAAATTTCTGGCTGAGAATTTTCCAAAACTAATGAAAGATATATGCCAGTAGATTTAAAAAGCTCTAAAACCTACACATAATAACTAGAAATAAGACCAAAACCAAAAATTGGCACATCAAAATAAAACTACTGAAAAGCAAAGACAAATAGAAAACCTTAAAATCCTGGCAGGTTCTTTTGTGGCTATTGATAAGTTGATTTTGTGGTAAAGTTTAAATGGAAATTCAAAGATGGAGAGAACTGGCAAGGCAATCATGAAGATCAAGGAGAATTTCTTATATGAAAAAAGTCAGAATTTAGGAGGAGGAGCAAGATGGTGGAGGAGTAGGAGGCTGAGATATATTTGGATCCCAGAAGTTCAGCTAGATAGTTTTCAAACCATTCTAAACACCTACAAACTCAACAGGAGATAGAAGAAAGGAAGAACAGCAATTCTAGGAGCAGAAAATCAACCACTTTCTGAAAGGTAGGATGTGTGGAGAAGTGAATCCAAAGTGATAGGAAGATAGACAGCAGGGGGAGGGGCCAGCTCCCAGCAAGCTGCAGAGTAGCAGAGCACAAAATCAGAACTTTTAGAAGTCTGCTTCACTGAAGGACATTGTTCCAGAGGCTAAGTGGTGGGGGGGGGGGGTGGAGGCCTCACTGAGACAGTGTGGTTTCAGGACCTACGGGGATACAAAAAGACTGGGGGTGTCTGAAGGTGGCAGAGCTCCTAGGTATCTGAACGGGAAAGCCAATGGCAGAGATGGAGCTGAGCAGTGGGTTCTCAGCGAGGGCTTACCTTAAACTGTGATCCAAGGCACAGTTGGGCCACTGCTCTTTGAGTAGGGACCCCACAAGGGGCAGATCCAGTGAGACCCCTTCCTACCTCCTTTGGGAGGAGCAGCACAGGAGCATGCTGCAGGAATCTGCTCGGTTTGGAGACTCCAAAAGGGGCCATGCGCCAGAGATAGAAACACTGTCATAGGTTGGCTGTGCTTGGAGTGTGGCCGGAGACCAGGGAGACGGGAGTGAATGACTGCTTTTCTCCAAGGGCATAGCGAGGAGTGGGGCCCATTCTCCCAGTTTCTACAGGCCAGATATTTGGAGGCCATCATTTTCTTTCTTTCTTTTTTTTTTTTAAGGTTTTATTTATTTATTTGACAGAGAGAGAGATCACAAGTAGACAGAGAGGCAGAGCAGAGAGAGGGGGGAAGCAGGCTCCCTGCTGAGCAGAGATTCCTGATGCAGGGCTTGATCCCAGGACCCTGAGATCATGACCTGAACCAAAGGCAGAGGCTTTAACCCACTGAGCCACCCAGGCACCCCTGGAGGCCATCATTTTCATTCTCGTCCTCCAAAGCTGTACGGAAAGCGTTCAGGGAACAAAAGCTATGGGAGTGTACCTGAGCAGATTGCTTAGCCTGGCACCCAGCAAGGGTGATGCAATTCCACCTTGGGCAAAGACACTCAAGAATCACTGCAACAGGCCCCTCCCCCAGAAGATCAGCAAGAATATCCAGCCAAGACCAAATTCACTGATCAGTGAGAACTGCAGAACTCCAGAGTTAGGTAAAAACAACACAAATAATCTATGGAAAGAACCTAGATGTCCATCAACAGATGAAAGGATAAAGAAGATGTGGTATATATATACAATGGAATACTATGCAGCCATCAAGAAAAATGAAATCTTGCCATTTGCAATGACATGGATGGAACTAGAGAGTATTATGCTAAGTGAAATAAGTCAGTCAGAAAAAGACAATTATCATATGATCTCTCTGGTATGAAGAATTTGAGATGCAGGGCGGGGGGTCGTGGGGGGTGGGGGAGAGAAATAAATCAAGATGGGATGGGGAAGGAGACAAACCATACAAGACTCCTAAACTCACGAAATGAACTGCGGGTGGCTGGGGGGTAGGTGGGGTAGGGATGGGTGGCTGGGTTATGGACATTGGGGAGGGTATGAGCTATGGTGAGTACTGTGAAATGTGTAAACCTGATGATTCACAGACATGTACCTCTGGGACAAAGAACACATTCTATGTTAATAAAAAAAGAAAAGAAAAGATATGGATTCTCCTCTAGAGCCTCCAGAAGGAATTGCAGCTGTATCCTCCTATTTTAGACTTCTGACATTCAGATCTTAAAGAGAATAAACTTGAGTTCTTTAAAAAAAAAAAGGAAAAGAAAAAAAAATCAGAATTTATATATAATCCTCAAAAATTAATCAATTAAACTATTTCGTATTGGTGTGAGGGGAAAATATACCTCTATTACATAACAGAGAATATATAAAGAGGCTCACACATATATAATCACCTGAAATATAACAATGATGGCAATGTGGTTCAATGAGTAAAAGGATGGTCTTTTCAAGACATAAAGCTGGGAAAATTGGACATATGTAAAAAACAAAACAATACACTTGACCTTAAATTCATACCATACACAAAACTCACTTCCAGATTTATTGTAGATTAATTGTGAAAGGTAAAATAATGTTCGTTTTTTTTTTTAAAGATTTATTTATTTTAGAGTGAGTGAAAGAGAGTTGAATAGGGGGGAAAGGTAGAGGGAAAAGGAGACAAGCCGAATCCCCACTGAAGAGGGAACCCAAATTAGAGCTCAATCCCACAACCCTGAGATCATGACCTGAGTGGAGGTCATGACCTGAGCCAAATCAAGAGTTGCACACTTAACTGACTGAGCCACCCAGACACCTAAAAACAACAGTGTTTTAAAAAGTAAACACAGGAGAATTAAATGGAGTTTGAGCAGACGAGTGGGGAGTGAGAACCAAGCCAAGTTTCAATGCTGGCTCTTTATGGCCTTAAGAATTTTTGTTTAAACAGCCAATAATTATACAGATACTAATGAGCTGTGTCTGAAACTCCTCATTTTTATAAACTAGTCAAAATAATTGTAGATGTGTGAAAAAAATTCTGATTGGCATGAATAAGGTGCATAAAAGATACAGGTATTTTATTCAGATATATATTCTGTTCTTTTAATTTTGATTTTGCTGGAATTAAAATAATACTAGTTAAAATAATACTAGTTTGTACAAATAGTCTTATCTTACTTTCATCATAATGATTTAATCCAAAATGCAGCTGAGAGCTACACCTTAATCACAAATCTCAGTTAAGTTCTCAAAATCGAATCCAGATGTTGTCCCCCTTGGGGGACTTCTATCCTCACCACACATTAGTCTTAAAGGAAGACTCAACATGTGTCCAAATTCAACCACAAGAAAACACGGAAAGCATCAGAGGAAGTCATGTAGATTTCACTAATAGATGGTCTTGAGGAGGCCAAATTTGAAGTAGATTTAGAATTGTCAGAAAACAACATAGTGACAAATACAGAATTAAAAGTGAGCACTTGCATGATTATTAACACACTGGAGAATAAATGGGATTTTGGTGTTTTTCTTTTCTTTTCTTGTGCTACATAGTTTAACACATGTGGTTGGCTTTGTATGCAGCAACTCTCCTTACTCCTGTCCCTAAATGTGAAGTTGGATTTGGAACCTTTTTTCTACTAAACATAAAAAAAAATAAAATCACATAAAAATCGTTAGTGAGCAATTGGAGGGTCTAAGGGAAAACAGAACTCTTACTTTTAAACCTGCCACTTCAAGCAACTTAAAGTTTAATTAGAAATGTGTATCTTCTTCTAAGTCTATCTCTGGCCACAATTCCAACTTAAGTTTTTCGCCTTACTCCATTTTGCTCTTTCTGCTGCCTTTTAAATGCCTGTCTCTCTGATATATCATATTCCCCATTATATTCAGATCCCCGGAATACACAGATTATATCTTTGCTCATGCCAGCCCTTTCCAGCACTTCCTATACCCACTAACCCCATGAATAAAATCATCTTTCTCATTTATAGATTTCCCACAAAAATTCTGCATTCCCCACGAAAAAAAAAATCTGAAGAACACCAGAATTTACTTGTGATACCTAGGGCTCCACTGAGTACTGGCTGAACTTCCTCTCCTAAGGAATAAAGGATCCTTTTCAATGTTCTCTTCTGAGTGGTGTTTCTGATCCAGTCTGATGTCTCAGCTTTCAAGAGAGTCTCTTATCTTAATTCTGGACTTGTCCCTCTCAGTAGAGTCAGGCAAAGTTACACTTGGGTCAGCAGGGATCAGTAGATACATCCTAAGTTGAGGGAATATGCAATTAATGCTACAGAAGGGGAAGTACAGAGGGGAACTCAGAAGTTCAGCCCTCACCTACTAACCACATTTTATCCTATGAGTCAGAGCCCACCTGTTGGAAACATCTTTATGTGGGCCTTTTCTCCACTTTAGCTTCTTATACTGGTATCTCTGCCTTACTTTCAAACTACTCTCATTTTATGAGCTTAACTTCTCTATGACAAGCTTATAATTTGTACCCTTAAAACAACCTAAAATGAGTGGCTAAGTGTTCCTACTTCCTAGAGTCTTGGAAAGTTCTTTGTTTTTATTTCCAAATCTGCTTCTTCATATCTCTCTTGGTCATGTCAGCTCTATGTAGGACAACCATCTGACCAGAATTAAATTAGTGGGCAATTTCAGTGCCCAGGGCAAGTTCTGGAGGCCAATTTTTTCCTGTTCTCTAGCACATATGACCTCAGGCAGCTGATCCACATGTTAGTAATCTGCAAATGGCCCACTTTGAGCTGACAACTAAAGTTTGAAGTCAATGATTCCATTTTATGTACTAAGGCAGGCATTATTACCTCTAATCTTCTTCCTCCTGAATCAGCTTTTCTAAGAGACAGATAGGAGGGAGGAAAATTTTGGGTTTTAAGGAATTCCAGGTCTTTCCAGAAGCACTTATTTGTAAATAGCTGTTGAAATGACTATCTCTGGGTAATTCTAACATTTTCTCCACATCACCTTAACACAAGTCTTATTACACTCTCTGGAGTTCTAAAATATATGTATAAATCTCTTATTACCTGTTTTTTTGACTTATGATAAGAATCTTGTCCTCTTAATTTTGGCTACTTTCCACTTTATAATATATTGCCCCCAAAACAGAGACATGTCTACCTTATGTAATTCTTAGCACAGTATTGAAAATGATCTTATAATCTTTTTCATTTCTCTACTTTATACCTCCTACTCCTGAGCATTTCACTGGCATATCCTAACCACAAATCAAAATATTTTTCTTATTTCACTGGCATTACATTCCCTATACATTTCTCTATTTTTTTTGGGTGCTTTTGACCTCAACTAATCATTCTAATACTCAACTGACAACCAAATCATCCAATAGAGTACTTTCTCCAAGAAATTCTACCTCTCAAGGCAACATTATTATGTCCAATAACATGGACATCTTATTATAACCCTGGAAAGGTTTTCCTATCTTAAGAACTTGGTTAACTTTTGTAGGTCAATTACACATCCATCACTAGCCTAAGACTTCAGAATATCATTTCTTGATTCTCCCACTCAATACATGAAATGGTACATGAATTTAGTACTTTAGTTTATTTAATCTTCAGTATTAAACTTTGCAAATGCTCATCTCATAATGTTCCTCTTCTATGAAGTCATATGCCAACTATCATCATGGTTTGTGTCGTTTGGCAACCACAGTAAGGGAACACTCTTGTCTCACTTTCATCTTGATGATTTAATACAAAATACAGCTGAGAACTGCACCTTAATCACAAATCCCAGTTAAGTTCTCAAAATACAACCCAGATGTTACCCTCTTTGGGGGACTTTACCACACATTAGTCTTAAAGGAAGACTCAACATGTGTCCAAATTCAACCATAAGAAAACACTGAAAGCAACAGAGTGAGTCATGTAGATTTCATTAATGATTTTGTGGGGAGACAGAGGGCAAGGCTAGCACTGAGCACCACACTATATAAACAAGTTAGTCTTTAAAAATTCCCTTTAGGGATTTCTGGTCCTCAAAGATCCTATTTGGTTAAACAGCCAACCTGTTTGCTTTCCCTTTGACTTTTCTACCTTTTTTCACATGACACATCATAGTCTGCCACCTTTTACAAACATCCTCTCCAGAAATGTGGATTTGGGTTCTGCCTTCCTTGCATGTAGAATAATACCATCAGGCCATCTGACTTTCTCCAGACCTCTCTGGAATATTATTGATATAAACTTTCTGCATATTCTTCATTATATCATAAAGTTGTTGAAGGATTTCTTCACATTTCTTGTGTAAGTTATCAAATATTCTAACATGGACTATTCTAATGTGATCTAATTTATAATGGTCCTGTATGCATCCTATAGCATATTGTAAATATAAGTTTTATAGAGATTGGGATAACATGTGTTTATTACAACTACAAGTAATACATGAAAAGGACATACTAATACTAAAAAAATTATACACGACTTTTGAAATATCTATTTAAATGCATTGCTCTTAAAAATGTGAAATTATAAAAAATATTTTATTGTGCTAAAAACACTTAACATGAGATTTAGCTTCTTAACCAATTTTTAATTAACAATACAGTATTGTTATCTATAGGCAAAATGTTGTACAGTAGCTCTCTAGAACATATTAATCTTACATGCTGAAATTTTATCGATTCTATTGTTGCCTTTATTGATAACTGATTTAATTTATACATTGATTAGCAACTATCCATTTCCCTCTCTAGTCTTTGCTTCCATGAGTCTAATTCAGTTACCTCATATAAGTGGAATCATGGAATAATTGTCCTTCTGTGACTGATTTGTTTCAGTTAGCATAAGATCCTTAAGGTTCATCCATCTTGTCACATATTATAGGTGTGTAAAAGAATGAAACTGGACCCTTATCTTACATCATACAAAAAAATCAACTCAAAGTTAATTACAAACTTAAATGTAAGATCTGAATTTGTAAACCTCCTGGAAGAAAACATAGGTGAAACTCTTTTTTTAAAAAGACTTATTTATTTATTTTAGAGAATGAGATAAAGAGTGGAGGTGGGGGGCGGAAGAGGGAAAGGGAGACAGAGTCTTAAGTAGACTCAGAGCTGAGCACATAGCCCCACACGAGGCTTGATCTCATGACCCTGAGATCATGACCTGAACCAAAATCAGGAATTGGAGGCTCAACCGATTCTGCCACCCAGATGCCCCATAGGTGAATTGCTTTTATGTAAGGATGATTATATGTTACACTTTTGTTGAAACATGCTATGAAAATTTTTGTATTCTACTATAAGTCTCCACATTGTCAAAAATATTACCATAACCCCACATTAAAACACATAAGTAGGTGGAAATATCCTATTCCATTATTTTCCAGGGATTGGATAATATTCCAGTCATTTTAGTAGCAAACGTACTAAACATTAAAATATAATAGATGCTTGTATTTAATACCATGAATAGTGATATTTATTATACCTTGGACATTTTACTTACATCTGTGAGATGGCCAAAAGTTGGTTTAGCTGTATGGAGCATAAGTTGCTTGGTCACTGGATCTAATTCTAGGAGAAAAGCAAAGAAAATATTTAGAATACCATTAAAATAAAAAAATAAGCAAAAAGTGGAAAAGTTGCTAATCTCTATCAGTATTTTGATATGGAAGACCATATTGAATTTCCTCTGACAAAATTTACTCATTTGTACTTTTTCCTAAATTCACATTCACAGACACCTTGATTATCACAGAGAATTTTAGCATAAATTAATCTAATTTGTACAATGTCTAACTTCATAATCAGAAATAGGAAATGGTTCAGTACTTAACATGTGGCAGACATGATTGGTTGCCTACCCCAAAATCACTTTCTATGAGAGACTAAAAATACTAGATTATTTGCTTTTTCATTTAGGAGCTCATGCTCCTAAGGCATAGACATGTGACCAAACTTAATTATAATTCATTGTCTAAACAGGAGCACATTTGAGAATAAAGAAGAATTACTCAAAATTCTTTTTGAACAATAGAGCACACCAGAAATTTAAATCCAATGGGATTTAACAGGAAGTGGGTTGAGGGACTTTGGGGGAAAACTAAATTCCAGGATTTAAAAACAATTTGGGGGTGGACAGCTGCCCTTTATGTTTTGGACAAAGTTGTGTTGGATCACAGAGCTTGAAGCAGCATTTTGGATGCACTAAAAGACCAGATTAAGGGATGCCTGGGTGGCTCAATGAGTTAAGCCTCTGCCTTTGGCTCAGGTCATGATCTCAGGGTCCTGAGATCGAGCCCTGCACTGGGCTCTCTGTTCAGGAGGGAGCCTGCTTTCCCTTCTCTCTCTGCCTGCCTCTCTGCCTACTTGTGCTCTCTCTTCCTCTGTCAAATAAATAAATAAAATCTTAAAAAAAAAGTCAAGACTAAGGACTATAGCCAACATATCTAGGACAGTTGAGTGAAAAGACAAAAAAGAGATCTCTGCTGACATCATTAGATAGTTTGCTTATTCTTACATAATAACTTTATCCTTTAAATCAGGTCTGTTTTTAAATTTGTGTCAAAAGCATCCTAAGCAATATATTCATAAATATTAATATGTACTCAAATTTAATAAATAAAATTTATATATAAATTTATATATAAATAAAATTAAATTAAAAAAATACCAAAAATGGTATTTTATGCACAACCATTCAATTATTGGACAAACTTTTTGATCATTTTTTTCCTCCTTGGCCTTATGTAATCTTCATAGTCTCTTTCTTCCTCAATAATGAAAAATATGATGAATCCACTAATATTTTCATGTAAAGATGTCAGTTCAAAAACATACCATGTAATATTAGCTCATGTATTAACCAATTTTATAGTTGACTTAAAAATAAATGCTAATAAAAATCATGATGTAACTTGATATCTTGAAAAATAACAAAAGCTGCTCTAAATGACAAAATTTTAGAAGCACCAGAGTAGTCAAACGCATTTGATTTGTAATATTAGAACACATTTAAGTTAGCTAAAGTAAAAAAATGTATGCTTAAAAAGGGCATATAAAATGAAGAGTAGACTCTTACGACATAGCATAATGAAACTTAAATAGGAGACAAGGGTGCTTTGTACATTGGAAACTATGCAGTCCCTCTCATACTCCTACATACTTCCCCTTAAATTATCTGTTCACTTTCTCCACTGCCCCATTTTATACAACAGTTAATGTGGGAGACCCCCCAAATCAAGTTGACATAATCCTGTAATTCAAAAAACTACCAGTTGGCTCTAGTATTTATGACAGAGTTTATTTATTGAGAAAAGATAATTGGCTTGTCCCAACCTATAAATGTGTTTATATTAATTAAGGATATATCCCTGGTTATTAAGGATAATTAAGGTAATTAAGGATATATCTCTGATATATCCCAATCAGAGAGACTGATTAAGGAGCTCTTTTTTCCCTGGGTCTGTGAGTGGGACACAGAAATGAAATCGCCTGGTACAAAAAAGAAGTCAAGGAAACTAAAATTTGATTGATCATATTAAATGCTAGGCACCACCAAGACAAACTTCATGCTATCTTTTTTGCAATTCTCACATAATATCTACAAGATAGGTATTCTTGCACCAATTTCACAAATGAGAAATTGAGGCCTCAGGAAAGTTAAGCAAGTGACATTATTGTATTATATAAATGGCCAAGATTTTGGCTAAGTTTTGTTTATCTCAATAAAAAATAGATAATGACCTCATTGTAAGTCATACTAGCAGAAGATATGTCACAGAATTATATGGATTTTCTTCATTTTTATGGGTGTAAAAGTATAGGAACATCATTAGTATAATAGATGTTAACATTAATATTCATGTTTTATTTATTTTTATTTTTTTAAGATTTTAATATTCATTTGAGAGAGAGAGAGAACACAAATGGGGGAGAGGTAGAAGACTCCTCGCTGAGCTGGGAGCCTGACATGGGGCTTGATCCCAGGACCTGGAAATCATGACCTGAGCTGAAGGCAGATGCTTAAGCAAGTATCTGAGCCACTCAGGTGCCCCAATATTCATGATTTTTAAAACACACCAACTTTATATTACCCACATCATGAATTTGCATTTAATAATTTAGAATATCAAACAATTTAATCAGAGAAGATAATATGTAGCTTAATTTCAAAATTAGAAAGCAGTTTTTGGTGTGCCTATAGTATTATTATAATCTTTAAATTGTATTTGAATAACCAATAAAAGTAGTCTGGGAGTGAGTGGTTAATAAGTGAGTGGTCAATAAGCAGATTTTATGTGGGATAAGATTGCCTCTCTCCACCTCAGGCGACTGCTAGCTACAGACAAGAAAAAAAGCAGGAAGATGTCATCTCTGAATTCTACTCAACTCTGACATACAAAATTTTCACTTCTTTTCTAACAATGTTTTAACAAGCAAAGAAGCACACTTTTGCAAAAGTGCATGCAAAAGAAACACCATGTGATTCCATTTCAGTAATTATGATAGCCATAAAAGAATTATTGTTTCCTTTTCTTTGTAGCTTCAGAGAGATCTCAGGAGGGACAGCTGAAAAAGTAATGTCAGATTGATCTACAGGATATGATTCAAAGGGCCCTGCTGTTAGCAGGTTTTCCTGAAGAAGAATGCCTTCAAGAGTTGACATATTTTTATTATAGTGCTCACATGAAGCTCTGAAACTTCAGTAATCGTTATAGAAATGGTACTGTGTCTGAGTTCCTTGAATAAAAAATTGAAAAACTAAGGGTTTCTGAAAAAATGATTGTATGATGTTTTTCATTTATTCTGAAAACACAGTGAAATATATTGATACATTTTTGAATTTATACTAGCCTTATTTTTCTGGGACAAACCAAACTTTGTTGTGATAAATAGTTTTCCTATATATTTCTGGATTCAGTATCCTAACATTTTAGTAAAATTTGTATATATGTTTATTTATGAAATTGGCCAGTGATTTTTTTCTTATGATATTTTTGAGATGTTTTAATATAAAGACTAATTTTAGAAGTTTAGGACTGTTTTTCTTCCAATTTAGAAGGGTTTGTGAGGATTGACATAAGTCTTCCTTAAATATTTGGTAGAATTCATAGATTACCAAACAAAATGGGTCTTTATAGGAAGATTTTAAATTTATTCAGTTTTTTTAATAGACATAAAATTATTTTCATTTTCTATTTCTTTTTGTGAAAATCTTTTTTCTTTTTTCTTTCTTTGAGTAAGCTCTACCCCCAATATGGGGCTTGAACTCATGACTACTCTCACCATTTAGTGGTTATATGCTCTACTGAGTAAGCCAGCCAGGCTCCCCTTTTTGTGAAGATTTTCTAAGGTTTTGCTCTTCCAGGCAGTTGTCCAATTTATCTAAATAGTCAAATTTATTTGCTATAGTGACTCATAATAGCCTCTTATGGTTTAAATGTTTGTACCTAAGGTGTTCTAACCTTTTTCATATCTAATTAAACATATATTCTTTCTCTCTTTCTCTCTCTATAGATAGAGTATACATACTATTAAGGAGATTTAACAGTTGTCAAAAATCTTCCAATGAAGAAAAGCCTAGGACCAGATGGCTAAACTGGTGATTTTTACCAAACACTTAAAGAAGTAACACCAATCCTTCTCTAACTCATTCAAAAAATCAAAGAGAAAAGAACACTTCCAAACTAATTATCCTGATACCAAAAGCAAATAAGGACCCTACTAAAAAATAAAAGCACAGGCAATATCCCTATGAATACAGATGCAAAAAATCTTGATAAAATACTAGTAAATTGAATTCAGTAGGACATTAAAAGTACCATTCACCATGACAAAGTAGAATTTAGCCCTGGGATGCAAAGATGTTTCAACATACACAAATCCATTGCAATACCTCATATTAATAGAATGAAAGAAAAGAACCATATAATCATCTCAATAGATGCAGAAAAAGCATTTGGCAAAATTCAACCTATATTCATGACAAAAAACACTTAACAAATTAGGCTTAGAAGGAAGATATCTCAACATAATAAAGATCATATAAAACAAGCCCACAGTTAATATCATACTCAATGATGAAAGGTTTAAAGCTTTTCCTCTAAGATCAGAAACAAGACAGGAGTGCCCACTCTTATCATTTTGATTCAACACAGTCCCAGAAGTTCTAGCTAGAGCTATCAGGCAAGAAATATAAATGAAAAGCACTAGAATTGGATAGGAAGAAGTAAAATCATCACTATTTGCAAATGACATGATTTTATTTTATTATTTTTTAGTTTCTTTTTTAAAGTTTTTATTTTAATTCCAGTTAGTTAATATACTGAACATTATTTTTATATATAGAAAACTCTAAAAACTCAACCAAAAAACTGTTAGAACTAATCAACAAGTTTAGAAAGTTGCAGGATATAAAATTAACATACAAAAAGTTAGTAGTTTTCCTATACACTAACAACAAATTTTCTGAAAAGGAAATAAAGAAATTGATCCCATTACAATAGCATCAGAAACAATGAAATACTTAATAAATTTTACCAATGAGGTGAAAGATCTTTACTCTGGAAACTATAAGATATTAATGAAAGAAATTGAAAGAAGACACAAATAAAAAAAAAAGGTATCCTGTCTTCGTAGATTGGAAGAATTTAACATTGTTAAAATATCAATAATACCAAAAGCTATCTACAGATTCAGTGCAGTTCCTATCAGGATATCAAGTGGTATTCTTAAAGAAAATACAAAAAGCCTCCAAAAATTTACATGAAATTACACAGACTCCAAATAACAAAAGAAATCCAAAAAAGAAGAACAAAGCAGGAGGCATCAGACTTTCTATTTTCAAGCTATCCCATAAAATTGTAGTAATTAAAACAGCATGGTACTGGTATAAAAACAGACAAATAGACCACTAGAATGGAACCGAGAACTCAGAAATAAACCCAGGCATACATGGTCAAGTGATATTTGACAAGGAGTCAAAAATACTCAGTAGAGAGTAGACAGTCTCTTCAATAAATGGTCCTGGGAAATTGGATATTCATAAGTAAAAGAATGAAACTTGAGCCCTTACACAAAAATTAATCACAAAAATTAACTTGAAATGGATTAAAGACTTAATCGTAAGATCTGAAGCCATGAAACTCCTAAAAAACATATAGGAAAAAGTCTCCTTGACATGGGTCTTGGTAATAATTTCTTAGAAATTATACCTAAAACACAAGCAACGGAATAAAAAATAAATAAGTGAGATACATCAGGCTAAAAGGCTTCTGCACAACAAAGTAACAATCAACAGTGAAATGACAACCTACAAAATGGGAAATAATATTTGCGAACCATATATCTGAGAAGAGGTTAATATCCAAAATATATAAAGAACTCATATAACTCAATAGCAAAAAACCAAATAATTCAATTTTAAAAATGGGCAAAAACATTTTGCCAAAGAAGATATATAGATTGCAAACAGGTATATGAAAGATGCTTAACATTATAGTCATTAAGGACTTAAAAATTAAAACTGCAGTGGAATATCACCTAACACCTGCTAAGAGTGGACACCGTCAAAAAGACAAGAGATAACAAATGCTAGTGGAATGTGGGGAAAAGGAGATTCCTTTTCTGTTGTACATTGCTGGTGGGATTGTAAATTGGTACACCCACTATGGAAAACAGTATGGAGGTTCCTCAAAAGAGTAAAAATAGAACTATCATATGATCCAACTATCATATGATCCAGCATATCATTGGATCATATGATAGTTCTGATTTTTACTTATGGAAATATATTTAAAGAAAATGAAAACACTAACTCAAAAAGATATCTGCACCCCTATGTTCACAGCAGCATTATTTATAATAACCAAGACATTAAAATAACCTAAGTGCCCACCAATGGATGAATGGATAAAGAAGTGATACACACACACACACACACACACACACACATACACACACACACATGCACACAATGGTTATTCAACCATTAAAAATGAGGAAATCTTATCATTTGTGAAAACATGCATGAAACTTGAATGCATTATGTTAAGTAAAATAAGTCAGGCAGAGGAAGACAAATATTATATGATAAATCAAACCATCATGCTGAACATCTTAAATTTCATACAGCGATACATGCAATTAGTTCTCAATAAAACTAGAAAAATGCTTTAAAAAATAAGAGTGTTATTTCCCAACTTGCCTAAAAGGATAAAAATAAAGGATAAGAGCATCTTAATTTAAACTAGAAAAACTTCTCATGTTATTTAAATTTTTCCTGAACCTTTTAGTATTCTAAATCTAAGATATTGAAGTCATCTCTGATTATCAGAAAGAAGCAGTCCAGTGGATTTATGCCCAAAGCAGTAATGAATGTTGAAGTATTCCACATAAAATTTTGTTCAGTTGCAATAGTGGAAGAAAAATTTTTTTAAAAATTATGTGAAATCTTTCTCCTATACAATCAAAACCATATGTTTTTAAAGTGCACACTATTTAAACAATATTTTTAAAGATTTTATTCACTTTTTGGCCACTGATCTTAGTATTTATAGAAAAATAATATTTTAATATCATTAAGCGAGCATTTATTACATTACTGCTATGGTCGTTTTAATGGAAAAATTCATTTAATTTGCAGAGAATATTTCTGTACACAAAACTTGGTAGGAATTCAGAAAATAGTAATTACCATATTACAACTATAAGTAATTAAAATAAGATATGAAAATTTATAATAAATAATATGGGATCAGAATAGAAAGAGAAAGATAGCCTAAAGTTATTGGAAAGGATTCAAAAGGACATAGAAATAAACAGAATCTCAAGTGTAAGAAATAGGAGTTGGAATTCTGTTATTTTCTGTATTAGTCAGGTGTGCATTAAAAGTTCACAATCAATTTGGGACTCTATGTTTCAAAATGGGAATGATTCAGAAAAACATTCAACAAAGATAAATGCCAACTAGAAACACTCCCTTCTGAACTAAAGAGAAAATAATTGATGCTATTTAGAGCAGAAAGTTGTGACACAGAGTAAATGCAAAGTTATTGTTTCTTTTGATTCCAGTAGAACAGACTATGACTAATCTATCAAAAACACATTAGATTTGGGACTTTGGTTTTGATTATGATGGTCTAGCTTGTTCTAGACCACCTCTACTAATAGAAGAAACTAGGAAAAGTGGGTAAAGTGCATTAAATCTCTTTGGGGACATCAGAAAGTTACAAAGATGACCGTGATTTGAGGGGATAAAATCTCAGAGAGAAAGGAAAATGCTTAAACAAAACTGTTCCTGGTGCCATTTTTGTTTCCTGACATTTGCTGATAGGTAGGGGTAAAACAGGCTAGGGCATAGGGGCTGAGAATCAAGAAAGTGCTATATGAGCAGTTGAGAAACCATGTAGATCTTTCAGCGGTCCTACAGTGCAGAGAAGGGCAAAATAGAGCTCAAGACCTGCCTGATTAATACACCAGATTCTGGAAGGCTATATTCTAGTTACATAAGAGCAAACCTAAAATACACCAGCCCTCAAAAAATACCTGAAAGCCACCTTTAAATTTGCTGAGTTCCAATACTGGATTTAAGAGATAAGTCTGAAATATGCAAAAGTAAATAATCTCTGGAGGAAGACAACATCACCTAGTGATAGGAATTACCCCTACAATATTTTTACAGAATCATTGGGATTCGATCATAAATTAACAGACTATCAGAATATAAAATCAATTCACAAAAGACAAAAAAAAAAAAAAGGAAAAATAAAAGATTCACAACTGATGTAGATGTTAATGTTATAAATAATAAATGACAAATGAATATATTTTAGTATTTCTTAAACTTATAATTCTTCAAGGTAATGCAAATTAAAACTACAACAAGATAACATTATCTACCCATCCTAATTGCTGAAAAGAAAAAAGTCAGAAAATACTCCGAGTTGGTAAGGATTGAAAGTGATGAGAATTCTTAAAGACGGATGGATGGAGTGAAAATTTTACATATCAATCTGAAAAGTTATTTCCCAGTATTTACTAAAGCCAAACATATACATGAACTGACCTAGGAATTCCATTCTGAGAAATAGGTCCTTTTGAAAAACATATAATAAAAGGCATTTACCAAAATGCAAGAATGTTCATGGTAGTATTTTTGTCATAATAGACCCAAATTAGAAATACTACCAGTATCTATCAATGATACATTTATTTTTAAAAGTCTGGTATATTCAAATAAGAGGATATTTTACAGCAATAAAAATGAAGAAAATACTGATATAAGCATTAACATGGATGAATCTTGCAAACAACGATGTTGAGCAAAGGAGAGTTTAAGAAACTATATCCTATGTTTTCCTCATACAAAACTTAAAAATGAGAAAAACTCCTTCACAGAATTACCAGTGAGAATAATGATTAACTCTGAAGATGCAGATAGTGCTATAAATAACTGGGGGAAATCAATAAAGGGCTCTGGGGTGTATTAAAAATCTTATTTATACTCTAGGTTTTAATCTGGGGATCTGGACCTTGGGCAGCCATGGAGATACAACCGTTGGAATGAAAATCCATAATATAAACTAAATATTATTTTTAATGAATGAATGCTTTATTCACATGTGCTATTTTTAAAAAATCATTGAGAATTTATTGATTAATACAAAATCACTTAAATTATTTTTAAATTCATATTAGCGTTTTGCTATTAGGTATTTCATCAACCAATACTTACTAATAATAATATCATACTATTGATGTTTATGAAATATTTTTACATTTATACATTATTACATTTATAAAGTTCCCTAAATATGAACATAGGTTGGAACTTAGATGATGTACTTGGATACAAGCCATTAAGTTAATGGTCTTCCAAATTCCCTCTTGATTATATAATTAATTAATGAAAAGAAGGTATATTTCAAATGATACAAGCAATCAAAATAAAGTTTGTAGTCTGGTGAATTGTAAAACTGCAGCTTCACTTCAAGGACCAAAGAGAAATATATTGAAAGTAAGATGCAAATGTTTGGAAATTTCAACTTGTCATTGGATGATTAATCTCCACAGGTACTCTTTCAGTGTTATCAATTAATATGTTTGGTGTTTACCATATCAAATTTTTCACTGGTGAAATATATATATCAATAATTTTAATGCTGCTAATGTGAATCATAATAGGATCTGATATAGTTTCAGATTATCTGAAATAGTCACCTGGGAGTATTGACTATAGAATATTGAATGTAGGCTTTCTTCCTGCTATCAATATTAGTCATTTTATGCCAATAAATTCTCATATCTCAGGGATGAGGTTTTTAAAAGATGTATGGCATGAGTAATGCTTATGATGTTTCCCTTGCTTTATTCTTCCCATGCGTTAATTGTTTCAAAACATCAACCTTGCACTTGCTTACTCATTTAGGTCTTTCACAAAATCAAAGATTAAGAAAACTGGTAACTTATCTTAGGCAATAATAAACCATTAGTGAATTATTGCAAAATATGTGCCATACACATTTGTGATATTATAACAAAATCAAAGGGCATGATTGTATACCATGATCTGGCAATATTTGTCTCAGGAATATTACTCAAGGAGTATTAAATTCTTACCTAATCATCTCTTTGTAAATAGTAATAACCATGATAATGCCTATTATTTGCTGAGCACATTTTTCTACTTTTTCACGTTTTTATTTACATTCCAGTTAGTTAAAATACAATGTACTTTTAGTTTCAGGTGTAGAATTTAGTGAGTCATTACTTACATACAATATTCGATGTTCATCACAAATGCCCTCCTTAATACCCATCACCAATTTAACCCATCCCTCCATCCACTTCCCCTCCAGTAACCATCAGTTTGTTCTCTATAATTAAGAATCTGTTTTCTGGTTTGCCTCTCTTTTTGTCCCTCTCCCCAGTTCATCTGGTTTGTTTCTTAAATTCCACATTTGAGTGAAATCATATGGTATTTGTCTTTCTCTGACTTATTTCATTTAACATAATACACTCTAATTTGGTCTATGTCATTGCAAATGACAAGGGTTCATTCTTTTTGAGGCCGGGTAATATTCCAATGGAATATTATATATAATAATATATATAATATAAAAATATATTTATTTTATATAAATTATATATTTATATAATTTTATTATATAAATAATAATATATTATACATAATTATAAAATATAATGGTTTAAAATATAATGTATATATTATATATTATATATATATCACTTTCTTTATTAATCAATCAATGGACACGGGCTCTTTCCATAACTTGACAAATTGCTGTTATAAACTTCAGGATGCATATGCCCCTGCAAATGAGTATCTTTGTATCCTTTAGGTAAATACCTGGTAGGGAAATTTCTAGGTCATAGGGTAGTTCTATTTTTAACTTTCTGGGAAACCTGAATACTGTTTCTAAGAGTGTCTGCACCAGTTTGCATTCCTATCAACAGTGTAAGAGGGTTCCCCTTTCTCCACATCCTCACCAACACCTCTTATTTCATGTGCTGTTAATTTTAGTCATTCTGACAGGTCTGGGGTGATATCTCATCATAGTTTTGATTTGTATTTCCCTGATGATGAATGATCCTGAGCATCTTTTCACATGTCTGCTGGCCATCTGGATGTCTTCTTTGGAAAAATGTCTGTTCATGTCTTATGCCTATTTTTAATTAGATTATTTGGTTTGGGGATGTTGATTTTGATAAGTTCTTTATAGATTTTGGTTACTAACCCTTTATCAGATATGTCATTTGCAAATATCTTCTCCCATTCCATAGGTTGTCTTTTAGTTCTGTTGCCTCTCTCACTGTGCAGAAGCTTTTTATCTTGATGAAGTCCCAACATTTCACTTTTGCTTTTGTTTACCTTGCCTCTGAAGACATATCTAGTAAGAAGTTGCTATGGCCAATATCAAAAAGGTTGCTGTCTATGTTCTCCTGTAGGATTTTGATGATTTCCTATCTCATATGTAGGTCTTTCATCCATTTTGAATTTATTTTTGTGTATGGTATAAGAAACTGGTCCAGTTTCATTCTTCTGCATGTTGCTGTCTAGTTTTCCCAACACTATTTGTTGAAGAGACTTTTTCCATTCTTTCCTGCTTTGTTGATTAGTTGACAATATAGCTGTGTGTTCATTTCAGGATTTTCTATTCTTTTTTTTTTTTTTAAAGATTTTATTTATTTGACAGAGAGAAACACAGCGAGAGGGAACACAAGCAGAGGGGATAGTAGCGGGAGAAACAGGCTTCCCGCCGAGCAGGGAGCCCGATGCGGGGCTCGATTCCAGGACCCTGGGATCATGACCTGAGCCGAAGGCAGCTGCCTAACGACTGAGCCACCCAGGTGCCCCTAGGGTTTTCTATTCTTTTCCTTGATCTATGGGTCTGTTTTTGGGCCAGTAACATACTGCCTTGATTACTAAAGTTTTGTAATATAGCTTTAAGTCTGGAATTGTAATGGTTCCAGGTTTTCTTTTCTTTTTCAAGATTGCTCTGGCTATTCAGGGTCTTTCCTGGTTCCATGTAAATTTCAGAATTATTTTTTCTAGCTCTATGCAAAATGCTAGTGGTAATTTGATAGAGATTACATTAAATTTGTAGATTGCTTTGGGTAGTCTAGACATTTTAACGATATTTGTTCTTCCAATCCATGAGCATGGAATATTTTTCCATTTCTTTGTGTCATCTTCAATTCTTTCACCAGTGTTCTATAGTTTTCAGAGTACAAATCTTTTACCTCTTTGGTTAGGTTTATGCCTGGGTATCTTAGTTTTTGGTGCATTTGGTAAATGGGACTGATTCCTTGATTTCTCTGTCTGCTGCTTCATTACTGGTGTGTAGAAATGCAACAAATTTCTGGATTTGATTTTGTATCCTGCAACTTTACTCAATTTGTATATCAGTTTCAGTAATATTTGGGCGGTCTTTTGGATTTTCCATATGGAGTATCATGCCATCTGCCAATAGTGAAAATTTAACTTCTTCCTTGCTGATTTGGATGCTTTTTATTTATTTTTGTTGTTGGATTGCTGAGGCTAGAATTCCAGTACTATGTTAAGTAACAGTAGTGAGAGTGGACATCCCTGTACTAAGCACTTTTCATACACTATTTTTCAATCTACAAAATGATATTTCATAGAAAAATTCAATACCATATTATTGACAAAAAAAATACAAGGGCTTACATAGGTTAAATAATTGCCTAAAAATATCACATAGTTTCTAAGTGTTTGAGATTGGATTTGCACTCAAATCTCTATCAACCCAAACCCTGCATTTGTTATATTACATGTATTACTTCTCCTCTTTACAATAATCTTTGAGTATATTAAGTTCTGCAAGGAAAACTTTGACAGACTCATTTATTCACTTTCTAAATGAATGAAAATGATTTCTTTTTCCCTTAACCCAGTGCTGATATGTGTGATAGAAATTTTATGACTCAGAAATTCTTTCCTCCTTTTTCCCAGATATAACTCAGGCTGGTTATGATCAAAGCCATTGCCAAAAGTGAACAGGTGGAGCCCTAGACAAAGATATGTACAAAGATGAAGCAAAGATGCCATTTTTAAATTAGCTCAATCACGTTTTAGGAAGTTGTTAGAAAGACAGTGAAGCCTACAGAAAAAGATTACATAAGAATGATAACCTGCTTGTAGCCAAGGAAGGATCTAGATAGTAAGTCAAGTGACTGGCAGCTGCTATATATTCTTACATAGTGGAAAGAGAACCTTAGCAATTTCACCTTTCAACCAAATATACAGACAATTGAATACAAACTTAAAGACAGACAGATATATTGTGGATACTGCAGACCCACTTTTCCCAACAGGGCATAAATTAAATCAACAAAAAAGAATCACACATATAAGCAAGAAATTTGGGGATATTTTAAGATCAGCATGAGTTATATTAATTGATTTCAAAGAATTTGCTTTGAGACAAATAACTAGCTCTTGCTGAATAATTTCAACACGGTAAATCTCACCCAATAAAGATTGGAGTAATGTTGAAGGTAGGAGGTGGGGATAGGACTCAGTATTAAGTTTTGTCAAGAACAAGAAAGAAGAGTAGAATGTTGGCATTTAAATTTAGGTAACAACTTCTTTTTTAAATATCGAAGTACAAACTGTGATGTCACAGTTGTGATGAAAAGAAATGATGAATCCATTTTGGTTTTGTTGCAGTTGTTGCAACAATTTGAAATTGTTGCAGTTCATTAGATATTACAAAATCACTAATTCAAGGATGCATTGTACTATAAGCAAGCTGTTCCAACTTTTCAACTCATTACAACTTTCATGCCCCTGCCACTTGTCCAGACTGACCTCCTCCACTTCCTCACATAAAAACTTACACTGGAGTGGCCCTGTGCTCATTTCTTCTACCTTCTTGAGCTAATACCTCCCCAATGCTGTTTACCAGGCAGTCCTCTGCTGGATCCCTTACTAGAACACTGGCAGGAATCCTTTCACTAATAGGCCTCTTGGTTGATCTGGACAGCTGAAGTATATACTAAAAGAAACACCTTGTCAATAAATCACGGTCATTTGCTGTTCAAAGATTTATTTATTTATTTATTTGAAAGAGAGAAAGAGTGTGTGAGTGCAGTGGAGGGGGAGGGGAATGGAGAGAGGGTGAGATAGAATCTCAAGCAGAATCCCTGCTAAGCATGGAGCCCACCATGGGGCTTGACCTAAGGACCCTAAGATCATGACCTAAGATGAAATCATGAGTTGGTCACTTAACTGACTGAACCACCCAGGCACCCCATTTGCTGTTCAAATGGTATTATTTACAGTGTAAATAAATCACATCAGGAGGTGTTGAGGGGTTGGCTTTCAGAGACTGGGTCTAGTATCCTAATCTCTGTTGATACCAAATTTTTCCTTGGGTGGAATGCATTCAGTAACCCAAAGAAACCATTAAAACACAAATTATTTGTGGGGTACCTGGCTGGTTGGGTTGGTAGAACATGTGACTCTTGCTCTTGGTGTTGTAAGTTTGAGCCTCGGTTTGCTATAGAGATTACTTAAAAATATATTTTTTAAAATATTACAAAAAAGGAAGTGAAAAACCACAAGTTGTTTGTGCTGCAGCCTATAAGAAAGAACACCTTTATTAAAACTGTGGTCGAGTAATTCACTGGATTTATTTAGAAAACACCTGGTCCCTAGCTCTTAGTAGTAGTAGTAATAGTTATAGTAGTAGTAGAAGTAGTGTTAGGAGAAGGAGGAATGGTAAAAATAATAATAATAGTACTGACATTAATAATCATTTGCTTTCAGTGAGTGTCTACTTTGTGTCAGGCACTCTAACATACAATTTACTTATGGTATTTCATTTAATTATCAGAAAAATAAAAACAGGGATGCCTGAGTGGTTCAGTCACTTAAGCGTCTGCCTTTGGCTCTTGTCATGATTCCTGGGTCCTGGGACTGAGTCCTGCATCGAGCTCCTTGTTCAGCAGGGAGCCTGCTTCTCCCTCTGCCAGCTGCTCCCCTTGTCTGTGCGCTCTCTCTCTCTCTCTTTCACACACACACAAATAAAATCATTATTTTAAAACAGAAAACACAGAATATTAAAGTCACATTTTATTTCAATATAATTATTTTAAAAAGCTCAATAAGTTTACACTGTATTTGTTTCAGGTTTATTTAGTTGGCTAAAAACAACACCCAAAGATCACATTTATGTACAGTTTTTATGAATGTGAGAATTTCTGTTTCCTCACAGCATGCCTTTGTGCACTAACCACCCTCTGGTTCACAAATTAATGACTTCAAACAGAGATAAATCAAAACCTGGAATATGAGTCTGTCTTCCAGGCTACGTTTCAGAGACTTCTTCAATGAGAAAGAGTTATTCTTCAAGAATTACCTAGGGAACTTTTTAGAAAATAATGCTCAAACTACTTTCTTTTTTCTTTTCTTTTTTTTTTTAAAGATTTTATTTAGTTATTTGACAGAGAGAGAGAGATCACAAGTAGGCAGAGAGGCAGGCAGAGAGAGAGGGGCATGATGATGATGATGATGCGGGGCTCGATCCCAGGACCCTGAGATCATGACCTGAGCCAAAGGCAGAGGCTTTAACCCACTGAGCCACTCAGGTGCCCCTCAAACCACTTTCTAAGAAAAAGTAAATTGAATAAGAATTTCAATGGCTGGGAAGAAAGCATCATTATTTTTAAAAAGCGATATGCAGCCAAAATTGAAACCACTGGGTTAACCAGAGGTATTTGAAAGATGCTTTAGAGTGCAGGTTTATCTTTTACCTAATCTATCCTCTGAAAATTCTTTCTGCCTCAGTATAAGACCTTAAATTTGGATTATAGTATATTTTCCATCAATGCACAGAATCAAATTATCCATATTTCAGTCAGTTTGGAAAGCAACAAAAGGGAAAAATGATTTTTATTATAAAACTGCCTTTTCTTTATTTCTTGTGTTTAGAGAAACTGAAGTTTGTCTCTTTCTTGAAAAATCTTAATGATGACCATAAGAATCAATCAACACCCTGCAACATCTTGATATTTTCCTAACAAGTCCTTGAAGATGTTGCTCTAATTCCAAATATACAACAAACCATAATTTAACTAAATATAGCAAAAAAAATCAATTTTCTACCTGGGAATGATAGGATTCTTCAGCAAATTAATTCTATATGTCAGGACATGCCAGCAAAACAATTCTACATATTATGAGGTATTACTGTCAGTAATCCAGTCCTGGTACCAGTTCTTTATACGTATTCTCAGTCATAAACCAGAGAAATTAAATCTTAACTTAAACAAACAAACAAACAAACAAACAAAAAGATTGTAGTGAGAAGGCAATTGGCTCACTAAGTTTCTGGGAATCCTGGAGAGTCAGCCTCAGGCAGAAACAAAGGGAACTAAGGTTAACCAGATCTTGCCACAGGGACAACCTATGTAAAGTGATTTTGCTGGTGCCTGACCACTGAGTATTAATTTGTGCAGTAGGCAACATGTACTTGGTTCTTGTTCACTCTTGCGATCCATCTGATTATGCACTTCCTTTTATCCTTTTCTGATGTCATTGTTGTTCTTAGAAAAATGTATTTGGAAAAGATCTGAAGTAAATAATTTAGTATCAATGATAGTCAGTCTGAACTCCAGTTCAGTGGAACCAATTAAAATAGTTAAATATTTCCCCACCAGTTGAGTTAAATAACCATTGTCAAAACACCCTAAGTGTTCTACCAGCACTCCAGCTGTTCCACCTCCCTATGATCTCCCACAACTAATTTTGTGATGCCTGATGCATCAATGATCCTTCAAGACCCTGCTCTGAGCAGTGTTCTTCTGAATGGATCAGTGTCAGGCTCTTCCAAGTTTTTAATAATTTGAATAACAATCCTCCTCTCATTTGACCAAACCTTTGGCACAGGGAGCTTTAGAGTAGTTGTATAAATTATTCAAGAGAGCACTTAAGGAAAGCACAGGTCCAGCATTTGGAATGTAACAGGTTCATTCCAAAGCCAAAGCTCTAATGTACAAAATCATACTACTATCTTCTACATAAGTTTGTATGCGATTAAGTGAATTTTTCCTCACAAGATCCACAGATTGAAGAGGTGAGAGGCACTGGGGAATGCTTGAAAGGGAATCAGGAAGTGTTCAAATGACCTTAAAATCATATCATGTATATATATGGTGCCTATGGCTGTCATTGCCTTAGGACACAAGCATCCTTAATCCTGGTATCTTTAGGGCTAACACATATTTGGCAGATGCTTAAAAATTCTTGCTGGTTAATTTCCATGATTCATGTTTTTATCTATAAAAGAAACACCAATTATAACAAAAATAATTATTGTCTATTGAATCACCTCAGGTAAACTAGTGAAGTAACTAAAAACAAGACATGAAAAAATATATAAATATACTTGTCCACTTTAATGGAAAAATAAATGGAAAGAAATAATTTTACTTTAGCATTAACTTCTGGGGGAAAACTCTTTGATATTATTAAAGAATGAATCACTGAAGACTAACAATCTAACAAGCAGAAAAAATATCCCACTTAGGGAATAATTTTCTCCTCACAGGAGGCTAGGTGGGTCTGAAAGTTATAGCAGTAAAATCTCTAAGTTCGTTTTAGATTTACTGCCTCGCTTGGTCTGAAAAGAATATTAACAATAGAGTTAAAGCCCAATAAGTCATGGAAGAAACTTTAAAAGAGGCATGTAGAAGCCTTCAGGCAAAATATGTTTACCGCTTAGTGCACTGAGCATGGGTGACATGGTGAATTTAAACTTCCAAGACAGAGGAATTATACATAACCCTACAGGCTTCCCTGAGACTTACTTGGAGTGATGAAAGGCTTGCTTGGAATACAATAAAAGAGGATGGATGGGCTTTAAAGAAAAGTTGGATTACGTAAAGAGATCTATAGTTGTATGGAAATGTATGCAACTGAGAGTAAAAATATGCTGAGCAGCATTTGAAAAAATTGTGGAGGATCATCGGAATATACATTTAATGCACGGTAACTGTATACAATTCAACCAAGTATAGAAAGTGTTTTTTACATTTTATATATATATATCAACAAGCTGGTTCACAAACAGACTCACATAGGACTAGAGAATTTCTATTTTATCTGGAGATCTGTTTTCTCCGAAAAAAAAAAAAAGTGCTCAGCAATATATGTCTATCCATAGAGATAAAATGAGGTGGTTCGAGAAATGGACAAACAGTTCAATTATTTAAACAAAATCCATACATAAATATTTAGATGTCTCCAGGAAATAGATATATAAGAAAATGTGAAAATAATTAAAATTTATTAATATATAAGGGAATACTTACAGAAAGGTATTTGTCTAGAGCACAGGTACTATCCAGGGTATCAGGTGAGAACATGTAAAAACTTAGAGAATGTTGATAATTATAACTTAATCATCAATTTATGATGATAACATAATTGAAGCATGATCTCAACTGCATCTATGTGATTCTTCTATGTTTCAATAGAAAAAGAATGTAGTCTACATGAATTCTGAAGACTGTGACTAAAAAAATGTAATTTCCTGTATTTCCAACACTAACTAAGAAACAGATAACTTTTGTTTCTTGTCATGAAGTTCCTGGCAACTATGAAGGTAAATTCTGTTTTGTGACAGTTGTGTTTCAACTATATTTTCACAGCACATAGGCAAAACAGTATTTGAATATCATGTTTTTTGCTCTGATTTCCCCCTTACAAAACAAATGACACCTTGGCTTTATAAAAAACAAAACCAAAAACCTGCCTTTTAAGAGGATTGGCTCAAGATGACAAGTGAAGCAATATATACAACAAGGAAAGTGGGTATACTGAACAAGCTATGTAAGCATTTCTAGTTATGGAATGCTGTTTTACTCCTCTGACTTGAATAAGCATTATCAAAATTACCTGTTCAATTCTAGGATAAAAAAATTTTGCAGCTCTGGAAGAAATAATGCACAAGGATAAATAAAAATATGGAGGAAAACTTTAAAAATAAAGCAAGAGAAGTCCTGACAAATAAAAAGCTATATTATAAAATAAAAGTAATTAAAACAGTATGATACCTTTCAAATAATAAAGTAACAAACTGAAATCAAGAATCTAAAACAGACCCCAAAAAATACACTTTTAAAAATTTGCATCTAGGGGTGCCTGGGTGGCTCAGTGGGTTAACCCTCTGCCTTCAGGTCAGGTCATGGTCTCAGGGTCCTGGGATAGGGCCCTGCATCCGGCTCTCTGCTCAGCAAGGAGCCTGTTTCCTCCTCTTTCTGCTTGCCTCTCTGCCTACCTGTGATCTCTCTCTCTCTGTGTCAAATAAATAAATAAAATCTTTAAAAAAATAAAAATAATAAAAATAAAAATAAATAAAAATTTGCATCTATGACCAATGGTAAAATAGTAGACTATTAAAAGCACAATATTAGAAAAACTAGTGATACATGACTGTCAGAAGGTAATGCAATGATGCTTGCATTACATGAACAGAAATTCTAAATAACTCAAAACTAGGTAAAAACAAAACAAAACTATAACACATTAGACACAAAACAAAACGCCATAGAATAGGTGGTAAATAATAGCTGTCATTACATTTTAAAAATTGGTTAAAATTTTGGTTAAAAAATTGGTTA
Organism: Procyon lotor; assembly: GCA_028646535.1. Lineage (NCBI taxonomy): Eukaryota > Metazoa > Chordata > Mammalia > Carnivora > Procyonidae > Procyon > Procyon lotor. The sequence continues at coordinate 122,564,331 of CM053606.1, read as the reverse complement.
AAAAGGTGGTTGAAAATATCAGAAAACCGAGTGATAATAGATGGACGGGGGGAATGTTTTTAATATAAAGACAGGAAAATTTTCAGTTCTGTTAATATAAAGAAAACTCAAATGAATTGAAAAAGGGACAATCTAATGAAAGGGGATAGGAGCTATAAATGGGTAACAGCAGGAAGAGAAATGCAAACGTCGAATATACAAAAGATGTTCTGCAACATTAATAATTAAAGAAATACAAGTTAAAATGATATGTAGTTGATTCTTGTTATTCATGATAATTATGTTCCATAAACTTGCCACAAAAACTGAACCACTGCTCCTGGAGGAATTACAGGAGCAGTTTTCTGAAAATCTCTAGTCACATTTTCATCAACTGATCGATACCTAACCTTGTTTTATGGCTGCTTATGTTTAAAAATACCTTATTTAATAAACACTGTTGATTAATTCATTGACATTGAACTCACAGCCTATAGCACTATAACTCCTGCCTGAATGAAGCTTTTCTAATACAAGTATTTTCTCCCTAAGGCATGTCATAGCATTCTTGCACTTTGGAACACCAGACCTCACTTCACCACTAGAGGGCCATTAACTTAAATTAATTAATTAATTAAAAATTTTTATTTTTTCTTTTAGAAAGAGAGAGAGGAGAGGCAGAGGGAAAGGGAGAGGGAGAGAAATCCTCATGCCGACTCCCCACTCAGTGTAGAGCCCTACTTGGGGTTCAAACCCAGGATCCTGAGACCATAGCTGAAATCAAGAGTCTGACGCAACTGACTAAGCAGTCAGGCACCCCTATGGGGCCATTTTAAACAGCAAAATCACCAACCATCACAAAAAATGAGGAAAACATGGTACTAAATTAATTGCCTGCAAAAATTACACTTATTTATAGTATGATAGCTGAAACAAAAAAGCAGTGTGTGTTGGCCACTTAGATTTTTTTGTTGCTATGAGCATGTCTACAAATGATCCAGAAAGCACCATGAGTATTGATTTTGGGTTAAAAAGTCAATTTCAGTGGGTAGATAAGTTCACAAATACACAATCAAGGATAATGAGGATATTTTAAACCATTTTATGAGCAAAGTCTCAAAAAATTTTATATTCAATGTTGATGTAGAAAAACAGGGATTTGAATACTCTGTTGGTAGAGTGTAATTTGGTAGTACTTTTTTGTATAAAATTTGACAGTACATACAAAATTTAAAATGTGCATGCAGTATGGCCAAGTAATTTCACTTCTAGATCCAGCCTTTGGAAATATAAATGCATAAAAATGTAAATATAAGAGTGCTATATCAGGAACATTTCTCAAAGCATAATTTGATAAACAATACAAATGTTCAACTTTAAAATAGTATTAGTTGAATTATAGTGAATTCATGCCATAGTATTTCTAAAAAAAATATGTTGGACCAATATACACACAAAAAATATTATGTCCTACATATATCAGGAAGTAAAAAAAGGCAAGTTAAAGCACAGTATGTATAATTTATGTTAATAAGCCCAACTCATGTTAACATTTAAAATTTGCATATATATCTATAAAAATCCATGTAAATATATGTTTAAAGTCTTAAAATATATAAAGGAAAATAATTAAGTGTACTTACTTCAAGGATAAGAATTGAGATTTGAAGAGAAATTTTACTATACTTTGGCATGCTATTTATTACTTTTTACCAATTTTATGTATTACTATATTGTTGATTTTTCCCTCCATAACAACATTAAAAGTAATCTTTGGTTGTTATTTTTTGGTTCGTTTCAAGATTTTATTTAAAAAAATATACTACAGGGTGCCTGAGTGGCTCAGTGTAAGTGTCTGACGTTTGATTTCAGCTTCGGTCATGATCTTAGAGTCAGTGGATCAAGCCCAGCATCTGGCTCCATGCTCAGCCCAGAGTCTGTTTGTCCTTCTCCCTCTGCTCCTCCCCTGCTCCCTTTCTCGCAAATAAATAAACAAATAAATAATAGATAAAAATCTTTAAATAATATATATTATACATATATATATTGCCAAAAGTAGGAGTTATAAGGAACAGAACACTGTATTTTCCCTTGAAGACTTAATTAATAAAAAACACAAGAATACATTTTGTTATATAATTCAAAATTACAAAGTATTTATGAAAGACAAATATCTAAGGTATCAGGAGAAAGAGCAGCTGATTCTAAGCTAAACAGGGGCATTTCAGTGAAAGAAGTCAACATCCCAGGAGTAGAAGTTTGTCAAATGATTTAAGAAAAATTCTTATATTTTTAATACACCTTAATAATAAAGTGTTTGGGTAAAGTCAATTGGTATGGCTGCATAGATTATCATGACAAGTTATAGATGGATAGTCATGAAGGATCGAAGAGGGTTATTGTATTTCACAACTTCTGGTCCCTACAAAAGGAATGCAATTATGGAAAATACACATAAGGGTTATATTCAAGACTCTCCTCAATATTTCCTCTCCCAGAAGCTTCCATCAAAAACAATGATGTCTTTATCTTCCTTCCATTAACCTCTATGAGCTCCTAAAATGTATGGAAAATACTCTGTTTGCATGCCTTTATGACCTCCCTGCTCTGCTTCTGGAGGGAATGATTATGAGCTGTCATGGGATTCTCAAGGGGTTAAAAATCACACATACACCACACTCACACACACACACACACACACACACACACACACACACACGGTTTGCACCACTGTGTTACGCAAAACAATTTTTTCCTTCTGCTATGCTCACAACTATTTTGTAAATATTTATTATAAAATTTTTGATGTCATTTGGCACATATTAAGAAACCAATAAAAGTTTCTTAAATACTCATCTCCTTTGTCTCCAGAACTTGTGTTCTAAAAGCCATACGGTTGTAGCAAGAAAATTATTTTCATTAGAAAAAAAAATCTATGTTAATTTCACAAGCAAATCAGCAACTATGGATCTGTACAATCTTTAAATTAATCTATAACTATTTATTACCACGTTAAATTTTTCTCTAGAAGGGGTCTATAGTAATTTACGCCAACTTCAAAGTATATATTTAATTTTGCATCATTATGTTCTCAGTGAGAAAACATGTCGCCAAGTACTTTGAGCCATTAATTTATGTTTAGCTAGTGAAGTGGGAACAAAATATTAAAACAATATAATTTTGTTTTAATTCAATTTATTGTTTTGGTGGTTTAATGTCTTTACTCAAAAGGAAATAATGTCTCATATTGATCTGCTTCCTCATGGCAGTAATGAAAATAATAGCATTATTTCTTTAGCTCTAGTAAAAAATGATGTTTTCATTTTTTATTAAGTCAGCAGAGAAAGAGCCATAAAAAAATTTAAAAATCAAGATGGCTTAATCAAATGAATAATGAGTTTAATTATCTGAAACCTAAACTAAATGTTTTTGTTAAAAAATAACTAAGAATTATATCTCCTTTTGATATATGGATATCCACCCTCTAACCAGAAAAGTAAAACAGAGGTTCATAAATGTTAAGTAGTCTGAAAATGAAGTACACACACCATCCATAAAGAAAGGTAAGTTTTTATCATCATATCCTTGGAAATGCAAATAAAAGAACAGAAATACTCTAGTCTTCTTAATAGCCATTCTTAAGTGTGTGTGTTGGGGCGGGGATATGGAATATATGAGAGAGCTGTGAGAGACAGAGAGAGAGAAAGGGGGAAAAAGGGGGCTGCAAATGGTTACGAACAAAATTAAAAGAAATAGTAAATGGCAGGACAAGATGGTGTTTCTTTGGGATTCATGTTTCTGAATTTAAATTTAATGATAGGTCTGAATATATATAAAGTTGAACAGTCCTGTCATTTTTCCCTCGCCAGCCCACACCATTTCTTCATCTAAACAGCTATTATGTTTAGAGCTGGGAGTAATTACTTGACATTTATTGGTGCTTTGTGTTGGGAGGAATCTTCTTATTTTGTATCACTAAGCTAAATTGTAACTCTTCAAGGCAGTTCTGATTTTAGATAGCTCCTAGAATATTACTCAGAATGAACATGATTATGTTTGATTGACAGACAAAATATACCCTTTGATCATGTATACAAAATAAACTGGTAGCTGATAAATTGATATTATTATTATTATATTACATTTTGTATTACCTTTAACCTAGGAGTAGTTGATTGTGTCTTCTTCTCCATTCAGCTGGTCATTTATTCAACTAACTTTATTAAATGTTGGGCTTAGAGAATCTGAAGAATAATAATTCTTACTATTCCCTGAATAAACAATGTGCAGTTCAACCTTTTCACTTGTATTTACAATTGCTTCCCTGAATTTTGATTATATTTCTCTCTCCCATCAATGTATCCATATGTGCTGTCTTTGAGACCTGGTAGGAGTCACATTTATTTCACAGCTTTTCCTAGTGCCAGTGCACAGATGGTTTTCTCTTCCTGTTCTGTGGCATAGCTCATTTCTACACTCATCTTGGCACTTAGCCATTCACCTGTCTTTTATATCTCATATGTTAATCCCTTACTACTTATAAACCTCCTGTTTTGGGGGGTATTGCTTTTTTTCTTGCAATTCAAAGTTATTTTGCTATGAACCTGACAACCTCTTTGGGGAAAGAAACAATGGTTCATATTTTTGAGCCTCTCAGATCTTAATTCTGATTTCATATTAGGTGCTTTCTAAAAGGTTGAATTCATATGGATAAAACACAATGACTAATAACAATTTAGTCCATATGCCTACTTGCAATTACCCATCTTTGTTATTTTAGGAAAGAACTGAGATTATATCCTCACATCTTATCCAATTAATAGAACAGAAGAACTGTTTCTTTAGGTAGAATATTACTGAAAGAGTAAAAAAGTTATTTAGTCACAATGTGAACTATGCTTGAGTCTTGCCAATGGGAATTGTTTCTCCCACTTTGTCCTAAACAACAGACTGCTATCATTCTGTTTACTGTAATCTCCTCTTGGTAATCTTCTGTCTCTCTTAAGTTAATATGCCTAAAAATAAACTGGCTTCCATCCTCAATCCTAGTCTACTATCAGTCTTCTAGATTCCTGTAAATGGCATCCTGATCTTTTCAATTCTTCTGCCTAAAATCTCATAGTCATTTCTTAGCTCTGGCATAAAAACAACAGTAACAACAACAACAAACAAGCAAACAAACAAAAAACATCTCTGTAGGCATACCTTCATAATATTAACTTTAACTCTTTGAAATAATCATTTTGTAGGTAAAATAGTTAAAAGACAACAGCATCAAATGGTTTATCCATAATGCATTCAGAATCAGACTACTTATCATCTTCAAAGTTACCATTCTAGTCCAAGCCATCATCTCTTTAAAATTATTTTCAATATTTTCTCCCATTCTGTCAATTGATACCACTTTCTTGATAGTATAATTTGCATTGCAAAAGTCTTTAATTTTTATGAGGTCTAATTTAATTTTTTCTTTTGTTGCTTGTGTTTTTGGTATCAGATCTAAGAAGAGGTGCTTAAGTTAAGGTCACAAAGATTTACTCCCAAAGTTTCTTCTAAGAGTTTTATAATTTTAGTTACATTTAGTTCTATGATTCTCTCTGACTCATTTTAAGTTGGCTTTTGTGACAGTGTATAGTAGGGGGTCCAACTTCATTATTTTGTGTGTGAATATACAGTTATCCCCGCATCATTTGTTGAAAATACTATTCTTTTCATCATTTGATTGTCTTAGCACTCTGCCAAAATTTAATTGACCATACTTAAAAAGGTTTATTTCTAGACTCTCAATCTTACTCAGTTGAGATATATATATATATATATATATATATCTATATATATATATATATATATATCTTTATGCCATGACCACATAACTTTATGGTAAGTTTTAAAACTGGGAAGTGTAAGTCCTCCATATTTCTTCTTGATCAAGATTATTTTGGCTATTCCGGATCTCTTGTGTTTCCATATGAATTTTAGGATCAGTTTGTCATTTTCTGCAAAAACACAGGCTGGGATTTTGATAGGGATTGCACTGAATCTTTAGGTTCATTTTGAAATTACACTATCACCATCTTTTACACAGACCCTTTTATCCCACCCAACTGATGTTTCATTTCAATCCTTGCTCCTCAAATCTGTTCTGCATGTAGTACCAAAATGATTCCTTGAAAACTTAAAAAAGATTATATACCTCCTCTTTTGATAAATGTCCAATGCCTTTCTGCCTCACCTGGAATACAAATCTAAGGTCCTTACCATGATTTAATGGTCCTCAATTTCTTTGGCTGCTACTCTGATTTCATCTTACAATTTTCCCCCTTAGTCACTCATTTCATCTACACTGAATTTATCATTATCATGCTGCACACAATCCACCTCATATTCTTTAAACTCCCTATTCATCTGCCTATATCCCTCCTCCTCTGGACAACCATCACTTCTTTTAGGTCTTAGGTGTAATACCATTAGATGGTCCTACTTGAAGATCCTTTTATCTAAAATAGCACTTTTTCCATCTGTCTGTATCTTCTGATCTGCTTTGTTTTTTCTTCAGAGCAGTTACCACTGCCTGGACTTTAATATATACCACACACATATTTTTTTCATATGTATCCCAATAAAATACAAATTTCATGAAAACAAAGATTTTGTTTTGTTCACTGTTTTATCCCCATGCATGGCAGGCACTCAGTAAATATTTGTAGAAAAATGAACAATATGTTTTACAAGTATCTAATGGCTACAGATGAAATAGCCAAAGTTAGCAGGATTCTGTTGACAATGTTATACACAGATAATACACAATTAAAATTTCTCCTTCCTCTTACATTCAATATTATTGTGTTATTAAGTGTGTCCACTTTGAAACACATGTCAAATGATTTTGAAGATCAACATAGTTTTAAATGAATAAGTCTTCTTTGAATTTTATTTTTAGCAAGTCAAAAATACTAAGGACTTATAGTCATTACCCGTCCTGACAAGCAATAAAATTTATATTGCCATGCTCTAAAATGAATCATTGGCATCTCATAAATAGTATTCTAGACTAGAAAGCCAAGAGCATTTAACTTCTTCACAATTCTATTTTTAACTCTGCATGATTTGGAATGTGCTGCTGGACAAGTCATTTATCTTTTCTAATATTAGGTTGTGTTTCTTTAAAACAAAGCTAATACAACTTGCTGCTATTTATATTTTGTCATGCATATGGCAATGTTGATACAGGTGACATAATTCTAACCACAGGTTAATTTTGCTCTTGGGAATTGTCATTCAAAAAGAAAGAATTACTGAGGTATAAAACTTTCAGTGTGAATAAAGAAGGATGTATTAATATCATTGTATGAAAAATAACAGAACAATAAATGTTTGAGAAGCTGTATGGTACAGAAAAACGTCAAAAGTCAGGGAGACTTTAGTTTAAATGCTGACTCTGTACTTCCTAAGTGCAGTAGTAACAAAAAATTTAACTTTATGGAACCTTAGCTCTTTTTTTCTAAAAAGAGAGTAACGAACAATTTTACAGCACCTAACATAGTGTGAGGCACACGGTGGATGCTAAATAAATGTACAGTTTAATCCCCTTGATAAGGACTATCAAATGGCCATGGCACCAAGTATAAAATCACAAGTCTAGTAAAAAGATAAGCTGAAACAATTATCTTTGCATGAAGCATGTAGGATAATTTCTGAAATGAATTAAGATTTCCATTATTAGTTTTTAAAGTAGCTATCTCCAGCGGGGAGGAGCAAGATGGCGGAGGAGTAGGAGGCTGAGATAGTGTCCGATCCCAGAAGTTCAGCTGGATAGTTATCAAACCATTCTAAACACCTGCAAACTCAACAAGAGATAGAAGAGAGAAAGAACAGCAATTCTAGGAGCAGAAAATCGACCACTTTCTGGAAGGTAGGACGTGTGGAAAAGTGAATCCAAAAAGACGGGAAGAGAGACCATGGGGGAGGGGCCGGCTCCCAGCAAGTAGCAAAGCAGCGGAGCACAAAATCGGAACTTAAGAAGTCTGCTCCACCGAGGGACATCACTCCAGAGGCTAATCGGAGGGTTTAGCCCTCTTGGAAACAGTGTGGTTTCAGGACCTGTGGGGTCACAGAGGGACCGGGGGTGTCTGAGGGTGGCAGAGCCCCAGGTATCAGACTGGGGAAGCTAACAGCAGAGACGGAGCCGTGCAGTGGGCTATCAGCTCGGGCTTACCTTAGACCATGATCCAAAGCACAGTCAAGCCACTGTTCTTTGAGCAGGGACCCCACAAGGGGCAGCTCTGGAAAGATCCCTTCCTTTCTCCTTTGGGATGAGTGGCATGGGAGTGCGTGGCAGGAATCTACTGGGTTAGGAGACTCCAGATGGGGCTGTGCGCCAGAGACATAAATGCTCAGTCACAGGCCAGGTGAACTTGGAGTGAGGCTGGAGACCGGGAGACAGGAGGGACTGACTGCTTTTCTCTGAGGGCGCACTGAGGAGTGGGGCCCCCGATCCCTTGGCTCCTCTGACTCGGAGACTGGGAGGCCGCCATTTTCATTCCCAGCCTCCAGGGATGTACGGAAAGCCTTCAGGGAACAAAGGCTCGCAAGAGCAAGCCTGAGCAAAGTGCTTGGTCCAACTCCTGGCAAGGGCAGTGAAATTCCGCCTTGGGCAAAAACATTTGAGAATCACTGCAACGGGCCCCTCTCCCAAAAGATCAGCAAGAATATCCAGCCAAGACCAAGTTCATCAATCAGTGAAAACTGCAGAACTCCAGAGTTAGGGAAAAAAAAAAAAAAAGCAACACAGAGAATTCATGGCTTTATTCCCCACAATCCTTTAGTCTATAAGACTTTTTAAATTTTTAAATTTTGGTTTTTTCTTGTTTTATTTATTTTTTTTTATTTTTCCTCTTTCCTATTTTGGCATTTTAAACTAGTATCTTATTAATACCTTTTTAAAACTCTTTCCTAATTTTCACTGTTACATTCATATTTTATCCCCTCATTGTATTTAACCTTATTTTTTGTATACATATAGAATTTTTTTTTTTTAATTTTGGGATACAATTTCTTCTAATAGATCAAAAGACCACGAATAACCAGAGGAATGTTGAAAAAGAAAACCAAAGTCGGCTGCATCACCATTCCCGACTTCAAACTCTATTATAAAGCTATAATAATTAAGACAGTGTGGTACTGGCACAAAAACAGACACATAGATCTATGGAACAGAATAGAGAGCTCAGAAATGGACCCCCAACTCTATTGTCAA
>CM053606.1:122542877-122554596 GCA_028646535.1 Procyon lotor | reverse complement strand
TATTAAAATAAAATGAAAAAAATTATGAGGACTTCGAAGGTCTCATAAGAATTTGGGACTGAGCCAGCTATTCAATATTTATCTTTTTTTTTTTTAAAGATTTATTTATTTATTTGACAGAGAGAGACATAGTGAGAGAGGGAACACAAGCAGAGGGAGTGGGAAAGGGAGAAGCAGGCTTCCAGCTGAGCAGGGAGCCTGATGCGGGGCTCGATCCCAGGACCCTGAGATCATGACCTGAGCTGAAGGTAGCCGCTTAACAACTGAGCCACCCAGGTGCCCCATCAATATTTATCTTTTTGCCTTTTAAATATCCTTTATATATTTTTTTTTTATTCCAAAAGTCAAATAATATCCTCCTCAATCCAAATACTGTCAAATACTGTCAACAGAAGTTGACAGCCTGGTGAGTATATACCATTCTTTTGTGTACATTTATATAAATAGCTAGTATGATTTTAATTTTTTTGTTTACATCTGCTTAATATATATCCTGAAATATATTTTGGAAATTCGTTAATATCAACAGATAGAAATCTAACTAGAAAGACTAATTCATCATCCAAAACAAGAAAGACTATGCTATTAAAACTCAGTTTGGATAACATTACTACACTGAGACTGCCCTGGGAGAAACAGAATGTATGGTCATATGAATGAAATTGGTTGGTAGTATCAAAATGCTTTATGACAGTTATTCTACAATTAAGTCACTACCTTATTAACTTATGTTTATTAAGCTTGCTTCTAGTTTTAGGCTACTTCAAAAAACAAACAAAAAATGTGATGTTAATAAATATTCATTTTCTGGTAGCTTTTTTCTCTATAGGAGTGAGTCCTAAAATTGCATTGCTGAGTCAGGAGGTTTATACTTTAAAAGATACACATGGGATGCCTGAGTGGCTCAGTTGGTTAAGCAACTGCCTTCAGGTCAGGTCATGATACTAGATTTCTGGGATCGAGTCCTTATCGGGCTCCCAGCTCCATGGGGAGTCTGCTTCTCCCTGACCTTCTCTCCTCTTATTCTCTCTCTCACTCTCTTTCCCTCTTTCTCAAATAAATAAATAAATAAAAATTTTTTAAAAATAAAAGATACACATTCTTTTATTTTTCAATTAATTTAATTTTATTTTTTCAGTGTTCCGAGATTCATTGTTCATGCACCACACCCAGTGCTTCATGCAATACGTCCCTCCTCAATACCCACCACCAGGCTCACACAACCCCTTACTCCCCTCCTCTCCAAAACCCTCAGTTTGTTGCTCAGAATCCAGAGTCTCTTATGGTTCATCTCCCCTCAGATCACATTTAAAGAGCATTTCACACTCTCTTGAATGATTTCTCTACAAAGAAAGCAGTCATTGCAAGGAAAATCCATAGTTACATAGATTGATTTTTCAATCCTTTCTGAATGTGATTAATTTATATTTTCTTGTGGTAACCTCACATTCTTTTGTTTATAATATATTTAAAAATTGTTAACTATTTTTGTAAATTTGGGATATTCATTGTTCCATAGGAATGTAAAAATCATTTTATCTCATTTCCTAGCTATCTGTGTAGTTAGTTTCATGAAAATGTTGAAATGCTGAACAAATTGTAAATTACGTGTATATTGTGGAAAAGATGATATTTCATGAACTTAAATTTTGTCATCAAATCACAAGTTATATTTCTTAGTTTGCTTTGTATTCTTTAATATTTTTATGAATTACATCACATATGCCCCCAAGTTTCTGTTATTGAATCACTAATTTTATTTTATACTTTTTCTTGTCATTTCTAGTTCTAATTAGATATATTTGATTAGAAGAAGTTATTAAATTTTGGGTCTATACTCAGTATTTGACATCTTAATATTAAAATATTAGCATTAATTAAATCACATTAATTTTTTAGCTGGTAATTAAATCAACACTCTTTTTTATGTAAGTAATCATAATAAATAAAGAAAATTTGATTCCTTTTCTTATATTTATTCTTAATATTTCATGTTTTTGTCTTATTGTATTATCTAAAATTTCCCAAACTGTCCTAGTTGGTGATATCTGTGTCCTGATCTGGGTTTTATCTGCAATAGCTTCATCATTCTATTACTTAAGAAACATTTCCATTGGTTTCTGGTAAATCATCTTTATCACACTTAAATCTTTTTCCTATATTTTCATTTTACTTGGAATTTTTCTTAGGCATTGCTACCAAATTCTGGAAATATCTGCCTTCATTTCCATAAGATTTTATATTTTAGATCAATTTCCTTTTCAAAGATAATTTTCTTTTTTTTTTTTTAAAGATTTTATTTATTTATTTGACAGAGAGAGAGATCGCAAGTAGGCAGAGAGAGAGGGGGAAGCAGGGGGAAGCAGCAGAGAGCCTGATGCGGGGCTCGATCCCAGGACCCTGAGATCATGACCTGAGCCGAAGGCAGAGGTTTAACCCACTGAGCCACCCAGGCACCCCGATAATTTTCATTTTTTTAAGAGATTTTATTTATTTATTTGAGAGAGAGAGAGCATGAGCAAGGAGGGACAGGAGAGGGAGAGGGACAAGCAGACTCCCTACTAAGCAGGGAGCCTGATGCAAGGCTCTATCCCAGGACCCTTAGATCATTACCTGAGCCTAACTTAACCAACTGAGCCACCCAAGGGGCCTGCTAATTTTCATTTTTTATACACAAGCAGATTTATGCAGTAACAAATTTACAATAATAAATTTGCTTTTTTAAAATGCTTGTCTTAAAAAAAAACAACAAAACAAATAAAATGCTTGTCTTTTTTAAAATTTTATTTATTTGACAGAGAGAGAGAGAGAAAGCACAAGCAGGGGGCACAGTAGAGGGAGAGGGAGAAGCAAGCTCCCCACCAAGCAGGGATCCTGACATGGGACTTGATTCCAGAACCCTGGAATCATGACCTGAGCCAAAAGCAGATGTTTAACTGAATGAGCCACCCAGGCACCCTCCAAAATGCTTGTCTTCTATGAGTAAAATTATTGCATCTCTGAATTAATTCAATTTTCAGTGTTATGATTATTACATTATTTGGTGATTTTTCTACCCATTTTTTTCTTATCAAGTTTTGCATAGTCTGGAAAGCTAATGGTTAACAAGATTGCCTCTTACCTCAAGCTTCTATCCTCAGAGTTTCAAGTTTTACCCCTAGACTCAGGCTGGTGGAGTAGCCATTATCTGGGATATTTAAGATTTCATTGTAGAAGGAAAAATTAACATATTGGAGCATACTATGATACTTGCAATTTCTGCTAACACAAGAAAATATCCTTGTATTTACATTTCACTGGCCAAAGTAATTTACGTGGTCATGCTTGAGTTCACCAGAGGAAGGCTATAAGCACAAATACGGTGACAGAAACACTACCTATTGATTGTATAAACTCATTTGAATATAGACATTAAATATATATGCATGTATATATTTTGTCTTTATTGTATGGTATCTATGGCAGGCAGAATAATGCTCTGCTTCAAAGATGCCTACTTCCTAAACCCCAGGACCAGTGAATATATTATGTTACCTAGCAAGAGGGCAAGGGAGAATTAAGGTAGCAGATGATAAGGCTGCCTTTCAAGTGACCTCAAAGTGAGGAGATTACCCTGGGATATCCAGATGTGCCTATTATAATCACAAGAGTCCTTCAAGTGTGGAGGAAAAGAGATTATCAGAGTCAGAGAAACATCTGAAGATATGACAAGGTTGGATTTAAAGATAGAGGAAGAGGTTACAAGCCACGAAATGCAAGAGGCCTCTATTCTGGAAAAGGCAAGAAAACAGATTTTCTCCTGATGCCTCCAGAAGGCATGCAATCTTGCTGACACCTTGATTTTAGCCTAGTGATACCCACTTCAGAATTCTCACATCCAGAACTGTAAGATAATAAATTTCCTTTGCGAAGCCACTAAATTTGTGATAATTTGTTCCAGAAGCAATAGGATTTTGGTACTTGGAAATGGGATGTTGCTGCATCAAACACTAAGAAATGAAAAGAGAGAAGAGGAAGTAGTAAAGAAGAATTTGAAAGAAAGACTTTTTTTTTACAACCAACTTTTCATATCATCTAGAATTTACTTTTGCATTTGCAAAAAGATAGTGTTTATTTTCTTCCAGATTAAGTCAGCTATTCAAGCAACTTCAAGTTTCTTTCTCTATTCTATTCTATCTTCAACTTCTTACGATTTGTTTACCTTTTTCTTCTCAATTCCCTGAGCTAACCAAAGAATCTGATATTTCAGATCAGATATAAATATTTATCATAAATATTTACTAAGAATTCAAGGATACAAGTTAGTAGCAAGTAAAAGAGTAGCGAGAGATCTGGGATATTAATGATGGTTTCCCAGGTCCTTACACCATTCACTAGACATACACTTTCTAGCTGGGAATACCAGATCTCCATAGAAGACTAACCAGTTACCCCATACAGTAGGGAACACCAGGTTATGAAGCATTTCTAGTTCATACCCAGATAGATGATTTAACTTGATTCTTCCCATGAAATTGCACATCACATATCCTACATATCCTAGGTTGTTTACCATAAACAATCCCAGTCACGTGCATTCTTCTAAGACCATATAAGGACTCTTTTCCTACCATATAGAAATAGTTTACTTTTTAAGACATCCAAGTAGATTATATTGGGTCACTTGCCTTCTGTCTTTCCCTGAAATCATCTCCCTAATAAAGAGAAATAGATCACAGGGCAGCTATTTTAACTTCTTCCTTCTCACATCGCCAGGAAACTCCTAGGTCTCTTTAGTTTTTCCAGAAATGTCACACTCTCGGTACAATGTAGTCATTGCTAGATGAACATAATGGCATTTTGGGTAGAGAAACAGAAATTCCCATTCAAATTAGTTTGCTATGTGAATTTGGTTGTAGTTATCTCTAATATGAACAAAGTATATCCTCACAATCCTACTTCAGAATTTAAGAATGGCATTTTTACACATCATCTCTAAGGGTGACATCATCTTTGTATCATAGTACTACCATTTCCCCGCACCTGACACTTATGTAAAGCCATTCAAGAAATATGTGTAAGTTCTCAGCCATTCAGGGCACATAAATTAAATAAATAAATACCAATGCTTAGGATTATGTAACAGAGCCAAGACAGTTTGTTTCTAAATGTGCTATCACACAGATTAGACATACATCCTCAAGTTAAATTTTTTAGTCTTCCTAAGGTTACAATTTCTTCTCTATAAAATGAGAAGCCTGGGTAAAAGCATGGGGTTTAGATAGAATTGGATCTGAATTCTGGGTCCAGCACTTACAAACTCCTATGGAATTGTGCAAGTGACTTAAGCTACATAAGCCTTAGTTTCCTCCTCTGTAAAATGAGTTTAATAGACTCGATTAAAAGGATTTTCATTAGGATTAAATTAAATAATGCAAATAAAACAATTTACTTCAGTAAACAATCACTAAATGTTAGTTATTATAATTACGAACATGCAGATTTCTATTAAATTACTCAAGTCTAAAATCCTATGACTATCCATGTTTAAATGTGTGCCAGACACTTTTCTAAGTTCTTTCACCTATGTAAGAATATTTGTTTTGTTTTGTTTAAGATTTTATTCATTTACTTGACAGAGAGAGAGAGAGAGAGAGCACAAGCAGGGTGAGCAGCAGGCAAAGGGAGAAGCAGGCTCCCCGTTGAGCAGGGAACCTGACATGAGGCGATTCCAGGACCCTGGGATCATGACTTGAGCCAAAGGCAGATGCTTAACAGACAGCCACCCAGGCACCCTATCAGGATATTTCTGGAAATTAATTATTTTTATATAAAGTTTTACTGTTAAAATGTTAGGATCCAAGAGTTAGAGGAACTTCTTACAGTCACAGTTCACGGTAATTGATAGAACATGAATTAGAGTGCTGAAATTTTTAAGTGAAACACTCATAATCTTCTTACCATATCATACTGTCTTCATCAAAGGAAAAAATTAACAAGCTTCATAGAAAAGAAGATTTTTATATAGGTCATAGAGAGTAGATATGATTTTGATAGGAAGTTAGTACATAAAAAGGCCTGGGGCACAGGGGTGGTGCCATCAGTTAAGTGTTGTACTCTTGGTTTCAGCTCAGGGTGTGATCTGAGGGTCCTGGGATTGAGCCCCATGGGGAACTCTGCCTAGGACTTTCTCTCCATCTTCCTCTGCCCCTCCTATGATGTGTTTTCCTTCTCTTTCTCTAAAATAAATAATAAAAATAAATAAATCTTCTTTTTTTTAAAGGACATAAAAAGGCCTTTTCGCATTGAGCAAAGGTTTATAGTGATGAACGAGAATATCTCCCATGGGAGAAGAGGCCTTAAGGGCTTAACCTGCTTGGATCAAATGATACCCATTGAAGTGGAGGAAATACATACTGTAGATCAAATGAAATAAAAACAAATTGTACCATTCTCAACAGGAAAGTCGAGACTATTAGAAACAAAGGGGTTCTAAATTTGAAAGTTCCTAGACTAAAAAGTTAAGTACTTTCTTAACTACAATTTTTAGAGTTTATAAAATACTAATTTTAAATGTAGCTCTACAGCATACAAAGTTTCCCAGGCTTATTGACAGTTCCTGTAGAAATCCTTCTTAAATTCTTTTAAAGCCTTTTTCTTACAACTAGAATATAATCTTACAACTAGAATATTATCATGGCCTGGTGAGCTCAACATCCTCTACCTCTGTCTACTGCTCCAGACTTGTCTCTTACTCCCCTGCTCATGACTGCTTCAGTCTCCTTTTTGATATTCACTGTACAATCATTCCCTTCTAAGAATTTTTGCGCCTGTTCCTTCTTCGGCTTAGAATGCTCATCTCCAGATCTTCACCTTAATTGGCCCCTTTTCAACATATGAGTCTTACCTCAAATGTTACCTTCTCAGAGAGGAAGAGAACCTCACAATCAAAGAAGCATTCTCTGATCTATCACCTGTTATCATTTTCTCACTCATCTGAAATAATAATTGGGTTCCCCATTCTTGTATTTAATTGTGTATTGTCTATCTGTTCTCTCATCAGAATATGAACCAATGGGATTAGGGTTTTTTTCAGATGTCATTCCCATAGCACCTGGATAATGTAAGTGCTCAAATTACTTGTTAACTGACTGAATGATGGATGTATGGATGTGTGAATTGGGACTTCCTTTACTCAACCCTCATTTGCAAATATGAAAGTTGGCCAAAAAAAAAAAAAATGCCTTCTTCATTTTACCTTGAATTACCTATCCTGACCAGGTGATAAGAACTTCCTCTGCCTGGAAAGTTTCATGCACTCACCTTTGAGTTGGAGTCTGATTATACTCTGTAAAAGTATATAGGTAGCATCTCAGTCACCAAAGATTTTGGCAAACAACCAAATTCTATTTTATTGATCTTGCTCTGTTTTGATTTTCCAAGTACCTTGGCAAGAGAATTACCCATTTTCCACATAAATTTTAATCCCATTTCATGATACTGTGTTGCCCAGATAATCTTCTCAGGAGTCCTAACTCCTACTCTCCAATTTATTTTATTTATTTTATTTTATTTATTTTTTTTATTTTTTTTAAAGATTTTATTTATTTGACAGAGAGAAACACAGCGAGAGAGGGAACACAAGCAGAGGGAGTGGTAGCAGGAGAAGCAGGCCTCCTGCGGAGCAGGGAGCCCGATGTGGGACTTGATCCCAGGACTATGGGATCATGACCTGAGCTGAAGGCAGACGCTTAACGACTGAGCCACCCAGCCTCCCCTATTTATTTTATTTTTTAAAAAGATTGTATTTATTTATTTGTCAGAGAAAGAGATTGAGAGCACAAGCGGACGGAGTGGCAGGCAAAGGGAAAAGCAGGCTCCCTGCTGAGCAGGGAGCCCCATGCAAAGCTCAATTCCAGGACCCTGGGATCATGACCTGAGCCCAAGGCAGATGCTTAACCAACTAAGCCACCCAGGTGTCCCTCCTATTCTCCAATTACACATTCCTGATTCTTATGTATAACTTCTATGATTCACTGACTGAGTACATGCCTTTACCCCAATCACTTTCTGACCTAATCTGCTTTCAAGTCCCAGATAAAAGTCCCCATTCCCAGAGCACCTTAGTTCTAATCCCTATAGAGGTCATTTATATGAATATTTGTTAATTTATCTTCAGACATTCTGTTATTTTTTAGGATCTTTCTCATTTCTTAACTTCAACAAAATACCAAAACCAATCTTTTAAAGACTGAATAAGCCTTTTGGAAAGATCCAGTACAGTAGCCTAGCACAATACACAACATAGAAAAGTCTTAGCAGCCAATTTATATATAATTAAATAGTAAACTGTTAAATATTTCCACAGAAAGTAGAACCCCTCCTCCAAAAAATCTATGTGTCTCTTACCAATAAAGATCCAAATAGACACAAGGCCTGAAAATAGACATAGGATGGTGAATGCATTTCCTACAAGCAGATCAGGAAAATATTAAGGAAGAAATCCAGTATTCTGTAGAACAGACCTTGAAAATTTTAAATCAGATTTAACTTCTAATAAATGGTAACTACAAGCAATTTTGTGGGATTTTGTAGAGAAATGGCATTTAAAAATAAAAGATCAAAAAAATAAAGGATAAAAATTTTGTCTTGGGGCGCCTGGGTGGCTCAGTCATTAAGCGTCTGCCTTCGGCTCAGGTCATGATCCCAGGGTCCTGGGATTGAGCCCCCCATCGGGCTCTTTGCTTGGCAGGAAGCCTGCTTCTCCCACTACCATTCCCTCTGCTTGTGTTCCCTCTCTCACTGTGTTTCTCACTGTCAAATAAATAAAATCTTAAAAAAAAAAATTTTTGTCTTGCATGATATAACGAATTTCTTCTTTTTTTTTTTTTTTTTTGAGATTTTGGAATCATTTTTAAGCCAAGATTTCAATCTAATAGCCTTAATTCAGTTCCATATAATATCCTAAGGGAAAAATCTGTATAATAATTACACTGAATATAAAGATTTACTTATAATGATGAATTCTATGCCTTTGGAAAAGATGGTCATTGCAAACTCTTTCAGTAGATTTATTGATAACCTTGTCTGCAGATATTTCTGGGTAATTTTCTATTAAATCTTAGTGCATGTTTATCTGACATAGCCTATTGAGGCTAATTTTGATTATTGATTCATCTAACTTTTTGCTTTCTCTTCGAAATGTACTAAATTCTATTTACTTCTCTCTGTGTTAACTGGCACCACATAGTTTACTCTACAACTTTGGTTATATTCTGGAAATATATGACTATACTACAGGATATTCTTTAATTTTTAAGATTTTATTTATTTACTTGAGAGAGAAAACGAGAGGTGAGGAGGGGCAGAGTAAGAGACAGAGAGAGAGAGAGAGGGAAGCAGACTCCTCACTGAGCAGGAAGCTCAACATGGAGCTCAATCCCAGGACCCAGAGATCATGACCCAAGCTGAAGGCAGACCCTTAACCGAATGAGCAACCCAGGCACCCCATAAGATATTTTTAAAAATATTTTATTGGGAATTTTAAAGTATATTAATTTTTTAAAAGAGTTGAATTTATTTTTTGCCATCTCTTGTCTATATCATATTATGTACTATCCAAAAATAATTTTAAAACTTTTTCTAAAAATTAGCATATACCTTCTTTATGCACATATATATTTTTATTCCTAAATGTGCCTTGAAACTCTTTTTGAGTAGAAGATTTCTAAATGTTAGGAATAAAAGAATAACCATGAAAAGCATATTCATTTAATGTCCTAATTTGGAAATTTTTACTTTTCTAAGAACTCCTCAGAAAATTTTGCTTTTTTGCCAGTTGTATGACTCAAGGTAGCACTTGCTAGTTACTATAACAAACAAACCAAAATCGTGGTTGCTTAATTTAATAAATGTTTATTTGACACTTGTACAAAGTCTAATACAGATGTTCCTGGCTAAGCTATTCTTCATGGAAGTTCCATCCAAGAAAAGGATCCCAGGGTCTCCACTCCCACCATCATGTGATTCTGCTATCTTGGAACACTTCATTTCCAGACAGTGAGTGAGATCATGGAAGATCGTATCTTTCATGGCCAGGCCATAATAATTTCCTTTTATTCTATTAACCAGAGCCAGTGGCATGACTCCAACCTCACTGCAAGAGAGGCTGGGAAACTTAACCATTTTTTTGCTCAGGAAGAGAAAAGGGGGATTGCTGAACCTCTAGTCAATCCCTGCCATAAAGGTATGCCAGTTGGAGAACATGGTAGAGGAAGTAAATATCAGCAATGGGAATAAATTTTCTCAATGACAGTTTCTTTTACTAAAATTATCCTTATTAAAATCTTGGTTCCATAAAATTCTCGGTTCAAGGAATCAAATTTTAAAATATATTATTTTTATTATTTATAGCTAACTCTGTAAATAGAAATAATTTTACTGAGTTACTTACGTGACATATTTTATTCAATTGTGTTTTCCTAGAAAATTGAGTGATAGTCAATATTTAGCCATCAGTCAAGATGCATTATTAGAAATAATCTAGAAAAACACTATGGCACAATACAAATAGATAAAGTACAGAGTAATTCACTTTAGTTATTCCGTTTCAGTGGGTATATTACATATTAGATACAACTTTCATATACATATTGATGGGACACAATATTTCCTACAGTCTGATTTTCTTTTTCATGAAGTATTTTATAAAGGAACAGTGTGTTTTAGGTGATTAGTTCAGCCAAATAAGATAAATAATCAAAAGATAAAAAATACTATACTATGAAAGTATGGTTGGAAGTGGCAGAAAGTGTTACATTGAATTAATCAGATGTGAACTACTGGAGATTCTAACAATTAAGCAAGCTTTTTCAATGTAAGTATTAAAACTTTCCAAGAAATACAACGTAATTATAAGTTTGTACAATTACATAGGTGTTATACATAGATTTGGAGTCTCTAAATATATTGAAGCATAGGGTTTACAAAGAAACCTGACCTCAAGTTTTATGGGAACTAAGTCTAGAAATAATTTTAAGAAATACTGGTTTTTCCAGGCACCTGGGAGGCTCAGTTGGTTAAGTGTCTGCCTTTGGCTCAGGTCATAATCCCGGGGTCCTGGGATTGAGCACTAACTACATCAGGCTCCTTTGCTCAGCAGAGAGCTTGCTTCTCCCTCTCCCTCTGCCACTCCCCTCACTGGTGCTTTCTCTCTCTCTCCTGTGCACACACGCTGCCTCTCCCTCTCTCTCAAATAAATACAATCTAAAAAAAAAGAGTACTGGGTTTTCATCAATCTTTGGGATGAACTTCGTATTAATTATTATACATATATTATACAGATAGATAGATTAATATTAGATTATCTGCTAAACCAGCAAGACACTCTGCATGGCTTGGTAATTTCCTATTAGCCAAAAATTTATAATAATTTTCTTTATTTACAAATATTTCAAATTTGAAGTATACAAAACATTTCTAAATATAATACATTAACTATAATTTTACATGACTTGTCCATTCAGATTCCTTACTGAAAATAAATTCATGATTAAGGTTTCATATACTTACAAGATTGAAGAATCAAAACCTATGAAGGTTAAGTACTAAAACTGAACTAATTACTTTTATCAAAATGCTTCATGTCCAGGAAAGCAAGAGATGCATCATTAACTCTGCTTGTGATGATGCCTTAAAACCAAAATTCTGCCTGGCTGCATTTCTTTTTTTTTTTTTTTTT
>CM053606.1:122518956-122542777 GCA_028646535.1 Procyon lotor | reverse complement strand
CCAAAATGGAGGTGAGGGGAGATAGGTGAAATAGATGATGGGGATTAAAGAGTGCACTAGTGTTGTGTAGAAGTGTTGAATCACTATATTGTATACCTGAAACCAATATTATACTGTTTGTTAACTAACTGGAATTTAAATAAAAACTTAAAAAAAAAGTTTACTGTATAAAAAGTTTGGGAATTTTAATAATGGGATAGATTATAGATAAGAGTATTGAGAATGAAGTAAACCATTTATTTGTGGACAAATAAAGTATCATGTAACAAGAACTGTTGTTTTTCTGATTTTCAGTGTCATCAATGTTTATTAAACTATAAGTTCTTTTCTCTGTAAAATGATCTTCCAAAAAATCTGTCTTGAGGACACTGTCAATAGTAACCCTTAACCAGAAAACTAAACCAGATTTTATGAACGTATTTGGAAATTAATGGGTTTGTGGAAAAAAAAATTAAAAAGTATTGACTATCCAGAAAGAATCTAGGTGCTACAGGATATAAAGATTAACCATAGCATATTCCTTGACCTAAAAAAAATTAATAATCCAGTTAACAGGATAGTGATTGAACTGGAAATCGTGTAACACTAGCTTTAAAAAGGAATATGTAAAATGATAAAAGAATGATATTAAGTAAAGCATTAGTTATGTATTTTAAATGAGTGTCAAGTGTCAAAGGGTCAATAATATCTAAAGTCATCAGTACAACTTTACAAAAGGAAGACTCTAATAGCCTGTCACACACTGAGCTTTTATTGTGAAGATTGTCTTTTGAGTTCAAAGTTTATTAAGAAAAGAGGGGTAGACATAAAATAAAATGTAGTATGTATAGCAAGAGGACCGTTTATAAGGAAAACTTTCCTGCGAACAGGTAAAGTCTAATATTTGGAATTTGGAAGTATAAACAATGACTTTTCAGCTGAAAAATAATTATGGTTTCCCAGCTGGTTAAGGAGAGAAAATCCATTTCAGTCAGAGAAATGCAATAGAATAGACAAAGGGCTTAGAAGCATAAAACAATATTTTCTGGAAATTATACTTAATTTGATGTTGCTGGGCAGTTAAGCAATGAGAATGAAGAGATAAGTAGTTTGTCAGAGCTCGTATTGCAATTGATCTTAAGCCCTCTTAAGAACTTTCAACTTTTCTGTAGAACTCAGAGCTTTTCAATCAATGTGTAACAAAAGGGTTAAGGTGTACAGAGATACTCATCTCCTCAGTCCTGGTGCAGCTAAAAGGGATTGAGATGCAGAGTCTGATAGGTCTTAATTTAGATCAAGAGAGGAAAGTATCTTACTCTATTTACCCTGAATTTCTTTAAAATATTACAATATTTATGTGTTCCATGATGAAGACTTTAAAAAGCCCTGCTATAGATGAAGGGAATCAATAAAAAGCTTCAGGTAGGGGGGAAAAAGCAGATTTGTACTGTAGTAAGTTTAATCAGGGATTATGTGAATAATGGATTAGAAATGATAAAAGCCAGAGATAGGGAGACTAATTAAGTGTCTCCTGGAAATCTAAGTAAAAGATGATTAAATTATGAACTAAGATATGGTATTGGATATAAAGATGAGGAAAGAAATTTAAGAGGTATTTCGGAGGGAGACTTGATAAGATTTGGTAGTACTACAATTTTGCTAAACTCTAGGAGTGTATAGGTCTACAGTAGAATGCAATGAAATGGTGGTTTTAGTGGCCAATACAACGGCCCAGTGGATGTGGGGATTCTTACAAAGTATTAGAGGAAATACATTATTACCGATTTCATCAGGATGCAGGATAGTGAAAAATTTAATATTCATGGCCTCTTTCTGCCATGCCAATCATTCCTAGCCTGGAACAAAGATTGAGATACTGAGTTCTAACATTTCCTTTCCACTTCCCTTTGGGATCCAGCTTATCTACCAAGAAGGATATTTCTTCCTGTTTCTCCAAAATCTTTACTGAAAAGCCCTACCCTATCTCCTGTGTGAAGAGACATTTGGTGGTCTAGCACTGCCAATGACTCTGTAGGTAATCCAGGTGAATTTTAGGATTCAGAATTAGGACTCTAGTCTGCAGATAGAAAACACAGTCTCCAGTTTCTATCAACAATAAAGGTGCTATTTGATCTCTCTTCTACTCTGTTCTTTTGTCCTGTTCTCATTTGCTTTAGAATTCAGGGAAATAAAAAAGGAATGCTACCTATTAGGCTCCAAATTCCAATACATGGCTTTGAGAACTGAGGAAAATAGAACTCCATCAATCAAAATAAGATAATTATTTCATGATCTTTCGTGATATTTCATAAGACAATTTCCTCAAGTAAGAACTACTATTATTTTATTTTGTAAAATATTTTATATTTATTTGTCAGAGAAAAAGAGAAAGAACAAGCAGAGGGAGTGGCAGAGAGCGAAGCTGGCTCCCCGCTGAGCAAGGAGCCCTAAGAGAGACTGGATCCCAGGCAGATCCAGAGGCAGATGCCTCACCGAATGAACCACCCAGGCATCCCTAACAACTACTTTTAAAGGTCTGCAAGATATTCGAAATATTTGTCTGGTTTTATCATTAACAAAACAGTTCTTCAATATATTTATAAAATACCCAATGGAATAAAATAATATACTGAGAAAGTTATATGAAATATAACTTTTTCCCTCAAAACTATGTCTATAAAAGCCCAAATTAAAACAGAAATTTTACCCAAATTAGCATTTTTTCTTTCAACATTATTAGTAATGAGCAAAAAATGACTCGTAAGAGAAAAAATACTTTTAAGTGTCATACCTTGTTTTTTACTTGGTTATATATTTTCATACCAAAATTTTATCATAAACCAAATCAAAAAACAAAAGAAAGAGAAGCATATTTACTCTGGCAAATTGTTCAAGAGTTCAGGCTCTTCTGATTAACATTGTTACCAAGGAGATACCTGGTTATAACCTGTCTCAGCAAGAAGGAGAAATACTGATGTTCTGGGAAGTAGATCTTCTGGATAAGAGTATATTCATTACTTCTAAAATATCTAAAAGACATATCTATAGCAAAAAATCTAGTTTCCTAAGCTTTTGTTTAAAAGAACCATTATCAGTGATAAAAGACTTTGGACATTCTTTCTGTTTAAAAACAAATAGAAACTTTCAGATAGTTTGTAGCAATGTCACCTTGCAATTGAAATTTTCCTTTTGAGAAAGACAATTTAAATCCATAGCTAGCTCTTATTTTTCAATCATGGATGGCTGTTGAGATATAGTTAAAAACAGTGGCAATTCATATTTTAATATGAAAAGCAATTCTTTATCATTACAAAAGTAGTACACTTGTTTTAATGGTAGGATGAGAATTTCAGATACCAGTAAAATTAAAATAGTTGGTATTCATAATTTTAGTCTAAATGATTTGAGGTATAAGTTCTGAATCTGGATAAAAATATATTACTTTCATAAAAATAATAATCTGATAAACTATATTCTCAATGGCATTATATAAAAAGAATATATTTATATTTGCTTCAACTTAATAATTCTACTCTCATTTTTATTTAGATGTTCAAGATAATGTCTGAAAAGCATGTACATAGAATGCAAAAGTTATTTGCAATTTTTGAAAAGTTAACAACTTAAAGGAACAAGAAATCACTCTTCAAGTATTTTTAAATACTTCAAAACTAATTATTGCACAGCTTTCTTTGTGATTGTATATAGTTATATATACAATTCTCCAGATAAATTATTTAACTTTTATGCAATCTCTTTTGTTTCCCAATTCTGTTCCACCTAACCCTAGATATAAATATAGTGAATTCATTGTTCCCTTTAGGCATTTACTAAATATTGTTGATAAACTGGATCATTTAAGTGATACTGGCCTTTTAATATGATTTATATGGGAACAAATACAGTATGACTTGTATACTTAAGAAAAGACATGAACTTTAGATTTAGCTATCCAGTAATACATTTTACAATTCTAAAAAGAAATAGTATATTTAACAATTTTTGATAAATTAGAAAGTGTAGGCAATGTAATCCACTATGGCTGAGAATTCTGTTGGAGCACACTTGTTTTATTAGTTTTTGTTATTTTTTAATGGGCCACCTCAAATACAGACAATTATTCCTAACACCAATTCAATACACCAGCTAATAACATTATCCTGATTGCAAGATGGCATATCCTGGGTTTTGTCCATGTTAATTCTTCTACTTTAATGCTTCCAATTTGTCATCAACTTGATATTTTTTAAGGCACATTATACTTTCTCTTAAGTCTTTCCCTATGTCATTTTACATAGATGGATTCATATTTCAGATAATAAAGAGTAGAATAGATGGAAACAAAATGAAGTAACATGAAAATGAAAAAATAAAGAACATTGTTCATGTGTGAAGATGATTCTTTCAGCAAAATTAATCATTATCTTTCTCATTAAAATTATTTAGCCTTCTCTCTTTCTCTCTCTCTCTCCTCCCTCTGTTGCTTTTTTGGAATAAAATATAAAATAATTAGAACGTAGAAATAAAAAGACTCTTAAATTAGGGGCAGCTGGGTGGCTCATTCAGTTGAGTGCTGGACTCTTGAATTTGGCTTAGATCACTGTCTCAGGGTCTTGAGATTGAACCCTGTGTGGGGCTTCTGAGCTCAACGGGGTCTGATTCTCTCTCACTCCCTCTGCCCCTCCCCCTCAACTTGAGCATATTCTCTCTCTCTTTCCCTCTCTCTCTTTATATTACTTATAAATAAGTAAAAACTTAAAAAAAAAGACTCTGAAATTAAATACAGGTGACCCTTGAATAACAGAGAGCTAGGGCACCAACCCCTAAGTCAAAAATCCATGTATAACTTTTGACTTCCCAAAACTAAACTACTAATAGCCAGCAGTCAATTAACAAAGATTTTGTATGTTATATATGTTACATACTGTATTCTTACAATAAAGTAAGTTATGGGAAAGAAATGTTATTAAGAAAATCATAAGGAAGAGAAAATACATTTTCAGTACTGTAATGTATTTATTAAAAAAATCCATATATAAGTGGACCCACACAGTTCAAATCCATGTTGTTCAAGGGTCAACTGTAAATTTTTTTTTCTTATAAGTTGTGGCAAAACAAGCAAAATGTAATCCTTAAGAACATTTCTGTTTAAAATGTTTAATTAGGCACACAACATATCAATAGCTTTAAAACATCAGTCTCAAATGAACAAAACATAGAAAGAAATTTTAAGTATGGACAGCACACCTACAAAACATGACTAAAGCTTATACTAAACCATCTATTTTAATTTTAGGTTACCAGACAATAAAGAAGATTTTAATACATGCTTGAAATAAATACTTTCATGTTTGAAATGTTGATTTACATAAAAGAGTCCACAATGTATTTGACTTGCACTGGTTAATGTAATTAGTACATGAAAAGGAAAACTTAGCCTATATTAAGTGGGAATATTGCAATATTAATTGGTACTTGATATTTATTTTTAAGCGATATTTACCTTTAGGATGGGTTTGTATTTGAATGTCACAGAAACAAAGAAAATTAGTCAATGCTATTTCAAATTTATAACTTTTAAAAAATGGATATATGAGTTTGAAGTTAAGCAAAATCACAATAAAGCAGGTAGAGAGTACATATTCTTTAAAAAACATAAAAAAACTTGAAATTCAAGATAAGGGGATTTAGTCAATCATACATGGATAATAATGGGAATTTTTTTTTTTTTAAGATTTTATTTATTTATTTGAGAGAGTAAGTGAGAGAGAAAGAGAGCACACACAAGCAGGGGCGGAGAAAAAGGAAGAGGGATAAGCAGACTCCCCTGCGAGCAGGAAACCCAATAAGGGGCTTGATCCCAGGACCCTGGGATAGTGACCTGTGCCAAGGCAGATGCTTAACCAACTGAGCCACCCAAGCACCTTGGCAATGTGTCTAACTGAGTTTATTTGAAGCAAATTTCTCATCCATGTTCAATTCTATGAGTTTTTCCTCTTTTATCCTATATCTAATGTTTGCTATTCTTAGTTTCATTATACAAAAAAAATATATTTTTCTTTAATATCCTGTTATGTCATCATTTATTAAACCTTATTCATTTATCTTTCACACTCAATTGCATTTCCTATTTGAGTATAATGTTTGGAGGACTAAACACGGGTGGCTGCATGATTATTCTTTTAATACTACTAGAATGCTAGAATTTCAGGTAAAGGCTTAAATGCTACAAGCCATGATTCTTCATATACGCTTGATCTAGATTGTACATTGGAAGATAGCACACTCTTTTTTTTTTTTTTTTAAGATTTTATTTATTTGACAGAGAGAAACACAGCGAGAGAGGGAACACAAGCAGAGGGAACAGTAGCGGGAGAAGCAGGCCTCCTACAGAGCAGAGAGCCCGATGCGGGGCTCGATCCCAGGCCCCTGGGATCTGACCTGGGCCGAAGGCAGACGCTTAACAACTGAGCCACCCAGGTGCCCCTAGATAGCACACTCTTAATCTGAACCAGAAACATAGAAGCAATAATTGTAGATATGAAAAAGATACCCCATAAAAGGAAGGAATGATGCTATTAATGGTAACTTGGGAATTAGAGATTTTATTAATTTCAAATCAAAGTGTTTTGAAATATTGTTAATGCATTCTAAAAGCAGCACAATTAAATCAGACAGAATATGAAGTGTTAAAGGGGACTATCTATAGATACACTGTTTTTGTAAATAACATATGTATACACCTACACTTACTTATCTTTCTATGAAATATATCCACACTTGTCAAAAGCTCATCAAATAAAAACAGTATAAAAGACATGTATGTATTTACCAAATAGGTCCTTATCTTCAATGATTGCCATCTCGACCTCTTTTCCAGTAACTATTGTGCATGTGAAAGGAACTTGAAGAAGAACACTAATCTCACCAAAGGACTCCTTCTCCTTAAGTCTACCCATACAAACAAGTTTTTGAATTTTTTTCTGTAAGAGATACAGATAATTGATGTTCAATGAAACAACTTTCATTCAATGGATAAATACCATTATTATCAGAAATTCACTGTTCAGAAATCATATTGGTGTATGGTATTTAAAATAAATTGCAATTTCATTCAAGTCAGAGAAAACAGTTATGTACACATATATTTAAATTATATTAGAACAACAGTAAGTTGATAGACCAATTTCAGCATATCTAAGGTAATTCAAAGTACTGTCATTTAGTGATCTGCAAATCAAAATTTTAATCCACCAAGGTGTTCAAGGAAACATTGAGTTCATTCCATTTTTCAGGGTCCTAGGAAGCATTTTGTAAACATAGCTTGGTTTTGTATGTTTTCTGAGTTACCATTTATTACCTCAGCCCCAGTGGCAAGGCACATTTGTTGGACTAACACAGAATAAGAAAATAAGCACAGAGGGCTAGGACCAGAATTGATGGAATTAATGGCCACAGATGGAATTCCATCAAGACTTTCTTATTTAAGTAAAAAAGAAACATGGAAAGTGAGTTTGACTTGGGGAACTAGCAATTTAGGTCCAAATTAGAAACAGTGGTAAAGGGCTACCACGTTTTCAGTATGCATGATTAGGGAGAAAAAGTCGAAAACTCCAAATTATCTTTTCATGGAGATCTCAACAGCATTGAAACAAGGATGAGTTGATGAGCAGTAAGATTAAAAAAAAAAAAAGTGTGTTCTCAAAGTAGGTTGATGACATGAACTCAGAAGAAGTTAAAGCCATTACTAAGCATCCTGGGGTCAAAAGCCAATATCTAACTTGAAGAATTGCCACTTATATAAATGGTAAATCTTCACACTGAATATAATTTGTGTAGCAGAATTCAACTAAATTTACATTCATATATTAAATTGAATGCCATTAAAGACTGCCTGACCAATGAAAAAAAGGATTAGCTTTCTATCACTCTGCATTAGTGTTTTACCTGTTCCAGAACTTCATAAAACTGGAATCAAATAGACTGTACTCTTTTGGGTTTGATGTTTTTGCAAAGCATAACGGTTTGAGATTCATCCATATTCTTGTATGCATTAGTCTCTTTATTGAAATATGTCATTCCATTGTATGAATATATCATAATGCTTCTATCCATCTAACTGTCAATGGACATTTGGATTACTTACAGTTTTTGGCTTATGAAGATTCATGTAAATGTATATTTCTATTTCTTTTGAGTAAATATCTAAAGTAGAATTTTGGGGTCATATGTTAAGTGTATTTTAGCCAATCTGATATTCTTAAAGTAGTACCTTGTTGTGGTTTGAATTTACATTTCTCTGAGGAATGAAGATATTAAGCATATCTAATGTGCTTATTGGTCAATCTTATGTCTTACAACTCAAAATCCAATGTATTTTACTTTTGTGTATCTTACAACTCAGTAACAAAAAATAGCCAAAAACATTGAACAGAAATTTCACAAAAGGAGACAAAAAATAAATGTTCAATAATTAGGCTAGATTCAATTATGATTAAAGAGAATACATAAATTTAAACTTACCACTTTTTTTGGTTGTTGTTTCATAAGTCCTACAATATTTCTATAAATGTTACAATGTCCAGAATTAATATAAGCCACAAAAGAAATTATCTTTCCACTTTCCACTAGCACTGAAAATAAAAGAGATAATTTATTATTTCAAACATTCTTCTCTACAAAAAATTATTTTAGATATCACAATAAAAGATGACATATTTAATTCAGGAACTATTAATGGAAAATTTTTTAATGGCTGGCAGTTCATATGCAGTACTCAGCAAATGATAAAAAATTCACATCTGTTATTTATATCTGTAACCTAATATATAGGTAACTATTAACAAGACTTTGGCAGTAAAGGCAATGGTATGCTAGTAAACTGTCAAGTGGAGGAGATGAAAGTGTGGAGCAAGCCCCAATCTGTAGCATTTGCTGATTTTTATGGTATAAATATTCCTACCATGGCTAATTTCAAATTGCTAGTGGCTTAAAAACCAGCTCATAAAATCCTTGAATATTTAGCTTTTGACTTTATAGGGGCTATGCCTTGAGCCAGGCCTGGCACTCTACTGAATAAAGCAGTGGTTAAAAACAAGGACTTTGAGGCCATACTGGCCTGGTTTAAAACTCTACTCTGCCACTTCATAAGTGACCTCAGATAGACAGAACTTTTCTGAGCTTCAAGTTTTTCATCTTTAAAATGGCAAAATTGGGTGTCCTTGTTCTATGCTTGACAAATGGTAATTAGATGTATATAAGGTACTTATCATAAGGTCTAACACATAATATTACATAAAAATCATATTATTATTATCATTATTTTCTCAAATTTATGAAGCCACCCTAAGGCCAAGATATACTTGAAGGTGAACTGGATGACAGTTCCTTGACAACTATCAATGGATTAAAAAGCAATGTAAATTAAAAAAATCTGATCTATATAACATTAAACTATCAACATACTATAATTTAAATAATTAAATCAATTGGATTTATATAAATTGAAATTACCATTTCAAATTGAATTTCAGCTTTGTTCATTTTACAAAATTCTATAAAAATCTACAAAATATCAATATTTTTTCTAAAAACTCCAAAAACAAAAGTGATAATATAAACACAAAGATGTATATGTAACCTTCCTGTGATTTTATAAAGTAGACAATTAAAAAATCTTTCAATTATTCAAAAGCATTTATTTCATAGTGTAGAAGAGTATATAGTAACATAAAAAAAAAATTGATGTCATTGAGAAATAAGCTAGAGAATAGCATAGCTCTTTAAAAATTATGTTTAAAAAAGAACAAAATAGCAATGGTAGATACAATTTACCATAAGCAAAAAATGAATGCCAACATACAATGGAAAATACTTTAAGATAAATCAAGTGAAATTTGAATTACTTTGCTGACACGTTTATGAGAATATTCTATCTCCCTTTCCTCATATAATATTCAGAGCTTAAAGTTTATAATTAAAAAATTAAAAGGTTATTCTATCACCAATCATCTATATTGCTTAAATGAAAAGTTATGGTAATGCTCCTACTGTCTTATATTGTATTTGTTACAGCCAAACATTGACTCTATACATTTATCTTAAGACATCAAAGTAGAGTATGTCTATAAAATTATGAGTAAATTGTAGAGACAAGAAGAAATTTTCTCACAGATTGCACTCTGAAAATCAAAGAGTATCTTTCTACCAAAAGGTTATATGATAATAGAGAAAATATTATATAATAATAGAGACTATCATATAACTGTTTTCCTTCTTTTAGTCAATCAATAGGATATAAAGGGAGGCATAGAGCCTCTTGGTAATTGTTATAAGAAATGGATGCACTTAAATAGACACTAAAGAAGACCATTATTTTAAACATTCAGAGTTGCACTATTGTAAATCTTTTCTTGAAAGTCGAGTTCTACATAGATCATAGAGAAGCTTATGTAATTTCAAAGAGGGATAAAGACTGTAGAAATTTTTCTTTGTATTGAAGGCAAGGCAACAGTGAAAAAGCTGAACCACTCATGAGGCAGTCTCATTCCATAAAGGGGATATTTGCTACCTGAGTATGGTCTTTATAAGAATCTCAGCAAATGTTTATATTAATGAAGAAAATATAGAAAAACCATTTTCATCTGGGTAAGTAGTTTAAATTTAATAACATTACAAAAATGCGTATCATCACTTAAGAAATTTTAAATATTACTATTTTTGACTAGAAAAAGAATCATATGAATTACCTATAAAGACTTAATACCTTCCCCCCATTTTATTTCCTAGTTTTACCCGTTTAGCCTCTGATCCTGCTTCCTGTTACAAAAAACTTAACATCAGTGATGTCAAGATTAATATTGTCATCTCTATACTCATCCCTCGTAGGTTACATGGAAAATGACAACATAAGATCCAAAGGATTATAACACAATATTAAATGAAAAGATTTAGTCATGCACTATATAGATTAAATTTTATTATTATTTAAAGGTCATATTCATTGATGTTAAGGAATTAAAGTTGATTTGTATTTAAAAATTAAGTTTTGCAAGAACCCTGTCTGGAGAGAATGGAGGACCTATGTTTATGGTTGTTTAAGATTGATATTCCTCCACCAGACAGGAGATTCATCCATATGAGTGGATACACTGCCCCATAAGAAAATGTAGATTAACACGTTTGGAATTTTACTAGGATTCCAGAGGCACAGAATTGAATCTTAAAAGATAGGAGAAGAAAGAGGAAGAGAATATTCAGAGACAGTGCATCTGTCTTAGGTCATCTAAGATAGCTTATCAACTCTTAGTGATGGACAGAAAGCAGGGTTTAAGTGGAGAGACTTGCTGTAAACACCAGAACTTTCCCCACTGAGATGTATTAGCATACATCAGACCCAGTATTTCTCCAATATGTGTGTCCTGATGCAACTGGTTCTTGCAAATATGAATAAAATTGAAGGCACTAACAGCAAACCCTTTTTGAATAGAGTTTTGGTGGTAATACTGTCACAGTTAATAATACTCCCCACCCTTAAGCCCAAAATGATGTACATCTTTGCATGTGAGAAGGGAGTTGAAAGAAAGACACACAAAGAAGAGAGGTTCAACCTAGAATCACCACTTTAAAGGGTAAACAAAACCAAAATGTTTGTAAGTAAACATACTAATACCAAAGTCCTGCAGAGTATTATTTTAAGTATTACTTTAAATACCTTTATTCCTTCTGTTATTACAATTATTTTGCTCATAAAAAATCAGAAAATATACAAGAATACATAATTACATGTATCTTATATACATATGCATACATATGTATAAACATATAAAAATGTGGTGTATGTATAATATATATGCTCAAAAATATATATACATAAAGATACCCATTGTTAATGTTTTTATTGCATACACTTCCAGAATATTTGGAAAATTCTGAGAATATATATGTATACATGTAAAATTATAGATTTGTATCATAATTTATGATGACTGACCAAAAAAAGCTCCCCTCTTTAAATATAAGTTTGGGGGGTGCCTGGGTGGCTAGTGGGTTAAAGCCTCTGCCTTCAGTTCAGGTCATGATCTCAGGGTCCTGGGATTGAGCCCCGCATCAGGCTTTCTGCTCAGCAGGGAGCCTGCTTCCCCCTCTCTCTCTGCCTGCCTCTCTGCCTACTAGTGATCTCTCTCTGTGTGTCAAATAAATAAAATGTTTTTAAAAAAAATAAATAAATATAAGTTTGGGAATCACTCAGGAAAATTGTCTTAACTAAAATAAAAGTCAGGTACAAGTTCCATTTGTCATAAATATTTAAAAAAATACTATTTGAATTTTAGGAAAATGTAAAGGAAGAAATCAATGACAAGAAGGGCAAAAATCAAAGATCTACTAGAAAAAAGACTGTAGTGAAAATGCCTTTGTATTTACAAACTAAATTTTAAGATTTTTATCATTAATCTGACTAATATATTTTTAATCTGATGACAAATTTAAAGCCTCTTAAAATAATAATTCTAGAGGTGCCTGGGGGTGGCTCAGTGGTTTAAGCCTCTGCCTTCAGCTCAGGTCATGATCTCAGGGTCCTGGGATCGAGCCCCGCATCGGGCTCTCTGCTCAGCAGGGAGCCTGCTTCCCCCTCTCTCTCTGCCTGCCTCTCTGCCTACTTGTGATAGCTGTCTGTGTCAAATAAATAAATAAAATCTTTAAAAATAAATAAATAAAATAAAATAATATTCTAATTTTCAAGATTTTTGTATTCAAGAACATTAATAAAATCGATTTTCTTTTAAAGTGGAAAAAAATAGCTTTTGAAGCTCCTTATAAAAAATTCAGACCCATATTCTAAAACTGGAAATCATTAGACCATTATGAAAAGAACAAACTTGATTTTATCTTAAGGTAAATGTCAGAAGGATTTTCAGAAACTAAATATTGGGCATTGTTCTTTTTATTTCTGTTGCTTATTATATGCTAGAAAGTAGTCACAGGTCCAATAAAACTATTTTATTCCAATTTTCAGATCAGAGTCACGATAAGAAGGAAAATTCCTTACTGGCTATTAGTATCAGTATTGGGACAGTTTAAATGGAAAGTAGTGATTAGAAAGATTGTTAAGGACCTCTTCTTCTTCTTCTTCCTCTTTTAAGATTTTATTTATTTATTTGACAGAGAGAGAGATCACAAGTAGGCAGAGAGGCAGGCAGAGAGAGGAGGGGAACAAGCTCCCTGATGAGCAGAGAGCCTGATGTGGGGCTCAATCCCAGGACTCTGAGATCATGACCTGAGCTAAAGACAGAGGCTTTAACCCACTGAGCCACCCAGATGCCCCAAAGGACATCTTCTTAATTAAGATAAAACCCATCCCATTAGCCTAACAGACCAAAACACAGTGTTGGAGCAGAAGTGTACCTGGGGATCTGTAAGACTGATAAAGCTTCAAGCAAGAAATGCATTAGCTGAATGGATACTAGTTTTCCTTGTAAAACTAGGCTATCAGAAAAAGAATGATATAGAAGAATAGTATTATTGACTGATGTTTTTATTGAAGTGTAAGTGGCATATAGCATTATATTAGTTTCAGGTACACAACATAATGATTCAACAGTTGCATACCTTGTAAAATGATCACCACAATAACTTTAGTTACAATCTGTCAACACAGTTACAAATTGTTTTCCTTGTGATGAGAACTTTGAAGTACTACTCCCTTAGCAACATTCAAATTTATAATACATATTGATTAGTCACCATATTGTACATTTAATCCCCATGACTTATTTATTTTATAACTGGAAGTTTGTATTTTCTGATCCCCTTCACCAATCTTCCCATTCTCAAACCACCCTCTCCTCAGGATACCACCAGCGTATTCTCTGTATCTGAGTTTTGTTGTTTGTTCTTTTGATTCCACATATAAACAAAATCATACGGTATTTCTGTCCTCTAAGCTTGCTTAGAATGTCTAACATTCTCAAAGTCCACTCCTGTTGTTGTAAATGACAACACTGCATTCTTTTTTAATTGCTAGGTAGTAATTCCACTGCATATATATAAAACACCTCTTCTTTGTCCGTTCATCTATCAATGGACATTTGAGTTTTTTCCATATCTCGGCCATTGTAAATAATGTTCCAGTGAACATAGGGGTGCATGTATCTTTTAGAATTACTGTGTTCATTTCCTCTGAGTAAATCCACAGAAATGAAATTGCTAGATCATGTAATAGTTGGTTTTTTGAGGTTTTAATTTTTTGAGGAGACCTCACACTGTTTTTTCCATAGTGGCTGCAACAATTTAAGCTACCACCAACTACAACTTCGAATTCTCTATACTTTTCTATTCTTTCTCAGTAGATAGATATATAGATGATAGCTAGCTAGCTAGCTAGATGATAGATAGATAGATAGATAGATAGATAGATAATAGATAGATGATAGATAGATGATAGATAGATAGATAGATAGATAGATAGATAGATAGATAGATAGATAGATAGATAATAGATAGATGATAGATAGATAGATAGATAGATAGATAGATAGATAGATAGATAGATAGATGATAGATAGATAGATGATAGGTAGATGATAGATAGATAAATAGATGAGAGATAGATTCTACATAGGAATATATATGAATATGTATACTCAAAACCAGAGGTTTGAATATATATACATATAGATATACATGTTTGGGGAAGTGTGTGTATATGATATTCTGTGGAATTCCATATTCCTTCTTCACACATATTCTGTCTTTTTATGATCTTTTAAAAGGACTGATGTTCAAGCGCCTGTTATATCGTGCTTTGGTTAATATTGCTGCTTTTTTTACTCAGGCTTTAATGAGTTTGGTCTTTTCAGAATTTCACATTTGGTTTTGTCTTTTCATTTGAATATGGAGCACTACTTTGTAATATTAGATTTGATTCTCCTCATGCTTAAGGATTACCTTGGTAATTATACCACATACATTTACCTGTGTCTACCAGAAAGAAAATGCTACATATGAATTTGCTATTATTATACTAAATTTTGATCCTCAAGTTTTCCAGATATTTTAACCATATCTGGGCTTTAACTAAATATCACTAAATGGCAAGATTCAGCATAAACCCAAAACTATAGATATAGACTTATATATACTTCAAACTCTGAAGGTACAGAACATAAAATAATTATTCAGGAATAATACATAGATGATTTCTGGAAGGACTTGTATAAGATAGAAACTTTTCTTATAAGTTTGGGAAAGTTAGATCATCTGATGGTTATCTTGATTATTAAGAAATCCTTTTGTAAAATGACTTTTGGCCTTTTCAAGTTTTCTAATTTGTGCTTCTCTTTCTTTTGATATTTGATAGAAGTATATTTTTTCCATCTAGTTTTTTAAATCATTAAAATGGACTTATTCATAACACTTTATTATCCTTAAATCTTTATTGTGTCTTTATTATATCTCTTTTTTTAACAAGGTTTATTTTGGTAAGTAATTTTTTCTAAACAGCATTTAATTTCACAAATAACTGCTATTTCTGTGCAATTGTTTCATAGTTCATTGATCTCTGCACTTATCTTATTATTTTTTAAAATATTATTTATTTAGTCTTGCTTTCTTTTTCCAAACCTCTGGTTTCAAATGCCTAGATTATTCATTTTTCTTTTTTCCTGATTTCTTATTCATTCAACACCACATATTTTTTTTAACTCTAGCTTCTATTACATTTCAAATATTTTGAAATAAAGTGATTTTGTTATATGGTTGAAAGTTTTTCTTAATAGCCTTTAAACAGTTGGGTACAGTAATATGTAACTTTCCAAACACTTAGGATTGTCCTTTGCTGTCCTTTTAAAGTCAATTTTAAGGTTTGTTTAGTTTTTCTCTTGACTCCATGTGAACACTATATACAATGTATTTTTGTAAGTATTGCTTATGCCTTATATGCTGGGGGAAACTGTTCATGGATATGGAGTTATATGTATATCTATGCTTTGAATTCTTTATTTGTAATGTTCAGTTTCTAGTTGTCCCCAGGTTTAATCTATTTGGTCTATCAGTTCCTGAGAGGGCTATATATAAATACTTAACTATGATTATGATACTTGTTTCTTCCTATAAGCTTATCAGTTGTTTATATACTTTGAGGCTCTTTGGTATGTACATGTTCCTAAGAGTCACAATTCTCTCTCTCATTCCTATTATCAATATGTAATGCCTTACTTGTTTATCACAATATTTTCATTTAATTCTATCTTGCTGTACGTTAAGATTGTTTCCTCAGCTTAACATAAATACTTTAAAATAAATGAATCATGTCATTTAAATTGTTCTGTGGTATGATTTCCTTTTTAAATTATTTCTTTTTTTATGCTCATCAATCCTCTCTAGTAAATTTTTCACTTCTGTATACATAGATAAACATTATTTTTAGGACTCGTGGTGTAGAGGTACTATAATTTAGGGCAATGTAGTAATTTTTCTAAAATTAAGCTTTTATTTATTTTTTTAAAAAAGATTTATTTATTTATTTGACATAGAGATAGATATCACAAGTAGGCAGAGAGGCAGGCAGAGAAAGAGAGGGAAGCAGGCTCCCTCTTGAGCAGAGAGCCCGGGACCCTGAGATCAAAACCTGAGCCAAAGGCAGAGGCTTTACCCCACTGAGCCACCCAGGTGCCCTCTAAAATTAAGCTTTTCAATGGTTCCAGGTTTTGCTAGTTAAAAATATTCTATAATAAATTTCCTTTATGAACATCTACAGATAGGTGCAAAATTTTCTATAATTAAAATTTTCAGCTAACAGATGAAAAGATGCTCAACATCACATTATCAGGGAAAAATACAAATCAAAACTACAATGAGATTTCACCTTATACCTGTCAAAATAGGTAAAATTAACACCACATGAAACAGTACATATTGGTAAGGATGTGGAGAAAAGGGAACCTGTTGTGTGAGAATGCAAACTGGTACAACCACTCTGGAAAACAGTATGGAGTTTCCTCAAAAAGTTAAAAATAGAACTACTCCCCAATCCAGCAATTGCACTACCAGGTATTTACCCAAAGGATACAAAAATGCTGATTCAAAGGGGCACATGCACCCTGATGTTTATAGCAGCATTATCAACAATTGTCAAATTACAGAAAGAGCCCAAATGCCCACTGACTGATGAATAGATAAAGAAGTGGGGTATACATATCCTATAGAATATTACTCAGCCATCAAAAAGAATGAACTCTTGCCATTTGAAATGATGTGGATGGAGTTAGAGTGTATTATGCTAAGTGAAATAAGTCAGTCAGAGAAAGATAAATACCATATGATTTCACTCATTTATAAAATTTAAGAAACACAACAGATAAACATAGGGGGAAAAAGAAAAAAAAGCAAACTGTAAAACAGACTCTTAACTATAGAGGACAAACTGATGGTTAGTGGAAGGGACGTGGGTGGGGGATGGGCTAAATAGGTGGTGGGCATTAAGGAGGCATTTGTTGTGATGAGCACTGGGTGTTATATGTAAGTGATGACTCACTAAATTCTACTCCTGAGACTAATAATACACTATATGTTAACAAACTATAATTTAAATAAAAACTTGAAACTACAAAAAATTAAAATTTTCATACAGCATGTAATAGTAAATTCTGATATACTTCTGATAAATTTGAAAATGAATTTGAATTAATTGTTATGTCCTTAATATTTACTGGGGATTGGAATCCATTTACTTATGTATTTACTATTTATATATTTTTAATGAAATTTTGGGCATATATAGAGTCCAATTTTAATACTGGGCTTTTGTCTTTTTTAATTATTTGTAGTAATTTTTCAGAGAGTATGATTATTTGATCTTCATTATTGTATACATTGCAAATACTTACTTCTAGTTTCCTAAGAATTACTTAATTTATTTATAATCTTACCCCATATTTTTTATTATTTTGTATGTGATCAAACCTGTTAAAATTCCATTGATAAACTAGAAACTGAAAGAGACAATGATTACTTATATAATAATTCCATATATTATTTCAATAAATTTGTAAGGTTTTTTAATTTAAAAATTTCATTTTATAATTTGAATAATGTATGAGGTAATACTTTTTATCTCAAATGGATAAAAGCCCAAAACGATTGTTAAAAATTCCATCCTAGCCCAACTGATCTGAAAAGACCCTGCTCTCATGTAGAAATAGATAATAAAATTATGAAAGTTTTTCTGATTATTGTGATCCTGTGCTCCAACACTTTTTAAATTATTTTAATGTTAGACTGTTTTGAGTATTATGAGATAAGTTTTCCTATTGAAATTTACCAAAATTTTCTTGGAACATATTGATTTTGCTCTTCCAGATAAAATTATGATGCTGAATATTTTGTTTGTCCCTGAAACCCCACTCTCTAACTTTCTCTACTCTGTTGTTTGCCCTAGAATGCCAATACTCATATAATTCATCATTCAGGCTCCTTCATCCTTTGGGTTTTGTTTGAATTTGGCCAATGGGAGGCAAATGAAGATGATTATAGAAGAGGGAATTTGAGATACTTATTTCCCCATCTGCCTCCCTGATAGACTACTGTGTAGCCTAGGCTGAACACCTGTCCCAAGGTCACCAACTGCTAGAGCAAAGTGTTTATACCTATAAATGCAGTCAGATACTGATAATTTCTTTCTAGTCTTTCCCCCTGAGACCTAGACATGGTAGTGATTTCCTGTTATATATGTCCTTGTGCTTCACCATCTTTTGGTAGTTTTCCTTAACCTTACCATCACCTTTGTATGTAGTCTCTTCCTTAAACTCTCTTCCAACACTCCCATGTAATATGTTGTCTATGTACTGCCAAACTCTTACTGATACTGATGGGCTTCAAGTCCCAATAAGATATTCTGTCAATATTTTCATTAGCATTCTATTCAATTCATATATTTGTTTAGGTGGAATTAAATGTTTACAATATTCCAATCTAATTTCTATTCCTTAAGTTTTCTTTATACCATTCAAAAAAGTTGTACAGTTTGGACCATAAGGGGTTTACACTTTTCTAACTGAGTTCATTTCTGGATATTTAAATTTTTTATGATATTTTAAGTGATGTTTCCCATTATTTTGCAAAATTATTTACTGCTTCTTGTACAAACTATGATATATTAATTTAAGAAAGGGAAACTGACTCCCGTTGATGAAACAAAAGAAGAGTTTTGAGGAAAAGACTGACATTTAACCCAAAGTCAATTACAACTACAGTATCACAGTCAAAATAAATAATGCATAATAATTGTTAGACTCAAGAAGTTTATTCCACAGGAAAAAGTAGTATTGAGCAAATGTGGATTAGATGAAAGATCCACAGAGGACTTCCTTCTGTGCAAGATGTGTTGATCATCAAAGAATTTCGATGGCGTTACTAATGACTAACTTGATGCTAAGCAAATAGAAATATTTAAAAGGAAACATTTCAAATAACACAGGAACTGTATGATTATCATCGTCCAAAAATATTTCTGATTTCACTGGTATCATCGTTTTTTTCCCCTAGCACTGTGATTAATGTTGATATATATCTCATATATATATATGGAGAGAGATGATTAATCTTGGTATATATATCTGGTATATACATCTGATATATATATATATATATATATATACACACACACATATATACACACATATGGTTAAATAGATAAATAAGTATATATACATTTCGTTTCAGTGGGATAGTGTGTATTCTGAAAGTAACTATTGTATATAGCCTGACGTTTGGAATCAAAATCCAATTTTCAATTGTAATGGCAAAAATAACTTTATCTCACAGAGTTACCTAGAAGATTAAAGAGATGATCTAACCTAATCTTCAGGAGACAGTGCTTTATAAATAGCACTAACTTAAGAAGAAAATTATTTTCATATTTATGTAGAAAAATAAAAGTTTCTAAATTTTCACCTGACAATCATATATTTTAATTATAAATTCTATTTAATCATGGTAATTGTCCATTTAACAATGATACTCTGATTAGTTACTTCATTTTGACACTACCTAACCATCCTCCATTGATTTTATTCCAATTACTTAAGCAACATTATCTCAGGGATGAATAATCACATACTAAATGGACTGGCCCAAGGAAGTACATGCGATAGTATGATGTATTCATAATTTGTATCTAGTATATATGATAATTAAATTTACTCATTATTTGAGATAATGATTTACTTCATTAATTTTGCAATAATTAATTTTGATTCAGGAGATATTCCATTTGGTATATGTTAATGTAATCTGGACCAGTGTAGCTAAATTGTTCAAATAAAGAGATTTATTTTATTATATGCTTTCAGAACATTGGTTATTTATACTCAAATTAGTTCAATCACTCTCTATATTTATGCAAAAGTATACTTTAATATACCTGTTAATGATCCGGTCTTCATTTTTGTGCACAATATACTGACTTGAAAAACGTGAAAATTTTTGTTTTTAATTTCTTTATATTTTTCAAAACAACTTTAAAAAGATATACTAAATCTCATTTGCATTTTCAAAAGTGAAATGTCAATGCTTTTCCTATAATATTTTATATACAATTTTTATATTAATAATTTTTATACTTATTTGTTATTCTGAAACTATTGTTTTCTTTTTAATCTCATTACCTTTACACATTGAACATTCAATATGAATTGTATACCCATATTTTTCCTATTGTCATTTCTATTTTTAACTTAAGGACTAATCCATTTTAAATTATTTTGCTACATGATATCTAATTAAATATATTCTTTCCCACATGTGCAGATTGTTTTCTAACACCCTATATTTTCAAAAAAATACTAGTCTTTCCCACAATGTACAGTACTTCCTGTTATATACTATACAACATTCTTCTGCATGTTAGTGTCTTGTATAAGCTAACACCCTAATAAAAACCTAAGCCAAGAATATGAAAAAGTTGTTAGAACTTTTATAAGAAGTAAACTTAAAGCATGTGTCAAGAATGATATAATTATACACATTGATGAAATACTTCTAAGAATTTTTCCTAAGGAAATAATCAGGTAAATAGGTACTTGGGCATTAAGTATTCAAAACTGAGCATGTAATATTTTATGCAACTTAAATGATAATCAAAAGAGAAATGTTTAAATAAATTATAACAAATCATAGATTATACTATGGTTCTACTAAAATTCGGAACTCTTAAAACTGTTACTAATGTGCATATGTTCACTTTATAAGAGCCAGTGAAAAAGAGCTCCATTGCTCTATAGTACTCAACTTTGACAAAATATATAAATATTTGCTTTTGAATTAAAACCCTGGAAAAAACATAAGAAAAGTTTAATAATTCTGTAAGAGCATAATTAGAAGTTACATAGGCTTTATAATCTTTTGTTTTCCCAAAATGTTTACACTGATAATATATATTACTTTCATAAGTCGACATCTGGGGGCCACTGAGAACAAATAGGAGCTGTGCAGCATGCTGCTTCTCCAGAAAACTCATGGTAAAGCAGACAGAGGCCAATAAAAAATAGCTTGGTAGCCTTTCCCTCACATGGAATGAGAATTGTGGTATGTCATTCAGTGTTCTGCTTGCTGTTTTGTTAGGCTGTTTGATGGGCTGGCTTCTGCCCCATTTCTCTTGGATCATGGGTGGGATATGGCATCCTCTTAGATGTATGGGGCTACTAAGAACAAAAAAGAACAGGGTGGTATGTTGCTGCTTCAGAGGACCCATTGCACCCATTCAGAAGATACCAGAAAGTATAAGAGATTATGAGTTCCTGAAAAAATCTAACCAGCAAATTCCTCTAATTAGAAATCTACACACACAAATCCAGAGAAGGCCATACCCACAGAAAAATTTGAGAGGTCCCAGATTCTCTAGCTAGACTGACTGGTGAAGGTTTTTCCCTGTATAATCATAGTTCATAAAAACTGGGAGAGGTGGATGTTTTTTTCAAATGTACAAATATGGAAAAATAACCCAAGCAAAGGGACAAAATGAATCTTCAGAAACCAACCCCCCAAAATGGAAATATATGAATTATATATAAGATATATGACATATATATAGATAGATAGATATAAGAGAGTAAAAGCTAGCAAGATGGTAGAGGAAGCCTCAGACCTGCTTTCCCCTCAGAGAAGTGGAATTAACATTACACAACTAATTGCCTTTGTGAGAAATCCAGAAACCAATTAAGAAGTTCCTGTATTGTAGGCAAGCACAAAGCCAACCACATAAAATCTGGTAGGAAAATTCATGGCACTTTCTCACCAGACCCCCTCCTAGTCATGTTGTGGCATGATTAGAAAGAAACCACTAACACCCAAATTCTCTCTGGGTAGGGAAAGGAGTGGAATGTACATAAAAAATGTTCTGACTTTTTGGAAGCTGCCCAGGGGACTGATCTCTATCTTGCCTGAATTTAAGTACTGATAGGAAAGGGATGCCAGGCTGGGATCCACTGAGAACAAAAATGTTCAACATATACCAGAGTCTACAGTACCATAGACAGACACTAGGTAGTGTTCATTAGTAGAACTTGGCAAACTTCTTCAATAAGATTACACATATAAACTCAGAGAGAATACATCCCTAGCAATGCCTTGAAAGATCCTTAGAATATCCAGCTAGGCTGACTGAGGAAAAAACCTCCCTGGTAACACAAACACTGGAGAAGTGACTGATTTTTTTTTTTTTATTTTCAAAGTTCCAACAGAAGATAAAATATGCAAAGAAGCAGGGGAATATGGGCCATTCAGAGGGACAAATTATATCACAACAAACTGACCCTAAAGAAATGGAGACATGAATTACCAGATAAAGAATTAAAGAAAAAAAAAAAGGTCTTAGAGATGTTCAATGCATTAAAAAAGATAGTTTTATGAAATCAGGAAAATGATGTATGAACAAAATGAGAATATCATCAGAGATAGAAAAAAATGAAGAAGAACCAAACTGAAATTCTAGAACTAAAGAATAAAATAAATGAACTGACAAATTCACTAGAGGGATTTTATAGCTATTGACCAGACAACAGAAAGAATTGGCAAACTTGAAGATAGGACTTCTGAAATTACTGAGGTAAAGGAGCTAACAGAAAAATAACAGAAAAGAACGAAGAGAACTGAAGTACTTGTAGGGCAGCATTAAATAGAACATACATATTATAGGAGTCCCAAAAAGAGATGAAAAGAAGGGGCAGAGATCCTAAGTGAAGGAATAATGACTAAAAAATCTCAAGTTTGAGAAAAAAAAATGAATATATATATTCTTGAATATATATATTCATCTCAACTAGAAGAAATCATACACACAGACAAATCATAATAAAATCTTCAAAAGTCACAAAGAGAGTTGGGGGTCCATATCTGCTTAGCATCAGAGAAATACAAATCAAAACCACAGTGAGATACCACCTCACACCAGTTAGAATGGCTAAAATTAGCAAGACAGGAAATGACAGATGTTGGCAAGGATGCGGAGAAAGGGGAACCCTCCTACACTGTTGGTGGGAATGCAAGCTGGTACAACCACTCTGGAGAACAGTATGGAGGTTCCTCAAAAAGTTGAAAATAGAGCTACCCTATGACCCAGCAATCACACTACTCGGTATTTACCCTAAAGACACAAATGTGATCCTAAGGGGCACGTGCACCCAAATGTTTATAGCAGCAATGTCCACAATAGCCAAACTATGGAAAGACCCTAGATGTCCATCAACAGATGAATGGATAAAGAAGATGTGGTATATATATATACAATGGAATACTATGCAGCCATCAAAAGAAACGAAATCTGGCCATTTGCAACGACGTGGATGGA
>CM053606.1:122493243-122518856 GCA_028646535.1 Procyon lotor | reverse complement strand
AAAGACAATTATCACATGATCTCTCTGATAAGAAGAATTTGAGAGGCAAGGTGGGAGTTTGGTGGGGTGGGGAAGAAAAATGAAACAGGAAGGGATGTGGAGGAAGACAAACCATAAGAGACTCCTAGACTCATAAAACGAACCAAGGGTGGATGGGAGGCGGGTGGTAGGGATAGGGTGGCTGGGTTATGGAC
The DNA here is from genome assembly GCA_028646535.1 of Procyon lotor. Classification (NCBI taxonomy): domain Eukaryota; kingdom Metazoa; phylum Chordata; class Mammalia; order Carnivora; family Procyonidae; genus Procyon; species Procyon lotor. The sequence continues at coordinate 122,518,662 of CM053606.1, read as the reverse complement.
ATTGGGGAGGGCATGTGCTATGGTAAGGGCTGTGAAATATGTAAGCCTGACGATTCACAGACATGTACCCTGGGGCAAATAATACATTATATGTTAATAAAAATTTTAAAAAATTAAATAAATAAATGAAAAAGTCACAAAGAGAGAATTTTGAAAGCAGCAAGTAAAAACAGCGGTCACATACAAGGCAGCTCTAGGGATCTGCTGTACCACACTGTGCATAGAGTTAACAACACTGTATACTTCAAAGTCGTGTAAGTCCGTGCTTTGTGTTTTTTACCACAATAAAAAAATAAATTGGTGCTAAGATTTAATTATGAGTTACTAATATTTTTCATTATTTCTGCATTAAAACATAGCCTGAGTCACACACACACACACACACACACACACACACACGCGTGCGCAATTTCCTAACAACAAAAATTCTTTCAGTTTTTGAAATATTGTTAATCAATCATTGACTGAGAGGAGATGGCACATAATTTTAACTTTGACAAAGTAATTTTTCTCTATTGAAACTCCAGAATTATAATCACACAGATGTGTTTACAGAGACAACTGAGGAAAGTCTCAGAAATATTTTTAGTTAAATTTTTAGTTGTTGAAAATGTCATTTTCCAAGTTTGAAGACTTGATCTTATTGCCCTTATGTAAAAATGCAAATGTAGAAAGAAAAGAACCAGTGAAATTATTTAATTTAATTAAATGATTAGTATTGTATCTTTTCTCATGCACAAAACATTATCAATCATGTTTTCAAAAAGCCTGAAATATAGTTACCTAGATGAGGAAAATAATGAAAAATAAAGCAGTACTATAGAAGGGCTAAATGTTTATTTGGTTCCACATAAATTTTGTTCTTTTCTTCTCTTTTGGAGTTAAAAAAACATCTTCACAATGTCATGTAATGCAAAAAGCAAGCATTCAATATATTTTGTTTACGGTGTGAAATCTGGACTTGATTTTGGAATGTGTCACTATTTTAAGAAGCTTTCAAGTTGGAGGACATAAATATTTTTTAAAAATTTATTCAGATCATTTTAAAACGGTGCATTTATCAAAAAGAAAAAAGAAAAGATAGGGACATCTGGGTGGCTCAGTCAGTTAAGCAGCTGCCTTCGGCTCAGGTCATGATCCCAAGGTCCTGGGATCAAGTCCTGCATCGGGCTCCTTGCTCAGTGGAAAGCCTGCTTCTCTCTCTCTCTTTCTCTCTGCCTCTGCCTGCTGCTCTGCCTGCTTGTGCTCTCTCTCTCTCTCTCTCTGACAAATTAATAATTAAATTTAAAAAAAAAGACATAATTCAGTGAAAGGACATCAAAGTAAGTTATGCAGGCTCATTCACATTACCTTTATAAAAATACAAGCATTTTTAAAATGCTTTTATAATAAAATATAAGCATTTATAATCTACATAGAATCTTCTTCCTGATTGGTTAATACTGTCTCTATTATTTTCAAACTCTACAATTTTCACTGTTAATTTCTTTCTCACAGAGCAATGTTATTTTGTAATTAATCGGTATTTGTTGATTAAAGTTTTAGAATTAAATTAAGGTAAAATTATGTTAACTTCCTCTCTCTATATATATAATTATCTGTATATATAATAATTATAATATTACAACTATATATTATAATTAATATATTATATTACAAATATATAAATATGTTATATATAAATTAATATAGTAAATTACTTTCTCTCTCTCTCTATATATATAAATTTATCTGTTGAGAAAAAGCAAATTTTTTCCTGTGGCTACAGAAGATGTAAATCTAATTTCTAGAGATGAGAAATAAAATGACTGGATGGAAAATGCATGGATATGATTTGTAATGGATTAGACAGTGCAGAAAAAATATTAATAAAATGAAGACATGGTAATAGAAAGAATCCAAAATGGAACATAGGGGAAAAAAAAGAATCAAACACACACGCATACACACACAGAGGACAAAGCAATAGTGAAATAGAGGACAAGTTTCATCAGCCTAATATACATGTAAACTGGGGTACCCCCAAAAAAGACTGAATATTTGAAAAAATAATGGCCAAAAATAGTCCACATTTGACAGAAATGAATTTTTCACTCATAATATCAAAATACATATTGTTTATAAGTTCACATGGAACACTTACCATATTCCATATTATGGACTATAAATCAAGTCTTAACAAACTTTGAGGAATTCCCAACATGTAAAATACATTCTCTGGCAAAAATAGATTAAAATTTAAAATCATTAACTGGAAAAAACACTTGGAAGCTTAATAACATATTTCCCGATAAACTATAGGTCAAGAAGAAATCAAAAGGAAAATTACAAAGCGTTTTGAGTGGGATGAGAACAAAGACCAATAAACAACATTTGTGCAGTACATCTAAAACAGTATATAGAGGGAATAGCATTAAATGGCTATATTAATAAAGGAAAAAGTTCTTAACAACCTCAGTTTCTATCTTGATACCATAATAGTGTATGAAACTCAATATTTGCAGAAAAAACTAAATAACAAAGATAGGAATAGAAATCAATGAAAGGGAAAGTAGCAAAACATAGAAAATCAATAAACACCCAAAGGTGATTCTTTGAGAAGATCAATTAAATTAATATACCTCAAGCTAGACAAATCACAACAGAAAACAACTGTTAATAGCCCTCGGAGATTAAGTACTATTATGATCTTCATTTACATAGGAGAAAAATAAGGCACAAAGTTATATTACTTGTTCAATATCTCACAAATAATAAGTAGCGTAGCCAGAATTCAAACCTAAGTGATTATCCTCCTCCAGTGATGCTCTTTAATGTATATTATGCTACATGTTTATTTATATAATTATAAATTCATATTCATTAGTATTTCTTTAGCTACATAATTATATATGGATATAATTTAGTAAATAATTATATACCACTAAAATCAATGTTTAAACACATTCTGCCACTTTTTCACTTTTCAGTGTATCTTAAACATCTATATATATCTGCATATATGATTTGCTTCATTCTTTATATTTGCTGCATTCTTTATATTCTTTATATGCCCATTGAATGAATGTTCCATAATTTACTTAACCAGCCCTTTCCTGCTGGGCATTAACTTGTTTCTCACTGTTAGGAAATGTACAATAAAAATTATTATACATATATCTTTGAATTAACAAGTGCACATTTATTGGTAGTATAAATTTTTAGCAATAGAATTTGCTACTACAAAGATTTTTATTTTTTATAGATTTTCACAAATTAGTCTTGAAACGCTGTACCAGCTGACATGCCCACCTAAAATGCACAAGATTCTTGTTTTGTAACTTCCTAGAGAATCTTGCGTATTCAAATTATTTTTAATTTTTGTCAATGGTATAGGTAGAAAATTCTAATTAAAATCAAATTTTCAAATTATGAGTGAAGTTGAATTATGCAAGGTTTTTATTACCTCATAGAGAACTGTCTTTTTTTTTTTTAAGACAAGAATACTTTATTCAAACCCATCAGAGAAATGGACAGCTAGGGTCTATAACAAAGTGCTGTGGTTTTGTTTCTTTTTTTTTTTTTTTAAAGATTTATTTATTTTAGAGATACAGAGAGAGAGAGAGTACATGAATGAGCAGGGGACGAGGATGATGGAGAATTCTCAGTAGGATCCCTGGGAAGGGTGAAGCCAGAAATCAGACTTGATCCCGGGATCCTGAGATCATTACCTGAACCAAAATAAAAAGCTGGTCACCCAACCGACGGAGCCACCCAGGCGCCCCAGAAAGCATTGTATTTTAAAGCATAGGTCAGTCATTTTATATGAAAGTATACACTATTATATACCAATCAACTGATCAGAGCACCTTTCAGTGTTTAAAACGAATAAGCTACTCTGTAAAAGCAGCACATTTGTGACCTTTTTAATTATAGTATTCCTCTCCTTCTTCAACCTCTTCAACAGAATCCACACCAACCTTTTCATAATCCTTCTCAAGGGCAGCTATATGCTCACAGATCTCAAAAACCTCTCCTTCCTCCATGCCTTCACCCACATACCAGTGAACAGAGGCACAGTTGGCATACATCAGGTCAAATTTGTGGTCCAGGCAAGCCCAGGCCTCAGCAATGGCTGTGATGTTGCTCAGCATGTACACAGCTTGCTCTACTTTGGCCAGGTCTCCACCAGGTGCCACAGGCTGGTAATTAATGCTGACTCTGGAGCCAGTGGGGCAGCAGTCCACAAACTGGATGGCACATTTGGTCTTGATGGTGGCATTGTCATATTATTCAAAAACATATCATTTATTCTTAGAGAGCAACTCAAATTTGATTTATATTTTATATTCTCTGGCAAATATTATCTCAAGATAAGTTGCAACAATATTTCCTAAAATAACATTTGTCAAACAAACACAAGTGGATTAATATTAATATAGGATGTGCAAAAAAGAAGCAAACCTCTCAAGTTCAATATCACTTTTTTCTGTCTGAAATGGAATTTAAGTATATGGTATTTTAATATAAAGCCTTGCCAAGCTTAACATTAAGAATTGACTTAATGTTAAAATAAACATCAGAAGAGCGCCTGGGTGGCTCAGTGGTTAAGTGTCTGCCTTGGGCGGAAGTCATGATCCCAAGGTCCTAGGACTGAGCCCTGCTCAGGCTCCTTGCTCAGCAGGGAGTCTGCTTTTTCCTCTGCCTCTGCCCCTCTTCAGGCTTGTGCTCTCTCTCTACCAAATAAATAAATATAATCTTTAGATAATAATAAGTGAACATCAGAAAATAGGACTATCATTACAAAAAATGGTCAAAAATTAAATATTAAAAATAATTCAGAAAATAAAAAATATGTTATTTGAGATGTTTAAATAGAACTACTATAGCACTTCAGCTTGAATTTATGTAAATGCTCACATTATTCTCAGGGCTGTAACTATCTCCTAAAATTTCCTGTAAGATTTGGGTATCTACAGAGACCAAAGGATCTTTGACATGCCTGCCCTCTACTAATCCAAGATTTGTCTTGATTCAACAAAAGACTTTGTGGACTATTATTATCTGAAATATTTAGTTCTTCCAAAATGCTAGATTTATTTTTTTTTAATATTTTATTTATTTATTTGACAGAGAGAGGGAGAGAGAGTACAAGCAGGAGGAACAGCAGAGGGATAGGGAGAAGCAGGCTCTCCACCCAGCAGGGAGCCTGATGTGGGGCTCTATCCCAGGACCCTGGGACCATGAATTGAGCTGAAGGCAGATACTTAACTGACTGAGCCATGCAGGTGCCCCCTGAAACGCTAGATTATAAAAAAGTGCAAATAACATTTTTTTAATTAAAGTTTGAAAGGCAACATATGCACTTATGAATAATTAATGACTTGTGGCTGTCATTTTCATGTAGAAATGCAAAAGAATTAAAATAGTAAATAAGAATGCTATAGGCAGAGGTGGACTGCACCTAGCAGAGTTTTTTTTTCTTTTCTTTTTATAAACAATGTAAATCTCCACTATATTTCACTAGCGCTAAGATCTGCTTCTTTTGTAATTAGTGAGTAGCTTGGAAAACCTTGACCAAACATTTGTTTGAGATCCAAAATATATAACAACGCCACTGATATAAATTCAGTAGTGCTAATATCTAAAGAGATCAAACCAATCATGTGGCTATTGACCTAAGAGCATACAGAAGGTTGTGTATATATAATTCCCACATAGCATGAGAAATGATTAAAACAAAAGCACTGGTACCTTGGAGCAAGGTATCAATTTGTTAAAAATAGATTATTATTGTGGCGCCTGGGTGGCTCAGTCCATTAAGTATCTGCCTTCAGTTCAGGTCATGATCTCAGGGTCCTGGGATTGAGCCCCACCCAAGTCAGGCTCTCTGCTCAGTGGGGAGTCTGCTTCTCCATCTTCCTCTGTGATATCTCTCGCTCTCTCTCAAACAAATAAAAACTAAAATATTTTTTTAATTAAAAAAATATGGGGCGCCTGGGTGGCTCAGTTGGTTAAGCGTCTGCCTTAGGCTCAAGTAATGATCCCAGGGTCCTCGGATGGAGCTTTGTATCGGGCTCCCTGCTCAGTAAAGAGTCTGCTTCTCTCTCTCCCTCTGCCTGCCACTCTGCTTACTTGTGCTCTCTATCACTCTGTCAAATAAATAAAATCTTTAAAAATAAGTAAAGAAAATTAAATAAAATTTAAAAAATAAAAATAGATTATTATCTCAAAACTACTGATATGATGCTTTGAGGAAACAGAATGTACAAGAAAGTAACTTCCAGATATTGCTCAGTCCAGGAGATAATAGATACGATAGATGATAGCTAGATAGTTAGATAGAGGTATAGATATATAGACTTTTGTTGTTTAAACTACGGAAACCTGGGTGTGCCTGAGTGGCTCAGCCGAAGCCTCTGCCTTCGGCTCAGGTCGTGATTTCAGGGTCCTGAGATCGAGCCCCGCATCGGGCTCTCTGCTCAGTGGGGAGTTTGCTTCCCCTCTCTCTCTGCCTGCCTCTCTGCCTGCTTGTGATCTCTCTCTCTGTCAAATAAACAAATAAAATCTTTAATAAAAATAAATAAACTATGGAAACCTGCAAACTCTTCTTATAATAATCCTGAGCAAGAGTCATTCTAGAGATTCCAGAAAATTCCTGCAGAGGATTATATTTCATGAAGTCATTTAAAGGCAGCTGCAAATACAAATAAACAAAATAATATCATTAGAAACATTGCTTCTGAGAAACTTAGAGGGAGATCTGTGATTTAATGACTAAACAGCAGAAAATGTTTTTAGGTACTGGAAAATGACAGGTCTGATGCAAGTTGTAGTGTGATACAACAGGAGAAATGATTTGGAGTCATGAAGAAATAAAATCACAAAGAAGAAAAGCATATCTGGGTCCAAAAGGAGGCAGTCCTCTCTGCCTTAAGTGCTGCCCCAAAACTTTAAAAGTTGGGTAATGCCACACTGCTACTTGGATAAATTGTGCACTTTTTGTTGTCTCAGCGTCTCTGTAGAGACACACTCATCCCCTTTGGCAATCCAAGTGGTTCAAGGAGAACTGTACCATTTTCCAGGGGCAGGGCTGTGATCAAGCTCCAGCTGAACACCACCACCCCTCTCCTAGCCAGAATGAGTTTTTCAGTGTGTATGTGACTCAAACCCGGCCAGTGAGACTTACTAGATTTTTCCTGGAACAATCAGGAACACCTTTTCACAGTGATTGCTTGCTGTAACAAAAATGTATCCCCTAGATATTTTTGGCCATAACATGGGGAAACTTGCTGGAGAAGGGAATGAACACAAAGCACAGTGGAACCAAGGACTGGAACAATCATAGTACAATTAGTTCAGATTTTGGATGAAGGTTTCCTGAAAGATAACTTACTGAACTTCCCCATTACATATACCAATAAATTACTTTGAGTTTATTAGTATTTTTTTCTTGATACATGAGTTTGATTTATGTCATTTAAGAAGCAAATATCTAATGAAACACATTAAAGTAAGAACTCAGGAAGCCGGGGTGCCTGGGTGGCTCGGTGGGTTAGAGCCTCTGCCTTCGACTAGGTCATGATCTCAGGGTCCGGGGATCGAGCCCTGCCTTGGGCTCTCTGCTCAGCTACTCAGCAGGGAGCCTGCTTCTCCCTCTCTCTCTGCCTGCCTCTTTGCCTACTTGTGATCTCTCTGTCAAATAAATAAATAAAATCTTTTAAAAAATTAAAAAAAAAAAGAATTCAGGAAGCCTGAATTCAGGCCAGAAAAAAAATCTGTTTTGTTTTTTTTTTTTAAAGATTTTATTTATTTATTTGACAGGGAAGAGATAGATCACAAGTAGACAGAGAGGCAGGCAGAGAGAGAGAGAGAAGCAGGCTCCCCGCTGAGCAGAGAGCCCGATGCGGGGCTCCATCCCAGGACCCCAGATCATGACCTGAGCCGAAGGCAGAGGCTTTAACCCTCCGAGCCACCCAGGCACCCCTCAGGAAGCCTTTCTTGAATACCCTTGCTAGGCTCTGATCATTTAAGTTTTTAGCAAAAGTTCTCTTAAACAGACTCCATTTAAGAGAGATACCAAGCTAAAAAAGAACATGACCAGTACCCATGTCTCCTTGAGTAATGAGTTATTTATTGTAGCTAGTAAGTTACACTTTAACATACTCATGTGTTTCAAGTACAATCAAAAGAGCTGTATTCTAGACAACAGTTGATTGTGTTTGTTTCAACACAAAAATATGCTGTTTATGTCATTTGTATTTCTTATTGCAATCATGTTTTAATAAAATATTAAACCAATAAATATTCTTTTTTTTTTTAAGATTTTATTTATTTATTTGACAGAGAGAGAGAGAGAGCAAGTAGGCCGTCAGGCAGAGAGAGAGAGAGAGAAGCAGGCTCCCTGATGAGCAGAGAGCCTGATGCGGGGCTCAATCCCAGGACCCTGAGATCATGACCTGAGACGAAGGCAGAGGCTTTAACCCACTGAGCCACCCAGGTGCCCCTAGACCAATAAATATTCTATGTGAGAGTTTGTTACTATGAAATTTAAACATGAGTGCATTAGAAAGACCTAATAGTTGTGAGGGGCACAAGAAAATATCCTAATTAAATAGAGGAAAGAACTTGGAAAAAAAAAAGAACAAAAAAAACCTAACCTAACCTTCACAAAATATTTTATTTCTTGTTCCATTTTAAGTGAATTAATATTAGAATTCATGAGTATATAAAAAAATAAAGATCTCTAAGGTAGATTCATATTCAAAGAGTTCTTTGTCCTTCATCAAAAAATGGAAAACAGGGAATATGTGGAATATTTTAAATTAAAATAAAATTCTTAAGCTACCTATATGTCATTTTACACAATTATTTAATTTTTTTCAATTATGTTACCAGTTACTGGTTCTAACATACCAACACGTACTCCTCACTCTGTTTCATATTGGATTGTCTTCTGTCCTCATTCTATTTTTTCTCCAACAAGCCAAGGACCCAATAATTTTTTATCAAATTTACAATCTAAACTTCTTTCAATCTATGATTTTCTGGGTAATATATTTGAGTATAATTCAGAACTGTGTATACCCAAGTTTTATTTCATTTACACTGTTCTCTGTAAGGCCTAGATGAAAAAAAGAAGGAGATAGAATGTTGTGAGGAGGTTTTTTAATCATATGTCTATTTTTCACAGCAATAAGAGTTTCTTGAAACATCAACACTTGGTATATCCTTCAGAAATATCCTTCTGAGAGAGTGGGGGAAATTCTATAAACTGCATGGGATCTAACAAGACCATGGGGACTACAGAAGTCTGGCCATCAGCAGAAGGAGAGTAGTAAACATGGGCATTGATGAAGGAAGATTAATCCTCAGAGTTCACAGAGGTTAATATGTGAAAATGATAGGAATCTGACAAGTTAAAAAAAAATTAAACTCCAGATTTTTGTTTTTCCTGGGGTCTAACATGCCTACTTCTGCTAAAAAATAGGCAGCTGCTTCTGACTCTTCCAAATGCCAGAAGATCTCTTGGAAAAATAACATGGTGGAAAGAATATTTTTCCATTTTATTATATTTTCATTTTCTGAGTAATCAGTTCTGGATTTCAAATTTGACATTCACTAAAAGTCTAACCTTGGAAAGATAAATTTTTGAGCTTTCATTTTCTTTAATGAAGTTTCTTTTTATTAATATAAAGTATACTTACCTAATAGAGGCTTTTGAAAAGTAAATGAGAAAAGACATATAAAAGTAAACAAAAAGTAGCTGACATAGAGTGGATGTTCAATAAATGTTCATTTTCCCCTTACCCAATCAGTTGGATTCCCTTTCATAGTGGAGTGAAGTAACCTATATAAATTTGAAGCTAAAAGAATGACCATTTATGCTTTTCAATAGCTCAAGGTGGTAGTGATGAGCTGAGTGAAGGGTAACTTTTTATTTTCAGAAACAGAGAAAGATATTTTTCAAGTCCTCCATCATAAGTAGGAGTAACATGATTTAACAAGGTTTTGCGCACTGTCCAAGGAAACTAAGCAAGTGATACCATTTTCTTGGCGGGGTGTAGTGAGGGAGGGGATCGGGAGGTATTATAGGTTCCAAATGTAGATATGATGAATATATATATTTGCAATTAGGGCCTAGTTTTGTGGAAAATCAAATTATTTTTATGACCAAAAGATGTATAGCAATGTAGTTATAATCTTAATAGTAATAAACAGATTTATAAAGTTTAAAGATTCCTTTCTCAAATAAATTATTAAAGGATGCCTTTAAATGCTAAGTTCCTTGATAATTATAAAATAGAGTTTAGATTTATGTAATTCTACATTAATAAGTTTAGAAATAGAAATATCACTTTATAAGAGTCGTTAATATCTGTGAAGATAAAGATCTGTGGTATTCCATAGATTTATTGGTCTAATATAGTCAACATAGCCTGCTTAAAAATGAAAATATAAATATTACATGTATTCATTTTCCTGAGATTATCTTAAACCCTGCCCCCCGGTACACACTCTTTCTCACCTGTAAATGTGACATTCCAAAAAAATTTAGGATGCTCAAATATCAGAGCAAAGAAAACAAAACTATAAAGACATGGTTTGCTTTCTTAGCCATAGCCACTCTTTAGAAAGTCGTCATTAAAGTGATATATGAAATCTTTAAAAAGGTAGCCATATAATTACTCATTGTTTAGTAGATTTAAAAAATCCAGTTCTGCATATCTATTACACCATTATTTTTGTCTTCTTTTTGTTTTGCGATATCAGAAAAAGTATTGCATATTCTAAGTCTGCACTAATATGGAGCCACCAGCCAACATATTAAGCATTTGAAATGTGGCTAGACCAGAGATGTGCTGTAAGTACAAAATATACACTGAATTTTGAAGATTTAATATAAAAATTTAATACAAGTAAAACAATATAAGTTATCTAGTTAATTTTATATTGACTGCCTGTTAAAATTAGATGTATTGAGTTAAAATAGATTAAATTTAATTTCATCTGTTTCTTTTCACTTTCTTAAGTGTAGCTAGTAAAAACTTTAAAATTATATATGTATTTTGTATTATATTTCTATTGGACAGCATTACTCTAAGATTTATACTTTCTCAAAATCAAATATTATTACATTATGATCCTTTATAAATTATAGGCTCTCTTTTAGGTTTTTAAATCTTATTTCTATTTTATAGCCATCATAAGTGCAATAAAAAGAACTGAGTCATCACTGGTCAACACAGTCTTAACCAAACTAATACAGACACTGCTTCTAGTTATTATTACTATTACTATTCATGTCTTCTTCCCATGTTTTAACTGGATTGTTTTTTGGGTGTTGAATTTGATAAGTTCTTTACAGATTTTGGATATTAATGCTTCATCAGATATGTCATTTGCAAATATCTTCTCCCATTCTCTAGGTTGCCTTTTAGTTTTGTTGATCATTTCCTTTGCTATGCAGAAGATTTTATCTTGATGAAGTTCCAATCATTTATTTTTGCTTCTGTTTCCCTTGCCTCAGGAGACCTACATAGTAAGGAGCTGCTATGGCCAAGGTCAAAGAGGTTACTTCCTGTGTTCTCCTTTAGGATTTTGATGGTTTCCTGTCTCACATCTAGGCCTTTCATCCATTTTGAATTTATTTTTGCGTATGGTGTAAGAAAGTGGTCCAATTTCATTCTGCATATTTCTTTCCAGTTTTCCCAACACCTTTGTTGAAGAGACTGTCTTTTTTCCATTGGGTATTATCTCCTGCTTTGTTGACAATTAGTTGACTATATAGCTGTGGATTCATTTCTGGATTTTCTATTCTGTTCTATTCATTTGTTGTTCTTTTCCTAGCTCCTTTAAGTGTTTGGTTAGATTGCATATTTGAGAATTTCCTGCCCCTTGAGATGGTCTTGTATTGCCATATATTTTCTTCTTATAACTGGTTTTGCTGCATCCCAAAGGTTTTCGATCACCGTGCTTTCATTTTCATTTGTTGTCATGTATTTTTTATGTCTTCTTTAATTTCCTGATTAACCCATTCATTCTTTAGTACTATGTAGTTTAACCTCCATGTATTTGTGGTCTGTCCAAATTTTTTCTTATGGTTGACATAAAGTTTCATATTGTTGCAGTCAGAAAAGATGCATGGTATGATATCAGTCTTTTTGTACTTGTTCAATCTTACTTTGTGACCTAGTATGTGATTTAATCTGGTGAATGCCCCAGGTTCACTTGAAAAGAACGTGTACTCTGCTGCTTTAGGATGAAATGCTCGGAATATATATGTTAAGTCCATCTTGCCCTGTATGTCATTCAAACCCATTGTTTCCATGTTGATTTTATGCTTTGATCATCTTTGCATTGATGTAAGTGGGGGTTAAAGTCCCCAACTTTTATTGTATTATTATCAGTGAGTTCTTTTATGTTATTATTAATTGTATATATTTCAGTGCTTCCAAGTCGGGGTATTAATATTTACATTTATTAGATCTTCTTGTTGGATAGACCCCTTAATTATAATATAATGCCCTTCTTCATCTCTTGTTACAGGCTTTGGCTTAAAATCTATTTTGTTTGATATAAGTATTACTACTCTGGCTTTCTTTAGATGTCCATTAGCATGACAAATGTTTCTCCATCCCCTCACTTTCAGTCTTCTGATATCTCTGGGTCTAAAATGAGTCTCTTGTAAGCAGCATAGCAATGGGTCTTACCTTTTTATCCATTCTGACACCCTATGTCTTCTGATTAGAGCATTTGGTCCATTTACATTCAGAGTAATTATTGATAGATACATATTTATTGCCATTTTATTAATTGTATTGTCGTTTTTCCTGGAGATTTTATCTGCTCCTTTTCAGTCTTTGTTGCTTTTTGCCTTTCCCTCCTACTCAAAGAGTTCCCTTTAATATTTCTTGCAGGCCTGGTTTAGTGGTTATAAATTCCTTGAGTTTTTGTTTGTCTGGGAAACTCTTTATCTCTCCTTATATTTTGAATGATAGCCTTGCTGGATAGAGTACTCTTGGCTGCAGATTTTCTCCTTCAGCACATTGAATATATCATGCTACTTTCTTCTGGCTTGCCAAGTTTCCATGGAGAGATCTGTTGCTAACCTATGGGTCTTCCCTTATAAGTTAGGGACTCTTTTATCATTTTGTTTTTAATATTTTTAATTTTTCACTGTATTTTGCAAACTTACTTACAGTATGTCTTGGTGTTGGCCTGCTTTGTTGATTTTGATAGGAATTCTCTGTGCCTCCTGGATATGGATATCTATTTCTTTCCCCAGATTAGGAAAGTTTTCAGCTTTTATTTCCTCAAATAAAACTTCTGCCCCCTTTTCTCTCTTGTCTTCTCTGGAACTCAGATGATAGGAATGTTATTATGTCTGATGGAGTTACTGAGTTCCCTAAGTCTACTCTTGTGACTCATCATTCTTCTTTCTCTCTTTTGTTCAACTTCATTATTTTCCATAATTCTCTCTTCTATATCACTTATTCATTCCTCTGTTTCTTAAATCCTTGTGGTCATTACATCTAGTTGGTTTTGAATCACAGTTATTGCATTTTTCATTTCAGCCTGATTGTTTTTTAGCTCTTTAATGTCTGTAGTAAAGTTCTCCCTGATGTCTTCCATGCTCTTCTCAAGCTCAGCTAGTATCCTTATCACTATTGCTTTAAATTCTGGATCAGGCATCTTTATTATATCTGTTTCAATTAGATCTCTAGCCATTACCTTTTCTTGTTCTTTCTTTTGGGATGAATTCTTTCATCTTGGCATTTTGGCATTTTGTCTAAGTCTCCCTCTTGTCTTCTGTGTGGTAGAAAAACCTGTTATGTTTCCTGCTCCTAAGAGTAACAGCTTTATGAAGAAGAGGTTATACAGTATCTAGGGCCTAGTACTTCAGGAAGTGTCAATGGTGTGTGCTCTGTGCACTCCGCTGCTGTGTTTTAGCTGCTCTATCCCTCAGGTCAATCATCTGCAGAGGTTCTCCTTGCCTGCAGTGGGCAGCATTTGGACCTTGGCCAGAGTGTGGTAAGTTTTAATTAGGTGTGCTCTGTTTGTTAAGAGAATTGATGCTATTTCCACAGAACTGAAGCTTTGCAGAACTCTATGGTCAGTAGATGTGTTACATATGGGGGATTCTGTTGGTCTCTGGGGACAAGGGACCCACAGCACTAGTCCTTAGGGACACCAGCTGGAGAAAAGCCATCCCAGTGGAGTGCAAGAGGTCAGAACTTAGTGTAAGCAGGTTGGTCAGCCAGTGTTGGCACTGTGCTGTTTAATGAAGTTGGAATATGCTGAGGAGTGGGGAGGGAAATGGTACCAGCCGGTATCTTTGTCCCTGAAGAGGGGAGTCTGTGCTTGCTGCTTTCAGGGAAGAACTTTCAGAAGAACAAATATTTTCCCCTATGCACCACGGGCATTTTTCAGATCATTGTTTTCATACTGTCTGTCTCTGGGTTGCTTGCTTGCTTACCCGGAATGGTGCAGCATACTTTTATTCCAGTCAAACCTGCTGACTTTTAAAACTCAGAGACCTGGTGTGGCAGGGATCTGTGCTGGTCCTCTGAGAAAGGATCTCACCATGTTGGGATTGCTTTTCTAGGCAGTCGTGCTAGAGCACAGGGGCATGGGATGTGGAGCACAGCAGGCTAAAGAGCCAGTGTCCAGGTTAGCTGCCCTCAGCAAGTGTCTCTGTGCCTATGTTGAGCAGCAGGGAGAGAAATGATGCCCGCTAGTTCTTTTGTCCCTCAAGAGGCAATACTACCTCTCACAGATATGCTCCAAGAATTAAGAACAATCTTTCCCTGTGCACCTCAGGCAATCCTCTGATCATGCAGTATGCCCCAGGGTTGCCTTGTCCGCCTTTGCTCCAGAAATAAGGAAGCGCCCTCAGGTCTCTATCCCAGCCAAGCCTGAGATGTCTAAATCTCCAGTCCTGGCACTTCCCTGATTGTAAAAACCATAAAAATCAGCACCTTTTGTTTTCCTAGCCAATGGCATTGTGGAAGCCTTCTTGTGCAGATGTTGTGCGTATCTCTCTTTCGCCTTTCTCTGGGACCAGGGTTCTTTCCCTCCCACAGCACCTATGATCTGTTTCTCCTTCAAACCATACCTTCACACTCCCAACTTTCCTCAGTGTGGCCTCTTCTCTCCTTCTAGTTGTGCAGTTTGTTCTATTAGTCCCCAGGTAAATTCCTTGGGTATTCAGAATGATTTCATACTTATCTAGCCATGTTCAAGGGATGAAGCAAGTCTAGGGTCCTTCCACTATGCCACCACCTTAACTCCCTCCCTCTAATTACTGTTTCAACAGAGAGTCATTACAGCTTCTTTATTTCATCTTGTTAGACATACTCTAGATTTCATCATACACAACAGGAACCCTTTGGTCTAATGCATGATCTTTTCCTGGACAGACCTTTAGTAGAAATTTGTTTGCTTTCATAATCTAAGGAACCGGGCCTTAGAATTTGAAAGCAAGTAAAATGACTTCTTTTATATTTTCACTACTCTCCCTCTATAAAATCTATATAATATATCAAACATTAATTATCCAACTACTTTCATTATTCTGGTGTCTATCTTTGTTCATCTTATCTCTTCAAGTGTGAAAGAACCTTCCAAAAAGCATGATATCTTCAAATATGATGAAAATTGTCCAACTCAAAATGGCAAGGACTTACTTATATCAATACATTTCTGCAGGTGGAAGACCGGATGGATGCATCACAGCATCCAACATAGATAGCTTCTTTATTTGGTAGATTGCTTTGGATTTTTATAAACTGAATTATAATTATACTTATTTAGTTAGTTATAAAAATTAGTAATTATTATGGAATATCTTCAATATACCAGAAAGTAAAAAAAAAATCAATACTATCAAGTAAAAAAGATTATTGTTAACAATTCAGTTACAATAGTAGTTTTAGTGCAGCTCAATAATTAGCATTTAAAGTTTTACTCTGAAATTTTTAGAAATTACTTTGTTTAAGATGAATGGTATTTATAATTAACATTTATATAGATTTAAATGTCCATATATTTGGTGTGCTTAGAAAAAAACTATTTCATGTATTTGGTTTCTAAAATGTGAGAAAATGGAATTGTGCCATTTTATTTTTTTGATGGAGGAAAATGCAACTTAACTTCTAAATGTCAGGAGATAGAATGCCAAAATTCAATTGCCTTAATAAGGAAGATTATAATTTTTATAATGACAAAATAAAAGAGACCATGGTCATATGTGGGAAATAGAAAGAAGTAGAGGAAAGTGCTCTATAAAGAACTTCAGTATTGCCTGGGTTGCTCAAGAAAAGTTCTATTTACTCATGAAACAGCTGAATAGATGAGTGTTCTATTATTAGAAGATATTTAATTGTACCCTATCTATTTCCAAAGGGTTTGAATTAATTAAATAAATGTTTAATTTATTTTAATTTAATTTCCATCTATCAGCTGAATAATTATTTAAATGAGGAACTTTTTTACTTTACATAATTATTTAAGATATTGTTCACCTTTATTATACTGTTGTTACAATTAAAGGGATAAATTTGAAGTTAAAAAATGAAACTACATACTTCCTACAAAGCATGTTTGGATGTATTCTATGGATATTAATGTATTTTTGTCACATTGCAAAATCCATTGAGAACAAAATCAATGGTTTTATAGTGCAGGTGTTAGAGTTTCCTGCAGTTACTGTAACAAATTGTCACAAACTAGGTGGCTTAAACTGTGAAGTTTATTTATTGGTAGTTCCAGAGGCCAGATCTCTGAAATCAAGGTGTCAGCAGGGTCCTGCTCCCTTCAAAGAATCACTAGGTGGGGAGGTTATTTCTCCTCTTTTTTAGCTTCTGGTGGTTGCTGGCATCCATTAACATCCCTGGCCTGCTAGCTCGTCATTCCTATCTATTCACATCACCTTCTCTTCTGCTTATGTCTCAATGAAATCCTTCTTGCACTCTTCTTATAAAGATACACAAATGGCAGATAGGGCCCACCTGGTTAATCAATGATACGGTCTTCTTCTCAAGAACCTTAAGATTACCATATCTTTTGCCATATAAAGCAATATTCACCGGCTCTACAATTAGGAAGTTAATATATCTTTGGGGGGTCATTTTTTTTCTGCCTATCACAATAATAAAAGGTATAATCTAACTACAATATTTAAATTTGTATTTATCAAACTGACCAATGCTTGCAATTTTTTCAAAGATTTACTTATTTATTTATTTTAGAAAGAGATAAAGAGAGAGAGATAGTGCATGGTGGGGAGAGGGAAAGGGAGAGAGAATCTTAAGCAGACATCTCTCTGGTGCAGAACCTGGTGCAGAGCTCAATCTCACAACTCTGAGATCATGACCTGAGCCGAAGTCAAGAGTAGATGCTTAACAGGCTGAGCCATCCAGACACTTGGAATTTTTCACACATGAGTGTTGTCTAACAAATAAGAACTTCCCCAAACTGATATTTTCAAGCAACAAAAATGTTTAGGTCTTAATAGCAATGCATTTTATTTCTATTGGCAAAATTTTCAGAATTTTGCCATTGAGACTCTAATAAACTTGAGACTTAGTTTTAAAGATCTTATGTACATGTATCTGGATGCACATGTTTTACATATGGGCAAAAAAATTAATTATGAAATGAAGCAAAATTTCATAATGAAAACTATCAGAAACATATTTAATGGTATTTCTATCCACAATGTTTCTGGATTATTAAAGCTCCTATGATAGTAACAGTAGCTATTTTCACAGAATGTTAAAATTACTAAATTTTACCTAGTAGTTGCACATTTCCATTACTAATTATTTCTAGCAAAAAGACGTACTATCAAATCATGAGGAAAGAGCTTTTAAAAAAAAAAGAAGCAGAAGTTTAATGGGAGAAAATTAGTTTCTTGAGTTGCAAAAGAATCTGTAATTTAGAAAGATCCAGGTAGAAATACTGGATCATAATTAAATGAGCTTGAAAATAAGTTTACAAAATAAAATAATAGGGCTGCCTGGGTGGCTCAGTCACTAAGCGTCTGCCTTTGGCTCAGGTCATGATCCCAAGGTCCTGGGATCGAGCCCTGCGTTGGGCTCCTTGCTCTGTGGGGAACCTGCTTCTCCCTCTCCCACTCCCCCTGCTTGTGCTCCCTCTCTCACTGTGTTTCTCTCTGTCAAATAAAAAAAAAATCTTAAAAAAAAAAAGAAAATAATAAAAACATAAAATCTGAATTTGTATTGAAAGATAATCAATATCACCACAAATCCTTTAATGGAGATAAAAATTAAAGATGAAGCTGAAAAATCAAGTGGTAAGGCCCTTAAGCAGTCTTGGGAAAATATGCAGATGGCAATAACTGAAGGACTTGAGTTTTAAGGACCAAAATGAAAGGGAAGGAAAAATGTGCTCTCTTACAAGTTAGGGGATAAGAACAAACATACTACATAATAAAAACATAAATTATAAATATCTGTCAGTGAAAACATGAGTTACAAATATCCACCCATAGAAAAACAAGTTACTGAGAAAGTTATGTTTGGCTTGAGTTCTGGGGTAAATTGAAAAGCAACTCTCCCATGAATATTTATAAATAATGGCTTGCACTGACAAAAGACTTGGGAGAGGGGATAAGGTGGTCTGTATTTAAATATCTCTGGGAAATACCAGGAAAGTTTTGCTCTAACTTTGAGGTGGTAGGTGAGAGCACAGGTTTATTTAAATTTGCACTTGAGGATCTTGCCTGGTGTTTGTAATAGGAGTTCAGGCTGACATACAAATATTTGCATATATCTATGCAGCAACAAAGTACTCTGGTTGAAATTAAAAATTTGACTCATGGACATATATATTATTTACCACTTAATTTCTACCATATCTGTTGAAAAATAGTCATTTAACAATTATCATGGTAAATAATATATATTTCCATGAGTTACTAAAAATTATTTTAATGCAAGATATTTGTGATCTATCTCATTAATTTAAAATTAGTCATTATTTTTTCTAATTATTAAATCTCTTGAAATCAAATCCAAACTACCCTACATAGTATTAAATGCATTGTAGCTACTCAAATATTTGATTTTATGTAATTTTAGAGTGCATTTCTTTTAATATTCACAAAAGCAACTAATACAATATATTGTACATAATAGATATTCGATAAAAATGTTAATTGATTAAAGCCAAATGAAGAAATTCTTAAAATGCTCTTATAAAAGAGATCAACTTTGGTAGAATGGATGACTACAGTACTACTTTTGGTTCCTAAGTACACAACACAGACTCTATCTAAGTTTAAATAGAAAAAGCTTTATTAGAAAGTATGAGCGAACTCTAGGAGGACAATGAAACTAGGTTTCAATACTACAATAAAGAAAAAATAGCTAATGGAAAGGTCCACCCACAATATAGAGCTCTTCTAAAAGAAGTTTCTCTCCTGTACATCACTCATAACACTAGAGGAAAAATCAGAACCACCATCCTCATTACCATGCCTATAAAAAGAGCCGCTCCCTGACTTCTTTCAAATGTTGTATTTTTTGGAAAGAATACAGGCCATAATCAAAATTATATCTTTTCAAAAAAGATCCTAGGAAATGTAGTCTTTAGCTTTTCTAGCCTCTACAGTAGAGGAAGGCAGGTTAAAGGTGTTTGAGAGGGCACTGAGCAAATATAATCTGCAGTATCTATCATACTAAGAAAATGTTTCTCATAGAGATATTTATAAAAACAGTGTATACAATGACAAATATAAAAAGGAGGAAATTATATTTGAACTATATTTATCACTGAACTATATAATCCTTCCATTCCTAATTGCTTTATATTATAGAAAGTTGGCTGCATATATAGTTCACAAATTTGAAAATAATGACTAAAAATAAAAATAATTAATTGATAGATTCTACAAATTTTTGCTCCCGGTGATTTCTTGAGGAGAATATTCTTTCAACTGCCTTTAACTGCTGTTGTCCTTAATACCATGCTAATGCTTGTCTTATTTGATATCATCTCAAGTTAAGGTTAGCTTTTATTATACTTAGTACATTTATTTTTTTTATTATACTTACTTTAAAACACTTTGGCCTTCCCAAGCATTCTTAATTGTTGACTAATTGAAATAATATAATTCTCTTAAATTTCTACTCAAAGACAGCAAAGCAACAACTTTTGTTTTGAGATTTAATAACAAAAGTGTGTTCAAATATACTAAGGTTTATTTAGTGAATACCCTTTCCCTTGTATAGAGAAAATATATGCTCTAAAAAGTAGAAACAGCATGTATAAAGATCTTGAGGGGAAGGAGCCACTAGAGGTCATAAAAATCCAGAATGGCTGAAAACTGAAGAGAAAAAAGGAGATTCAATATAAAACTTGGAGACACAGGAAAGGCTCAGATGCAACTGGGCTTTTAAACAATATTAAGGATTTTGTATTTTTATCTAATAACAATGGAAAGAAAGAATATTATTAAGGAGATGAATGATCAGATAAATTTTGATTAATGATATGATAAATGATGAATGAAATGATAAAATATCCTTTTAGTACCAGTCAGTATACTAAGGTGTATAGGATATAGTGTAGCTGAGGGAAAGGAAAGTGGAGAAGACAGGAGAGAAAAAGTTAAAGTGGTGGCAGGATTCTGAGACTAGGCAAGATGAAATAAGTGCAAGATACATTATAGTAAAAATGATACAAGTCAAAGACAAGGAGAAAAGTCTCAAAAGCAATAAGAGAAAAATGACTCATCACAGCGAACCACAATTAGATAAAGAGCTCACTTCTCAACAGAAACAATTTGAAACCAGAAGACAATGGGATAATGTATTCAAAGTGTATCAAAAACAAAACAATAACACTATCAACAAAGGTATCTTCCAAAAAAGAGAAACATTCCCAGTTAAATAAAACCTGAGATTCTCTGTTGCTATCACAAATACTAAGGGAACTTCTTTAGACCTAAAGCAAGGAACACCAAATAGTAATTCAATTCTGCTAGAAAATTAAAAACTACCAAAGGTAAATATGTAATTATAGAGGTCAGTGTTAAGTTCATATTTCTTCTCTTTTCTTCTTTTAAATGACTTAGAGATTATAAGTACATAATCCTTGTTTGGGATTTATTATATACATGTGTATATATATATTTGCTCCAAACAGCACAAGATGCTAAATTGGAATAAACTAATACTGGACTAAAGAAAGGATGCCAGATGGTACTTCAAATCCACAGGAATAAATGAAGATAGCTAGAAATGGTAAATAAGGTATTTAATATAATAAGCACTATAAACATATACTTGCCCTCCCTTCTCATAGTTCCTTTAAAAGACGTAAAATTATATAAAATAATAACAACTTATTGTTCAGTTTGAACATATATATAGATTTAATATGTATAGTGATAATAGTGTATGAAGAATGAAAATAGAGTTATATATGGAAATATTTCTATATTTAACTGGAATTAAGTTAGTAAAAATCTGAAGTAGACTCTGTTGAGATGCATATGGTTAGCTCTGAAACAAAAAAGAAATGACAATATAGTGAAAAATCAGTTTTTCTGATCCAGCTTCCAAGGAGCTTGGGAGTCACTACTTCATTCTAATAGCAAGTAAAGAGCTAAAAACAAACAAACAAAACAAAACAAACAAAAAACCTGAAAAATCAAGGATTTTTAACTTCTAAAAGGAGTGAGGTCACAGGAAAAACTGCTGCCCCCCAAACTGGAGCAACTAATAAGCAAATACAAAGAATCACAACTTACCAGAACGGAAACCTCTTCAGGAACCAGTGCTGGGGTAGAAAACTCTAAACTGTACTTGACAAATTGCTGTGGGCAAATCTGAGTTTAAAATTCCAAGGGCACTCAGGATTCAGGAAATCCCATACTTTTGTGAGTTTTACCTTCTGGATCCTACTAGGTTCCTACAGTAAATATTAAAGAAAAATTCCTTATGCTTCTGGCATGAAATAGGCAAGGCACTCTGTTTTTAAAAAGACCTGCCCTTGGGGAAAACTAGTTAACTAGTTGACGAGAAAAACTAACCCAATGGGATTTTATCAGAACCTAACTGAATTAGAGAAGGGAAGTACCTAACTTCAGCCCACTCCGACCATCCTGTTCTATCTAATGTGGGGGTAGGGGTGGGTGGAGAGGACTAAGAAGTTTAAGTGAAATCCTCATTCCAGAGACATAAGCCCACTAAAAGACTGAGCCCTGATCAACAAGACTATAAAACACTTCTTCCCCTATACCTTATGACCATATTACTAAAGCCTATTTATAGTAGTTCTATTTATAAAATATCTCATGCCTACCTATCAAGAAAAATGTTAAGAGAATGAGAAGACAAGGCACAGATTGGGCGAAAATATTTGCAAAACATGTATTTGAGAAAAAAGTTGTTATCCAAAATATACAAAGAACTCTTTAGAATAGCAAAATATCTGATTAAAAAATGGGCCCCGACCTTAACAGACACCTCATCAAATAAACACGAGAACAGATGCTTCACTCAAATGTTTTCAAGGAAATGCAAATTAAAACAAGAGTGAAATACTACTATAAATCTACTTGAGTTGCCAAAATCCAGAACACTGACAACACTAAATGCTGATGTGGATGTGGAGTAACAAGGACTCTCATTGACAAGGGAAATGCAAATAGTACAGCCATTTTAGAAGACAGCTTGTAGTTTCTTACAAAACTAAACCTACTCTTAATATACTACCTAGGAATTGCACGTCTTGACATTTACCCAATGGAGCTGAAAACTTAGGTCAGTACAAATATCTGCATAAGGATGTTTATTATAGCTGCATTTATAATGCCAAAACTGGAAGCAACAAAGATGTCTTTCAGTAGGTGGATAGATAAATACACTGTGGTACTACCAGACAAAAGAATATTATTCAGGATTAAAAAGAAATAAGCCATTAAACAATGAAAAGACATGGAGAAACCTTAAATATATATTACTGAGTGAAAGAGAACATTCTAAAAAGGCTATATACTGTATGATTCCAGTTCTATGAGATTCTGAAAATAGCAAAACTATTAAAAAAAAAAAAACCAGCAAAAAGACGAATGGCTGTCAGGGGTTAGGGATGGGGGAGGAATGGAGGTATGGAGTGCAGAGGATTTTTTTTTTTTTATATTTTTTATTTTTTTTTGGCAGAGAGAAACACAGCGAGAGAGGGAACACAAGCTGGGGGAAGGAGAGAGGGAGGAGCAGGCTTCGCCGAGCAGGGAGCCCAACGCTGGGGTTGATCCCAGGACCCTGGGATCAAGGCCCGAGCTGAAGGCAGACGCCCAACAATTGAGCTACCCAGGCGCCCAGAGGATTTTTAGGACAGTGAAATTATGATACTGTGATGGTGGATAAATATCATTACACATTCATCCAACCCAGAGAATGTCTAACACCAAGAGTGAGACCTAAACTAAATTATGGGCTTAGACTGATGATGTTTCAATGATAATGATGATTTAATGTAGGTGCATTACTTGTAACAAATGTACCAGTCTTATGGAGCACATTAATAGTGAGAAATGCATGGGCACCTGGATGGTTCAGTCAGTTAAGTGTCTGCCTTCAGATTAGTGATCCCAGGGTCCTGGGATTGAGTCCTGCATCTGGCTCCCTACTCAGTGAGGAGTCACTTCTCCCTCTCTCTCTGCTACTCCCCGCTGCTCATGCTTTCTCTCTCTCTCATAAATAAATAAAATCTTTAAAAAAAAAAAAAGTGAGAAATACTATGCAAAACTGGGGCAGGATGTATGCAAAATCTTTGTATGTTATGCTCATTTTTGCTGTCACCCTAAAACTGCTCTAAACAAGTCTATTATGAAATCATTAAGTGAATTAATATATTACATTAGAAAATATCCTGTCAATACAAAAGATACCTATAAAAAAGGAATGGAGGAAAAAAAAATCAGGATCAATAGCACGTCTAAACACAAACCTAGTTCTGGATACTTAAGAGTGTGCACTGGGCTAAAGAGTTTAAAATCCTGCAGAGTTATTTGGTATGCAAGAGACTGAAGCCAAAGTGTTACTGGAATTTAGAGCCCAGAACTTTACACTTCCATTAAGTAGAGGTTCAAAGTACATACTCTGTGTCTGAAACTCTCCAATTTTGGTTTAAGAAGACTAAATCTTTTTTTACTATTATTTTATTAGCCTATTTTATCTTTCAGAACTAAATTGGTTACTACTTTTTTTAAGTATCTCTAGTTATTGTTTGCTATGTCATATAATGCCCGGAAAAGACAGAGCATAATATCATCTGCAGGATAACAATAAAATATACATAAATAGTTCGTTGATGCTAAGTTAACATGTTTTTTTCTTATACACAATAACCACAGAAACAAGCTGATTAGTGAGATAAGCTGGTTGTCTTTTTCCAGCCAGTCATACTTTGAAAAAAATAACACCTGGGAAGTCTTTAATTGGTGTGATAGGAGCTAGACATGCCCAAATTACCAGCAGCATTGTACACATCTATTATATCAGGATCCTTTGGCAAGTGAAGCAAAAGTAAGAAGACTTAGGAAGTTAACAAAGGAAATAGAGCCAGAAATAAGCCTTACTTATTTCATAAATTGCCAAGGATTAATCCTAAATTCCATCAAGCTTTTGAATAATTAACTAAATCTCTCTGAAACTTCATCCAATATACATTCCTAAAAGAAGATCAAAACACACATAATTATGCTTTGGAAATCATACTAGTGCTAATTTTAAACCAAGATAATAAAAGTATAATTTGAGCTAGGGTTTTTACACTTTCTGAAAAAAATTCAAAATAAATCTTGAGTAGTTAAGAAGTATTACATCTAATGCTTCTCTTTGATCTATCAAGTTTGTCACTGCCACACAAGAAATTTGATTAGGTTGACAGAACTTATTCTTCACCTAAGTAGGTTTTTTTTTTATAAGAACCATAGTATTTCGGAGCTGAAAGAGGCTTTAAAGATCATTTATTATAATTGTCATTCTCCTCTAAAGATGACAAATGATTTTTAAAATTGTATAAACATAAGCATCACATATTTTTGTTTGGGAACAGTGGGAAAATAATGCTACTTTTGACTCATTCAATATAATTACAGACTGTCCAATGCAATAGATGGATTCCACCATTATTTTTAAAGACATTTACTAAAAAGAACTTGAACCCAGCATTAGTTTAAGAAATTGCATGAAGTCAGTACTACCTTAATTCTGATGCTAAATTTAAATATTTTAGGTTGATATTTTAGACTGAGGCACATATTAGTCATCATTAGTAATCAAATACATTAAAAGCTCATAATTATTCCCCTTTTTAAAATTCCATATTCTTTTGTCTCACATACATAATTGAAAATATCTGTTACAGTTTCTTTCCTCCTTCTTATTTTATTTATTTTTT
>CM053606.1:122469800-122492743 GCA_028646535.1 Procyon lotor | reverse complement strand
ATGAAAAATGATATATTTTGGTAGTTTTGTATAGCAGACTTTCTAATAAAGCAGAAACACTGCCTCCTGACTTTATATTCAAAATAGAACATTTTGTCCACAAATGCTAAATTCAATGGCTCAGATATCCATTTATTCTGAGTTAAATATGTTCTTATAAAAAAGATTCAGTTGAATAAGCTTAGATATAAAGTGAAATAACTGTGTCAGTCTAATCTCAATATGAAAATGATTTAATATTTAGATTTTTGCCTATAGTTAAAATAAGTACTTTGAACTGCACTTTGGGATTTTACCATTAAAGAACTATATATATATATATTTTAAGATTTATTTATTTATTTATTTGACAGAGAGAGAGATCACAAGTAGGCAGAGAGACAGGCAGAGAGAGAAAGGGAAGCAGACTCCCTGCTGAGCAGAGAGCCGGATGCGGGGCCTTGATCCCAGGACCCCGAGATCATGACCTGAGCCGAAGGCCCACTGAGCCATTCAGGCGCCCCAAGAACTACATTTTTCTTAACTAAACTCTCTACTTTTATAATTATAGAGCCTACTTCTTAAACTTTTCGATGAATAATAAGCATATAAAAGTAATAAAATGAACCTCTATGTGCCCACTGTCTGGCTAAAGAAATCAAATTTTCCTAGTTAGGTAGAGGTAGTCATTATTTTAATTATTAGATATTAATTTATAGCTATATCTTGGTAAAATTGTATGTAAGTACAATATAGTTTTACCTATTTCTTCACCTATTACCTATAGTTTTACCTATTTCTACAAAAGAGTATGTTTTACCTATTTCTTAGGTATTTCTAAAACCTACAGTTTTACCTAGTACTATAGTATAGTTTTATCTATAGCATATTTTTACCTATTTCTTCTTTACCCATAATTTTAAATAACATTAGAATAAAAATTATTCTATTTTTGCTGAATATTAAGTTTTTGAAATACAGCCATGTTAATGTAGTTCATTCACTTTTCTTTGTTGCATGACTATACTCAACTTATTTATTATGTTGCTGATGAACATTTGTGTCATTAATATTTGGCTATAAAATAATGATATAAGCATTATTATACATGTCTCTTTATACCATATATAGTTATTTTTCTTTTCTTTTTTTTATAGCTATTTTTCTAAGATACATGCCTAAGGATGGTATTTCTGTCCTACAGATGTGTTACCACTTTAAAATCTAATATCCAAACTGTTTTCTGAAATGCATGTTTTAACTTATACTCCTACATGGCTCATAAATGCATGCAATGTCTTTCTGCACAGTTTCTCCAAAATTATCTATTTTCTGATTTTTAATATTTTCCAATTTGATAGTAAGTAATATTATTGATTATACTTTTTTGTTATTTATTTGCCTTTATTTTAAAGTGTAAATAATATTTACTTTATATTTACTGGATTCCTACAGTGGTAGAACTTCACTGAATTTGTCAAGTCCTTAATTCATAGTTTCTCTTCTGCAAAAGATTGATTTATGTTTGTATTTTTCATTATAGTTTTCCTCTGGATTTGTAGATCATTATATAGTTCAAATGTTGGTCCTTTCCCAGTATTGTGTGTTGAAAAAAATCTTCATCCAAAGTGTGCCTTTTCTTTACTTAGGGAATCATGGGATGTATAAAACCTAATTGATATATTTTTTTATGTTTCAAGTTTTTATTTAGATTTTGGTTGGTTAGCGTATAGTGTAATATTAGTTTGAGGAATAAAATTTAGTGATTCATCATTTACATATAACACCCAGTGGTCATCAGAAGTGCCCCCTTAATACCTATCACCCATTTAGCCCATCCCCCCACCCACCTCCCTTCCAGCAACCCTGCTTTTTCTCCAAAGTTAAAAGTCTCTTATGGTCTGCTTCCCTTTTTTTTTTTTTATTTCTCCTACGTTCATCTCTTCATTTCTTAAGTTCCACATATGAAATATATGGTATTTGTCTCTCTGAATGACTTATTTTGCTTAGCATAATACACTCTAGTTCCAACCACATTATAGCAAAGAGCAAGATTTCATTCTTTTTGATGGCTGAGTAATATTCATTCATACCACATCTTTTTCCATTCATCAGTCAATGGACATTTGGGTTCTTTCCATAATTTGGCTATAGTTGGTAATGCTGCTATAATCATTGGAAGCACATGCTCCTTCAAATCAGTATTTTTGAATCCTTTGGGTAAATACTTAGTAGTGCAATTGTTGGATAATGGGATAGTTCTATTTTTAACTTTTTGAGGAACCTCTATATTGTTCCTCAGAGTGGCTGCACCAGATTCCATTCCCACCAACAATGTAAGAGGGTTCCTTTTTCTCTACATCTTTGCCAACATCTGTTGTTTGGTGTTGTTAATTTTAGCCATTCTGAGAGGTATGATGTATTATCTCATTGTAGTTTTGATTTGTATTTCCCTGATGAATGATGTTGAGCATCTTTTCATGTGTCTGTTAGCCATCTAGATATCTTCTTTGGAAAAATGTCTATTCACGTCTTCAGCCCATTTCTTAACTGATGAGTTAAGAAGTTTTTTGGGGGGTGCCTGGGTGGCTCAGTCGTTAAGCATCTGCCTTCAGCTCAGGTCATGATCCCAGAGTCCTGGGATCGAGCCCCACATCGGGCTCCCTTCTCTGCGGGAAGCCTACTTCTCCCGCTACCATTCCCTCTGCTTGTGTTCCCTCTCTCACTGTGTTTCTCTCCGTCAAGTAAATAAAATCTTTAAAAAAAAAAAAAAAGGAAGTTTTTTGGGTGTCAAGTTCTTTATAGAGTTTTGGATAATAACCTTTTATCAGGTATGTCATTTGCAATTATCTTCTTCCATTCTTTAGGTTGCCTTTTAATTTTGTTGATTGTTTCCTTTGCTGTGTAGAAACTTTTTATCTTGATGAAGTCCCAACAGTTTATTTTTGGTTTTGTTTCCTCTGCCTTTGGAGACTTGTCTGCTAAGAGGTGGCTATAGCCAATGTCAGAAAGTTTCCTGACTATGTTCTCCCCTAGTACTTTGATGGTTTCCTATCTTACATTTAGGTCTTTCATCCATTTTGAATTTATTTTTGTGTATGGTTTAATAAAGTGGTCCAGTTAAAAATTTTATTTTAAATTTGTTTGGGCAGGAGGAGGTTGGAGTAAGATAAGATAGGATCTTAAGCAGGCTCCATGCCCAGTGTGGAGCCTGATACAGGTTTGATCTCCCGACACTGACTAAGATCATGACCTAAGCTGAAATCAAGAGCTGGACACTTATCTGACTGAGCCACCTAGGTGCCCTAAAACTTTCTTGATTTTCAACAAATATCCTTAGAGTATACTTCTATAAGTATCTTATTTTAAAAGCTTTTACTATCATGACATCATGAAGAAATTCTGCCACATACTCTTTCAGAATATTTTAGCCAATTGCTTTTATAATTAAGCTTGTGATCCTCAATTGATTTTTATGTATGATGTGAAGTAAACAGTAGGTTTATCTATTCTATTCACATAGATAAGCAATTTTCTTAGCTCATGTTATTGAATCATCACTCAACTTTCCCCACTGTTTTTCATGATACTTTTTTTCAATCAAGAGTGTTTACATATGTGGATCTTATTTTTGGACTCTGGTTGTTCATATGTTCATCTGAGCCACTATTAGTCACTATAAAAGCTCTGTTTCAATTACATAGTCTCATTTTAAGTCTTGATATCTGGTAGGACAAGAACCCCTTCCTCAAATTTCTTCTTAAGAGTATCTAGCTATTCTCAGCTTTTGTCTCTTTAATATAATTTTTAGGACCAACTGGCAAAGTTCCAAATAAAACTTCTTGGATTTTTTCACTGAAATTGCATGAAACCTAAAGATATTTTTGGGAGACTTGCTACCTTAAGATATTAAATGTTCTTATCCATAAATGTAGAGTAACTATATTTAAGCCTTCTCTAATATGTTTTAATGAATACAAATAATATTTCCAAAAAGTATCACAACAGTTTTTTGCTTTACAGAACCAAAAAAATCATTTTTTTTGTTTATGATTTTTTAAAATTACTGATCTTTAGATGTGGAAAGACTGTTGGTCTTCAAAACTGTTGACTCAGAGAGCAAGAACGGTTGGATTGTTGAAGAGGAAATAAACTGTTGGAAATTAGGAACACCTACAATGGTGAGACACCTGTGTCTATCTGAACAGCAACCTGGCACAGGGTAACTCTGGTCAACTGCCTAAGTTTCCATAGCTGGCCAACGAAAGAGCCACCCAGGATGCCTGGATTCAAAATGTTTAATTATGCAGTTATTCAAGTAAGTACTTCTTTCACATAGACATGAGTATAGTTTTCTTAATTTAAAATTATGGATCATATTATAAATGGATCATATTATAAGAAAACAGATATTTTATATACACATTAATCTTGCAGCATCTATTCTGTCAATTGTGTCTTATTCTGCTTAATGAAGACATAAAATGTTTTCTAATACTAGGCACCATACTCAAGACTTTATAAATATTAGCTCACTGAATACCCATAACAACACTATGACGTGAGTTTGTTAGTATATTCATTTTTTACGAATGAAAATTAGAATCAGAAAGCTAAGCAACTTTTCCAAAGTCACATAGCTGGTAAGTAGCAGAACCAAAATTGGAACTCAGGCAGTCTGGCTTCAGAACCTGAGATGGCTCAATCACTTTGCTGGGTATGCCCAAAGCCAGGTGCAGAATAGGCGAGGAAAAGATAGCTAGTGAATACTGAAAACTGATAACCACAGATATTAATTTTCATACTAATTATCTTTTAAAAAATTGGCTGAACTTATATATTTTTCAAAAATTTAAGAGTTTGAAATCTATGTGTTAAATGAGAGGAACAAATTATTCTAAATGTCTTTCTTTTTCTTAAAAAACTGTAATCATTTTTCCCTCTTTACAGCATAGCTCTACTTTCATGCACAGATGTACTTTGATCACGTAAATAAAAATCAAACAATAAATAAAAATGATAACTATTCAGCAAATTTTTGACATACATGAAGTTTATTTCCAGTTCCTTCAACATCTTAAATCGGCGATCTCTTAATTTTCCATGTCTCATTCCTTTCTTCCCACCACTTTCACTGGCTTCAAATTGTCCCTGACTCCTCGGATCACAACTGAGGTGCCCCAATTAGATTTTTGAAGATTATTTTTTAGAGTAATTTTAGGTTTACAATAAAATGAGAGGAAGGTACAGAGATTTCCCATATATTCCCTGCCCCACACACATATACTCTCCCTCATTCAATGTCACTCACCAGAATAGTATAATTTTTAAAACAAGGATGAACCTAAATTGAGACATAATTATCACCTAAACTCCCTAAGTTAACTTATGGCTCATTTTTGGTGTAGTACATGCTAAAGATTTGGACATGAATGTATAATGACATATATCATAAAATCATACAGACTACTTTTACTGCCCCAAACATCCTCTGTACTCTGCCTATTCATCTTTCCCTCTCCCACTAATACTCCTGGTAACCACTATTTTTTTTTAAAGTGTCCATAGTTGTGTCTTTTCCAAATATCCTATAGTTAGAATTACATAGAATATAGCATTCTCAAAGTGGCTTCTTTCACTTAGTAATATGCATTTAATGTTCTTCCATATCTGTTCATGACCTGATAGCTCGTTTCTTTTTAGCACCGAATAATGTTTCATTGTCTGGATATACCACAGTTTAATTATCCATTCACCTACTGAAAAATAATTTATTCCTTTCAAGTTTTGGCAATTATGAGAAAAGCTACTGTTACCATCTCTGTATAGGGTTTTGTGTGGGCCTAAGTTTTCAATTCCTTTGGGTAAATACCACAAAGTATAATTGTTGAATCATGTGGAAAGGGTATATTTAGTTTTGTAAGAAAGCACCAAATGACCTTCCAAAGTGACTGTACCATTTCACATTTCCACCAGCAATAAATGAGACTTCCTTTTGTTCTGCATCACCAGCCTTTGGTGTTGCCAGTGTTACAGATTTTGGCTGTTTCCATAGGTATATAGTGGTATTTCTTTGCTGCTTTAATTTGCATTTTCCTGATGAAATATGAGGTGGAGTATCTTTTCATATGTTTATTTGCCACCAGCATATCTTCTGGTGTCTGTTAAGGATTTTGGTCCATTTTGTTTTGGTCCAGGTTGGTTGTTTTCTTACTGTTGAGATTTAATTAAGAGTTCTTTAAATATTTTAGGTAACAGACCTTCATCAGATTCATCTTTTGAAAAATACTTCCTCCCAGTCTGTAGCCTCTCTTCTCATTCTCTTGATATTATCTTTTTGTAGACCAGAAATTTTTAATTTTAGTAAAGTACAGCCTATCAGTTATTCCTTTCACAGATTGTATCTTTGGTGTTGTATCTAAAAAGTCTTCACCGTACCGAAGGTCATCTAGGTTTTCTACTATGTTATTATCTAGCAGTTTTTATCATTTTGTGTTTTACAGTTAGGTCTGTGATCTATTTTGAGTTAATCTTTGTGAAGACTGTAAGGTTTGTGTCTAGATATTTTTTGCGTGTGGATGTCTAGCTGTTCTAGCACTATTTGTTGAAAGACTGTATTTACTGCATTGTATTGCTTTGCTCCTTTGTCAAAGATCAGATGACTGCATTTATGAGGCTCTATTTCTGGCCTCTCTATTCTGTTCCATTTATCTATTTTTCTGTTTTTTCACTAGTAATACACTGTCCTTTTTTTTTAAAGATTTTTAAAAAATGTATTTATTTGAAAGAGAAAGAAATCACATGTAGGCAGAGGGGCAGGCAGAGAGAGAAGTGGAAGCGGGCTCCCTACTGAGCAGAGATCCAGATGCGGGGCTCTATCCAAGGACCCTGAGATCATGACCTGAGCTGAAGGCAGAGGCTTTAACCCACTGAGCCACCTATGCACACCAGTAACACACTGTCTTAATTTTTGTAGATTTATAGGAAGTCTTGAAGTTGGGTAGTATCAATCTTCCAACTTTGTTCTCCTTCAATATTGTGTTGGCAATTCTGAGGTCTTTTGTCCTCTTCATATAAACTTCAGGGTAAATTTGTTGATACCATAAAATAACTTTCTAGGAATTTGACTGGAATTGCATAGAATCTAGTTGGGAAGTTGGGAAGAACTGGCATGTTGGCAATACTGAAACTTATCCTAAACATGGAATATCTCTCCATTTATTTCTTATTTTATTCATCAGAATGTTGTAGTTTTCCTCATATGAATTAAATATATATATATATTTATATATATATATATGTTATATATAACATATATATATATATATATATTATATATATATTATATATGTTACAGTAGTTTCATACCTAAATATTTCATTTTTAGGGGTGCTAACACAGTTTTGTGTTTTTCATTTCACATTCCACTTGTTGACTTAGTATATAGAAAATCAGTTGACTTTTTGTTATAACCTTATAACCTGCAACTTTGCCATATTTTTAGTTCTTAGACTTTTCAGTTGATGCTTTCAGATTTTCTACATAAATAGTCATGTCCTCTTTAAAAAAAGAGTTTCATTTCCTCCATCTCAGTCTGTATATCTTTTCTTTTTTTCTTCCTTTTTCTTTTTTTGATTTACTAAATAAGCAAAGACTATCACTATAATGTTTAAAAGGAATTGTGAGAGATAACATATTTGCTGCATACCTGATCCTAGTGGGAAAGCTTTATGCTTCTAATCATTACATATGATGCTAATTGTAGGTTTTTCTGTAGATAGTTTTTATCAAGTTTAGAAATTTTCCCTCTCTTCCTGGTTTATTGAGAGCTTGTATCATGAATGGGTATTGAATTTTGTCAAATGCTTTTTATGCACCTGTTGTTATGATCATGTAATTTTGTTTTTTCATCTGTTGATGTGATCAATTACATCAATTGATTTTCGAATGTGGAATCAGCCTTGAACATCTGGGATAAATCCTACTTGGTCATGATGTATGATTCTTTGTGTACTTTTTTGGACTTGGATAGTGTGAGTACTTTTTTTTTTTTTTAAGATTTTATTTATTTGACAGAAAGAAACACAGCAAGAGAGGGAACACAAGCAGAGGGAATGGTGGTGGGAGAAGCAGGCTTCCTGCAGAGCAGAGAGCCCGATACGGGGCTCCATCCCAGGCCCCTGGGATCTGACCTGGGCCGAAGGCAGATGCTTAACGACTGAGCCACCCAGGTGCCCCAGTGTGAGTACTTTTTAATAACAATCCTAACTCCTCCCTTTTTACCCCTTTTATCATCACTGTCATTTGCTTATACATAAACAGAGCAAAGCATATATATATACACATATAAAAATGTGTATATATATATATATTCATAAGCATACACAGTCAAATACAGTGTTGCTATTATTATTTTGGACAAGGTGTTATCTGTAAGATCAAGAAGAAATTAAGGAGTTTTTATTTTATCTTACTTATTCCTTCTCTGATCCTCTTCTTTTCTTCTGTGTAGATCTTAGTTTCTGACTTATATCATTTCCTTTCTCTCTAAAGATTTCTTTTAACATTATGTCTATTAACATTTCTTTTAACATTCCTTTCTCTCTAAAGATTTCTTTTAACATTCTTTAACATTATACTTTGGTGCATTTATGCACCAAATTGAGAAAGTTTTTATTTTTCCATCACTTTTGAAAGGTAATTCCCAGGTTACAGAATTCTAGGTTGATGGTTTTTTTTCTCTCAGCACTTTAAATATTTCATTCTATTCTCTTCTTACTTACATGGTATCTGAGAAATCAGAAGAAATTCTTTGTTCTTCTATATGTAAGATGATTTTATTTTCCCTCTGACTTCTTTCAAAATTTTTTTCTTTAAAATGTTTTCTTTAAATTTCTATAATTTGAAAATGAAATGCCAACACATCAGGGTTTGTCATTGTTTTGTTTTGGTATTTATCCTGCTTAGAATTCTCTGAGGTTCTGGATCTGAGGTTTATTGTCTGACATTAATTTGGAGAAACTTTTGTCATTATTGCTTTTAGTATTTCTTCTTTTCTTTTCTCTTTCTTCTCCTCCTGGTATTCCCATGATGCACAGGTAGTTGTCCTTTGTAGTTGTCCCAAGGTCCCTGAATATTCTGTTCTGTTGTTTTTAGTCTTCCTTCTCTTAATGTTTCACTTTTGGAGATTTCTTTTTTTTTTTTCTTTTCTTTTTTTTTTTAAAGGTTTTATTTATTTGACAGTGAGAAACACAGCGAGAGAGGGAACACAAGCAGAGGGAATGGTAGCGGGAGAAGCAGGCTCCCTACTGAGCAGAGAGACCTATGCGGGGCTTGATCCCAGGCCCCTGGGGTCATGACCTGAGCCGAAGGCAGACGCTTAATGACTGAGCCACCCAGGTGCCCCACTTTTGGAGATTTCTAATGAGATATCCTCAAGCAGAGATTCTTTCCTCAGCCACATCAAGTATGCTAATAAGCCCATTTCAAAGGCATTCTTGATTTCTATTACAGTGTTTTTGATTTCTAACATTTTCCTTTTTCTTTCTTAAGATTCAATCTCTCTACATGCCTATTCATTCTTACATATGGTCTACCCATGAGAGCCCTTAGCATATCAGTGACAGTTGACAATATATAGTGTTGTTTTTGTTTGATATTTATCCCGCTTTGTGTTTTCTGTACTTTCGGATTTCACAATATTATGTGAGGTCCCACTAAAACCAGGTTTCCCTGGAGATTTTAACTCTCAGAGTTGTCTATACTGAGCTTTCAACAATTTGTCAGGGTTCAGCTTTATTTACCCCCACACTGGTTTCCTACATGGTTTCTACTTCTGAGTTTGTGCTGCCATAATCTTGTGCCATATATTTGCCTCTCGGTATTTCTAATCTTGCAGGCTGTTGTTTGCTCTTTGCCCTCCCCTTTTTTATGGATATAAGTAGAGTTGTTGATATTACAGCCTATTCAGCTTTTTACTTGTTGATACAACAGATGGCGATTTCCAAGCTCCTTACAAGCACAACTGCTTCCATTTACTTTGTACTATTGTGTGAGGTAGATGACATAATCCAAAATATTTGATTATAATAAATAATTGACTATTGATTATAACAAATTAATTCAATTGAACAATATAAATAAGCTAGACGGCAATGAAATAATATCTTTGTTAATTGTTAGTTTATAGATCCTCTTCCAATTGTTTTTCTGAAATCTCTTTCTCTGTTTCTTTTGACCACTCCCTCTTTCTTCTCTTGCTCAGCCAGTGGGAGCCTTTCCAAGGATTAGTCCTCAAGTATCTGGTCTACACTGTAGGCAGCTCTACTGTGTGAGACCTCAACTCTAATTACATGGTATCACCATTATTTGGAATACTGCTAAATTACTCTACATTTCTGACCTGTATCTATAATGCAAGTCACTTCTCAAAGTACCTACTGGTCATTTCTCCATGAATATAATTCATATAAAACCCAATCTAAAATTCTTTGTCTTCTCTAATTTAGAGGTCCTTCTTCTTCTCTATTTTGTATATGATAA
This sequence comes from Procyon lotor, assembly GCA_028646535.1. Taxonomy (NCBI): domain Eukaryota; kingdom Metazoa; phylum Chordata; class Mammalia; order Carnivora; family Procyonidae; genus Procyon; species Procyon lotor. The sequence continues at coordinate 122,482,222 of CM053606.1, read as the reverse complement.
AATAATTTTATCAATGACTCAAACTCAACCCTTCAGTTGTTGACATCCCTATTTAAATTCTCATTCTCTCATAATTCCCACATCTTGCAATCATCATGACTATTCAGGTCACATTTAATATTTTGTTTTTATTATCCATCCCTTTCTGTCATTATTTCTCCAGTAGTAGCTCTACATCTTCATTCCCGGAATTTGGCCCTTATTTGATCAATTCTATTCATTAATTCTCTCTGCAGCTCTAGTTTGCCTATCTACTTCTGTATCTCTAATGCAATAATAATCATCTTATAACTGTTAATTCAATATTTCCCTATTTATCAGTCAGGGGAGAGATACAATGTGCTTTTTGGGTAATATGAGAGCAATGAAATGAAGGAACTGTTGACAGGTGAACTGGGGAGACCCCAAGCCCTGAGGCCTCAACCCAGTCCATCTCAAAGATGTTGCCAAAGATCTATTCACAAAGAATTCAAGGACAAACAAGCACAGTGGAGACAGACAAGTGGGAAAGTTTATATTAAAGTGAAAGTACACTCTTGAGATGTGAGAGCTGGTGAGTTCAAGAGAGAGAGAGAGAGAGCTCTGCTTCTTGGGTTTGGGCTTTGTCTTTTACTGACAGTTGTTAACAAGAGAGTGGAATATTTATTACTTGGGTGGGAATTTCTTCAAAACAGGGTTTGGTGCTTTATCTTCCTTATTTGGTCAGGGGATTCTGGCTTACTTTGTCAGCCATGATGAGCCTGGTGGTTTGTTGTGGCTTTGTTTTGGAGTACCGCCAGGACAGGCCTCTGACTTTTCCAATAGCTAGTCATGACTTCTTCTAACAGAACTACTTATTAAGGAAATTGGGAAAAGAGATGGGATAGTGTCATATCCTGGGATTAAGAAGGGCAGAGCACAGGCATCTCTCCTAGGCCTGACAAGAGAGGAGAACTTGAAGGCTGGGAGAACTGTGTTGTGAGGATCATTTGATCATTTGAGCTGTGACCTTCAGCTGAGAGATTTAGTCAGTGACACTGCCAACAAGGGGCCAGGGAATAAATACACATATCTCCCCTTTCCTACCTTCTTCTGATCTCCCACTGGTCCCCTTCCTAGACTAAATCCAATTGTAGATCAGTAGGGAAAAAGAGCCCTTGGATTTAATCCCTACTAGCTAGCCTCAGGGTAGGAGAGCAAGGTAGAAAAGAATGGAGACTGGTTCTAATGACTAAGAGAAGGAAACAGGGAAATAACCAAACTTTATTGCCTTTGATTTTCAACTTATCATTTAAACTGCCCTTGAATATCAGGCTTAGGCCTACCTTGCTACTTTCTCTCTCTTCTCTTCTTCTCTAGATCTGCTTTTTGTTCATTTACCATTAAATTTCCTGAACTCTGTACATGCCAGATGCTTGTTCATTTTCATTTCTAAAGCATTGTTTAAAACAGGATTCTACACAGAAAATTTATGTGTCCTCTCTCTTTTCTATATAATCAAATCTTACTTATCCTTTAAAGATATCATAAACTCTCTTCCTTATCAACAGGCATTATTTGAAACTCAATCTATAAGAATCTACTCTACCCTTGACATACTATCCAACTTTGTGCTCCAGTTATTACACACCTGAATAGGGACTATCTCATGTTGTCATTTAATTTGTATGTGTACATATACTGAGCTCCTAACTAGATTGTAAGCTCTTCAGAGGCAAGAAAAAAATTCCTCTAAGTTTTAGACTCCCCACATCTAACAGAGCTTTATAAATACTGTATATTAGATTTTAAACTTAAGAATAAGAATGTCAAATTCATTTTTGCTTCCCCATTACTCAGGAGTCTATATATAGCACAAAGTGGATGCTTATTTAAGGTTTCTTGAATTAATTACATTAAAATAACCAGTGAAAAAATAAATTATGTACTTCTATTAACTTATTCTCTAAGTAAAGTAGCGAACTATTTCTCTGATTACAAAGAAGTTTACAGTCTAGATTTAAATTTTTTTCTTCATGTAAATATAATCATTGAAATAAAAAAATAATTGATTTTGAATAATGTTAAAACTCCTACATAATAACAAAATATTGAAAGTCAATTATTGTTTGATGTTAGTCAACCAATTTCATTGAATTGAATATAAAGAAAAAGTACACTTTGTTTCATATTTATGTGAACACAAAAAGGAAAAAGACTCTTTCTTTTTCTGTATAAAACCCAGTATATCTTGAACTATAATTGAACCATATTTATCATAATATGTATATAACTCTGGTTATAATAGCAAGGAAAAAGTAGAAATGAATGGCAGAAGGGATACTAGGGACTTAATCTAATTTAAATGTCTTTATGTATTTGTTGCTTTATCCAAAACGCTAATGTTGTTATCAGTTTTGGTGGGAATACATAATCTGCTCAACAGATTATAATCAAGATGGATTCTACAATGATGCTTTTCAAATATACTTATCCGCACAATACTTGAAAAGTATTTTCTCCAAAGAAATCTTGCTAAGAAGAATATTAAAAAGATAAATACAGAAGAGTTCTTCTTGACATAAGATATGGATGCCACTGTGGGCAGCAATGAAATTTCTACCCAAACTTTGTCCTTAGTGTTCCTAAAATGACTAAAGAGTAAATTTAGAAAAATTGTGTGATGAAACATATTTACAGCCATCTGCCTTTGAGTACTACCATAGAATTTGAAAAGAATAAATAGTAAATGGTACCTAGACAGAAGTAGTCAATTCAGTTTCTAAGAAAGAATGTCATATAACAAAAACACCAACCATATTCAACATTCAAAATACTAGGACGACAATACCACAAAAAATAGAGAACTGAAATTACACCAAATGTTTCATGTGTCCTGTTTTTATAGTTTTGCCAATCTGCAGAATGATTAAATTTCCTTGCGTAATGTCAAACTAACTCTTGAGAATTTTGTGTCAGAAACATATTCACTCACTCAATAGCAATTCCTCAATCCTGCCTTACTAACAGAAGCCTGATTTTGTTCATTCATCAGGCTACAAAGTGCCCAGAGATCGTAACTAAGCCCCTGGAGCTGAATCTTGATTGCTCTAAGCTAATAAATGGTGATCACATTCAACTTTGTCAATTGAAAAGTGAAATGTCTTAGTCCATTTGAGATGTTATAACAAAATATCATAGATTGGGTGGCTTATAAAGAGTAGAAATTACTGCTCACCGTTCTGGAAGCTGAATTTCAAGATCAGGGTACAAGCATTATCGGGTGAGAGCTTTCTGGATTGCAAGTTTATCGCTATATCTTCACATATAGGAAGGGGCAAGAAATGTCTCTGAAGCCTCTTTTATAATGTCACCAATCTCATTCAAAGGGCTCTGCCCTCATAACTTAATCATTTCATATAGTCCCTACCTACTAATATCATCACTTTGGGAAAGAGTATTTCAACATACACATTTTGAGGGGATACAAATAATTCTGACCATAGCATGGACTTATGACCCAGTCTGGCCAATGAGAAATAAGTGGAAGTCTGTCCCCTGTGTGGATTTTGTGGAAATTTTTTCTTCACTGATAAAAGGACAAATGATGAAGAACCATCCCCCACCCCATGCCTGGAAAAGTGACAATTGAGAGACAAATCTGAAGAGGAAAGCCAGCATTCTAGGGATGGTAGGATGGAAAGATAGGCAAGTTTCTGTATCCAGGTGACATCATTATGGCCCTAAATTAACAATCACTGAGCCATCTATCTCCAGACTTCCCTTATGTGACATATTTATTGTACTTATTTCTTAAATCATTATTCATAAGGGTTTAGATCATACACACTGGAAAATCTTAACTGATACAGAGGTTAAGACCAAATTCTCTAAACACATTTCATAAATTGGATTTCAACTGTAAGAAGAAAAATAATTTCTATATTCAAAAAGTGACAACATATTCAAAAATTATGTTAATGTAAAAAATTCCAGCAGTTATTGCATGATCTAGTTTGCTAAAAATTAAACCCTAAAGCTTCCCAGTATGATCAATAACCAAAAGACATCATAGAAATTATAACTTGAGAAACAAAAATAATGTAAATTAGCTTATTTCAGAAGTAGTGGGAAAATTACAGAACAGGTTTGCCAGTGCCTTAATGCTCATCATTTCTTCATTCTGTGTCTATTAGAAAAACCTAATATCAAAATAGTGAAGAATTCCGAGGTAATTGCAAAAAAATAAAAAAACTGCAAACCAAAGGCATTACTTCTGGAAATCTTTCTGCAGATGAAATAGGCAAACCTATTTAAAAGTAAAGCAAACCTATAACTATGAGATAACAGACCAAGAATCTGCAGGATTTCTAAGAAATGAACCCATTTTACATGAATAATTACTTTTATATATTAGTCTAAGTTTTAAAAGTGATCCTTACAAATAAGATCCTTACAAATTTACTTATTTGAAATATGTACCTGGGAAATAATGGCAGCTGGGATGCTTTCTCTTGCTTAACTCTCTGATGAGAAAACTGTTTTCTTTTTTTTTAATTCAAAGCATAATCTTGAAAACATGAGATGAAAAAGGGTGTTTGTATGGGGGTAGTATTGAGATGTGTCAGGGGCATTTACTGTTAACTCTTTTGGGTGGGAATGAAAACAAGTTGCAGACATCTGAAAGTAAGAAAGTTGCTTTTCTAGTACACTATTGTCAAGAAGTTTGGCATGACAATCTGCAATTGCAAAAGCTGCTTGAGGAACCTGGGATGGACGAACTATGTCAATGACCTCAGCACACAGAAGTGAACTGTCACTTAAGATAGAATAAAGAAAAGAGGGGCGCCTGGGTGGCTCAGTGTGTTAAAGACTCTGCCTTCAGCTCAGGTCATGATCTCAGGGTCCTGGGATCAAGCCCCGCATCAGGCTCTCTGCTCAGCAGGGAGCCTGCTTCGCCCTCTCTCTCTCTGCCTGCCTCTCTGACTACTATGATCTCTCTCTCTCTCTGTCAAATAAATAAATAAAATCTTAAAAAAAATTAAAATCTTAAAAAAAAGAATAAATTTATTTTTTAATTTAATTTTAATAAAATTAAAACATTAATTAAAAATGTAATGGGTGTGGTGCCTGGGTAACTCAGTTAAGTATAATTTACCTTAGGCTCATGATCCTGGGGTCCTGGAATCGAGCCCCACATTGGGCTCCTTACTCAGCAGTGAGTCTGCTTCCTCTGTGATCTCTCTCACTCTCACTCTTTCTCAAATAAATAAATAAATAGATAAATAAATAAATAAAAATATTTTTCAAAAATATAGTGGGTGAAAAATTCTTGTGTCAATATAGGCTCATCAATTGTACCAAGTGTATCACTTTTGTGGGTGATGTTGATAATGGAAGAGGCTGTGCATGTGTGGGGTAAGAGGGTATCTTCCTCTCAAATTTGCTGTGATCCTAAAACTGCTCTTAACAAAATTAAAACTTTTTTAAAAATGTAATTTTTTAAGCAGATAAAATGATAGAAGCAAGAGTTTCTGGATTCAAACATAATTTTTCAAATTTAGCAAATTTAGTAGAGGAATTGAAAAAAGGAACAATTCTAAAAACTGAATTTGTAATCTGGAATTAAATTGAAGAGTGTTTATGTAACAGAGCAAAACTGCTAAGAAATAGAATTATTAGTGAAAAAATATTTTAAATAGCAAAAGATAGCTGAGAAGTATTGAATGCAAATTCTAACATATCTCAAGAAGGAAAAGTGGAAGCTACAATTAAAGATAAAAATGTGATTACTAGGACAGATTATAGAAAGTTGTGCTTAAATGCTCAGGCTTCAAAACCAGAATGTCTAGGTTTGAGTCCAAATCCCACCATTTTTGAGCTATATATTTGCAGTTTACTTAATTTTTTATTACTTTGGCTTTTTTGATTAAAAAATAGAATAAAAACAATAATGCCTACTTCACAGCTGTTTTTTATTATATGATCAAAATATTTAATTATTTAATCCCTATTAAGAGTTTTAAATAACCTGGTATATGGTAAACACTCATTAATTATCAGCACACTTATCATCATAAATGTAATTAATGATGAGAAAGTAAACATTACTAAAATACATATATAAATAGTAAATCTTCCAAAAGTACTTGGAAGAAGAGAAAATTTTGAAAATGTTCAATTTAGGAGTATATTAAAAACCCTTAAAATTATGACTATAGTTTCATTAACATACAATGTCATTTGGATAATTTGGATAATAACATACAATGTCATTTGGATAAAGAACATTTTCAGAATTTGGCAAATCAGGCAGATAAAAAATGTGTATAATAGCAAGGAATATAATGATGCAACCACAATTTAAAAACAGTTTGTAAAAAATAATTTTCAAAACAAAAGGAAGTCAAAATAAATCACAATTACTTGGAAATTTAGTGGTTGTGTTGGGCCAATAGGGCTCCCATTGAAAAACAATAAAGTTACTTTGCAAACCACATGAAAAATACATCAGAGAAAAAAAGGGATGCCTGCCTGGGTGGCTTAGTTGGTTAAGCCTCTGCCTTAGGCTCAGGTCAGGATCCAAGGACCTTGGGATCAAGCCCTACATTGGACTCCTTGCGTAGTGGGGAGTCTGCTTCTCCCTCTGTCTGGCTCTCCCCATGCTTGTTCTTTCTCTCTCTCTGACAGATATATAGATAAAACCTTAAAAAAATACATTTGATATCTTCAAAAGCTCTAAATGTAAAAATAAAATCAATAAAGATATGGACTGAAAAATTTTTTAAAAAAACATTTTCATAAAATCATGATGACAGAAGAACTCAGAGGCCTTTAAGACAAAAATCAGTACTGGGCACCTGGGCAGCTTAGTGGTTTAAAGCCTCTGCCTTCGGCTCAGGTCATGGTCTCAGGCTCCTGGGATCTAGCCCCGCATCGGGCTCTCTGTTCAGCAGGAAGCCTGCTTCCCCTTCTCTCTCTGCCTGCCTCTCTGCCTACTTGTGATCCCTCTCCTTCTGTCAAATAAATAAAATATTAAAAAAAAGACAAAAATCAATATATTTGATAACATAAAGATTGATATACCTGTAATGATAAAAGAACCATAAAGTAACAGCATGAACAATATAATAGATTGGAAGAACATATATGCAATACATGTAATAGAAAAAAGTTAAATCACTACCATACTCAAAGATCTTACAAATTAATAAGCAAAAAGACAAAGAAAAACTTCAAGGTAAAATAAGTACAATATGAAGCAGGCATTTATAGAATACATGCAAATATCTACAAACCACAAACTATACATATTTCTCTACCTCTAAATAAATGTTATAAAATTAACACCTATTTTAAATTCTATATAAAGTTGAAATTATTTATCATACTAGCTTCTTAAATCCACTACTAAAAAAGGTAAGAAAAATAATAGCATATTTGAATATATTTTGATGTCTTTGATATTAATAAAGTAATGAAATGAGAAATAGGGGTTTTTTTTAAAGATTTTATTTATTTATTTGACAGGGGGAGAGAGATCACAAGTAGGCATAGAGGCAGTCTCTGTGAGAGAGGGAAGTAGGCTTCCTGCTGAGCAGAAAGCCCGATGCCGATGCGGGGCTTGATCCAAGGACCCTGAGATCATGACCTGAGCTGAAGGCAGAGGCTTTAACCCACTGAGCCACTCAGGCGCCCTGAGAAATAGTCTTTTTAAAAAAATGATTAAGAGGAATATAAAAAAAATTGAAAGCTTTAATTCTAGTAACTATATGTTATTAAAGCTTTAATTCTAGTAACTATATGTTATTAAAGCTTTAATTCTAGTAACTACGTTTTTGAAGTAAGATATATCTGAATTAATGCTGCTGTATGAAGTCCTTTTATGATGTTATTAAAAAATTACTGGTAAACAGACTTAACATGTACCAATAACATCTCTCTTTTATTGCTTTCATAATAGAAGAGCTGTAAGAATTTCTTATAGGCATTATAATTTTTACTCTTTCTCTTTTCTCTTTTTTAATTTATTTTCCAATAATGGTAAATGTGCTATGACCTGATGTTTACAGTTACACAACACATTCTAACCCTCTGTGAAAATAAAAGGCCACTATGTGTAGTAATGGTAAGAACTACCTTTATGTTTTAAATAAATCACAAGCTATCTCTATTAAATTTTTAAATGATGGAGGGAAGCTTAGATGTTGTTTCAATTCCATTATTATAGCAAAAATATTTCCCATGTGACTTTCTAATTTTTAACTTACAAATATTCCAGTAATTACATTTCATTTTTAAGAAAATAATTGCATATGTTTTAAACATATCAATTTAGATATAATAACTGTTGTATATAAAAAGAGGAATTTTGAATCATTGGGGATTAAATATTATATCATTTATAATTTAATTGAATTGAAACTCATTTCATAGTTCATCTTTGATATTTTGAAGCCTCTGCTTGATTAAATTAAACCGAATTTAAGGTTTTCTTATTGAACACCTTAAACATTTCTGGAATAATATACTATAGGCATCAGAAAAAATAAGCTCCCTGATTTCAAAGAAGACACCTTCACGTTGGGGGTGAAGTTCATTTCACAGTTTCTCTAGGCATCTGAGAAGACCAACATCTAAGGTAACAGCAAAGAAACATTCAAGACAATCTATAAATAAATGAGATAAAGATGGAGGGGATTACTAGAAGTCTGAACTGGGATTGAATCCCTGAGGAGCATTGTGATATGGAGAAATGCAAGAAAAAGAATAGGGGAAACTGAGTTTAGAGAATAGTATACCCGGAACCCAGTCAGGCAGTTCCCATTCTCAGAAATCTGGAAGTAGAGGAATTAGATACCTAAAGATAAATCCTTATCCTTATCAAACATGATTTTTTTTTTTTTTTACTCTTCTGAATATCCCAATACTCTGCTGGGGTCAGAATTTAAAATCAAGTGGAATAAATTCCCATTTGAATTTATTGGTTGAGTTTTATTCTGTGTTTAGAGATGAAGTTGCTATTCAACTGCCTTCTAAGAGAGGTGCATTATTTATCCTGTGGGAACAAACATTTATCAATACCTCTGAAGTCACCCTCCACTTTTTCCCAAATATCTGATAAAATCTGAAATGTACAGGACAGTATGAATAAGACCCTCACATCACAATTACTCTCAGGTAAGAAAGATATATTCTGTGCTGATAACAAGGTTTAGAAATATTTTGCAGTTGGGACACTGAAAAATTGGGATTTAAAAGTAGAGTTATTAACTTACTCAAAATATTTTCACTCTAAATTAAAGATACATACATACTGGCAGCAAACTGGTTTTAATAAACTCTGACCCCCAGAGACCCTATCACCTACGTCTCACTCAACACAGCTTATTATTGACTGACTAGCTAACAATTGATATAAACCAATAAGGAAGATTTTAACCAACTGAGCCACCCAGGCGCCCCAAAAAGAAGATTTTAAAGAGTGGATTAAATCCTGTAAAACACAGAAATTAATGTAAATAACAACTGAATTTATGCGGCAACCATTATATTATGCATATGTGCTCATTATCTCTGGTTATCCAATTTATACTATTACAAAGGGAGGGAGAACCATTGCCTTTTCCTATTTTAACAAGTATATAAATGGCATAATTATAGCCCTCCAAATGATTGCAAATAAATATCATTTTGTTTTCTTTATGCACTGTACTGGTATCATATTATTTATTTGATTTACATAGGTACAAGCTAAGAATTTAATCACTGTGTTCATGCCCTTATAATATTATTTCTGGGCCACAGTAGTGATTACATAATTATTCTTCCTTCTTCATGTACCAGACACCATGCTAGATACTTCTACTATTATTCTTTCAAAACTATACCTTACATAAATTTTTGCATCCAATGCAATTGTGGCTATAAGTCAATGTCCATAATTTCATGCAGTGTCCAATTTAAGTATGAACCCCTTAAACCACAAATACAAGACCCACTACTCTCCTATTTTTGCAGCCCTATCTTCAAATTATTTCCTTAGGTGGATTTATCATGCTAGTTAATTCACTGTCACCAACAATATTTTGTCAAATGTTTTGTGAATTCTGACTTAGTTTTTCTAGCAGCCCTTTATTAAACATAGAAAATGCCTCCTCTAATAAGCTATGCCTATCTATTTTAAATTTAACTTTTTTAATCTATATTTTTTTATTTATTACCTGCCAAAAGCTACTATACTACTCTTTCTTTTAGGCTCGAATAATTGTTGCCTACAAAGTTCATTTGGCAATTCATATACATTGCCAATACATAATAATCAAAACAACATTAAGCCCTTATTGTGCGTTAAGCACTTTTCGTGTATAATTTTAATTCATCCTTAAAACAGCACTACTTGGAAGATATTGATAGTACTATTACTACCACTAAATTTATCTTAGAAATAAGGAAACAAGGCACCTGGGTGGCTCAGTGAGTTGAGCAACCAACTCTTGGTTTCAGCTCAGGTTATGATCTCAGGGTTGTGAGACTGAGTCCCTACGGGGCTCCATGCTTCATGTGGCATCTGCTTGAGATTCTCTCCTTCTCCCTTGCCTCGCCCCCAGTTCACGCATGTGTGCTTGCTCTTTCTCTCTCTCTAAAATAAATAAATAAATTGAAAGAAAGAAAGAAAGAAAGAAAGAAAGAAAGAGAAAGAAACAAACAAACAAAGAAACAAAGAAAGAAAAAGAAAAAAGAAAGAAAGGGAGGAAGGAAGGTAAAAAGGAGGAAAGAAAGCCTTCAGAAAAATTAAGGAGCATATCCAAGGTCAAATGGCCAGTAAATAGCAGAGATAGGCTTCAAGTCTAGAGCTGTCTTATACAATGCTCTTTTATCATTTTTATCACACTTTTATTATTTCAAATTGCATTTAGTATTTCCCTCAATCTCTACCTCCTCTTTCTTATAAGTATAGTTTCTTTTTGGTCTGGATGTATATATTATGGTATGAATGTATTATATTACAGGTGTTCTATACAGTCTGTCATCATATAAGTACCTACAACATAGAAATATACACTTCTACTTCTAAGTAGTATTAAAACTTGGAGATTGTGACAAAGCTAGATAGCCATAACAAAACTACATCCTGGACAGAAAGCATTGATGGTTACACATAATCATCATGTTAAACAAGATCCAAAGATGAGTTAAGATTATGAATTAGCCAGATACCCCAACTGGAAAACTGACTAAGCTTCCTTATAACCTAACAAATGAATGAGAAGTTAGTAAATTCTAACAAACTAACCAGGGAAGTGAGAAGGGACTGACTCAGTGGATAGGGGAGCACAGAAGGGAAGAGTTGTGAGCTGATTTAGAGGCAAAGACAGGAACGATAGAAAAACACAGTGTCTCCATATTGTACAAGCTTCTGCTTTCATCCTTATAGCACCTGAAAACGTACTCAAGAAAAAGATGTTCTCAAGTGGGAATGAAAATACTTAATTCCTGATACACTGAGTAAACTCATTGCCAAGGAAGACCACCTGCATGTGTCAGACTTGGGAAACGATCATCCCAATAGAATCTGATTAGGTGGAAGTGTCTCAGGGCCTTGCTGTAGCATATTGATGGACTTCAGACTGGTATCCAAGGTTAAACTTTGAGAAGAGTTAATTATCCTGCTTGATGTGGCAATATTCTTAATATTTTTTCTTCATTTGATTCTGTAATGATAATATAATAATACACTATTATTTATTAAACCCATATCTTGTGCCTGAAATCATTTAATTTTCAGAAAATGTCCTGAGCAAACCATAAGAGACTCCTAGACTCACAAAACGAACTAAGGGTGGCTGGGAGGCAGGGGGTTAGGGATAGGGTGGCTGGGTTGTAGACATTGGGGAGGGTATGTGCTATGGTAAGTGCTGTGAAATGTGTAAGCCTAACGATTCACAGACATGTACTCTGGGGCAAATAATACGTTATATGTTAATAAAAATTAAAAAAGAAAAAAGAAAAAAAAGAAAATGTCCTGAGGTAGGTATTATTGTTTCCATTTTATAGGGTGAAGCAATAAAGTCTTAAGTAAATAGTACAATTAAGTAAATAGCCAAAAAAAGAAAGTTTGCTTTATAAAGCTATAAAGTAAAAATATAAATATTTAAAGATATAAAGATTTTTCAAGGGGCACCTGGGTGGCTCAGTGGGTTAAGCTTCTGCCTTCGGCTCAGGGCATCATCTCAGGGTCCTGGGATCGAGCTCGAATCGGGCTCTCTGCTCAGCAGGGAGCCTGCTTCCCATTCTCCCTCTGCCCGCCTCTCTGGCTACTTATGATCTCTCTCTTTCTGTCAAATAAATAAATAAAATCTTTAAAAAAAAGATTTTTCAGGGGCGCCTGGGTGGCTCAGTGGGTTAAAGCCTCTGCCTTTAGCTCAGGTTATGATCCCAGGGTCCTGGGATCGAGCCCCACA
>CM053606.1:122397454-122469700 GCA_028646535.1 Procyon lotor | reverse complement strand
GGGATCGAGCCCCACATCAGGCTCTCTGCTCAGCAGGGAGCCTGCTTCCCCCTCTCTCTGCATGCCTCTCTGCCTACTTGTAATCTCTCTCTCTCTCTCTCTGTGTCAAATAAATAAATAAAATCTTTAAAAAAAAGATTTTTCAAAAATCTACTATGTCATAGCATACTGCCATACACACAAGCAGTGGCAAAACAAAAGATAAAATTGTATTAAATGAGCTCAGTACAACTGAGCAAGGCCATCTAGGTTACTATAATGGTTTAAGCCACTACCTTACAACTATAAAGATCTAGTATCATATAAAAATGTATGCTAAGGGGCGCGTGCGTGGCTCAGTGGGTTAAAGCCTCTGCCTTCAGCTCAGATCATGATCTCAAGGTCCTGGGATCAAGCCCATATGGGGCTCTCTGCTCAGCAGGGAGCCTGCTTCCCCTTTCTCTCTGCCTGCCTCTCTGCCTACTTGTGATCTTTAAAAAAATGTACGCTAAAAATGAGCATTTATGTATCTGCAAAGATACATTTATTTTTGGTATCTTAACATTAAGTGATACTAGCTTCTGAGGCCAGTAAGTTATTTAGATATTCAAAGGTCATTTTAGTCTACCTTGAGCCAAATCTTTTACAACAGCATTTTTAACCATGACAACAAAGGACAAAGAAGCAGGATTTCTACTTGAAACTATTTCATAGTTTCTGTTTGTCACTATGTGTGCACATTTGTCACTCAATGACCCGAAGCTCTGATTTAAAAGCTTACTCTGAGAATTATTTCTACTTATTCTATTTTAAAATTTCATTCAAGAAATCAATATATTTGCTTAGAAGACAGGAGGATTTGGTGACTAAATAATATCCTGGGCTGAAAAATCAACAAACTGCATGCAGCACTGGGTGTGGTGCATGAACAATTAATCTTGTAACACTGAAAAAATAAAATAAAAGTATTTGGGAAAAAAAAGAAAAATCAACAAACCTGGGTTTCACTTCAATCTTAGTATTTACTGTATGTATGACCCGAGACAGGTAAGTAAAGTCTTAGTTTCCTGAATAATAAATATAATATATACCTCAGAAATGTTGTAAGGATTATCTGAAATACTCTATATAAATCTTAATTTAGACATATACATAGTAGATACTCATTAAATAACAACTGTTATTACAATTCATGATCTTTCCCATCACTGTTATCATCATCAGGCTCATGATTGGAGTATAAACTGTTTCTACTTTCAATTCTCATCTAGCAAAATAATCAAACCAATTCATATATTTTACAAAAAATAATTAGCAATATAAACAACAAAGCATTAGGTCTTATGTTTAATACTATCATTTTTAAGCCTATACTTTTAAACACTACAACTTCTTTGGACAACTATTTAGCAATTTCATGAAAAGTTAAATATACATCTTCTCTATGCACCAATAATTTCATTCCTAAGTATTTATCCAAGAGAAATAAAAATATCTGTCACAAAAAACTTTGTAATTGATAGTCATTGCCTTGGAAATAACTCAGATGTCTATAAATAGAATGATAGATTAAAAAGTTATGGCATATTCATACAACTGAATACTATTAAGCAACCAAATGGATACAGGCAACATCCTGACACTCTTCAGTTCTAGACCTGTATTTCAAACTGTCAACATAGACTTCCACTTGGATATATAATTGGCATTTCAAAATATTGAATCTAAAACATCAAATTAGAACTCTACATTTTCTCTTTTAAATCCTCTTCTACCTCAGTCTTCTCAATCCCAATAATTGACATTAACACCCATCAATTTTTCTGTCCAGAATTCTAGAAATGATCATTGAATCATTTCTTTCAATTATTTTTTTGTGTCCAATCCATGAGCAAGTCCTGTCAATTCTACATCCAAAATATATCCCACATCCATCTATATCTACTCTTCTCTACTAAGCAACACCATTCAGACAAATAACATTTTCACATGCACTATTACCAGAGCCTCCTCACTGATTTCCCTATTTTGCCTCCTACGCGGCATTATGCAAATCCAATCCACTCTATCCGCAGAAGACAAAATGACTTTTCTCACATAAAGTATAGAATACTCCCCTGCTTTAAAAAAAAAAAAGCTAGTAAATATTTAAAACATAGGCTTGTCATTTTCATATTCAAATGAAGAATTAATGGAACCCCAAAGATATAATTTGATTGTTTCTTTAAAATACTCATATATATATTTTTTAAAGTAAGCCTTGTACCCAATATGGAACCCAATGTGGGGCTTGAACTCACAGTCCTGAGATCAAGACCTGACTGCTCATAATTTTTTATTAAAAAATGTAGAAGCAAAGATAAGGATTATTTCCACCTAAGTCTTAACTTTTCTATCCATTATGAATATCAATCATATATTAGTTAAGTTGTTTTTTTTTAGTGTAAAATTTATCAAGGCATTCTTTGGGAGAGGAAATGTTTAATTTAATTTAATTTAATTTTTTTTTTTTTTGGAAATGTTTAATTTTAAAAGCACATCCTGACACAGAGCAAAGTGATTAAATAAGCAGAGAAATCCATTGGCTCTAACATGAAAATATTAAATTTGCTCAAAACATTATAAAGATTAGTTTTCTGTGAATATATATCAAATTTCTTGAAAACAATAGTAATCAAAAGACACCAGCATATGACAGGAACTGTCAGATTAATCTGAAATGTATGAAGATAACAGTCTTTTTGAGTGATTACTATAGTTCCTTACTGTGCTTTTATCAAAGATGAATTCTTCCCACTGGCTCTAAAGATGAACTCCACCTTACCTAAACCTGCCTAAGTGAACTGTAACATTTTCATTCCTAAAGACCAAAAGTTTTCTTCACTGTCCATATTATCTGTCCCTGTCCATATTGGTATTCCCACTAGAAATATTTCCATTTATTCACATATTCATTCTCCTAGTCATCTCCTTATAAATGCCTTTATTTTAAATAAGTATGTATCTATGTCAATCACTATACCTATGGACAAGGGGTATAAGGCTTAGATTAATTTCAATGAAGAAATTAAATTCAATTAAAAAAGAAAAATTATTTCTCCCTCTCACTGTCCCCTCCCACTGCTTGCTCGTTCTTTTCTCAAATAAATAAAATCTTTTAAAAAAGTAAAAATGAAAGAAGAAATAAAGAGAGCCTGAAGGTAAAATTGGTGTAAAAAAAAAAAAGGAATAAAAAGTAAAAACACCAATAATAATAATTGTAGGTTAAATTTCAGTTCTCATAATATGCTAGACATTGTTCTCAGTGCTTCTGTAATCTCATTTAATACAATGGCCTATGAGGTAGGCCTCATTATTACTAAGCTCAGTTTTTTTGTTTGTTTGTTTGTTTGTTTTTAAGATTTTATTTATTTATTTGACAGAGAGAGAGAGATCACAAGTAGGCAGAGAGGCAGGCAGAGAGAGAGGGGGAAGCAGACTCCCTGCTGAGCAGAGAGCCCTTTTGTTTGTTTTTTATTAAGCTCAGTTTTTATAGATAAGGAAACTGAAGCATAGAGTCTTAGTAAAATTGTCCATTTCCAGAGCTATAAAGTATGGTTTGACTGCATTACTTGTGTTCTTAGAGTGGTGTTATCATGGTCACTGCATAAGGCCACACAATGTGAGCAAGGCACAGATGACCTGGCAACTCCTTCAATATGTGTTCTATTCTATGGAATTCTATAAAATAAAAGGATAGTGCCTCTCTTCATTGATCTATAAACTGTCTCTACTTACAGACGTAACTCAAGCTTCTTAACTTCATGACATGTTCCTGGCCACTCTAACCGACAAGGAACATGCTCTTCCTCCAAATACTATAGTCCTAGTCAAAACCACCATCCACTTAATCATGTACTGTCTTTCCTGTTCTTGTAATAAGAGTTGGTTTTGTTCCCCTATTACAGATAAGGAGCATTTCTTGTGTTTTATTTCAGTAATTCTTGGCTCCACCACAATATTGTCAAATAATAGGGGTTTGCGTGTGTGTGTGTGTGCACGCGCACACGCATGTGTGCATGTGTATGCACACATGCCTGCTTGGAGACATGCTTACCAAAATCCAAAAACAAAGAGTCAGATCTATAAGAGACATGAATAGAATATCACTGTTCAATATTAAAAGTAGGAGGATGAGACAAAAAGAAATATTTATGATTTATAATTTTTATTATTGAGAATAACTAATGTTGTAAGAATTATCAAGGCAACAAAGCATCCAACCTAATAAAGAATAATGTACAATTTATTAAGTCAGTCGTGTCTTATTTTTAGATTTAATGAGCTAACTTGCTAAAGAAGAGCATTAAAAACAATTCTACAATTAAGGGTCTGAACTTTATTAGTTAAATTATATATATTCAAGAGAAACTTATTTTATCCCATCTAGGATGCTATCAAGTCATCTAACAAATGCTCACAATAGGTCACAAGATACAACCAGGCAAGACGGCTCCATGGAAAGCTCTCATTGTAAAAGAAAGAGCCTCAAAATGTTGATGACCATTTAATCATGTCACCTTTTTGGAAATCATCTTCTCCCTTGGCTTCTAGAACCCTGTCACAGTTCTAGTTCTGCTCCTTTGCTGGGTTCTTTGGTGGCTCTTTTCCATCTTTCAAAGTATGGAATTAATCAAATTTGCTCCTTGAATTCAGCCCTTTGTTTTTAATACTGTCTTTATCAGAGTCTTTATTTATTTTTGTGGTTTGAATATAATATTTCTTCATAGATAATTCCTAAATCTACATCTGTAGTCATTTCAAAATTGTATCATAAACCCACCATTTAAAAACCCACCATAAAAAAACTTACATAGTATAAGTACTTAACAAAACTAGCCAATTTAACTGTGAATCTGTAGCATCAGAAAAAAAACTTTCCTTTTAAAAGCTAGCTTGTTAAAACTAATTTTTTATATAGCAAAACACACATGGTAAAGAGCTACATTTCAGTATCATAGCTTTTGCCAAATTGTAGTGGGTTTCAAGAAAAAAATAAAATTATATGTAAAATTTCTGTGGAAATAAGCAAATAGAAAATGTGCTCTGTTGCAATCTATGTATTATGTGAACCCTATTTGTAAATACATAACATCCTATTATATATGTAATATAATTATATAATATGTAATAAAATATAATAATATATATGATTACATAATATATAATTATGTAACAAGTGAGACATTTGCATTTAATGTTCTATGTGCTGTGGATAAGCACATATTTTATTACATATGAATTTTATTACATATATATACATTCACATACATAAATAAAATGGGATGTCGTATGTATACCAATAAAACATAGAATATTAAGTGCAATTTTTCCAATCATCCCAGACTGTTAGCCTTATATTTATATAAATTTAAATTGTATAAAATTAAATTTATTTATATAAAAGCTAGAGAGGTGATAGATACTTATGTAACAGAGTGCTTGGTGGAATTTTCTTATTGTGAAAGTACTATTTTCATGTTGTTTCAGAGTTACAAGCATTCAAGTCTGCAGAACTTGCACAGAAATTGAGAGATTGTAAAATCGGTTTTGTGAACTTTAGCTCATTTTCTAACTCAAGAGATTATAAACTGAGATCAGGAAACTGATGACAATGCTTGTTGGGTAAGAGTTTGTCAGAGTCCCACAGTCTTCTCCTTTCTGCCTTTTTCCTCTCTCCCGGGGAATCAAAGTGATGAGATCCAAATTTGAGAGAGTAAGTGTGTGATTCTTCCTCTCCCGTCAGCCAGGAGGCCTCGCAAGAGGTAACCAGTGTAGGACTGCCCAGAGAAAGGAATAAACCTGGAGAACTGCCAGAAAATGTAAACTGACCTAAAAGAAAGACTAGCAGGTCTTCAACTGCCTGAAGCCATAGATGAATTAAATAATCCCCTATAGGAAAGAGCACCCTTTCAGGGAGTTACAGGAAAAAGAATATATAAAAGACTGCATTTAGACATCAAATCACAAAGGATAACCATAGACTTTTAACTCTAATAACCACTCTCCCTTCCTTCTTGATCCTGGCTGAGAGAAGCCTGAAAAAGCAGTTAATAAGTTGAATGGGATGCACAGTAAGAAAACAGGAATAACTCCTTCCTCTACTGCAGAAGTATGGCACAATAATGCACAGGTTGTGCTGTCAAGCACAGAGGTTTGAAATTTTGATATGAAGACAGGACCGGAAATTTTAATGTCTAAAAAAATGAGGCTAATTGTTAATACATAGGACCTGACTGAGATTTCATCCAGAGAGCAGAGAAGAATAATGCTACATAGCTTGTTTGAAAACTTTGGTATGAAAAAAAAATAAAGCTGTTTTATAATTTCACTCTACTGTGTCCAACTTGTTTTATAGAGATTTTTTAAATAAATGATTTTCTTTTCATGTGATTTGAAATGTTTATTTTATTTTTAAAAGAAAACTATTAATAAACTGGAAATTTCTTTTAATAATTATCAAGTTTCTTCAACTTAAATATTTGCTTTTTAATTGTTGCTAAATGTTATAATGTCAAAATACATTTTAATAAAAGGGCATAGAAAAATATATATTCATATATTAAATACAAAAGTATAAAGTATAAAATATGGTTAAAATCGGATGTGTGAGGGTGTTTGTGTGTGTTATCATATCATACTATACTGAGATGACTCGAAAGAAATTTGATTTTCTTCACAATTGTTTTTTGAAAAATTAGAAAGGATAAAATGAATTTAAAAATTTAAAATACTTAGAATCATTAAATTGGTGGTCTTATAAAAGAATATATAATTTTTTCTCTCCTTTCCTTATATAAAACACTATAATAGGAAAATGTTTAGCTTTTAATGTACAAATCAATGGCAAGAAAAGCAAAACCAAAAATTCTTTCTATATATTTGTGTCACACAAATTTTTTTGGTCCAGTTTACATTGATAGCAGGGAGGAAGTACAGCAGTTTGTATCTAATGAAAAATGAACTTGATCCTTAAACTATTTTTTCACCTATGTTCATTATACTCAGATAATGCCCACTTGTTCATTAAACTGTTAGAAGTTTAAATTGAAGAGTAAAGATATCATTACTTATTTTTTTTTCTTCATAGCTTGGTTTTCTGATACAACACAATAAAAAAGCAAATACTGGCAAATAAGCCACATAGAAAGAGGAAAAAAATACCTTTTATTTGAGAAAAATCAAAAAACCCTCCTTAGCACTAATCTTTGAGAGTTATAATATTTTTAATTGTTAAATTCCCATTAAATAAATAAACAAAAAGTACAGTTACTAAAATTAGGCAAAGAGCAACATGTCTTAAAACTTACATTTCTTACAGGGGACAGTGTTGGCAAGGATAATTTAAATTTTTAGCAATCTGGAATAAATTTTAGTTAATAATCACATATGTGTTCTTCAGCAGACTTAAAAAAAACTGTAAGAGTTGCTGACACTTAACGAAATTGTCTGCCTTTATTTCTAACCTATTTTTTGTAAATATTCTATCAGAAGTAGGAAAAAAAAAAGGACTTTAGAGCTGTGAACTTCCTGTCAGCCAGTTTGTAATAAAAATTCATCACTGTAGTACTGATAGTCCCTGGCATACTGTAGTACTACAACTGATAAAACTTTTAATAGTGTTGAACAGGAATGGGGTATTGGCAGATGAGAATGCACAGGAAATTACAGTATCTCAGACCTTTGAGATATCGGGGGATGAGTAATTATAAGAACCACAGAATAGAATGACCATTGCTTAGTGATATCAATACACTGGAGAAAGACAGAGAAGGTTGAAGAAAATCAATCATCAGCTTAAGGTGAAGTATGCAATCCAAGGGCTCCATGGCAGGATATAAATGAAATCTCCTTTTCTATAGTTGGAAGATAAAAAGCTGAGTATTGGGCTTAGTATTTAATTATAAGGATAACATAGCTCAAGATAAAGCTGTATTCACAGCCCAAGCAAGTATTCTGTTGAACCCTAAAACCTGAGATAATGGCTTTAAAATCTGAATACATTAAGTGTCACAATGACCATCTGTACATGAGAAATATGGACGATGCACTTAAAAATGGAGTTTTCACTTAGGTCTGGTTCACAGTAACTCTGTAGGGTCCATAGACCTACTTCATGGCAATTTCCATGGGCCTTAAATGTATAATTTGAATGAAGACTTGGTAGAGCCCTTATTATTACACTGGTTTCTTGGTCTTTGTGGTAAGAGCTCTTATTAAGGAAGTTCAAGTGGAAGCCTCTGAAATGGTCCTTTTCCTACCCTCTTCAACTTTAGCCAACATAGTAAATCAAAACAATATCACAGATATCATCAAGATGGCAGACTAAGAGGTCCTACTCTTCATAGTTCTCTCAAAGAAAAAAAATGATTTAGCAACTATCTGCAAATGAAAATAGTTGTGAGACAATGCTGGAATACAATTAAGAAGCTGCAACACCCCACTAAAGCACAAAAACCAAGAATGGCAACATAAAAAAAGGAAGGAAACATTTTACCCATGTCACCTCATTCCCCAGGCCAGCATAGCTCAGTGCCAAGAGGAATCCTCTCCATTGTGAATTCTCTGGTGGGTGTAAAGAAGAGAAAGTGATCTGAGCATCCTTCACCACTGAGGACCTCCACAGTATTTGTCAGTGTGGATCCACCTGTTGGACACAACAGAGCCACTGCTGGGCTTCCCTGGGATTGGAGCCACTGTGTGCTTCCAGAGCCAGAACCACCATAGCTCCCTGAGTACTGGCACATGGACACCTTGGACCCAGAGCCACTACCACACACATACCCTAATCCAAGAAGGGTACAGAAATCCTACTTAAATAAATAATGACCAAAAACTTCCCAAGCATGAGAAGGAAGACATCAAGATTTGAGAAGCACAAAGAACCCAAGTAGGTTGAATAAAGAAGTCTATATCAAGATTTATTATCATTAAATTTCAAGTCAAAGACAAAGATGGTTTTGAAAACAGCAAGAGAAAAGCAATTTATTACACTAAAGATTGTTGGTGGATTTCTCAGTAGAAACCTTGCAAGCCAGGAGAGAGTGGAATGATACATTTCAGGTACTTAAAAAAAAAAGACTGCCAATGACTGTGTCTGTCAGAAATATCCTTTAAAAATGAAAGGCTTTCTCAGACAATAAAAACTGAGGAAGTTCATCACCACTAGACATGCCTTAGAAGAACTGCTAAAGGGATTTCTTCAAATTGAAAGAAAGCATGCTAAACAGCAATGTGAAATCACAAGAAACCATAACTCTTACTAGTAAAGGTAAAGATACAGTCAAATACAGAATAAGGCAACATAGTAATGGTGGCATATAAATTTCTTCAAATCCTAATATAAAAGTTTAAAAACAAAAATATTAAGAATAACTATAACCACAAAAAATTGTTAAGGGATACACAATATAAGAAGTAAACTGACTTCAAGTATACAGTGTGTGTGTGGGGGGGGGGTTAAAGTGTGGCGATTTTCCACGTGATTGAAGTTAAGTTGTTATCAATTTAAGAAATGAAACTACAAGATATTTAGTGATACAAAAAGATAAAGAGGAAAAGAATCAAAGCAAATTACTATGAAAATATCATTAAATAACAATGAGAGTAAACAACTACCAAACAGAAAGAAAACAATTAATAAAATGACAATAGTAAATCCTGACTTATTGTTAATCATTTTAAATGTAAATGGATCAAACTCCCCAATAAAAAAACACATAGTGGCTGAAGAGATCAAAATAAAACAAGAAGCAATAATATACTATGAGAGACTTACTTTAGATTTAAGGACACATGTAATAATAGACTTTAATAGCCTACATTCAGAAGTGGATAGAGCATCCTCATAGAAAATCAATAAAAAAAGAGCTGATTTGGGCAACACTATAGACCAAATGGACCTAACAGACATATACAGAACTTTCCACCCAACAGCAGTATAGTCTTTTCAAATGTACAAGGAATGTTCTTCAGGATAGATCACATGTTAGACCACAAAAAAATCTTAATGAATTTAAGTTCAAAATCATCACAAGTATATTTTTCAACAACAATGAAATATAATAAAGAAAAGGGAAAATTCACAAATACATAAAAATTAAACAACATATTTCACCAACCATTGGGTCAAAAAAGAAATCAAAAGGCAATTTAAAAAAAAATCTCAAGACCAAAAAAAAAAGCATCATATATCAAATTTATGTAATGTAGCAAAAGCCATCCTAAAAGGAATATTTATAATGTTAAATGCTTATTTTAAAAAGGATTTCAAATTAACTTTATACCTTAAGAACTAGAAAAAGAACAAACTGAGCCCAAAGTTAGGAGGAAGAAAATAATAAAGATTAGATCAGAAATAAACTAAATAGAGGATAAAAAAACAATTTAAAAATCAACAAAACTAAGTTTTTTTTAAAAAGATAAAATTGACAAACTCTTAGCCTAAGAAAAAAAGAATTTCTAAATATATAAAATCAAAAATGAGAGAGGAAACATTACAACAGATGGTTCAGAAATAAAAAGGCTTATTAAAGACTAATATGAACAGTTATATGCCAACAAATTGGATGACCTGGAAAAAAATGGATGTATTTTTAGAAATATACGTCTTACCAAAAGGAAATCAGACAAATAGCAGCCCGAGCAGATGGATAACAAATAAGGAGACTGAATCAGTAATCAAAAATTTCCCAGTTATGAAAAGCCCAGGACAGAATAACTTCATAAGTGAACTCTACCAAACATTCAAAAAAGAATAGATACCAACCTTTCTTAAACTCTTCCAAAAAATAGAAGAAAGATCACTACCAAACTCATTTTATGAGGCCATTATCACCCTGATATCAAAGCCAAAGTCACCATTAGGAAAGAAAACTATAGGCCAACATCCCTGAGGAACATAAGCACAAAAACAAAAACAAACCTAAATAAAATAAATTCCACAGTACACTACAAGGATTATACACCATAACCAAATGGATGTTATCCCGATAATGCAGGGATAGCTCAATATTCATAAATTTCACAATGTGATTCACCACAGTAGAATTAAAGGGAGAAACCACATGATCATGTCAATAGATACAGAAAAAGCATTTGACAGATTCAACATCCAATTATGATCAACACTGAGCTATAGAAGGAATGTACCTCAACAAAATAAAGGCCATATACAAAATGCTAACAGCTAACAGTATAATCAATGAAGGAAAAACTAGAAGATTTTCTTCTAAGATCTAGTCCAAGGCAAGAATCACAGGCTTGCCATTTCCATTCAACATAATATTGAATTCCCAGACAGAGAAACTGGATGGAGGAAGAGGAAGAGGAAGAGGAAGAGGAAGAGGAAGAGGAAGAGGAAGGAAGGAGAAGGAGAAGGAGGAGAAGGAGAAGAACAACCACCACCACCACCACCACCACCACCACCAATGATAACAAGGGAGAGGGAGAGAAGAGGAGGAACAAAGAAAGAAAAAAAAAAAGACATGCAAATAGGAAGGAAGGAAGAGAAATTATCTCTGTTTACAGAGATGGCATAACTTTAGGCATACAAAACCCCAAAATCCTACCAAAATACTGTTAGAAGTAATAAGCGAATTCAATAAAGTTGCAGAATACCAAATCAACATAAAAAATCAGTGGCTTTTCTATACATAAGGAAAAACATATACAAAAAAAAATTGAGGGCGCCTGGGTGGCTCAGTGGGTTGAAGCCTCTGCCTTCGGCTCGGGTCATGATCTCAGGGTCCTGGGATCGAGGCTCGCATCGGGCTCTCTGCTCAGCGGGGAGCCTGCTTCCTCCTATCTCTCTGTCTGCCTACTTGTGATCTTTCTCTCTCTGTCAAATAAATAAATAAAATCTTTAAAAAAAAAAAAAGAAATTGAGAAAACAATCTTATTTACAAGAATAACAAAAGGAATAAAATTCTTAGGAATAAACTTAACTAAAGAAGTTAAAACACATGTACACTAAAACATAAAACATTGAAGAAGGAAATTAAAGAGGACACAGATAAATGGAAATAACTTGTGTTCATAGAAACAAAAAGTTATTATATTTAAAGTGTCCATACTACCAAAGAAAATTCAACAACACAGGTAAAGGATTATACAGCATGAGCAAGGGAGATTTATCTCTGAAATACAAGGATGCTTTAACATACATAGATCAATAAATGTGATACAACAGATTAATAGAGTGAAAGATAAAAGTCATATGATCATCTCAATAGAAATAAAAAAAAGCATTTAACAAAATACATGATAAATTCATGATAAAAACCCTCAACAAATGGGGTATAGAAGACTTATGCCTCAACATAATAAAGGCCATATACAACAAACCCACAGCTAACATCATACCAGTACTAAAATGTTAAAAGCTTTTCCTTTAAGCTTAGGAACAAGACAAGCCTGCCACTCTTGCTGCTATTACCCAACACAGTATTGGAATCTCTAGCAAGAATAATTAGGAAAGAGGGGCGCCTGGGTGGCTCAGTCGTTAAGCGTCTGCCTTCGGCCCAGGTCAGATCCCAGGGGCCTGGGATTGAGCCCCGCATCGGGCTCCCTGCTCCTTGGGAAGCCTGCTTCTCCCGCTACCATTCCCTCTGCTTGTGTTCCCTCTCTCGCTGTGTTTCTCTCTGTCAAATAAATAAAATCTAAAAAAAAAAAAAAAAAAGAATAATTAGGAAAGAGAAAGAGCTAAAAGGCATCAAAATCAGGAAGCACAGCTTTAGTAGAATGTGGAGCACTAAGAAGCTGAGAAATCCACCTCTTTCTCTAGAGAATGGAGTAGTCTTAAGGAAACAGGGAACCAAATGGGTTGGTAATAGTATATTCTACTTTGTGTTTTGTTACCTATGCACGTTTGTTCAGATCACTTGATGTAATTGCCATCTGTCACTCAATATATTCTTAAAAACTCTACAGTTCATTCTAGCCTTACTTATTTAAAAATATACAGGGCCATACTGAAATCTGAGGATTGCTGCTTCAAGGATCAGTATGCTCTGTCAGAGTTACTTCTTACTTTATAGAAAAGACTAGAGTTGCTTAGCCTCCTAGTCATGTTTATTGCACCAAAGTGGACCTTCTAAGCTTTGTACTGTTCAAGACTTTCATAAATGTTTTTTTGTGGTGGTAAAAAAAAAAAAGGAAGCAGCAAAATTTTCATTTTATTTGCAAAATCCTAAAGACTCCACCAAAAACTGTCAGAATAAATGAATTCAGTAAAGTTGCAAATACAAAATCAATATACAGAAAAATGTTACACATCTATATATTAATAATTATATTAATTATTAATAATGCAACTAAAATTGAAAGAGAAATTAAGAAAATAATTTCATTTACTATTGCATCAAAAAGAATAAAATACCTAGGAATAAATTTGACCAAGGAAGTGAAAGACTTGTACTAAAAACTATAATACATTAATCAAAAAAAAAACTGAAGGAGGCACAAATGAATGGAAAGATATTCTGTGCTCATGGATTGGAAGAATACATATTTTTTAAAACCCCATGTTATCCAGAGCAATCTACAGATTCAATGTAATCTCTATCAAAATTCCAATGGCATTTTTCACAGAAATAAGACAATCCTCAAATTTCTATGAAACCACAAAAGACCTCAGATAGCCAAAACAATCCTGAGAATGAAAAAAGCTGGAATCATCACACTTCCTGATTTCAAACCATATGACAAACTTGTAGTAATTATAATGGTATGACATTGGCTAAAAAATAGACACATAGACCAATGGAACAGAATAGAGAGCACAGAAATAAACTCCCACATATATAGTCAACTAATATTTGGCAAGGGCACCAAGAACATTCAGTGGGGGAAAAAATAGTCTTTTCAACAAGTAGGGCTGGGAAAACTGAATAAACACATGCAAAAAAAAATTAAATTAGACCCTTATCTTATCTCATTCACAAAAAATTATACTTAAAGATAGGATGTGATAAATTAAAACTCCTAGAAGAAAACATAGGAAAAAAGCTTCTTGACATTGATCTTGACAATCATTTTCTTGGATACAATATCAAAAGTAAATGCAACAAAAGTGAAAATCAACAAATGGGACTATATCAAAACTGAAAAGCTTCTTAACAGCAAAAGAACAATTAACAAAATGAAAGACAAGACAGATAATGAGAGAAAATATTTGTAAACCATACATCAGATAAGAGGTTAATAATCAAAATATATAATATATACAACTCAATAACAACAAAAATAAAACACAATCTTATTTAAAAATGGGCAGAAGAACTAGATGCTTTTCCAAAGACAACTGAGTGGCCAACATAAAAGATGCTCAACATACCTAATCATCAGGGAAATGCAAATCAAAACGACAATGGGAAATCACTTCACACATTCTAACAGAATGGCTATCTTCAAGAAGTCAAGAGATAACATGTGTTAGTAAGTATACGGAAAAAAATAAACCTTTATACAATGTTGGTGGTAATATAAATTGGTTCAGCCAATATGGAAAGAAGTATGTTATTTTCTCAGAAGAGTTAAAAATAGAACTACCATATAATTCAGTAATTCTACTTCTGGGTATATACCCAAAAGAAATGAAAACAAGATACTGAAGAGATGTCTGCACTTCCATGTTTATTATAGCATTATTCACAATACCCAAAATATAGAAACAACCTTTATCTGCCAATGGATGAATAAGAAAGAAGATACATTATATATACAATAGAATGTTATTCAGCTATGAGAAAAAATAAAATATTGTCATTTGTGACATGGACGGACCTTGAGGACAGTATGCTAGTGAGATAAATCAGACAAAGACAAAAAATGCATGATATAATTAATATGTGAAATTTTAAAAAGCCAAACTCAAAGAATAAGGGCATTACACTTCTTGATTTCAAATTATATTATAAAGGTACAGTAATCAAAATAGTATGCTACTGGCACGAAAGCATACACGTAGACCAGTGGAACAGAATAGAGATCCCAGAAATAAATCCATACATACAGTTAGGGTTACTGATCTTCCACAAGAGTACCAAGAAACATACTGATGATACTGTTTCCTTTTTAATTAATTCATACTGTATCATTCATACAGTCTCATCAATAAATGATGTTAGGAAAACTAGATATCCATATGCAGAGCAATAAACACAGACTCTTATCTCACATCATATTCAAAAATTATCTCAAAATGGGTTAAGGGTTTAAAGATAAGACCTGAAACTATAAAACTCTTAGAAGAAAATGGAAATCTTCTTGACATTGTTTTGGCAATGATTTTTTGAATATGACACCAAAAGCACAGGGAACAAAAGCAAAATAGACAAGTGAGACTGCATCAAACTAAAAAGCTTTTGCAGAGCAGAAGAAAAATTGACAGTGAAAGGCAACCTACAGAATAGGAGAAAATATTTGCAAACCGTATATCTGGATGAAGTTAATATATATCCAAAATATATAAGAAACACAACCCAAGAGGAAAGAAAAAAGAACCAAAAAAATGAGAAAAGAATCTAAATAATCATCTCTCAAAAGAATACATAAAAATGACCAACAAGTATGTGAAAAAGTGCTCAACATCACTAACTATCAGGAAAATACAAATCAAAACTACAATGAGTTATTACATTATACCTCTTAGAATGGCTGTCATCAAAAAGACAAAAGGTATTGACATAGATGTGGAGGAAAGAGAACACCTGTACACTGTTTTTAGAAATGTAAATTAGTACAACCATTATTGAAGACAGTATAGAGTTTCCCAAAAACACTTAAAAATAGAATTACTATACAATCCAGCAATCTCACTTCTGTGTAGGTAACTAAAGAAATGAAATGATCTCCAAGAAATATCTATATTCCCATGTTCATTGCAGCATTAGTCACAATAGCCCAGATAGATATGGAAATAATTTAAGGGTCTATGCATGGATGAATGGATAAAGAAGATGTCAATTGCTACGACATGGATGAACCTGAAGGACAGTATGTTAAGTGAAATAAGCCAGACATAGAAAGACAAATTTTGTAGGATCTCACTTATATGCGTAATCTAAAATAGTCAAACTCATAGGAGCAAAGAGTAAAATATTGGTTACGAGGGGCTGGGGGACAGAAGAAATGAAGAGCTATTGCTCAAAGTTTCAGTTATACAAGATGAGTAAATCCTACAGATCTAATGTACAGCATGGTGACTAAAGTCAACAATACTGTACTGTATGCTTGAAATTTGCTAAGAGGGTAGATATTAAATAGTCTCACATAAAAAGATTGTAACTATGTGCAATGATGAATATGGTAATTAGCTTGATTGTGGTGATAATTTCACTGTATTTACATGTGACATATACACCCTAAATATATACAATTTTTATTTTTCAATTACATCTCAACAAAACTGGAGGAAAATATACTACATCCCAGGCAGAATGACAGATACGTGCTACCTTCATAGACCCAATGCAGAATTCAGAGGTGGTGGTCCCATCATATTCCCATTGTAATTGATGAGTTTTGCCCTCACCAAATGAACAAACAAACAAATAGATCCTGAAAGATTAGAGTTGACTACTACAACGTGGACCAAGAAGTAGCTCTAATTATAGTTGCTATGCCAAGTGTGGTATTCTTTTCTAAAGCATATTGAAATGACATCAGGTTACATGGTATGTGGCCACTGAGTGGCAAATGTATTTTTTTTTTCATCTCCATCAAGAAGGATCAGAAACATTACCCATTCACACGTGATCAACAATATACTTTTATATTCATGTCTCATTTTTTATCTTTTTCTTTTTTTCATAGTTTTATCCATCCTCATTCTTTTTGAACCTGAGAATGTTGTAGGTTTTTCTGACTTCAATCCATAGTGATAGTTTGGCTTTATTTGGTTTCATTGGCTCTTGTCTACTCTGAATATCTTGACCACCCTAAATCTAAAACTGGCTTTCTTTTATCCACAATTCTAGTCAAATTCGATCCCCATGGAGAGTATCCAGAGATCCAGAAAAATACTGAACTTTAATTTTTTGACCAGCAGTTAGTGTCATAAATACAAGCCAAATCTTTTCTTCAGGTAAAACCTTCCAACTGTAATGGAATCACACCTTGATCACCTTAGCATTGCTCTTGAGATTAATAGGATAAGCATGCATTCTTAACTTGTTAAAAAGATCTTTCATGATCTGTCCTCTGTCTTCCTCTCCTCAAACCACTTGTTCCCTCTACTTTATCTCAAACTACCCTTCTTCCGCATTCAGTGTTCCAACCACATTGGCTCTGTCCTAGTTATCAAATATACTATATAATCCCTGACAGTGGGTGGTATGTTGTTGAAGGCATCCTTCATTAAAATTTCTTAAACAAATTTCAGGTTAAATATTAATAGTACAATTTTCATTTTTAAAAGATATATTATCTTTAATACTTAAGAACTCACTTAAGATATTTGCATTTAAATATCTGGAAAAGATCAAATATTATAATAATGTTACTTCGTTGCTTATGGAAAAAGCAAAGATTCATTTCTTACTGTTGAGCCACGTGAAGGTGGGTGCATCTCAGCAAGCATAATGTTTTTCAAGTCTTCATTAACAAATCCTTGAAAACTCTGAGGTATGAAAGAAGCTGTTGACTCTTTTCCTTCAATCAGATTGCTATGTGCCTTTGTTTGAGGTCTAGCTGAGCCTTTCAGTATTATATAAAATCCATCATTTCCAACCACTGAAACAAAACAAAACCAAAAAAGCTATACTGTTGACTTTATTTCCCAGTCTCTTTGATATAGACATGACCACAACACATATTACACTTGTTTTGCTTTTAGTAGATTTGTTTTAATTTATGCAATGAGAACTCTAATGTAGCACTTAGGCATTCACAAATAATTTACCCAAATAAAAAGAAGACCAAAAACATGTCTCCACATTTGGAGAATTTTTTCTGACAATTATAATAATCAATCCTCTTGTGGAACTGATAGATTCTAGAAAAAGAACCAAGGTAACATATTACAATTAATAGATTTAAGACATTTTAAGAAAAATAAGATCAAGAAAACCCTTTGAATTTTTAAAATGTTACCTCCCTCTCAAAAATGCAATTTTGCTTATTTTACCTAAGTAAATATATATATTTACTGTTTTTCTAATTCCAATTCCTAAAGTTTAACTATGCTCCTTTAAGTCTGGTTGGTTTACTCAGTTGTGAGCATTTTGAATGTGACTTAAATCTGTTCTAGTTCTCCTGAAGTCTGACCTTTAAAAGAGGCAGGGCATGGAACTGGATGATGTCATTTTCCAATTGTTTACAATACTTTGTAGGTTGGGAGCAAATTATTTAAGTGTTGTGAGAAAAACTTTTCTTAAATTTTACTTATTATCTTGCTATAAACAGAAACTTTACAAATTGATTTTTAGGAACAATTGTAGGCTTGGGGGTTTTTTTGCCTAACAAAGGACAACTGCTTGCCTTCTCTGCTTTTTTCTAAATGAGTGCTTCATCAGTGGGGCTTTCCTGGTAATCATCTGTACACAGTGACTATAGGATAGTGATTTTCAGTCCTCTTTAAAGCAAGGGTGGTGTTTCCTTGCATGCCTGAGCTTAAAATAGATTCCTTTCTGGATAGCACAATATCACTTCTTACTAAACATCTAATCTATGTCGTGAAAGCACTGTAGAAACATTGCTTTTAAATAGCTATCAGGTGAGCTGTATGAGAACTACATTGTAGAAAGAACACTGTAAAGATAAAAGATAATAAAATTTTGTGAGAGTAGTAATGATTTTGACCAATTACACAGGTGAAAAAAGCAGTTGGGTGAAAGCCATATTCTGATAAATACATTTATATTCTGTTTTTGTATAGATTTAACTGGCACTTTTTTTTTTTAAGATTTTATTTATTTGGAGAGAAACACAGTGAAAGAGGGAACACAAGCAGAGGGAATGGCAGCGGGAGAAGCAGGCTTCCCGCCGAACCGGGATCCCGATGCGGGGATCGATCCCAGGACCCTGGGATCATGACCTGAGCCGAAGGCAGACACTTAACGACTGAGCCACCCAGGCGCCCCTTACCTGGCACTTCTCAGCATAGAATAAAAATTATAGAAAGAGGTACCTTGTGTGACATAATTTTATTCCAAGGGCTGCTAGTTGCTTACTCAATATGAATAGTCTTTTCCTTTACTTCCAAAACTAATAAAACAGTTTTATTGGGTGTTGCCTGTGCCAGTTTAAAAACTACATTTTGCCAATGTGTGGCTCTGTAACATGATTCTGATTAACAAAACATTGGGAGAATTTTTGCTTTCCAAATATGCATGTCACTCCTTCCTGGATACCTAGAACAAAGATATGTTGGAGCTGGAGAAGCATCTTGCAACTAAAAAGAAATGGCAAGGAGAACTTCAGGATATTCTTTTAAATTTATTTTTAAATTAATACTTTTAAATCTGTCTTATGACTTCTCATTATATGACATAAATAAATCCTAAAATTTTTGCAAACTAGTGTCCTTTAGTTCTCTATTACTCAAAATTGAATAGAATTTCTGTGAATATTGTTGTAATTTCACTTAACTCTAATGATAATACAGGTTTGCCTTACTGGTGGATATGACTCTTCTGGTGCTCTGAAAAAAAATCTTCCTTTTCCTTCAGGGTTTGGCCTGGTGACAGTGAATTTGACTAAATAATCTCTACTTACAATGCATTAATTTTCACAGTTACATTCAAGAAATATCTGTAATATTAAGGAGGCACTTAAGAAATTAAACTAATTAGAGGAGTAGAATTTGAGATTCACAGAAAATATGTTGGCCAGAAAATATTTTATCAACCCTCAAATTATAACTCACAAAGAGTAAGTCAAATTAAGCTCTTCTGGAAGCTGTTAACTCCATTATATATAAAGACAATGATTGTATTTGAGTTGCCTGGGTAGCTCGGTTGGTTAAGCGTCTGCCTTTGACTCAGGTCATGATCCCAGAGTCCTGGAATCAAGTCCCGCATCTTGCTCCTTGCTCAACAAGGAGCCTGCTGCTCTCCCTGCTTGTGCTCTCCCTCTCTCCCTCTTTCTCTTTCAGTCAAATAAATAATAAAGATAACAGAAAACAGAACAGAAAATTCTCAGAATTCATGTAACATCTGAAACTGGTCCTCAAACATACAGATAAATGATATACACATATTAAAAAAGGTCTAGAGGACAAGAAACAAGTGTTGGAGAGGACGTGGAGAAAGGGGAACTCTCTTAAACTGTTGGTGGGAATGCAAGTTGGTGCAGCCACTTTGGAAAACAGTATGGAGATTCCTCGAGAAATTAAAAATAGAGCTACCTTCTGACCCTGCAATTGCACTACTGGATATTTACCCCAAAGATACAGATGTAGTGAAAAGAAGGGCCATATGTGCCCCAATGTTCATAGTAGCAATGGCCACAACAGCCAAACTGTAGAAAAAGCCAAGATGTCCTTCAACAGACAAATGGATAAAGAAGATGTGGTTCATATATATAATGGAATATTACACCTCCATCAGAAAGGATGAATACCCAACCTTTGTATCAACATGGATGAGACTGGAGGAGATTATGCTGAGTGAAATAAGTCAAGCAGAGAAAGTCAATTATCATATAGTTTTACTTACTTGTGGAGTATAAAGAGTAACATGGAGAACATTAGGAGAAAGAAAGGAGAAGTGGGTTGGGGGAAATCAGAGGGGGAGATGAACCATGAGAGACTATGGACTCTGAGAAACAAACTGAGGGTTTTGGAAGGGAGGGAGGTGGGGGATGGGTGAGCCTGGTGGGGGTATTGAAGAGGGCACATATTGCATAGAGCACTGGTGTGGGGCATAAACAATGAATCTTGGAAAACTGCAAAAATAAAATTAAATTTAAAAATTTTAAAAATTTAAAAAGTCTAGAGAAAAAATGCAATAGAGTGAAGTTTTCAAATAACAATTGAAATATTACTTAAAAATCACAAAGTGGTGTTAAACTTATGAATTGTAATAAAAAATATATTTATTAACAATGTAAGATAAATATAAGCTTTTGAAATTCCTAAGCAATGAGAAGGAACCTACAACATAGGCTCCTTATTCATTTTTTCAAAATACACAAAATTACATTATATAACTTTTTAGAAAAAAAAGCATTCTAAGCATCTAAGAAAAATTTGGCTATAAGAATTAAAATACAGATCAAGACTTAAAGTTTGATTCCCAGATCTTGCAAAAGTAAAATAATTCAATAAAATGTAGTTGGTTAAGAATAAGTTTCATATTATTTATCTAGCCAACCTCCATGACACGAAAAGGCAAAAAATAAATAAATAAAAATTAAAAAAAATTTAAAAACCAAAAAAACATACATACTTTCATAAGGACTTGTAGAAATTTCTTAGTGCAAGACGGACCTTATGTCTTGAAATATCTTTTAACCACACTTGAATTAGCTGAACAAAAGGCATTCAAAAGGAACTAAGAATACTAATAAGGGAAAGTTTACTCATTTTGGCACTGAGTTTTCAAAGGTTAAAGGCCAAACATGAAGTTTGATTAAAGCAAATATGTTTGCGAATTCCCGGCTAAGAGTCGCCTGCTCTCTGGCTCAGCTAAAATCAACCATTTTAAAAGGATTTAAATGTTTCTGTGAACTATAATTGGATGAATAAAGTCATATTGTCACCTGGATGATTCTTACTTGGCCTATAAAATTAAGTTAAGTGTTATCTATTTACCAGGGAAACTTTTGCTGACCTCTGCCTTGTTCCCATCCATACTAATTAATGCCCCTTCTCTGTGATCTTTTCTCAAAGAATTTCTGTTAGGACACTGCATTTTCAATGTCTGCCAACAGATTCTCACCTCTTGGAGAAGGATCTCTAACTTTGCTCTAAGTCCCTCCAGCCCAGAGCATATTGCCTGGATTACTTTAGGCATTTAGCAAATACTTGAATGAACAAAAACCCAGTTAATTGTCTTTATTGTATTTCTCTCCAAAGAATCTTATAGAACATTTGGGGAACAACTCATTTTTTTTCCTTAAGATTCTGTCTATTGAGAAATAAGATAAAATTCCTGGATGGCCTAGTTTCTTCTCAGTTCATTCGGTGGGAACTTAGGAAAATACCAGAAAGTTATGTGACTTTTAAGCCAGGTGGTTTAATTCATGGAATCCTCATAATATAAAGTCTAAATGGTCCCAGAGATAACATAACAAAAGCAATGAATAACTTTTCACAACTTTTATTATATTAAAGTATCTTTGGAGATAGGATTTTGCTCTTTGGGGCAATTTTTCTTCCCATAAGGTACCAGAAGTTATATGAAGTCTATGTCTCATAACCTTTTTTTGAATACTGCTATAACCTGTGGAAGATAATCTACAAGTAACACTGGATATTTATTTTAAGATTTTTAAAAAACTCAAATAAATAAATCTAGAGCTAAGTGGAAAGGATGAAGAGAAATTTATTTCATTTTATTTTGGGCACTGATCTTCCACTGGAACAGTATTAATACTGACACTTCCTGTCAAATATTTGTAGATTTCATAAAGGGAGAATTTATATTTTCACAAATTGTTGATTGTTTTTAATAACTGTAAAACTTATTATTTGATATTTTTACTTAGTTCTTCTTACAAAAAAACTAAGAAAATTCCTTATTTCAAATTGCTTGTTCATATCCATAACTTGCTATATTAAGACCAGTGGGAAAAAAAAAAAAGACTGATGCCCGGGGCGTCTGGGTGTCTCAGTCCTTAAGTGTCTGCCTTCCATTCAGATCATGATCCCAGGGTCCTGAGAAGGCAGAGGGAGAAGCAGGGTCCCCACTGAGCAAGGAGACTGATATGGGACTGGATCTTAGGACGCTGGGATCATGACCTGAGCCAAAGGCAGATGCTTAACGGACTGAGCCACCCAGGCATCCCTACAATATTGTTGTAAAAGTTAGTGAAGAAATGGAATGA
Source organism: Procyon lotor (assembly GCA_028646535.1). Classification (NCBI taxonomy): domain Eukaryota; kingdom Metazoa; phylum Chordata; class Mammalia; order Carnivora; family Procyonidae; genus Procyon; species Procyon lotor. The sequence continues at coordinate 122,446,693 of CM053606.1, read as the reverse complement.
GGGAAAAACAAGATGGAGGCAGGAATATATTAAATTACAAAACAAAATCTGTAAAATGCTATATACTTGCAAGGAGATAGTACTGGGTCAATGGACAATTTTTACTCCATTTTCTTTACTTTAAAAAAATTTTAATATGATTAGTTACCTGATTTAGCAACTACAAGAGATTTTTTAAAATTGACTTGACTGGCAGTCTCAATACCCTGAATATATTTTTCCCAGGAGTTCTCAAAAAAGGAAAACAATGTATTGTAAACACGACTAAATTTTTCACAAAACACATTATTTAAAATATCTTGTACCAGGTTATAACAAGAGTATTTCTAAGGATTTAAAAATCATTTCTACATGGGAATATCAAAAGGATGCCATCTGGTATATAACCACAGGTTCACTGATATAATCCAAAAGTAAGTGTTTCTTTACCTAAAAGAATGAATGAATGACATATATCTTCAGACTACCATTCAACAAAAATTACTGTGTTCTTAGACAAATTTTGAATCGGTACTGTGTATTCAAGAATGCATTGGTTGGATATTACCTGTACTACTGATTAATGCATACATTCATTTGTTAAATATTTATCAAGTGACTGTTTTGTCCAAGTACTGCAGGTTAGGTCATATTTCAGATTAAGAACCTAAGTGTGGGGATGCCTGGGTGGCTCAGTGTGTTAAAAGCCTCTGCCTTTGGCTCAGGTCATGATCTCAGGGTCCTGGGATCTAGCCCCACATCGGGCTCTCTGCTCAGCAGGGAGACTGCTTCCCCCTCTTTCTCTGCCTGCCTCTCTGCCTACTTGTGATTGCTCTTTCTGTCAAATAAATAAATAAAATCTTAAAAAAAAAAAAGAACCTAAGTGTGTTAGAAAAAAAAAATGTAAAAAAAAACTGTTTCGGAGTGAGGTGAGGAAGAGAAAAGATAGCTTGGGAAGCTGAGGAACTTGAGATCAAATCATGCCTGAAGAAAGTGCTATAGTATCTATACCTAGAGGTATGCAGGTGGTAAATTAAGAATTTTTTTAATCTCTAAAAATAAATGGAAGCATCTATAACACACCAAGAATGTGTTCTTCCTGACCTCAAATTACATAAAATTGAACATTTTCAAGTAGTTATCAAAAGCTTTCTGGTCTATTAAAACAAAGAAAGTCTCAGGTTTTAAAAAATATTTTCTCTTAAAAATATAACTTCCAGGTAGATTTTCCATTATTTTCTGGTTTTAAAATATATCTTTGGATAGCAAGGTCAAGTTTTGGTTCATGGTTGTTAATAAAAGTCAATTAATCTTGAAAGAAATCCATATAACTCATAATTTGAGCTTTAGAAGTATTGGCTTATCCAAAGAGATTCTTTCTAATAATAATTAAATATCATGAAGTGTTGTCTATTAACACCACTATTTCTATTGTCTCCAATGAATAATTTTTTTTATAAATCACTTCATACATTAACATTTAAAAGCTTTTGGGCTACACATTAAATACAATTGATTAAAGAGTTATATTTTAAAATATATCCACAATTTTTATGAAACATCATTTACCCCAAATTATATTCTAGCTTAAATCTTGACTGAAGTACATAATGACTCAAAATATTTTTTCTGAAATTTCACTGTGATTCCTAATGTTAAGCTAAACCACATTCTATTCCTAAATGTATAAATTTTAGTAAATTTTTAAGATTCATGGGAAAAATTATGGATATAAAACTGAGTTATGATTTGACTCATTTCCTCTACAAAATACAAAGTTTGGGGCCAATATATCACTTAAGTAACTTTTATTATTTTATATGTTCTTTCTAACTTCTGGCTTATGAAAACTAAATACCATTATCTTCCTTATAATCATATTTTTCCATGTTCTATTTTAAGTTTTAAAATAAACATTTCTGTATTATTTTCCTTTACTACTAAAAAAAATCTTAAGGATCTTACTGGTGTCACTTTTACAAAATGTCACAGTATATTCTATAGACATTTAAAACACAAAAATTTACATTAAACATTAAATCCAGGCTAGGGTCATGAAAAGGATATATCACATCAAGAATTATTCTGATGGTAGGTAACAGCATTACCACGTAGAACTCTTTTCACACTAGAAAAGATCATAAAAGGAAGACTGCTTTCTATGATGCATCATGTGAGCAGACGTTCTAGATAATCCATAAAAGAGGCATATCAGTTAATGTTGCATATTGCCTTCGTGAAGGCTTATTGATGATATGCATTAAAAAATTACTGATATTGTAGAATTGCAGAGTTTAATTACTTAATTTAATTACTTTTATTTTATTTTACTTTATTTTAATTTTATTTTACTTTATTTTATTTTTGCTTGAAGAGCCAGCAAAGCGTAAGAGAAAAAGAAAGGTTGGTTTCAGTTTCAAAATCCCCGGTTCAATCCTTTGCTAGAGTTAAACTAGTAAAGTTGAATTTCAATCTTCAAACCCAAGAAAGGGATAGTCTTATAAAGCTACAAAGCTAAGATATATCTCTCAGTTAATGGGGGTAGAAGGAATTTACACATCATGAAACATTGCTACCCTAATATAAGGATTTTTTAAAAGCTAATAAGGAAGAAGTTTCTTTCTCCTATGGCAGCATTCCCCCAGGTACGCTGCACAGAGCTGCTTCCTGAGGTCGGGGAAGAAAACACAGGGATAACCTGTTTCCGAAGTCATTTAGTGTCTATGAAGTGTCCTACAGGAAATATTCAATGCATGCTGGCATTTTGAAGTCTGAAAACTCATTTCTGTTTGTTCTTTATATATTTTTTTATAATTTTTTAAAGGTTTTTGTTTTTTTTTTTTATTTGACACAGAGACAGAGAACACAAGCAGGCAGAGCAGCAGGCAGAGGGAGAGGGAGAAGCAGGCTCTCCATTGAGCAGGGAGCCCGATGTGGGGCTCGATCATTTAACTGACTGAGCCACCCAGGCGCCCCTTTCTTTATATTTTTAATGTTAAATACTCATTAAGATTTATTGACTTCAAATCTCAGGGTTTTCCAGGTGATAGCATGTATTAAGGTATTAGTGGTGTCCAATGGTTTCTGATTATTTTAAAAAAATACTTTAAAAAAATAGCTTATAGCCACAGAAAGAATGAAGTACATGTTATAATGTGGATGAACCACAAAAACATGTGAAGTGAATGAAGCCAGACACAAAAGGCCACATTTTGTATGATTCTATTCATATGAATTTTCTAAAGTAGGTAAATTGATAGAGACAGAAAACAGGCTAGCATGGAGCCTGATGTAGAGCTGTCTCATGACCCTGAGAGATCATGACCTGAGCTGAAAACAAGAATCTTATGCTTAACAGACTGAGCCACCCACGCGTCCCTTACCTCAAGTTTTAAAATGACTTTATTGAGATAAAATTCAAATTCCATGAAACTCACTCTTTTTAAAATACACAATCCATTAGGGTTTTTAAAATATATTCAAAGAGACTTACAGTCAGCATCATAATCTAATGTTAGAATATTTTCATTATCCTCAAAGGGAATTCATACTCACCAGTAGTCATGGCTCACAACCCATTCTCCCCAGTTCTTGGCAACCACTAATTGTTGTCTCAAATAAATTTGCTTATTCCGGAAATTTCATATCAATGAAATTATAAATATGCAATTTTTTGTAACTAGCTTCTTTCATTTAGTGTAACGTTTTCAAGATTCATCCAGATCGTAACATGTACTTTATTCCCTAGTATTGTCAAACAATATTCCATTATGAAGATATAGCACATTTTAAGAAATTCATTCATCTTTTGATGGAAATTTGGGCTGTTTCCATTTTGGGACTATTGTGAATAAATCTACCATGGACATTTGTGTACAAGTTTTGAATGAATTATGTTTTCATTTATCTGGCATATCTAAATAGACTTGCTCAGTCAAATGCTAACTTTATGTTTAACATTTGAGGAGCTGCCCAAATATTTTCCAAAGTGGTTTCACTATTGCATTATCCCATCATAAATGTGTGAGAGTTTCAATTTGCCTACATCTTAACGCTTATGATTGTCTATTTTTTATATTTAAATCATCCTATTGGGAATGGAGTGGTATATAATTGTGGTTTTGATTTACAATCCTCTAATGACTAATGATATTGGACACTTTAATATACTTATTGGCCATTCGTATATCATCTTTTAAAATATACCTGTTCAGATAGTTTGCTCATCTTTCAATTTGGTTTATTGCCTTTTTATTATTGAGCTGTAAGTGTTCTTCATAATCTGGATATGAGTCTCTTATCAGATGTATGATTTGCAAAAACTTTCTCCCATTCCAAGGGTTGCATTTTCATCTTCCTTGATTGTGCTCACTGAAGTTCAAAATTTTAAATTTTTATAAAATCCAAATTATCTGGTTTCTCTTCTGTCACTTGTGCTTTCTGTGTCATATTTAAGAAAGCATGGATTAATCCGTGGTCAACAAGATTAATTTGTAAACTTTCCCGTAAAACTTTTGTAGTTTTGTTCTCACATTTAGGTCTTTGATTCATTTGGTGTGAGTTAAAGTTCTGACTTCATTCTTTAGCATGTGGATGAATATACAGATGTGCCAGCACCATTTGTTGAAAAAAATTACCTTTTCTGAAATTCAATTTTCTTGACACTTTTGTTGCAAATCAACTGTCCATGAAATTAAAGCTTTATTTCTGCACTTTCAATTTTATTCCATTAATCTCTATGCCTATCTTTGTGCTGGTATTATACTGCATTAAAACTGTAGGTTTGTAATAAGTTTCAAAATCAGATGTGTATGTCCTCCAACTTTATCACTTGTTTCTAAAAAAAGTTGCCTTTCAGAGCCCTCTAAATTTCTACAGAATTTTGGCATCAGTTTACCAACCCCCACAAAAAGACAGCTGGTATTTTCATTAGAGATTATGTTAAACATGTAGAACAATTTAGCAGTATTACCATCAAAACAATATTAGGTCTTTTGCTCTATGAACTTTGGAGGTCTGTTTATTTACACTTCATCTATTCCTAAATAGGTTTTCGAGGTTACTATAAATGGAATTTCTTTCTTAATTTTATTTTCAGATTGTTTGTCTCTCCTTTAAATATTTGGTAGACTTCAACATGAAGCCATATGGATCTGGGTTTTACTTGTGGGCATATTCTTAATTACTAATTAAATATGTTTATTTGATATAGATTTATTCAGATATTTCTATTTTTTTCTTGAACCAGTTTTGATAGTTTTTGTATCTTTCTAGAAATTTGTTCATTATATCTAAGGTATATATTTTTTTGGCATACAATTATTCAATATATTCCCTTATAATCTTTATTTTTAAAAGATTAATGATGTTCACTCTTTCTGATTGTTGCTGATTTTAGTAATTGGAATGTTCTTGATAAATCTAGATAAATGTTTGTCTATTTTGTTGTTCTTTGCAAAGAACATAGTTTCGGTTTTGATTTTCTCTATCGTTTTTTATACTCTTTATTCCACTCATGTCTACTATAATATTTATTATTTCTTTCTCTGCTTGTTTTGGGATTAGTGTTTGTTTTTTATATACAGGCTCTATGAATGGGCCTATTCCTAGGAGCCACCAGACAGGTCAAATCATTTGGATGGAACTTTTAAGAGGGATGCAAACCTATTCTGCTACCTCCAGTGCCTGTTAGTCTGCTGGTTTTTACAGCTACCATAACTTCAAGGCTGCTGCTTTTCAGGCTCCTGCAGAGTTAAATTATAGTGAGATGAGAAGAGGGTAATAAGTCAAAATATTGTAAACTCACTCTTCTTACCAAGATTCCACCATTTTTCTAGAATAAACACATCTGGATTGATGTAGGTCTTTTCCAGAGTTCTAAAAAAGCTGATATTGACAGTTTTTGCCACTCTGTTCATTTATGGATCTTTTGGAGGTCCTTAGCGTGACATTCCAAAAGTGCTTCTCTCGTTTATTTATTTTTGCAGCTATTTGTTTTAATATCCATTATCTGCAGCTGAATTCCATGAAAACTCTTTAGGAAATGTCATCCTAAAACACTGAAGAAAATGTTACTTTCAAAAGTCTTATTGCCTTTCAAATATTAAATTAACAGTGTCATTTTTTCAGTTATCTTACATGTTGACATAGCAAGGCATCTTATGCATGTGTTATCTGACCATTTCCTTGTCCACCTTGCTTAATATCTGTCTCTCAAATTGTTCTTTTGTAAAATGAGGATTATAATCACATGTCATAGAATTTTGAAAGTATTATGCAAGATAGTACTTATAAATTATTTAAAGTAGTGCCAGATCAAAAAATATTTTATAAAATATATGATTATTCTATGAAAAATGCTGTTGGTGTACTGATAGAGATTGCATTAAATTTGTAGACTGCTTTGCGTAGTACAGACATTCTAACAATATTTTTTCTTCCAATCCATGAGCATGGAATGTCTTTCCATCTTCTTATGTCATCTTCAGTTTCTTTCATCAGTATTTTATAGTTTTCAGAAAATAAGTCTTTCACCTGTTTGGTTAAGTTTGGTTGTAGATATATTATTGTCTTTGGTGTGATTGTAAATGGGATTGTATTCTCAACTTCTCTTCCTGCTGCTTCATTATTAGTGTATAGGAATGCAATAGATTTCTGTATATTGATTTTGTATCCTGCAACTTTACTGAAATCTTTTATCAGTTCTAGCAGTTTTTTGGTGGTCTTTAGAGTTTCCTACTTATAGCATCATATGACTTGCAAATAGTGAGATTTTTACTTCTTTACCAATTTGGATGCCTTTTATTTCTTGTTGTGTAATTTCTGTGACTAGGTCTTCCAATAATATGTTGAATGGAAGTGGTGAGAATACGTATCCTTGTCTTGTTCCAGAACTTACAGGAAAAGCTCTTAGTTTTGCACATTGAGTATGATTTTGGAGGTGGGTTTATCGTATAATGCCTTTATTATGTTGAAGTATGTTCCCTCTAGACTTACTTTGCAGAGAGATTTTAATCATAAATGGATATTGTACTTTGTCAAATGCTTTTTCTGCATCTATTGAAAGGGTCAAGTGGGTTTTTTTTATCCTTTTTGTTATTGATGCAATGTATCAAGTTAATTGTTTTGTGAATATTGGACCACCCTTGCGTCCCAGGAATAAATCCCACTTGATTGTGGTGAATGATTTTTTAATGTATTATTAATTTCAGTTTGCAAATATTTTATTGAGGATTTTTGCATCTATATTCATCAGAGATACTGGTCTGTAGTTCCCTTTTTTGTGGTGTCTTTATCTGGTATTGGTATCATGGTGATATTGGCCTCATAAAATGGATTTGGAAGTTTTCTTCTTTAACTTTTGGGAATAGTTCGAGAAAAATAAGTATTAACTCTTCTTCAAATGTTTGGTAGAATTGACCTGGGGAACTATCTGGTCCTGGAGTTTTGTTTTTGGGAAGTTTTTTGATTACCAATTCAATTTCATTGCTAGTAGTAGATCTGTTAAAATTTTCTATTTCTTCTTAGCTTCAGTTTTGGTAATTACATTTCTAAGAATTTATCCATTTCTTCTAGGTTGTCCAATTTGTTGACATATAGGTTTTCATAATATTCTGTTACAATTGTTTGTATTTCTGTGGTGTTGTTTTTCTCCTCTTTCATTGGCGATTTTGTTTATTTGGGTCCTCTCTCTGTCTCTCTCTCTTTTGGATAGTCTGGCTAGAGGTTTATCAGTTTCTCCAAAGAAGACATACAGAACAACAACAGACACATGAAAAAATACTCAACATCACTCATCATCAGTGAAATGCAAATCAAAAACAATGAGGTATCACCACACACCTGCTGGAATGGCTAAAATAAAAAACACCAGAAACAACAAGTGTTGGTGAGGATGTGGAGAAAAAGGAACCCTCTTGTAGTGTTGGTGGGAGTGCAAACTGTGCGGCCACCGTGGAGAAGAGAATGGATGTTCCTCAAAAAATTAAATTAGAACTACTTTATGATCCAGCAATTGCTCTACTTGGTATTTACCCCAAAATTACAAAAACACTACTTCAAGGGATACAAGCACCCCTATGTTTATTGCGGCATTATTTACAATAGCAAAACTATGGAAGCAACCTAACTGTCCCCTGATAGATGAATGAGTAAGGAAGATATAGTGTAATACACACACACACACACACACACAAAAAAAAAAAACTAGATCTTGGAATATTATTCAGCCATAAAAAATATAATATTATTCAGCTATAAGAAAGGAATGATACCTTGCCATTCGACATGGATAGAGCTAAAGAGTGCAATGCTTCTACACTGTTATTACTTACTAATATTCCTTTATCAAATGCTCAGAGCAGTTATTTCTCATGCTTGGGTAACACATGTTCTGATCAGCTGCTGAATAGTTCTAACATCATCTCTGGTTTTAAGTTTCACTATTTAGAAAGTGAGATTCCATGGCAAGATTAGAGAAATAAACATCATGGCAAAGGTTTCTGGTATTGTCATATGACTGAAGAGTTTTTGTTTTTGTTTGCATTAATTTTCTCAAAGTCTCACAACCATCTCTTGGATAGGGGAAGATAGAAATGGAGTGAGGCCTTCACAATGCAGATAAAGACTGAAAAAGGTTTCTCGCCAGATTTCAAGGACAAATCTTCATGAATCAGAGAACCCACCTTAGTTGCAGTGAAAGTATATCCATACTTTAGAATCAATGCATGTTCTTCAAGGCATGTTTGCTTTTAAGAGCACCTTAATCTTTATGATAGGCCTAAATATTTGTCTATTTCTACTACAAAACCATATTATTTGAATTACAGTTCATTTACTTATGGAAAAGTTACCCACTAAATATTTTTATGAAATTTGGCTACTGTGTTTTTATGTTATATGAAATTCAAACCACAATAGAAAAGACAATCTATACAGGCTAAAGAAATGTTAAAATTTTGTAACATAAAAATATTTTTCAGCATTAAAAATAAATACAAGAGTTTATTTAAATGAGGAACTGTGGTGTTTTTGAGATATAACCTCATAAAAGGTGGGAGTAAAATGAAATAAAATGAAAGAAATAAAAGAGAAATAACTCCATAAGACTTAACAAATTTCAAAAAGAAAATAATAAAGATGATTAAGATATAATCATCTTATATCTTATATAAGATCTTATATACCTTAGAGTAATTATTTCATGGAAATCTATCAATGTTAATATAAAGGTAGAGAGTAATAAAATTTTGATCTGGGATCTAATTCTCCATTAGCCACTAAATTGAATTCTGAAGTAAGTTAATTCTCCTAGCTTTCATAAGCTTTAGGTTGCCAATCTTAAAAATGCCCACTGCTCAGACCATAATATAAAAGAGCCAAGGAAAACTCTTGAAATCACTTGAATTAAGTAACATATATCTTTGGCTATATATTTATATTATATTGTAGTACCATTTTCACTTAAACTAGAGATATGTGTATGTGTTAAAATCCTTAACTTAAAATCACAATATTGTTATCCTGTTAATATTTTATAGTTTAAGAAAGCTGAGTGAGGGGGCGCCTGGGTGGCTCAGTTGTTAAGCATCTGCCTTTGGCTCAGGTCATGATCCCAGGGGCCTGGGATCGAGACCCGCGTGGGGCTCCTTGCTCAGCAGGAAGGCTGCTTCTCCCATTACCATTCCTTCTGCTTGTGTTCCCTCTCTCACTGTGTTTCTCTCTGTCAAATAAATAAAATCTTTAAAAAAAAAAAAAAAAAGAAAGCTGAGTGAGAGGCTGAGTGAGTAATGGGAGTTTAGGAAGCTGCCTTAAATAACAAAGCTCCAAAGAATCCATCAAAAGAGATCAGAAGGTACAAACAGCTGTGTGAAATTGCAGGAGAGGAACCAAAGCCTCAGCCTAAGATAGAAGTCAGCAGCATGGTGATGAGGGGCTTTAATAACAGCAACAGAGGTGAAAGGCGCACATGAGTAAAGAAAAGAGAGAAAGACACTTGAGTGCCCTGTTTTTTAAGCTGGATGAATGAAGAGATTTACAAAGGTCAGGTATTTAATGAGTTGACTGCTTTGATAGTGAAACAGGTCTGGTCTGTCTGAATCAGACATCTTAAAAACTCAAGAGAAGGATTTTGACACAGGAATATGTAAAGACAGAAACTTACATTTTTTATAAAGTGTTTGAAAATATGTTCTATTGAAATATGAATTGAAAAACCTTATTTAATATGAAAGATCAAATAAAAGTTGATATGTATTTGTCAAGGAATGAAAGTTCACATTTTAATAATCAATCACCGAACTTTTAAGATACCATCGGAATACAGTTTTTGCTTTGAATTGTAATTTTAAAACCCTTAAAAAAAATACATAGTTAAAAAACACTAACCCATGAATACACCTTTATTGTGAAAAGTTCAACAAAAATATATGTAGAAGAAGAGTTAATTCTTCACTGTCACTTAATTCTTCCCTCTACCAATGTAACAGTTTTTAAAATACATATTTTTGGAGTGTTTTTCTGGATCTAATTCTAGGTACTTTTTACTATATGTATATATGCAGATACATATGTATATATAACTTCAGGTTTTCATAAATAAGTGAAAATATAACCATATTATTAATGTAACTCCACAATTGCTCTATTTTTATTTACTGTCTTTAATAATTTTAATAAGTTTCCAGGTCAATATACAGAGAGATGTACCTCATTCTTTTTAAGAACTGCCTAGAATTTCATTGAATACATGTATGGTCATTTAGTCTGCCTTTTGTTCCATGAAAGAGATGTATCTAATTGTAATCCATCTTTTGTTGAAGGTCATCTAGGTTGTTTCCATATTTTTACCATAATAAATATAATTTCAGCCATTTATGATAAAAACAAATTAATTTTTAAATTACTATCCTCAAGTTAATGCAAAGCAATGTTGAATGTTCTTTCTTGCCTTCCAAAATCATTTTGTCCTTTGCAAAACTCCTATGATTTAATTTTCACTGCTTGATGTCAGATTAAATGAAGCTAATTATAAGAGATGACCACTGGGGGAAAAGTCTTGAAATATGTCAACAGACATATACATATTTCAAAAGACACATGTTCTCTGAAATTACAATTTGATTTTTAAGGCATGATCCTGATGAACCACTTTATAAAAACAGTGGAATAATGCACACAGAATGAGTTAAAGTGTGTTTGAAATTCAATTCTAATCAGGAATATTCTGCATGCTATTTTATGCCTTAGGGTTCTCAACTGTGGAGAATAATAATAACCTACTTTTATTTATGTCTTTGAGGAATAAATAAGGGCTATTCCCTGAGATGAATAATATATTAAATAAACTTAATTCTACTTTTCTAGTAGGTATTTGACAAATGCAAAAAATGGTGTTGAATTCTGCTGGGTTAGGTATGTGTGTGACTCTGTGTGTGTGTGTGTGTGTGTGTGTGTGTATATTTGTATACCCCTCAAAAATTACAATATAAAATATTTCTATTAATGTATCCAACGTATCCTTGGTAAAGGGACTAGAAATTTAAAATTGAGAAACTAAAATCTATCTGGAGAGGTTTTGTGGCCAATATCTAGGACAGTACCTGGATAAGTTGAATAAATACTATGACCATTTGCTGTTATAACTATGAAATCCAATGCTAGATTGTCATTAAATGTGTCTATCAATGAGTGGTTTTCAAAGTATAGTCCCCTACTAGCAGTGTCACCTGGAAAATTATTGGAAATGCAATTAAGCCCCATCCCACACCTATCAAACCAAAAACTTTAGAACTGAACACAGCAATTTGAGTCCTCTGGGTGACAGGGATGCGTGCTCAAGGTAGAGAAAACACTAGTGTGTATCATTAAAATATCCATACTAAAATGTGTAATGTTATTCATGTCAGTACTTATAACTACAAACAAAATACACACCAATAGCACATTTTTAATGTATCAAGTGAAAAATATCAACATTATAGAGAACTCAAAATAGTGACACACATTTTATGTTGCCAAAATCCCTCCAGATTAGTCTGTTACCTGTGCTGCCTTTTATCCAGGTTTCAGAAATGACACTCTTACTAAGTGTTTTCAGATGCTCCTCAGGTAGCTGACAGGTCAAATTTGGAATTGTTTTCAGCATTCTCCACACAGTGTTGTGTTCATGCAATGTCCTATAAATGGGCCTTAAAACAACATAAAAAATATTGCAAATTGAGAGAACACATCTTAACTACAAAGAAACAAACCAAAAATTCTTGATTTTTTTTTAAATTCTTGATTTTTGAGCTTTCAAATTTCCATTTCTTTTTTTATTTAAGGTTTGCTTAAAGATACCTATAACGATACTCGATTTTTGTCTTGGTAATCAACATTTGAATTTATTCTCCTTCCAGCACTGAGATGCACATCCATGAAACTTGAAACTTAAGGAAATTACCTAGTTCCTTTACCTTTTTCTCATAGAAAACTCCGTGCTCCAATTGTAATATTGAATATAATATAATACATATAATATAATATATAATAAAATATACAAATTGAATATAAATATTTATATTCGATTTATAATAATAAAGACCTCTTTCATATAGTAAAAAGATTGATTTTTTAATCCAGTGTATACTTTTAATCTTTTCCAAGTACTATTAAAGTTAGATCAAATGAAGCTACAATTTAACATTTGATAAATATTTTAACTGAAAAAAATGCACACATAATTTTAAATAAAACATAGTCATCATGTGATGGATGATATTTATTTGCTTTAATCATTAAATTCACTATTTAATAAATATAATACCATAATAAAGTTACAAAATTCATGTTGATCCTAAATTCTCAAGAGATTAACTTATCAAACCACTTCTAAATGCTCAGGATTTTTCAATCAACTTTTAAAAATCTATTGTGAAAAATCAGTTTAGCAGCAGAAAGGGAATTTGGGATACTCATAAATGAAGATTTGCCAGAAACAGTCCCAGTTTAGATGTAATGTCCAGTTGAGCCACCTAGTATGCACTTGGTTGTGTGCACACGTTTCCTAGATGACAATATATATGGTACTTTTTGTTGTGGATCCTAGCAAAAAATAAGTTGGAAAAATACTAATGTAGTAGATAGTCTTAAGAAATAGTCTTGAGAAAACTGGCTCCTAGTTAACATTTAAAAGTGTGTACTTCAGATGCAGTAATAAAGATGAGTGTTATTAAATAGCATGATGTTATAACCAAAACCTAAAATATGTATCATTGATTTAGCAATAATACAAGAGGTGGTAAAAAAAATAATATCACTGACCAAAAAAAAAAAGGCAAAACATTTGATATATTAGTTGTCTGCAATAATTTGGGAGGCATACCAAGTACCTAGGAAACCCACTGTTTCACAGAAAGTAGTTGGAAAGAGCCAGAAAGTTACTATGTTTTGTTTGCTCAGTGTTACTTCTTTCTTGCAATGTATTATCAGGGGCCTAAAATTGGACAGTTTTCAAGCATAAATGAAAAACAATAGAATAAATCTAGAAATGTGGGGCATAAGTGGAAAAGCCAAGTGCTTCTTGATTCTATGCAATAACAAAATAAAAAAATGAAAGAAATTTGACTATCAAAGATTACATTTTCTCAATTAAATAAAGTCCCTTTACCCTGTGCCAAATGTCTAATTGGAAGGTTTGCCTTGTCAACCAAGCCCGTTGTTACAGAAGAAGTTAAAGTAGCCTACATTAAGAGAGAGGCAGGCAAAGGGAGAAGAAATAAACAACAATAAAACAAAGTGAATATTTTGTTAAAAAACAAAGTATTTAAAAACATTGTCTAGAATAGAACCTTGGATTTGGTTACTGGTATGCAGAAGATACTGGAGACAGATCAGAAACCCTGACAAATGATCCGCATAGTCCATGATTCTGAAATTCTCATGAAACTTTTCATTTGATTCTAACATAACACTCCTGTTTACCATACTCAAGATGATAAATCAAGACATTCATGTCTGAAAACTTGGCCTTCACTTCCTCTTTAAACATGGTCTTCTTTCACTTCTCTCTCAATTTCTACCTTTACCATTTGTCAGGAATGTTTTTTTACATACCTTATACCCACTCTGTACTTACATACTTGATCTACAAAAGCTTTTAGGAAAGAAATTAGATTAACAAAAAGAAAAAGAAAACATACACTAAGAGATGTTAGGAAAACTATAATACCCAAACTATTAACAGTAGAGTTTTTTTTATTTAACAGTGTCATTATTATCATTATGAGTTATCAGACCACATATAATAGTGTGAAAGAAAATGTTATTTTCTTGAATTTTCATTTAGCCACCTCTATGTCTATTTCTAGCTCTAAATCCAGCTAATCACAAAAAGCAAAATGTTTGTATATTCTAAGTGTTTAGAAACATATTAGTTGGAAACAAAATAATTTCAGGAATTTCCCTTTACTTCTTTTTCTCCTGGTGATTATGTCAAACCTAAGAGCTTATAGAGTCAAGACAAGTTACGTAGCTGGCTTCTGATGACCAATATCTATGCGCACTGGCATCTGATGAGTTGAAACTATCATGTATAACCATTGGCATTCATGCTGGCATCCACTGAATTCCTAAATGTTTCCAGTTGTAGGTACACATCGTCTAGATTTTTGTTAAGCTCTTGTAAACCTGTCGACTTTTTCACTCTTGGCTAATTCATCACATTTCTTGTGGTAAGGAGAGAGTTTGATTTCTTCAGTGAATATCTCTGGGCAATGGGACACTGGTTAGGGCTCTCTTAAGGACTTTACATCCCTTATATTAGTTCACTCACATTTACTGAGATATGCAAATGAAACAGAACTTCTGCATTTTTCCTTAAGTGTAGTTTATAACAGTCCCCCATCAACCAGATTACAGTTAAAACAGAAAATACTTGTACTTTCCTTGTAAAATAATATATGTCTTCTGATACAGGCTCCATTTAACTTAAATGTTGAGGATACATGGAGTTTAGCTTCCTATACTGGCTGATTTATATGAATTTTTCTTCAAGGACTTAAAGACTGTTTAGTAAGAATATTTAGTCTTCCAGAGTTACTCCAGTCACAATTCTTTTTTCCAAGGGGTAGTGCTAGTATATCTGGGGATTGACTGTGTCCTTCTGGCACTGGTTAGAGGAACAGTTGGTCTGCATGTGTTGAAAATTTTGCCGAAGACATATAATCAACTTATATTACAGAACACAGAAATACAGCCATTAAACTTGGGTAGGATGTTTGCCAATAAAACAAGAGTAAATCAGAGCAGTCATATACAAATAAAGGGATAAGACAAGAGGAATATGCTATAGAAATAATATGTTAACTGGGGATCAAAGAGGTTACTTTCCTTAAGGACACATAACTAATAATAATAAAAAAGGAACTGAAATACTAAAAATTGTTGAGCTATTAGCAAATCATGCTGCTAACACAAACACCACACACAAACCCAGAGGTGCAGAAACACAAAAAACCCTAAATTTAAATAGAATAATTCCAGACACTCAAAATAAGTTCATGAGTTCTGTAATAGGAAAAAAGCACACAGTTTTCTCATTTAAAACAGAGTCAAATATTTTATGTGGAAAGGTACACATGATAGCTTTAGGTAATATATTAAAGGTTATTTTAATATATTATGTAATAATATATAATTATATATTTGTATATATCATATATATTATATTATGTAATAACGTTATCATATAAATTAGTAGTCAATAATAGAGAAAAAGCATTCAACTGCATGTTTTCAAGAAGATATCATTTAGATTATTACAGAATTAGGGATATAATACAGAATCCTAGGTAGAAAGATAAACCTGCAGTATTGGTGACATGTTATTGAGGCATATATTGCATGATTGCAAATATATCAGAAATATTCTAGAGGCAAGATTATAACTGAATCTTAATGATCTGATTTTATAATTGAAAAATACCATAATTAAAATATTCACTGCAGACATTCCATTTTATGAACCAGAACTTAATGATTCAGAAATTACTATCTTCTTTAAGATTGTTTCCTTTACATAACTGATTAAAGTGTCAACTTATCTTGTCAGTTATTGGCACAACCTGGTTTCCTCTTCCTTTAAAACAAGATAACTATACACTAGGCCACACCTGAAATAATAATTATCAAGTATAATTTCATCCATTGAACTATAATTCTAAATTGTTGCATATAGCTTGGCAAAAGAACTGCATGGTCTATTATTTATTTTTTTATTTACACTTAATTTAAAATATCTAAGCTGTTTAATTTGAAGAACTCTCTGACTAGGTATTAGAAATTCTGTTAAGACAGTTTCCTATTCAGGGCACCTGGGTGGCTCAGTCAGTCTCTTGATTCATCTCAGGGCATGAGATGGAGTCCCGTGTCAGCCTCCACACTGGGAATGGAGCCTGTTTAAGATTCTCTCTCTTCCTCTCCTTCTGCCTCCACAACCCCCAGCCCCCCACCTCATCCTGGTTGGCCAGTTCACATGTGCTCTCTCTCTCTCAAAAGAAAAGAAAAAAAAAAGAAAAGAAAAGGAAAGGAAAGGAAAGGAAAGAAACAAAGACATCTTCCTATTCTTGGGCGTTCGAATAGATAAGAAAAACGAGCAAAAAAACCAGGAGTAATTACCAGGAGTAATTCAGGAAGGGTTGCCAGAAGGCCCAGGGAGGTCTCTAAAATGAAAGTAAATGTCAGAAATGCTAATTAATATTTTTATTTCTCAAGGACTTATAAACATCAAAGAAAATATCTTTAGGTCCTGTCATAAAACTATCATTTTTTTAAATAAAGAGCACAAGAAGGGGAACAGCAGAGGGAGAAGCAGAAGCAGACTCCCTGCCAAGCAAGGAGCCCCACAGAGAGCTCAATCCCAGGACCCTGGGATCATGACCTGGGCCGAAGGCAGATACTCAACTGACTGAGCCACCCAGGTGCCCCAAAACAATAATTTTTTTTTTAAATTGGAAGTAAAGGTATTTGGAGATAGAGCTGATTCAAAATTTGAAGAGTTGTCAAAGTAAAGAGGGATTAAGATTATTCTGTCTGGCAATTATGAATAGAGGTTATAAAGAGGTCAATTTTTCCTAATTAAAAGGTACAATTAAAAATATTTAAAACAATAAAACAGATCCTTGGGTATATATATGTGTGTGCATGTGTGTGTGTACACACACAAAATTCAAGTGTTAGTTCCCTATCAAACTCCTACTGTTTGGGTTCACACTTTCTTTTAATAATGGTTAAAAATAACCAACTAAACAGAAATCTACAGGAGCCTCAGTCTCAAATGCTGTTGGAAACTTGATAATCCTCTAATATCCCTGAGAATTTGGGAAAGCTTATATTTCTCCCAGTAGTTTCTTGCTGTTTTCCTATTTTCACTGAATGCTTAATTTCTGGTCTAAAAGGCAGAATCAGCTGTGGTCAGTTTTATTTTGTTTTCCTTTAAATAGCATTTTATTCATTTCTATGTATGAGTCAGGTCAAATAGAGAACAGATTACCACTTGTCTCGATTTTTTATATTTTCACTAATAATATCATGTGATCTTTTATATAAGTGTTGTACAAAAGCAGTAATATTCAAAAAGACATACACAGTCACAGAGCAGTTTGTCCAAACAAAATCTTACATAAAGTATTCATAAATAAAGTCAATAAAAGCATAACTAAAAAAAGGAAAAAGCATAACTATACTAGTTTAAGGAATAGGAGAACCGGTCAGTTTCCACACAAGGTATGGTTTCCACATGGACCAACATGTATACCTGCAGGAGCTGTGAGGAATCCACAAGGCTGATGGAAAATTATGGGAAATCCAAGCTTCCTTTCACCATAGATATTCTATTTTTTTAATTAGTTGATTTCCCACTATATTATATTTTATTTATATTATCATACAAGTAAAACAAATTACATTTTCTAATCCAATTGTTCCTTTTAAAATGAGAAAGCTGAGTCTTGTATATGTTAAGTAACTTGCCCAAGGTCACACAGATAATAAATAGCAGAGCCAGGATTTTATCCCAGGCAGTTTCACTGTGGAATCCAGGTCCCCATCTACTTAGCCACAATACTAAGTCAAATCTTCTAGTGATTTTCATTTATTTTCAGTTATTAGGCTAATTGAGTTAAGGCAGGGTCTGTTCCAGGTTTTGTTGAGACTGACACATAAATAAAAAAGAACACAAATTTATAAATTAAAAAATTGGTACAAATGAGAATACAGTTGACCCTTGAACAACACAAGAGTTAGGGGCACTAACCTCCCACACAGTCAAAAATCCACATGTAACTTTTAACTCCCCCACAACTTAGGTACAAAATAACCTATTGTTGATGAGAAAATTTACTCGTTAAACATAAACAGTTGATTAACATATTGTATATGTTATATATAAATATATACATATATATTACATATATAAATATATATAATGAAACATTATTATGAAAATCATAATGAAGAGAAAATATATTTACTATGCTGTACTGTACTTGTCAAATAAAAAAAAAATGTGTGTATAAGTGGGCCTGCACAGTTTAAACCTGTGTGTTCAAGAGTCAATTATAGTTATTTAGAAAGAGAAAAAAGCACTACAAATTACAATTTTTAAAAACTGGATGGTTTTAAATCACCACAAAAATCTAGAAAAATGTTACAATATTTTTATTAATTAGTTGTCTATGTATATCTATAATATTTATTTTTACAGAATTTGTCCTGAATTTCTTATATATTTACACTCCTTTGCATGAGAGTAATTTTATATTAATTTTTATTGACAGAATAGAGTCTTCTCTTGAGCTTGACTGGTAGAATTTTTTTAATTATTCAATAATTTTGAAAATTTTTTTTAGCTTCACAACTGATTATTAGTAGTGTAACATAAAATTTCAGGATTCTTGTCAAATTTGGGAAAATCCATATCCACATTTCTTTCATCTATGATCTATAAGATTTGGAAAGCTCTTCCACAGACTTAACTCTCTCCATACATCCTAAACTATGTGCCAGTCCATGGCCCACACATTTCTGGTACTAGGTGGCCATAGAATGGTCGTATATGGTGATAAGAGCTCTGGTTCTGTTTCTTTATCTCAAGATGCTGTAGAGTCTGCTCTGTTTGGTAGGGCTATTCCTGACAGCCATTCATACACAAGAATAAGAAGCAGTAACTTGCATATGTAGTAGTGACTAAGAACCAAAAATTTTATCTCATTAGGCCAAACTGATATGTATCTCTAATGCAATTTTCCATAAACTGAATCCCCAAAATGCCTAAAGCCACTCCAATTCCAGGTGCCATGAAAGTGAAATGTAAGTAAAGGAAATTGGCAGGCAAAGGGAAAACAGAGATCACAGTCAAAATAGCTCAATTTTGCAAATTTTACAGGAAATATGAACATGTGAATTCATTTCTAGGGCTTCTCCCAGGGTCTTGGATGGGACTCATGCAAATCAAATAACAGAGCTAAAGTTTAAGCTTCATTACCTTCAAGGTAAATCAACCTCTGAGTTAAGTAAAAGAAATAATAAGAAGAAAATAGGATCGGTAATTAAGGTTAATTAAAATCAGAGGGCTTTGAATCTGGAGTAAAAGGTTGGTTAAAATAAAAGAGACAGAGTATGAAGTGAGGAACACAGAGCAAAGTAATATCATGAGCCTGAATCAGGCTGTGCAGGAATTGCCTCAAATTTAAATTAGGGAAAAAATGGTAGAAATAGCATGGTAAATCATCAGCCCAGAGCAGAATACCTGGGAGTCTGTTACATTTGGATACATCTGTCCCCAGAACACATACCCTGTATGCCCAGTCACACGAGTTCCTAAAAGAGTTCAAAAACTTGCTTGAATTTGATGCCCTTATGTGTATCCCCATACACGAAAATTTTCAGAAATTGCACAATTAAAATCTCTGGGCTTTAGAAGATACACAACATTTTTTCAAGTGTTTTGTGAGCCAGAGATTAGTGGGATAGAAAAATCTAGCTAAAAAGATCGCTTTAATTAAAGGATATACACATGCAAACCCTTGGGCCTCCTCAATAGTTTTCAAAGCAGAATTTATGGCACTTACAAAATTATTTAAAATAGTTTAAAAAGGTGACCCCCCCATGTCATTTATTTATCCATTTTCCCTGTATGTTTTCGAGTAATTCACTATAAAATTATTTTTCTGGAATCTTGTGTGCACTTGAAATTTTTCGTGAATCATTAATCATTAATATGCACATCACTTTCTGTCTGACTTCTTATTTGAATTGCCTAATCAGTCAAGGATGAATGAACAGAATAACAATTGATTTTATTTGATCATCCAAATTTATATGACAAATGTTGATTATTATCAGTTTTTCCAGAAATTGAGTTTGGTCATTCATATGGAGTGCAGACATCAGAATCACAGCATGATCTGGGATCTCTTTGTTACTCCAATACACAGTTGAAAACTGAAAGATCAGTGACAGCAACTTTAACTCTTCCTTTCAAGCTTAAAAAAATGCATTTATGATTAGAAAATAGGTTATTTTTTAAAAATGTCTCTTTCTCCTCATTGTTTGGAAAGGATGATTTCTTTTCCTTAAATGACATGTCGTACCACCAGAATAGAATTGCAGATTTCCCTTCACTTCACAAAGACAGGATTGAAGAAAATAATTAATTAGGCTGCTAATTGGAATTTTTTTAAAAAAGAGTGGGAGCATCATAAAACAATTTTCAAACAGCTTAAGTTTCTATGTATTCATGATCCAACACCAAACTTGAGAATTTTGAGAATCCTCGAAAAGAAACCTCATTAAAGAGTACTTTCGCAAATTCAGCCCAAAAGACCTGAGTGTTTGCAACAGCCACACAAAAAAGAACATAAATAAGGTCTCAAAAACAGATGACCCTTGAACAACATAGGTATGAGCTGTGCAGTCAACTTACATGCAATTTTTTTTACAGTACAGCACTGTAAATGAATTTTCTTTTATGATTTTTCTTAATAACATTTTTAGCTTACATATTGTAAGAATACAGTATATAATACATGTAACATACAAAATATATGTTATTAGACTGCTAATGTTATCAGTAAGGTTTCTGGTAAACAGTAAGCTATTAGTAGTTTAAGTTTTTATGGAGTCAGAAGTTATACATGGATTTTCAACTACTTGGTGATGGGGGGTTCTGGGGGTGTTGGTGCTCCTAATCCTTACATTGTTCATGGGTCAATGTAATTCAAAAATCACTTGTAATTTCACTCCCAGAACACACTCAGTAGCAGTAAACAAAATATCTATGGATTACTAAAACAAACAGATGTTTAGAACTTTAAGGTTTTCTATATTTTTTTATGCTTAGACATTTGAAATGGCTGTTTCCAAGACACAAAATTGATGACATGAATTTTTCTGTAAAAGAAATTGACAATCAATTTTGTTAGGAATCTTAATTATTCTTAAAATTATCACCTTATTTATCTTTTCTGTGCTCAAAGGAATGTAATAACTACATGTCAGATTCAGAAGGCAAACAACCGCTTCTACCTACATTTTGGATTTTTGAGCTCAGCTAAAAAAGAGCCTCTACTGTTTGACCATTCATTCATTCACTAATTCAGCAAATAGTTTTGTGTAAAGGTTAATTTCAGATATCATTCTAAATAAATAATTATTCTATTATTTGGCATCCAATAAAGACAAATATGTTCCTTGCCTCACAGGACCCCAAATCCAAAAAGAAAGTCAGACATTAAACACAGCTTACATCTTTGAAAGTGCACAGCACTGTGTCCCATGGAAATACTGGGACTTACCTAGTCTACGGTGCTCAGAAAATATTTCCAGAAATGAGAGTGTGTAAACTCACACCTGAAGGATATATTGGGCAATGGGAAAATGGAAGATAACAGTGTTGTACGCACAAGTAATTGTTTGTCCAAAGGTCCAGAGTCAAGTATTCAAGAAACGCATAGGGAAGAAAGCCCAGAGTGGTTGAAGCAGAGAGAGCAATGGGGAACTTGGACATAAAGTGAGGCTAACACGACAGGCAAGGGGAAATTCTAGAGGCCATTAAAACCCTGTGAAGAATTTTAGATTCTGTCATAAAGAAAGGAAAGATATGCAAAGCCTTTAGTAAGAGGAATAACTGAACAGATATGCATTTTTGTAAGTTCACTCTGGCTATAAAGAATGGATTAGAGTATTATAAAACGAATGTACTGAAGTCTGGTTACAGCAGATTATATATGAAAAATTCCATTGAGTAGGTTGTTTTTAAAATTAGTTTGGAATATTTTAAGTGAATTTAATGGGCCAAGCAAAATACAGTACAATTCATTGGTAGGCAGGCAAATCGTCTTTCCACAGGAGTAATACTGGTATCACCAATATTATCGATATCATGACTGGAGAGATTTCCTTTGTCAGGATAGCTGACTGGTAATGCCAGTTTGAAAATTTCCAGTCTAGAATAATCTGTTGTGTTTAGTGTTTTAAATTTTTAACTACATTTCAGTTACTGTCAAAATGCTAAGGAAGAAAAATGAAATATTTGAAATATCCTGTTATTCCCCACTTGAGCATACTTTTCAAGATACATTATACCCTTATTTAATGCTAGGACCATGATAATCTACAAACTTAAATTTAATTAGGTTAGTTAAACTTTTCCATAATTTGAGGGGAAATACATGTTTAGGAAAGCCATAAATCGTCACATGTATCAGATGGGCAGATGGATGGATGGATGGATGGATAGGTAGAGTTGCAGACATATGTGTAATTAAAATAGTTACATATCTGGAATTCAATATCTATCTACAGATATTTCGAACATCATATTTTTATATATCTGAAGACAGAGATACATATCTGTAGGTAGACATTGAAATAGATATTGAAATCTATATCTCAAATATATAGATACATATCTGTGATATATAGATATATATCTGTAGGTATATATTGGAATATGGCTATATAATTATTTTGATTTTTAAATATAAAAATGTTGCTTTTTTGTAGACTGATAAGAAAATGACAAGATAGAGAAAATCCATTAAGCACTGAATAAAAAGAAAAATGAAAATGTTGGATAATGTTGTCAATTATGTACTTCAATATTTGCTTCTCAGTAGGAAAATTTTGACACTCAAACTGATTTTTTTAAACGGATGATAATTAATGCATTTCTATTTCCTTCTGGGATGCATAAAAATGAGCTAAATTTAGTGTTAAGACACATCAAGCATGTCAGCTAAGGTATATTATACATTACATTTAAAATAGGAATTGACTTATTTAAATAAATTTAAAATAAGAGTAAGGATTCAAGAAAAAACTTAAAATAATAATCAAATTTATAATAAATTTAAAATAGGCACATTGTACTGTGGTCCACTAGATAATGTGAGATTCAAAGAACAGATTTGTATTTTTTTTTACACTTTTTAAGTTTTATACACTTTTTATACACTTTTTAAGAAGTTTTATACACTTTTTAAGAAGAATGTCTTTTGTCATTGTTGGGTGGTTTGTTTGTTTTTTGTTTTTTAACTTTGGAAGGGCTTGAAATGGATATGGCAAGAGTTGACGGATGGCTAGGATGAGGGCATGAAATGAAGCTGGTAAGGAAATATTTTTACTTCTCAATTAGATTAGGTAGTTGAAGAGAAAGAGAAAAAAAACTTGGAAGATCAAGAGGTTCCGGACTTAGGAAACTTTAAGTGTGGTGGTGGAATTTAATGAGATGGAAAAGGCTTCAGAAGAAGCAAGTTTAGGGGCACCTGGGTGGCTCAGTTGGTTAAGCAGCTGCCTTGGGCCCAGGTCATGATCCTGGAGTCCCGGGATCGAGTCCCACATGGGGCTCCCAGCTCCACTGGGAGTCTGCTTCTCTCTCTGACCTTCGCTCCTCTCATCCTCTCACTTTCTCTCTCTCAAATAAATAAATAAAATCTTTAAGAAAAAAAAAGAAGAAGCAAGTTTAGTAGAATGAGCAAAAATTTAGTTTTAGATTTAGAAAGTGAGATATGCCACGGGATTACATTAAGTAGATAACTGATCCAAATCGCTACAGGAAAAAAAATAAATAACTAGAATAAATGCTTCTAGGCATCGGCTTCTGGGAAAGATAGATTAACAGGGACTTGTTTTACTCTCTTGCCTGAAACAGTTAAAAATGACATAACATAGACAAAATAATGGTTTTATAGACTTGAATATCAGGCAGAGAAAAACCATGATCCCTAGAAACAAAATACAAAGGTAAGATGCATGATTTCCCTAGTGTACAGAAGAAAGAAAATTTCTATGCTGCAGCATGATAGAGGGAACCCAGTCTCCCAGAATTGATAAGTCATATCCAAGAGTCAAGAGAGGTTAAGGTGGCTAGAGTACAAAGAGAAAATTACTGTAGAGGAGAAAAATGTAGAAAGAGAGCTCCCCAAATTTGCAAAGAGTACCTGTTAAGTCTTTAGTATTATCATTGCTCCCATGTGAATAAATTATCATAGGCTGGAAATTGAACCACCTGAAAGTGTCAGAGGGAAAAATAAGTGGAGCTCAACCATGTCTGGGAAATTCCTTTTTCCAAAAGGCAGAGTGGAAACCTTGTAATTCACAGGATATAGGATAAAGTACTAATGAAGGTTTTGCTTTAGTACTAAAGAAAAGTAACTCCAGACTAAATGCAATACTGATCCTGCCTAACAAAACCTAAGGTCAAAACTTGAGAGGAATACTGTATTCAATAAACCTAACTAATCTTGAAACAAAGCTCAAAATTATTTATAATGATATAAAAATATTGAGCACCAAACAAAAAAAAATATTCAGTACTAATGAGGTAAAATAATCACAACGACTGGTATCCAATCAAATATTACCAGGCATTCAAAGGAAATACTATTAGAGTTTCAAGGATAGGCAAATTTACAATTACAGTGAAGATTCCAATATCTTCCTTTCAAAAATTGGTATAAAAATATAGCAAATAAGGCTACAGAAATCTTAAACAACTTGGCCTAACTGATATTTATAGAACACTACCTCCAATGAGAACAAAATATACATTATTTTCAATTGTACGTGAAACATTTCTAAGATAGATGATCTTATGCATCATGAAACAATATATTTATAAGGAATAAAATTATGATATGTATATCCTCAGAGCACAATAGAATTAAATTAGAAATCAATCACAGAAAGCTCTCTGAAAAATTCTCAAATATATTTGTAAACTAAATAACACATTTCTAGATAACTCACCAATCAAAAAGAAATTGAAAGAATTGGAAAGTATTTTGAACTAAATTAAAATAAAAACTCAACACATTAAAATTTGTGGGATATAACCAAAATAGTAGTTCCAAAAAGAGATATACTACTAAATGCCCACATTAGGAAGAAGAAATGGTTAGAACCAATGACCTCAGCTTCTACCACAAAAAAAATTAAAAAAGAAGAGAACTTAAATCCAAAACAAGCAGTAGAAAAGGAATATTAAGGATCATAATAGTATCCAAGGGGAGGAGAAAATCACTGAAATAATGAAATCAAAAGCTGGTTCTGTGAGATCAGTGAATCTGATAAACCTCTAGCCATATTAAGCAAGAATAAAATAGTGAGGATACAAATAACCAACATCAAGAATGACATATGTGACATTTCTACAGATTATTTGGGTATTAAAGGAGTAACAAGTGAATATCACAAACAACTTTATGTTAATAAACTCAACAACTGGATGAAATGGATAGATTTCTTAGAGAATAAAAACTACTATCACCCAAGAAGAAGGAAATAATTTCCATAGTCATATATCTAATTAAAAAAAACTAAATTTGAAATTACAAGAATGAACAAGGAAATCTTGATTTTTTTCCATATATCATATACTGCCTTGATTAAAGTAATGGTTTCAGAGATGTAGTATACCTTTGCCAAATGTATCAAATTGTATACTTTAAACATGTGTAGTTTATTATGTGTTAATTGTAACTTAATAAAATAACTTTTAAAAAAATGAATACATGCTTTTGATTTAAAATCCAGACATTATTTTGTTAATCACCCTCCTCCAAATTAACTTTTTAAAATAGGAATATAGAAACAATAACAAAACATCAAAGAGATAAAGGAGAATGTCATCAGTTGATAAAAGGATGCCTTACATTTCCGGGAAAGAAAGTGTATAGAAGAGTATAAACAGATGAAGTCCAGAACATTTTTAGGAGCAGCAGTTGTAGCAGAGGACATGGTCCATGTGCTTTGTAAGAACTCAAAAAAACCTATGGAGTTGTCTATAGAAAATAAAAGGGAGAAAAAAATAGGAAAAAAAATAGAAGTGGAGATGCAATCAAAAGTGTTAGTTGAATGTCAGAAAATTATTTCTTAACCTAGAATGAAAATAAGAGTATGCATATAATAAGGAAGACATACTTAAGAAACAACGCACAACATAACACATTATATATATATATAAACATATATAAATATATGAACATATATTTTATTTATATAAACATATTTTTATATGTTTATATATAGACATACTTAAGAAGTATATAAGACATACTTATATATGTATATATATATACATACTTATATATATAAGTATATATACTTATATATATAATACATACATATTATAATATGTAAGTATACATACATACTTATATATATAAGACATACTTATATATGTGTATATATATATATACTTATACTTTATATAAAGTATATATGCTTTATATAAAGTATAAGACTTTATATATATAAAGTCTTATACTTTATATAAGACATACTTAAGAAACAACGCACAACATAACACATTATATATATATATAAACATATATAAATATATGAACATGTGTTTTATTTATATAAACATATTTTAATATATAATTACATATTATATATTTATATAATCATATAATAAATTTATATTAATTTATATTTTTTATTATTTTATTTTTTATTTTATATTTTTATTTATATTATATACAATACTGTATATTATGTATAATATATCCACACTTATTTATCATTTTATATTTTATATTTATTATATATTTTATTATTATTTATATATATTGAATTTATATTAATTAATATAAATTTATATTAATTTATATAAACATATATAAATATATAAACATTATATATATAAACAACATATCAACATATTAGGTAGACTTTTGGAGAAATATTTTCAGAACCAATGCAGTGGTAATTGAGCAAAAGTTAGATAATAATCCAAATACGTGTTTTCTAAAATACATGTAGAAGTTTATTTATAGAATAAATTCATCACAAACCAATTTACATTTAAAATGCAGTGAATAACTGCTAGGTATTTACCCAAAGGATACAAACACAGTAATCTGAATATCTGAAGGGGTACATGCACCCCAGTGTTTATACTAGCAATGTCCACAATAGCCAAACTATGGAAAGAGTCCAAATGTCCATCAAAAGATGAATGGATAAAAGATGAAATATTACTCAGCTATCAAAAAAAAGAAATATTGCCATTTGCAATGATGTGAATGGAACTAGAGAGTATTATGCTAAGTGAAATAAGTCAATCAGAGAAAGAAAATTATCATATGATTTCACTCATGTGGTATTTAAGAAATAAAACTGAGGAGCATAGGGAAAAAGAGGGAAAAATAAAATAAGATGAAATCAGAGAGGGAGACAAACCATAAGAGAATCTCTTTTTTTAAAGATTTTTTTTTTATTATTTATTTGAGAGAGAAAGTAAGCAAGAGAGAGAGAGAAAAAGCAAAAGTTTGGGGAGGAGAAGAGGGAGAGGGAGAAGCAGACTCCCCGCTGAGTAGGAAACCTGACAACGGGCTCAATCCTGGGATTCTGGGATCATGACCTGAGAGGAAGGCAGATGCTTAGATGAGACACCTGGGTACATAAGAGACTCTTAATCACAGAAAACAAAGTGAAAGCTGCTGGAGGGGAGGGAGGTGGGGGGCTGGGGTAACTGAGGATGGACACTAAGAAGGGTATGTGATGTAATGAACACTGGTTGTTCTATGCAACTGATGAATCACTGAACTGTACCTCTGAAACTAATGATACACTCTAGTTAATTAATTGAATTTAAATAAAATATAATTTAAAAAAATGAAAAATGAAGATAAGTTTTTAAAATGTAGTGAATAATTTGTTTTTTTCACCTTATATTTTCTAATATATTCAGGAGATATGGTAACTCGTGTTTTTGTTGTGTTTTCTATATTTCCAGGGCAGTCTGATGTATGCCTTGACTTCCAATAGCAGGGAAATGATTTTGAGATGTGGGTTTTCACCTTTTGTTTTTTTGAATTCTTTTATAGAATATTCTGCTTAGATGTCTTACTAACTCATGACACACACAAAATATAAGTCCTTTACTTTAACTCTTAACTGCTTCTTTGAGGGGTACTTAATCATTTTTTCCCTTTTCTTCATATTCAGAGTAAAGCTACATTTAAACCCTTCTTTAAAAGAAAAAACTAAATTCAATAATTTTTAAATATCTTCAAAATAACACTTTCTCTTCAAAACCATAATTATTTTAATAGTCTTATACTAATATAAAATGTTTTAAAATGCAGCTTCCAAAGCAAACTATATCCTTCAACTAACCTCAAATATGATAAAAATTTCTTCATTGTTTCTTATAAATTTTAACTCAATAATTTTGTGGAAATCTTTAAATCTTTTTGCTTTAATGGAAACTATTCAGAGATTCAATTAGTTTCTCCAGAAATGTTCAAGACCTTACTTCTAGTTATCTACTGCCATCAAAGTGAATCTCTGCCTTTAGGTTTTGTGAATTTCTTTTGTGTTTTGGATATATTTTGAAAGGTCAAGAGAATATGACAACTTCTTATCCCTTTATTGTTACCAGACTGATTCAATCCTCATTTTTACCTGCATTAATGTAATAATCTATTAAATTCTCCCTATTTACACCCTTGTTTAATACTGCAGCCAAAGGACTCCTCTAAAAATATCAGTTAGGGGAACCTGGGTGGCTCAGTCAGTTAAGTGTCAGATTCTTGGTTTTGGCTCAAATCATGATTTCATGGGTTGTGAGATCAAGCCTCATGTTGGGTTCTCTGCTCAGTTGGGAGTTGGCTTGAAAGTTCCCTCCCTTTGCCCCCCCCCCCCAAAAACAACTAAATAAAGCTTTTTAAAAAACAAAAATAAAAATGTTAAGTCAGGTTTTGCCCCTGGATTTTTTTCAGGCTCTAAGTAAAAAACCCAAGTTTTTACAATGGACCAAACAGTCTGTCCTCCAAAACTCTTCCATTTATTCACTCTCATTTAGTCACATTGGTCTCTTCAAACATACCAAGCAAACTCCCACCTTACGTCCTCTACTTTAAAAGTTATCTCTCAAGATACCTGCACTATATCCCTCACTTAGTGATCCTGCTCAAATGTCAGCTTTTCAGTGAGACTTTTTATGAGGACTTCTAGATACAGTTTATTCATCTCTACTCCCACCAAGACCTATAATCCCCTAATCTTTCCCTATAACACTAATCACTTTCTGAACCATCTTGTATTTTCTTTTCTGTTATTGCTGGTTGTCTCCTACTAGTATGTAAGCAAAATGAAGGCAGGGTCTGAATTAGGTTCTGTCCTATGAATAGGGCTTGGTATTTAAAAGATGCTCAATAAACATTTATTGAAAAATTGAAATATTCACTTTTTCCTTAAGCCACTTCTACTTGCTAATAAATTCCCCAAGTTGCTTTCAAGCTTCAGGACTATCGATTTACTTAAAACAAGTGAACTTTACTGTAATGTTTATCATTACTCCATTACATTTTGTGTCATATCTATATACTTTCTTCAACTACCCAAAATCGTGTCAAACCTTCTATTTGTTCTAATAATCCTTGTAACTGTCTTCTTCCTAGTATGTTAGAAAACTGATCATTTTTATAATAATAAAAGTTTAGAACAGTAGATTTTATAATTTTATTTACTATTACATGATAAAGAATATGAATTGCATTTATCTCACAGTTTCTGGTTAGATGTGATTAAAATAGATGTAGGATTTCTGGGTAGGAATAAAAATTTGAGTGCTTGGTGTTTTATTTATCATAAAAATGTGTGATAAAGATAATTAAGAAGCACTGCATTAATCACTATGGTTTTAGGAAAAGAAAAGCCATTATTCTTCAGATTTTGATATTCATTATCAGTACTAGATTGGTTCAGTGATGTGTAGAATTTAGAACTCTGCAATTATACTACAAAATTTTTTCAGTAATGTAATTCCTACAGGAAAATAACCTCTTTATTTTGAAAATAAAATTCTCCATCTTCCAATCCTTTTCTTTCACTGGAAAATCATTTTATAAAATAATTTTCAACATTGTAAAGTTTCTTAGGAAAGAAACCACTTACCCAGCAAGAGTCTATTCTTAGGAAGTAGCAGAATGAGACACACTATTACAATTTAGACCCTAATGATTACTTCTTAAATGGTCTCGTTTACATTTTACTTCCACTTTATACCGCTTTAATTTTCTTTACTCCCTTCCAGGAAAAAATGATACACATAACAATAAAAATAATTAACATCTGAATAGATTTTTAACATTTTCAAAGTACTTTTACTTCTATTTCCTCATTTAACCTTAACAACAACACTGTAAATTTAAATAGTTGATCTTTTCCCATTAGCTAGTCAAAAACATGAAGAACTTCGGATTTCAACTAATACTGATGGTGTCATACACAGCTTCAGCCTGGTTCTAAATGTCATTTTCTTCCCTGTCCTGTCATTAGGCCTAAGGAAGTATAAACAAAAACATTTTTATAAGAATTTTATCCAAATTATTATTGATTATCTTGCTTTTATAACGTATGAAGCCAGAAGAACTAAGAATAAACAAAAATACTGGTCCTAAGTACCTTGTATTACAAATATTGACTTAAAACTAAAAGTCAGGAAATATTCCTAGTAAGAATTATGAAAAATCACTTTTAATCTGGGTTAACAAACTGATATAATCCTTGCCAAACTGCATTCAATGCAAGTATGAATTAGTTAAGGTTCCTACTGAACTTGAGATTTGAATAAATGAAAACTAAAGGAATATAATAAAGATACACGGTCATATTTTCTGGGTCAGTAAATCACAATATATTCTCTAGCAAAGCCATGTAGGACTATATTGGAACCTGAGGCAAAAAAATATATATGCCCCCTATTATATTCATACTAAAATACCCTCCCATAATTTGAGATACGTGGAAAATGTTAATAAAATGTTCTACATCAACAACAAAAATGAATAGATATAAAGCCCTGCATTGCCCAGTCAGTTCACACACCATCGTTTGTTTTATGAAGATAAATCCACCTAGCAAGGCCTCAAGTACCCGGTTATTTAGAAACTGTAGGCTGATGAGCAATGCCAGTACTCATCGATGAACAAAAAGGTAGAGTCATAAAAGAAACAAAACCAATGATGGCTCTATTTAAAATGTTTGTATTTTGTTAATCATAGTATTTTACATTAATTTAGATTTTTCAAAATATTCACCAAATATTTTACCTCGAATACTAAGAGTTTTGGGTATGCCCCCCCTCTTAAATTTGGCATCTCATCTTAATCCCAGATCTGTCTCCAGGTACATTTTTAAGTATCATTGAAAAAAGATAACTGAAAAGCTATAGTTACAGACTGAAATAAGCTACCTCAATAACAAAAAAAAAATGTATGTTCTGTTACACTATATCATATTAAGCTAATGAGTTCTAGAGTCAGACTTCCCAAATCTAAATCTCAATTTTACCACTTATGAAGAGGGTAACTTTGAGCACTTTATTAGACCTCTCTATGCCTCAGTTTCATTTTCTGTAAAACAAAGCTAATAAAGAAAATCTATGTCCAAAAACTTTTTAATATGTTAACACTTAAAGCATCTTGAAGGATACCTAGCACAGATTAGGATCTCAAAGATGATGACTATTATCATATGCATATCAAATACTATGAAATATTACTACTACTATTATTTTAGTTATCTTCAACATGGGTCTCAAACGCACAAATCTGAGATCAAGAGGTGGGCTGAGATCAAGAGTTTGGATGCTTAACCAACTAAGCCACAGGCACTCCCAAGCTCTATGCAATTTTAAAATAAGAAAAATATATATCACCCTATTGCCAGTTTATTCTAGAGACACACTACAAACATTTTAGTAATTGGTGCCAACCATATCATCTCTTTCTGAAAAAAATAGCATTTTGTTTTCAAGGATTTATAATAAATATATCACCACTTCCACACAATCCCAAATAGATGTTTTAGAATTAGAAGAACCTTGGGATTACTTTCTTTTTTAGCCATGCTAGATGTAAAGAAATTATAAATGAATTTTTGTGAATGACTGGTATAAGTTTAATGTATGAACACATGAGTACACAGATTGAAAAGTTAGGAGATACTAAAACTAAAAAAGTGCATACCTCTTTTAACATTTCTTATACTGCAAAATAATAGTTATTTCATGATGTGTATTCTTAACAGCCCTATTTAAGTTTTTAATCTCTCCTTAGTTCCTTATAACACACCACAAAAAACGACTCCACATAATAAAGATCCAGCAGTGATTATGCACAGATGGAATTTGAAAACATTTCCCTTTCTGGCCTATGTCTTTAATGTATATGTTCCCATCCACAGTGAAAGTTATCTTTCATACTTTAGCTTGTTAATATGTTCCTGGCCATGAACTGATTCTTCCCCTAATCAGCACGCATATACAACCCTTACCACTCTATCACCCCACCTTGCTGCTTGATTTTTTTCATCCTTCTACCTATACTCCATTTATACTTTTCTTTATATTCTATCCTACTTTGGGAGGGTAAACATTTATCCCTTTCGACCTAAGTTCTCATTAGATACAAGTGAGAATTATACACATTATACACATTTCCTACAAAACCATGATGATGCTTATAAAACAAACAAAAACTACGTTTTATTAGTTCCTACCACAAAACCTTCACAAATACTTTGAGGGGAAAAAAAAGAAACAAACAAACAATTTTTTTTATGTAGCTGCTTTCTAAACAGCAAATGATCCCTGACCATTAGGTCAGAGAACAAAACTACACAGATAGGCATTCTCTTTGTTTAACTTTATCTGAGCTAGAGTTATGTGGGCAGAGCCTAGGAATACAGTTGGTAATGAGCTCAGGAAGAAGGCAGATGAGGTGGAATCAATTGGTAGTTAAGGAGTAAAAAGTGTTATCTGGCTGATAAAAAATGGTAGCTATTCAATGAAGATCAAGATTGAAGACTGGTAAAATAGAAAGAAGTAGGTATCAGACTGCCACCATACAGGCAAGAATAGAATCTAACAAGACAATCCAGTTGAAATAGTTCAAAATCCAGAGGATTGAACAAATATACTATATGAGTTCAAGGGCATGGAAAGCTCAATTGTGAACCCCACAAGAACAAGTAAGTGTAGGTGTTCTTAATTGGAGTTAAGAGAAAATTAGGTCAGATAAGTGGATTCTGTGCCACATTTTTGATAGTTATATTTTTCAGCCCATTTGTTTCACCCCAACTTCTTTCGAGTAAAAAAATGCTTTTCTTTTACATTAATAGCACTCTATTTTCTTCACTTTGAGCTTTTGCTCAATTTCAACATAAACATAACTCTCGATTCTGATCTTACGACTTTTTTTTTTGTAGCTTGGTGCTTAGATCAACATCACCTGGAGACTTCTTAGAAATGCATATTCCAGACCCTGTGAATCAGAATGTCTGGGATTAGGGTGCAGCAATACATTCAGCTCATAAATAGTTCCAGGTGGTTTTGATGTATGTAAAACTTAAGAGCCCTTGTTTTGTCACAAGCCATTGAATCAAGTACCTGGTATTTAAGGCAACAAAATATGTTTAGCTATTGAGCTCAAATGAAACTGTCTCAGAACTTTATGGAGAGAACAAGATCTGGAATAAAAAAATGTAATTCTAAATTAGAAAGATGGAAAAGATTTATGAGATTATGTAAAGCTCCTCCTCTTTCCTGGTGTCCAGAGAAGATTTTAGTTAAATAAATTTGAGAGTTGTCAAATATATTAATGTTATATACACATTACATAATTACATGAAATATATAGATAATATATAATCATATACTTTTTGTTGGAAAAAACAATATTTTAATTCATATTTCTATCTCCACAATTTAAAGTTATAGTTTATTTTAAAAATCTTATATGTTGTTTTCTTTAAATGATAAGTAACTAGGTATAAGTAGGCTTTAGAATTTAAATTATTCTATAATTATGTGCTGCCCTTTAATTCTAGCTTCAGGATTTAGTTTTATTACATATATGCTTTTTAATTATTTTTTTATTCCACCTAATTTCACAAATATTTTCAGGCAGCATTCAAAAATACACTTTAAGAAATATAATGAGAGGGGCATCTGGGTGGCTTAGTGAGTTAAAGCCTCTGCCTTAGGCTCAGGTCATGATCTCAGGGTCCTGGGATTGAGCCCCCCATCGGGCTCTCTGCTCAGCGGGGAACCTGCTTCCCCCTCTCTCTCTCTGCCTGCCTCTCTGCCTACTTGTGATCTCTCTCTCTCTGTCAAATGAATAAATAAAATCTTTTTAAAAAAGTAATATAATAAGAAAATAAAAATAGAATAATGAGAATATAATTACAAGTAGAAATTAAGGCCAAGTAAAGGAGGTGGAAAAAAAGAGAAACTCTGGAAAGAGATCACAATACCTATTGGAACACAAAGTAATAGATATTTCAATTACATTGGAAAAAGAAATAGTTCTGACACACAGATAAGGATATGAAATAAAGTGGGACCCTATAACTCATGCAATAGAAAAAAATCCATGCCACAGGAATTAAAGGCTAAAATGTAAAACCTAAACAATATCAACTATAGAAGAAATTTAAATTTCTCTTTATAAATGACAGAGAAATTGAAAATACTATTGTTAAAACCAAGAAAGGAAAATAAGGTGATATAAAAGGTGAAAGTATCTAATTATATAAAAAATTAAACTTTTTAAGACAAAAGACATCATGCACACAAAATCAATATAAAATCTTAGAAAAATAGGTCTAATAAAAATGACAATATTAATATTGTCAACTGATAGAAAAAAAGATGTAAAAGAAAAAAAAGATGTACAGGGCACAATGTAGCATAATGAATAGAGAAGTTGAATCACAGTGTTGTATAACTGAAACTAATGTAAAATTATGTGTCAATTATACTCAATTAAAAAAGTTAAGGGGTGTAAAAATCAATTTATAGACAAGTGTAACCAAATGGCCAATAAAAATATGGGGAAAAAAGGGCAACATCACCAATAATTAGGAAACTTTAATTAAAATAACAATGATTTTAACTCCACATATTATCAAAAATTAAAAGAATCATTAACATTAATTGTAAGGCTTAGGGGAGTGCAATGTACTATCCTACATTACGGTGAGTTTTTAGACATATTTAGAAACACAAAATATTTAGAAACAAAAAATTGTGATATATATGTTAAAGTAAATAATAAGCATACCCTGACCCAGAGTTCCAACTCTTGGGAACTGAAGTATATGCACCATCACAAGAACGTTTATTACAGTATAGTTTATAAAGTGTGTCTCTCAATTGGGAAATTATTGTTAGAAACATTACAAATACATTAAAATTTATTAACTCTATAACTCTCACCTGGAGATATTTCTGTGAGTTGATAATTGAGAAAAACAATCTAAAGTATATCAATATTATCTCAATGTTATAAATTATCAATAATAAATCCTTCTGATCATACATTATGTACATATATCTACACAGCACTGTGTTGATATTTTAGGAAAGTGATATCTGAAGAGGAAAGGAAGAAGAAATGGTGGAAATAAGCCAGTTTTCTAAATGGCAATTTAAAATATATGTCCCTACAAACACAGAATACATGTTATAATCTCATTTTTATAAACACAAATGTTTTTAAATATAGTATTAAAGAGATACTTGAAAGAAGGGTCACAAAAGTGTTAATGGTAATAACATAAAAGTTGTGGGATTTAAGGTAAGTGTTACTTCATTCCTAATAATTCCATGTAATGTTGGATATTTTTATAATGAACATGTATTATTTCTATGATTAAAAAATAAAAGTACTTTATATGATCACATAGCAGCAACTACAGTTGAGTTTCAAAAATGACCTTGAGGACTTTGTTCAAAATTATAGACTGTGCACAGCCTGTAATTCTCTTAGCAACACAAAAGAAACATTAAATACATAACTATATGCTGTGTTAAAAAAAGGGGAAAAAATGTGTGTGTGTATGTGTGTGTGTGTGTGTCTGTTTGTGTGTAGTGGAGATGCAGGTTCCTGACACTGGTTGTTCATGGGAGGCTTCTCTCAGAAATGAACTTGTAAAGGCAAATAGAATGATGAGTAGCCAGCCAACCTTAAAAAATTGTGACAAGAATATTTAAGAAATAACTATCCAAATAGAAGCAAGTGCATGTGCAAAGATCAGAAATCCTAAGAAAGAAAAGAAGCTGACTTTTTTTTTTCTCTGAGATTGGAGTAGTCAGAAGACAATGAGAAGGGCTGGACTTTGGGAAGAATGGGCAGGGCCAGATTCTTCAGGCTATTTGTGGATTTGTTACGGACTTTAGGATTTTATTAGAAGAGAAATGGTAAATCAATAAAGGAATTTAACTGGAGAAACAATGAAATTCAGTTTGTGTTTTAAAAAGAGTGTTCCAGCATCTATGTTAGTACCAAACTAGAAGGCAGAAGTAGTGGACACCAAGAACTTGCAAAGGAGGCTATTAACAGTGTCTAGGTGAGATGATGTCATTGTGAGTGGAATGAGGCAGACAAACCCTGTATTTTAGAGGCAAACCTGAAAAGACTTACTGATATTGGGGTATAAAAGGGAATAGTAAGTATCAAATATTTTGCCCAGGTTTGTAACTCAATGGATCCTGGTCTTATTTGCTGAAATAGAGAGAGAGTGAGAGAAAGAGAGAGAAATGGAAATGACACAGCTTTAGAATCATTGGGAGTAGGGTGGGTGGGCAGTAGAAACCAAGAGTTCTATATTGGATATGGTAAGTAGGAGATGCCTATAAGGCCTTCAAAGAAACAGTTTCATACCTGGATGTAGATGTAGCTCAGAAAAAAAAAAAGTTGTCGCTTATTTGTTTTTGCAATTTCACTGTATTTTGTTTGATAGTCCATAACCTTTTACTTAGAAATTTCATTTGTAGGAAGTTATATTCAGGAAATTAAAACCATGGACAAAACTCATTTACAATAATTTTATCATATATTATATAGCAAAGAAACAATAGGGGAACAAACCTAAATAAGAAATGAGCAATATTACAAAGAAAGGTCAGACAGAATTTGATGACTTATTAGCTGTGAATGTGAGGAGAAAGGAGTTAAGAACGTGACTTAGAAAAGATGCATGGTATGATTGCAATCATTTTTAAATTGTTGAGGTTGTTTTGTGGACTAATGTGCG
Organism: Procyon lotor; assembly: GCA_028646535.1. Classification (NCBI taxonomy): domain Eukaryota; kingdom Metazoa; phylum Chordata; class Mammalia; order Carnivora; family Procyonidae; genus Procyon; species Procyon lotor. The sequence continues at coordinate 122,409,124 of CM053606.1, read as the reverse complement.
ATCTTCCCTAGAGAATGCTCTGTGTGCCTGTGAAAGGAAAGTGTATTTTGCATTTTAGAATGGAATGTTGTTAATATATCTGTTAAATTCATCTAGCCATTCTGTAATTCAAAGCCACTGTTTTCTGTCAAATGATCTGCCCATCATTGTAAGTGGGGTGTTAACACTATGAAATTAGAAATCAACCACAAGAAAAAACCTGGAAAGACTATGAATACATGGAGGAAAAATAATATGCTATTGAACAATGAATGGATCAACCAAGAAATCAAAGAGGAAATCAAAAAGTACATGGAAATAAACAAAAATGAAAACACAATGGTTCAAACCTTTGGGATGTAGCAAAAGCTGCTCTAAGAGAGAAGTTTATAATAATACAGGCCTACCTCAAGAAGCAAGAAAAATCTCAAATAAACGACCTAATCTTATACCTAAAGGAGCTAAAAAATAACAACAAACAAAACCCAAAACCAGTAGAAGGAAGGAAATAGTAAAGAGTAGAGCAGAAAAAATGATATAGAAACTAAAAAAAAAAAAAAAAAAAAATACAACAAATCAATGAAACCAGGATCCAGTTCTTTGAAAATATCAACAAAATTGATAAACTTCTGGCCAAACTCATTGAGAGAGGGAGAGAGAGAGGGACTCAAATCAACAAAATCACCAATGAAAAAGGAGGAATAACAACCAAGGCCACAGAAATACAAACAATTGTTAAGAGAGTATTATGAAAAACTTTTTGCCAACAAATTAGACAACCTAGATGAAATGGATAAATTCCTGTAAACATATAGCCTGCCAAAACTGAAGCAGGAAGAAATAGAAAATTTGTACAAACCAATTACCAGCAAGGAGATTGGATCATAATCAAAAAACTTCCCACAAATCAAAGTCCAGGATCAGACAGCTTCACAGCAAATTCTACCAAACTTTTTAAGAAAAGTTAATACCTATTCTACTAAAAGTACTCCAAATATAAAAGGAAAACCCACATATCCCAATATCTCTGATGAATATAGATGCAAAAATTCTCAACAAAATATTAGCAAACTGAATTTAACAATGTATTAAAAAAATCATTCACTATGATTAAGTGGGATTTATTCCTGGGATGCAAGGGTAGTTCAGTACTTGCAAATTAATCAACATAATACATCGCATCAATAAGAGAAAGGATAAAAACCATAAGTTTGTCTCAATAGATGCATAGAAAGCATTTAACAAAGTACAACATCTGTGCATAATAAAAGCCCTCAACAAAGTGGCATTAGAAGGAATATAACACAACATAATAAAGGGAATATATGAAAAACCCTCAGGAAACATCATACTCAACTGGGAAAAACTGAGAGCTTACCTCTCTAAGATGAGGAACAAGATAAGGATGTCTACTCTTTTTATTTTTTTAATATAAATTCAACTAGCCAACATATAAGACATCATTAGTTTCAGATGTAGTGTTCAATTATTTATCAGTTGTGTATAACTCCCTTTCACCACTTTTATTTAGTACAGTATTGGAAGTCCTAGCCACAACAATTAGACAACAAAAATAAAATAAATAAATAAATAAAAGGTATTCAAATTGGTAAGGGGTAAATAACACCTTCATTATTTGCAGATGACATGATACTATATACAAGAAATCCGAAAGACTCCACCAAAAAAACTATTGGAATGATAAATGAATTCAGTAAAGTCACAGGACACAAAACCAATGTGTAGAAATCCATTGCATTCTATGCACTAATAATGAAGCAGTGGAAAGAGAAATTTAAAAAACAATTTACAATAGCACCAAAAATAATAAGATACCTAGGAATAAACATAACCAAAGAGGTGAAAGACTTGTACTCTGAAAACTATAAAACACTGATGAAAGAAAAAAAAAAAACAAAACACTGATGAAAGAAATTGAAGATGACATAAAGAAATAGAAAGACATTCCATGCTCATGGATTGGAAGAATAAATATTGTTAAAATGTCTATACTACCCATAGTAATCTACAGATTTAATGTAATCTCTCTCAAAATACTAACAGCGTTTTTCACAGAGTTGGAACAAACAATCCTAAAATTTGTATCACAAAGGATCCCAAATAGCCAAAGCAATTTTGAAAAAGAAAAGCCAACCTAGAGGCATTACAATTCCAGACTTGGTTATATCACAAAGCTGTAGTGATCAAGACAGTATGGTACTGGCACAAAAACAGACACATAGATCAATAGAACAGAAGAGAAAACCCAGAAATAAATCCATAATTATGTGGTCAATTAATCTTTGACAAAGCAGGAAAGAATATCTCATGGGAAAAAAAACCGTCTCTTCAACAAATGGTGTGAGGGAAACTGGACAGCAGCATGCAAAAGAATGAAAATGGACCACTTTCTTAAAGCATACACAAAAATAAACTCAAAATGGATTAAAAACTTAAATGTGAGAACTGAAAACATAAAAATCTTGGGAGAAAACACAAGTTTTCACAAGCAGATTCTCCACTGGTCAGGGAACCTGATGCGGGCTCGATCCAAGGACTTTGGGATCATGACCTGAGCCAAAGACAGACACTTAACGACTAAGCCACCCAGGCACCCTACCTTTAAATATTTCTAATCAAGAAAACATATGCCTCTTATTAAATCCAAAATCTTCTTAGTTTTAATCAATTTATGATCAATAGGAAAAAAATTTAGACCAAAATATCTGCAGCATTATTTTTGGGTTGAAGCCTCTACTTTCGGCTCAGGTCATGATCTCAGAGTCCTGGGATCAAGCCCCACATCAGGCTCTCTGCTCAGCAGGGAGCCTGCTTCTCCCTCTTTCTGCCTACCTCTCTGCCTACTTGTGATCTCTCTCTCTCTCTGTCAAATAAACAAATAAAAAAATATTTTAAAAAAATTAAATTTAAAATGTTTATGCTAGTGAACTTTCTCCAATGTTAAGTGGACACACAAAGCATTAAGTTTCCTAAATAAAATATGAAAGCAGCAAGATAAAAATCTAATAGTGATTGAATATAATTTTACCATCACAAACTTCTTGTAAATTTTATTTCATGAAATATCATTACAATTTATAATCCTTTCTTCACATTTCCTATTAAAAGACCTCTCAGAATTATTGTTCAGGCTTTAGAAAAGCTTTTCTACATTTTGTTTCATTTTTTCTGAATTTAAATTCCTATTTCATGCAGATACAGGCCAAAAAATGAGTCAAAGACTGTTTTTACAAAGCCCTAACAATGTGTTTGAATACTTTCAGGATCTCTGGACCAATACCATGAAGAAGCCCAGCTCGGAGCAATTCTCCCACACCAAGACCTAACTAATAAGTTTGAAATTGTTTTGCAATGTTATGAATGGTACTATTGTTACGTTTTTGCCTTTATATCTTATGTTCTAGAGCTTTACAGTGTCCTGAATAAGAAAATTTGTACTGTTTTAACAATAAAGTACACCTTATTTCCTCTATATTTAGAAGTGGATATGTACTTATATTTGTGAGTTAGTAAAGCATTTCTGACAAAATACATTCTCTGAAAAAGTTATATTGAGTGCTTTGTAAATTGAGTTAGAACTTCCAGGAAGTTAATACAACCTAAAAGATAGCTTATCAAATTTAGTGTTTCAAACAATTTAACATTCCCTATTTTTACTATTTTGAAATTCTAGACTGTTTTTTATGTGAATCCAACTGCTATTTCACCTAATAATTTTTCTGTCCAAATTCTCTCTGTTTTTCTTAAACAGGTCCTACATATTTTATCATTTTGTTAGTCCTTTTTGATACTCTTCAACTTTGTATTGTCAGTAAGAAGTACAGGAAAGACTGACATTGCCTTTCACTGCCTCCACTTCATACCTTTAGAAATAGAATCCCCTGCAGGTTTTATCTATGCAATAGCTCCCTCCTTTGCACCTGGTTGTGTCTGTGGGCTTAACTTCTTGTTAATACATTGTGAATGGGGGTGCCTGGGTGACTCAGTAGTCAAGCGTCTGCGTTAGGCTCAGGTCATGATTCCAGGTCCTGGGATGGAGCCCTGCTGTGCAGGGAGCCTGCTTCTCCCTCTCCCACTCCCCCTGCTTGTGTTCCCTCTCTCTCTGTCAAATAAAAAAATCTTTTAAAAAAATACATTGTGAATGAAGGTGATTTCACATGTATAAAGGGAAAATTGTTTTCCCTCCATTTCAACACTTACTTTTTTCCTTGCAGGCTAGATGTATGTGGAAGTGACCTATCTTTATCCACTAACACAAAGACAACATCCCAGGAGATGACAGAATAACATGATGAAAGAAAATTTAGTCCTTGAATATATTGCTAACACAGAGGCTCCTGCTAGCCCAAACATCTCCAGTCTGTCATACAAGTGAGAAATAAAGCTCAAGATTATTTAAATCATTGTATTTTAGGATCTGTTAGAGTGGCTAAGCCAGTTCCGTCAAACAAGATGTTTGAGTCATAGGAAATACACCCTATGATAATCCAATCATTAAATGCTGCTCTCCATTCTAATATATCCTGGATTTTGTAATTATCATAGGCCATTATGTCTGGTTATAAAATCCTAGTTAAAAAAGAAGTTTAAATGAAGTTTCATCTAGTTCAGGAAACTGACTGTCCTGAACTTGTTTAAGACTCAGTGCCCTATTCTACTACAGATTTATGTTCTGACTCAAAGTGATTTCTTTAAAGGCTGTCTGTTGAGAATATGAAATTTTTAATTCAAAACATCCTGTTGTTTTAAAGTGTTCACAGAACTGCTCTAGAAGAACATATTAATAATTCAAGGCCTTAATCAATTTTGACCTTCATGTCTAATGTCACTCTTCTACAAATAAGGTCAAAGAGGATATCTGTATACTTCTTTTTTCAGTATTTGATATTTAGATGGTGTTGATGAACATTGTTTTATGATAAAGCTGGCATTGGAAGCTAGAACTGAAAAAATTATATTGTAAAAGCCTCCTCTTGTTTTTTCCATCCTTCTATTATTTACACCTATGAAAGATATATTTACATATTTTAATAGTATATTTCAGAAAAATATAAATTTAATTTTGAGTAAAATAAAAATGCTTAAGGGTTTGTTTTTATAGGTAGCATTTGGAAAAAAAGGTTTTTTACAATATTATTTGCACAAGGGGCGCCTGGTTGGCTCAGTGGGTTAAAGCCTCTGCCTTCAGCTCAGGTCATGATCTCAGGGTCCTGGGATGAAGCCCCCTATCTGAGCAGAGAGCCTGCTTCCCCCTCTCTCCCTGCTTGCCTCTCTGCCTACTTGTGATCTCTCTCTCTCAGATTTATTTATAAATAAATAAATAAATAAATAAATAAATAAATAAATAAAATCTTTAAAAAATATATTATTTGCACAAGAATAGCTTGGAGTACAGAAACGTTTCAAAATGACAAAAATTAATCATCTTGCAGATATTTTTAATGCATTTTACTAGATGATTTACAAACAAGAAAACATGTATATGTACATGTCTAGAGAGGACATATTTTCTGGGCTTAAACATCAGATGTGTATTCTCATCTTAACAGAAAACCACACTACTCTTTTTTTTTTCTCTGTAGTTCCATAAGTCTTTATACATTTGGATGCTATTTTAGTAAGTATCTACAACTTTAGAAATACAGTATCTTCCTGATGAGTTAAACCTTTTATCATTACATAAGATCCTCATAATAGTTGTTGTCTAACAGTCTGTTTTGTCTAAAATCAATATACTTATATCAGCTTTCCTTCAGTTAGTATTTGCCTGATATATCTTGTTATTTTTTTAACAAAATGCTAATTTATTTAAAAATCAGTTCATTTAAAACAAAGCACAAAAATAAAACAATTGCAATTGTAGCTATAAGCTTTGAACTATTTTCATGCCCTAAGGAGCCCTCGCAATCACAAAGATATGAACCACTGAAGTACATTTACTGCATTTCACTGTTTTGGCAATCCTGAAAAATGAAGTAAGTTCAAATTGATATGCTATTAGTAAAACTGTTGTTTCAAGTGTTTTCTCTATTTCTCAAATCGAAGTCAGCTATTGACCTTTCTCAAGTGAAGGAACCTCATCCTACGGCATGGGGTCCGGATTCCGCCAGGCATCTCAACTTCACGGAAGCTGCTGCCACTTAGAAGCACCTGAATTTCTGACTTTAAGATCGGAGGGTGTAGGTACTATCATTCTTAGGGATATTGGCCTCATCATTGGACAGATGGGTTAGGGTGGGAGTATATGTCCTCAAAACTGGGGATAATTGGTATAGCTAGGTACTCTGACGGGAAGGTGGCCCAGGGTTGATTAAATCATTTATCGCCAAATGAGTGAGAGTGTCTCTTCCAAAGTCCAGAAAGAAACCTGGCTAAGGCAGTCTCTCTGGTTCACTTATGATTAAGATACCATTTATTATGCCCTCTGCTCTGTTCATTCTCACTGGGGCTTTTCAAAAATGAAAACTAGCTTGTGGACTGTACAGTTATGAATATTTAAAACATGTATTTTGGGGACATACCAGTTGTTTTACATTATAGTTTCCCCTCTTAAGATTTTAATTAAATTCTAGGCCAAGAAAGACACAAAAGAATAGGATCACACACTATACTTTAAACTGTATTTTAGGAGATGATGGATTGTACCTTTCTAGTGGCCAGATTCTTTTTTTTTTTTTTAATATTTCAGAATAAATTTTATTTAATTTTTAAAACATTTCTCCAGCTTTCAAATCAAATTGACATATAACTGCATAATTTTAATGGGCACAATGTAATGACTTGATATAGGTATATATTACAAAATGATTACAACAATAGTGTTAGTTAATACAGGCATTGCCTCAGGGCACCGGGCCCTTGGTTTAGGCTCTGGCCCTGATCTCAGGGTCATGAGATTGAGCCCCATGTGGGGTTTCGTACCCAATGGGAGTCTGCTTAAGATTCTCTCTCGCTCTGCCTCTTGCCCCCACATGCACTCTCTCTCTCAAATAAATAAATCTTAAAATAGATATATATATATACACATATGTATGTATATATATACACATATATAAAGTCTCACACTGTTTTTTGAAATGAGAACTTTAAAGTCCTACTCTTTAAGCAGATTTCAAATATACAATACAGTATTTTTTTTTATTATAGTTACCATGCTGTGCATTACACCCCCAGAACTTACTTATCTTATAACTGGATCAGCATCACCATTACTCTGCATCCGGCAACCACCAATCAGCTCTGTTTCTAGGAGTTTGTTTTCTTTTAATTTTATTTATTTATTTACTCATTTTTTTTTTTAATTTGAGTATAGTTGACACAAAATGCTACCTTATTTTCAGGTGTAAATATGTTCCTATGTTCATCACAACTGTGGCTACCATCTGTCACCATATAATACTATTATAACACCATTAACTGCATTCCCCACACCTTTTACTTCCACGACTTATTCATCTGGAAACCTGTATTTCTCACTTCTCTATACCCATTTTATTCATTCCTATACCCACCTCCCCTCTGGCAAACATCAGTTTGTTCTCTGTATCTATAGGTCTGACTCTTTTTGTTTGTTTATTCATTTCTTTTTTAGATTCCACATATAAGTGAATTCATATGGCATTTGTCTTCCTCAGTCCGACTTATTTCCTTAGAATAATATCTTCTACGTCCAAACATGTTGTTGCAAATGGCAAGGTATTGTTCTTTTTTATGGCTGAATAATACCCATTATATATGTCACATTATACATATAGACATATATACCACATCTTCTTTATGCACTCATCTGTCAACAGACACTTGGATAAATATAGGGGTGTATATATCTTTTCAAATTAGTGTTTTTGTTTTCTTTGGTTAAATACCCAGAATTGGGGCGCCTGGTGGCTCAGTTGGTTGAGCGGCTGCCTTCGGCTCAGGTCATGATTCCAGGGTCCTGGGATCGAGTCCCACATCGGGCTCCTTGCTCGGCAGGGAGTCTGCTTCTGCCTCTGCCTCTGCCTGCCACTCTCTGCCTGCTTGTGCTCTCTCCCTCTCTGATAAATAAATAAATAAATGAAATCTTTAAAAATAAATAAATAAATAAATAAATACCCAGAATTATTACATTATAATGATATTTCTATTTTTAATTTGGGAGGGAACTTCCACACTGTTTTCCACAGTGGCTGCAACAATTTACATTCCCACCAATAGTGTATATGGATTCCTTTTTCTCAATATCCTCACCAACACTTGTTATTTCTTGTCTTTTTTTAATTTTAGCCATTCTAACAGGTGTAAGGTGATATCTCATTGTGGTTTTGATTTGCATTTCCCTATTGATGAGTAATGTTCGGCATCTTTTCAGGTGACTGTTGGCCATCTGTATATATGTCTTTGAAAAAATGCTTATTCAGGTCCTCTGCTTATTTTTTTAAATATTTATTTATTTATTTATTTATTTGAGAGAGAGAGGAAGAGATAGTGAGAGAGAGCATGAGCAGGGAGGAGAGAGAGAAGCAGGCTCCCCAAGAGCAGGTGATCATGACCCTGGGATCATGACCTGAGCCAAAGGCAGATGCTTAATCAACTAAGCAACCCAAGCAACCACCTCTGACTATTTTTAAATGAGATTACTTTTTTCCCCCTTAGTGTCGAGTTGTATAAATTTTTTATATATTTTAGATACTAACTCCTTATTGAATATATCATTTGAAAAATTCTTCTTCCATTCAGTAGATGGCCTTTTTTTTAATGGTTTCCTTTACTGTACAAAAGTTTTTTATTTTGAGGTAGTCCCAATAATTTATTTTTGCTCTTGTTTTTCTTGACTGAGGAGACATATCTAGAAAAATGTTACCATGGCCGATGTCAAAGAAATTATTGCATATGTTCTCTTCTAGGAGTTTTATGGTTTCAGGTTTGCCTGGTATATCTTTTTCTTTCTCCTTTTCTTTCTCCTTTTCTTTCTTTCTTTCTTTCTTTCTTTCTTTCTTTCTTTCTTTCTTTCTTTCTTTCTTTCTTTCTTTCTCTTCTCTCTCTCTCTCTCTCTCTCTCTTTCTTTTCTTTCTTTCTTCCCTCCCTCCCTCCCTCCCTCCCTCCCTCCCTCCCTTCCTTCCTTCCTTCCTTCCTTCCTTCCTTCCTTCCTTTCTTTTACATTCTGTGGGTTAATTTCATTTTCTTGATAGTGTTCTACAAAGCACAAAAATTTTAAATTTTTATAAAGTCCAATTTATTTCTTTTTTCCTTTTGTTACTTTTGCTTTGGGGTCATATCTAAGAATCCTTTGTCAAATCTTAAGTTATGACGACTGATTCCTACGTTTTCTTGTGTTACCTCTTACATTTAAGTATTTGAGCCATTTTATTTATTTATTTATTTATTTATTTTTGTATATAGTGTGAGGTAAGGGCTTTACTTCATTCTTTCACATGTGTCTATCCAGTTGTCCCAACACCATTTGCTGAAATTTGCAGTATTTTTTAGTGTATTTCTCTGTATGGCTTTTTTTAGTGGATGCTCTACATATTATGTTGCATGTACAAAATTGGTCAAAATCTACTGGGGTTAACATTCTACAGGTTTAAGTGAAGTATAGAAACTTTACCTCTTTTTATGTCCTCTACCCTCCTCCTCATAATATAATTATCTTAAATGTTTCCTGTGTATGCATTTAGAATCATATTAGAGAGTGTTATAATTTTTGTTTCAACTATGAAACATAATTAGAATACTCAGGAGGAGAAGGAAAGTCTACCCACATTTTTGCTGTTTCTGTCACTTCCCTCTGTCTCTAGAAAGATTCCAAAATTCCTTCTTTTGACATTGCCTATGTCTAAAGAACTTTCTTTAGCCATTTTTTCTTCCTTAGGGTAGATCTGTGACAATTCTTTTAGTGTTCCTTCATTTGAGAATGTCTTGATTCCTGCTTCATTCTCAAAGGATATTTTGAATTAGTTCTCTTTCAGCCACGTTTTTTTGAACTCCATGGTTTCTTTTTCTTTTGGCTCATTTTTTTATTTGTCTTTTTAAATTACTATTAGGTCAAACTTTTTATAATAGATTTATTAGCTCGTGAATTTTTTTTTGTGAATTTACTTGTGAATTAGTGATTTTTCTCTTTTTTAATCTTTTGATCTCTTCATCCATTTTTCCCACACCCCACACTGTCTTTGACAGCCACCAATCTTTTCTCTGTATCCATGAACTCATTTTTTGTTTTTTAATCTACATATGAGAGAGATCATACAGTATTTGTTTTTCTCTGACTTATTTCACTTAGCATGCTACTTTCTTGATCCCTATGTAAGGATAAGAGTTCTTTTGTTGTTTGTGTTGGCATTCATATATGGTTGTTTTCTAAATATTAAAAATATAGGCACTTACTTTTAATTATAAATGCTATTTTGTCCTTAGTTGGAATAAGGGTATCCCATAGGGTGCAGTACCTTGATCAGAGGAGACCCTCAACAACCAAAAATAAGCATATAAATAATTTAGGGAGCAGAAATACAAGGCTAAGAGCTGGGGCCTTGGCACAGCCATGATGTTTTCACAAGATGGACCAAGAGCCCTGCGTTGATTATAGAAGGTGCTATTCAGATGACAGCAGAAACTGTCCAGAAGAACAACTTCTACACTATGACAGACCAAAAGGCTAGTCACACAACATCATGACCTCAAAGGCAGGACAAAGAAGAAGGCAGATATGGAAGTGAGAGTTCCTTTACCTCTTGTTCCCTCTCTACTCCGTAAAACTACAAAAACAGAAAAGCCACAGCCCAGAACTCTGCCCCCTACTACACCATGCTGTATTTCATCACTTATGACTGCATCACTTTAATTCTACTTCCTACAGAAGCTAGAAGAATAATTTCTAAATCAATCCCGTTTCTTTTATATCCCATTAAAATTCCTAAAAATTGTATGATGGGTTTTCATGTACAGTTTTGTGACTAAATAAAAGAATATTCTTTTGCCTCATTTAAATCAACAAAAGCAACTGGCATTTATAAAATATAGCTTGAAGGATTATGCACTGGCAAGGATTATAGCAGGTAATAATAGAATCTGATTCTATACTTATTTGAAATTCAGCACTAACCTTTCATAATCTAATGCAAATAAACATCCATTGAAAGGCAACAAGTGAAATGATACACTCAGATTCTACTATAAAACTAAGGGTTGGCAGCTCGTTAACTACAAAAGAAAAAAAAGATTACTAGAAACTAAAAAAAGATTAAAATAAGTAATGGATGCCATAAGACCTCCTCAAATTATGTAAAAACAGATTTATAGCTTGATCCTGCCAAATGATAACTGGCAGACTATTAAATTGCTTGGAAAATGAGATATGTTATTTTCTGCATAATGTCACTTGCATAACAATGAAAAGTGCTTGCTAAGGAATGGTTCTGCTTTGGTTCTTGCTCACTCTCTTTTACTCCAGAAATGTGTACTTAATGCAAACTCTTGGATTTATATCATGCTCACAATCTTTATGTAGTACTAAGAAGCACTAGACTCAGAGCAAAAAGTGTTTAAATACAGTGCCAGAGTATCCATTACTTTGCAGTATGATCACAGACAGCTCTGTGTCTGGAAAGATCCCCAATTCTCCAATTTATGTAAAGAATGAACATAGGTTACTGTTCAGCATAAACCTTACTGGATGAATATCAAGCT
>CM053606.1:122362467-122396954 GCA_028646535.1 Procyon lotor | reverse complement strand
TATGGTAAGTGCTGTGAAATGTGTAAGCCTGACGATTCACAGACATGTACCCTGGGGCAAATAATACCTTATATGTTAATTAAAAAAAAAAAGAATTGCAAAAAATAAAAATAAAACAAAATACTAATTATTGTCTTAAAAAATGCCTTATTTCTTTAGATTAAAAATTCTGTTATAATTTCTCATTCCATATCATGACTTCAGTAAATATCAATATTTCAGAAAATCATTGTTTAATATTAACAGGTTACCTAAACCATCAGTGTTCTTTTACATTTAATATTTTATAAGAAAGCTCTAGATTTCATAATTATTTGCTGGCAGTTAGTGAGGAAAATATAAAAAGAAATAATAATTCTTTCAGCCCACAACAGTAAATGAGAAGAGCAAAATCTCTGAAGGGAGATAGTCCTGAATTTAATCCTATTTCTATCATTTATCTAACATGTGGATTTGATCAACTTATATAATATCCTAAGTTTCTTCATCAGTTTAATATAAACATCTCTACTGTGTAGAGAGAGAGAGAAAGAGAGAGAGAAAGTGTGTTTGTGTGTGTTTAAGAGAGAGAGAAAAAGAAAGAGATGTAATACAAGTTTATGACATGATGATATAAGGGGTAGTTACCATCTACCCAGCAATAAATGGGGAAAATATGTTTGTCAGCATTAATGTACTGCTGTGTGTGTGAGTAACAGGGCCCTGACTTGGAATAATTACAAATTTATTTTCCTCTCTTTTTAGAGAGCTTGATCCTGGTATGACATGTGAAATATTTTCACACCAAGAATTTAGGTGTAACTTTTGAACTCTCTAAAAATCATTCTTTAATTCAAGTCCCCATTTCAACTAAGGGTAGAAAACATAAAGTCTTTCTGACAAACCATAGTGATTTCAGGTACCAACTAAAGCCAAACAGTTCCTTTGACCTTCTTTTCTCAGGGAAGGTTTTGCTGTTTGCTATCTAGAGAGGAGGGACTGAGATACTTATAGCATCATCAAATTGTGGAGAAAGCCTTTGACCTCTAGTCTTTGCTGGCATCAGCTTTTCTGTCCATCTGTTCTGGTCCCCAGGCTTGGTTGTGTTGCCATCCGTGGCTGCTTCTTCCATCCCAACTATAGGAGACCTTCAAGCCTGCCAACTCAGCTAACTTCTCAGATCATTGGAAACTGCAGTTTCTCTCCCACACCACTCCTGGCTGCAGGAAACTTGGCAGTTGTATTTAGGCACCTAATGCAGATATATGCCAACTGGTAAGTATATTTGTATGCTGCCAAACATTGCTTACATGGTACCAGGGAACTTAAAACTCAAGGAATGTGCTAGCTTCCTGGGTTCCCCTCTTGCCTTCAAATTCCTACATAAAGTTTGAATTTGTTTGTGTGGTGGGACAGGGGCAGGTTTCTTCTTGAAACATGGCTTGTATGCAACCCTTACCTTATTCTTTTCTCTTCAACAAGTCCTATGAGAGATTTTTATCTTCTACTGTGTAATTATAATAATAGTCATAGTAATAATAATAATTGTAAAATATATAACTTTTTCTGTTCCACTTCATATTGATTCTATGACCTCCCTTCCCTGTGATAGGGAAAACTATGGTCTAGTTGGGTAAAAGGATGAAGAAGTAAACAGGAATTGCAGGATTATAAAAGCAAAGGTTTTAGGGGAGCCTGGATAGCTCAGTAAGTTATGTGTCTGCCTTTGGCTAGGTCATGCTCTCAGGGTCCTGGGTTCGAACTCCACATAGGGCTCCCTGCTCAACAGGGAGACTACTTCTCCCTCTTCCTCTGCCTGCTCCTCCCCCTGCTTACTCTCACTCTGCCAAATAAATAAAATCTTTTTAAAAAATTTTTAAAAAGCAAAGATTTTATACCTTCATCTTATCATTACTTCACACCAAGAATGGAGATTTATAACAAAAAATTATTTAAAAAGAGGATAGTACCCTCAACCCACAGATGTTAGATTCTTATCTTCTCTAGCCTGCTAATTTAAAAATTATTTTTCAAAATCATTTTTCATATGAAATCTCAATCTCTCTTCCCTTCTAAAATCCATCATAATCATTTAACTTATGTATCTCTAAGTAAATCGTTTATTGACATTCACTTATTTATTCATCACCAGGATTTTATCGAGAATCTGTTATTGACCAGGAACTCTCCTGGATGATGGAAATCCAAAAATGAGGATGTGGTCCCTGATCTCATACAATTCATAGTCCAGTGGAGAGAACAATCCACAAGACAGGTAGTTATAATAGATGTTATATTTGCATTTCTATGCAAATGATAGAGAGGAGCACCTACTTCTCTGACTACTAGGGAGTCAGAGAAGATTTCCTATAGGAAGTGCTATCTAGCTAAATATTAAAGGATTAACAGTTGTTAACCAGGCAAAGATTGAGGAAATGCTATTTTCATGAAACAGTAAGAAACAATAAAGAGTACTGTGTACATGGATGTAGAAGTTCAACCACACCACAGAGATGGTAAGAAATAATTAGTCACCAGTTAATGAATTTGACTTGTTTCCTCTAGCTTGTCAGTGAGAGATCTTTGATAGGAATCCAGCAGGAAAGCAGAGTGCTCAAAATTTCCCATTGGATAAGCCATTTGGGGACATGCTTTGTTAACCTCTGGATCGATGACATACACATGACTTCTTGTGCCTCAAAGTTGTTCTCCATGTAAGTTTTATTGTAATCATTTGCAATTGCCTTTATTAAACGTCAGACTAATAGTTGGAACTCCTAGGCTCTAAGTAAAAGTTCTCCCTCCGTGTTCTTAAAGTGGTGAGGTAAAGAAAAGCATAACGGGACATGGTGTGCCTCTCCCCACTCTGTATCAACTAACCTCTCTGGCGACAGTAGAGAAAAAGACGTGGTGTCTTCCAAGAAATTATCTTAGCTATTTTTGTTGTTTTTTAAAATAGGGTAAATTTAAAACCTAACAGAGATAATGTTTCTTCTCTTTTTTTCCCAGGGGCTTCAAGAACAAAAAGAAGAATCAGCTCATTATCACACACCCATAATTATAGCAAAACTTTGGAAAGTTGTTCATTCTACTACCTAATGGAAGAACTACACACTACACATCCAAAATACATTCTTTCTTATTATTTAATATTTTCCTTCTAAAGCAGAGATTCTTCTATATCTCATCATTATACCTAGTTGTTCTTTGCCAAACTCTTCCCATTCATATGCTTCCTCCATTCTTCCCATAAAATATGGAAATGAAAACATCAATAATAAAACTATGTGTGGTCAGCCGCTGGCTAGCTGCTAAAGGGACCTGTTGAGCCCAGACTCGTGACCCCTGCCCGAATGGGCGGAAAGCGGGCGCTAGAGAATGGGCTCGACAAGGGGCCTTGAGGCATGCTGGTCTGTGATTGGTCATACCTCCTTGAAGGACAAGCTGAGCAGGTTGTAATTGTTTAGATCATTAAACTACAGCAATGCCTCTGAGGCATGTGCACGTGCTACTCGTAGTCTTACCCAGACTTATTGGAGCTTGTGATGAGGGGAGCTTGTTTTGATGTGTTAAGAACAAATTCCTAGAACGTGTGCCATGTGACTCCCAGGTGTAATCGTTTTTTGGACTTGTTTTTCACACACTATATAAGAAGGTGCACTCTTGAATAAAGCCGAACACAGTCTGGACATCATCCTTTGGATGCCTTTGGCTCCCATACTTGTCTCTTTGTTCCTCCCACTCCCATACTTGTCTCTTTGTCTCTTTGTCTTTTTTCCTCATTCCCTTACCCTCAGTCCCGGTTCGAGATTGTCGTGCAGGCTGCGGCAACTACGTGCTTCTTGGGACCCCTGGGTAGCTCAGTTGGTTAAGCAGCTGCCTTCAGCTCAGGTCATGATCCCAGGGTCCTGGGATCAAGTCCCCACATCGGGCTCCTTGCTCAGCAGGGAGCCTGCTTCTCCCTCTGCCTCTGCCTGCCTCTCTGCCTGGTTGTGCTCTCTCTCTCTCTGACAAATAAATAAATAAAATCTTTAAAAAAAAACAAAACTATGTGCTTCTTGCTCACATACTCTATAATGGATTATATAGAGCTTTGTATGCGCTCAAATTCATGTAAGACACTAGCAGCATCTTCCACATTAATTACAATGTTAACAGCAACTCCATGTGTAATTCAAATGATATCTGTATCTAGCCAAATTAAATTATATATAATGACAAAGATATACTATATCATATCACACTGCATATTGGTATTTCACCAATGGAATTTTATCATTATTTCTAAAATTCTCATGTCACTGTGATCTAGCTATGAAAATAAACACTGTCCTAGGCAGACATATAAAGCTGGGAATAAATAACTCAGTAAGAGTCAAGTATATCCCTATAAATGCTTTTATTGCTTTTGAGCTGCTTCTTCAGATTTTATGTTTGGGTGATAATTGTTTCCTTCTCTACCATTTTATCTTCTCCATGAAAATGACTAGATTATAAATAAGAGATAAAACCTGGATCATCAAGATCTTAAAAGCCGGCAGCATACTTTCTCACAGATTTTGAACAACTATTCACTCTCAAACCTTATACATACTTTGCTAGTCATCTTCCCCATATAAATTTTCCCCTTATAAATAAAATCTTAAATCATTAAAGGAGTAAAAGAGATCCACTGTGAAAACTGTTATATGGTCGTTTTTTTGTTTGGGGGATATGTGTATGTGTTTTCCCTGCCTTAATTCACTAACATACAGCTATAAAATGTATTAAAACCATATAGTGGGTATAAAATTATATAACTTTTAACTGAAAATTTGGATCACATCTAGGCATATATAATTTTAGGTTGCTGGTCATTTTTTAAAATGCACTTTTTAAAGAATATATATCATACATGCCTTAGATCTAGGATGACATATTTTTTTTTCCTTAAATGCATAGCTCTATCAGGCAAAGATGAGCACCATCAAAAATGCAAAACAGCAATATAAGCTAAATACTTATTGAGTATATCTACCATGATATGTGTTAAAGGAAGCAAAAAAACCTTCATTTTGAGATTTCTTTTCAAAGATTTTCAGTAAGTCATCAATTTATACAACAGCAGCAGCACATTTTAATTGTCAAATATGTTTTCTCCTCCATCATTATTATATTTCCCAAAATATAAAATCAGTATACTATAAGCATTTATTACCGTCTTCATCAAATGTTCTGATAGTAAAATATTGATAGTAAAATATTGAATTATGGTTGCTTTATTAAATATATACCTTTTTAATTTAATATTAAATATTAAGTTTAATATTAAATTAAATATTAAATAATATTTATTTGAAGTTATTTATTTATTTGAAGTTATTTGAAGTTATTTGAAGAAATTAAGCAACTGAAAGTACACTATTTTTTATTGCTAAGAACATAAATAAATATTTAATATTTATATATTAAATATAAATATATAATTAATATATATTAATATAAATACCATTTGTATTAATAATAAAATATATTAATATGATATATTAATAAATATATTAAATATATACCTTGCTGTATATAACTCTCATTTGCATGTGGTTTATAGAGTAATGTTAACAACCATAATGTCCTAATATCATACTCAATTTTCTGTTTCTTTTTTATAAACGCAGAATTTATACACTAAACTAAATATCAGAATAAATTATTTAGGAAGATATGAAAGGTTTTTAATGATCTAAGTGTGAACACTAATAGACATTACAGTCCTCAAAATTCTTCTTAACAACATCACAGGAAAAAAAGAAAAAAAACACAACATCATAGAATTTACAGTCCTCACAATTCCTGTTAACAACATCATAGGAAAAAATAGAAAACAAACACAACATCATAGAATTTTTTAAAGCCTATTTTCAAGATTAAAGGAAGAATCTGAATAACAAAGGTGATTCAAATGTAGACTTTAACAATACAAGTTATTTGAAGAAATTAAGCAACTGAAAGTACACTATTTATTTCTTTTTATTGCTAAGAACATCTTTATGAAACTGGAAATTTTATTTCTAAATTATCTGTACTGACCTTATTCCCCTTCTCAATTCACAAGTCCCAGCTTTTGTTATTAATTTGATATCCACATTAACTATAGTGGCACTGATAAAGAATACTAATCAGTAACTGGTAGTTTTAACAGTAGATAATTACATTCAAAATAATTTACATTTACATTTTAAACAAATCAGTCACACAAGTCATACTGACTTATACTGTTTGCAGCCCTTTTCCAATATATTTTATGAATATATTTAAAATATATTTAAAAGTATATATTTTATGAATATATTTAAAAGTAAGTAATACTTTTTTCCAATAATACAAGCTTATACATAAAGTAAAGAAATTATCAACCCTTTCAATGTTTGGCAAATACTCTAATGTTTGGTAATTCTTACTCTATTTTAACATCAACTAATGGAGGTATAAAGCAGAAGGTGAAGTGCTTTATTAAATAGCAATTTTGAAATAGGAACTAAACGAAACAATTTTGAGTGCCCTAACATTAGAGCAGTCTGGGAAATCTAGGTCAAGGTTAAATCATATACAGCAAATAGTTTCCTCTTTCTTCCAATATATAAGCACAGACATTCTCTTTTTAGTACCACAGTTAGAATTCAATAAATGTTGATTACCTGAATCAAGAGAATAAATCACTCATAATTTTTTATATCCAACCCTTCTGTTTTTTTAAAAAATAGTTCTATAATGGGGTGCCTGGCTGTCTCAGTTAAGTGTCTGACCCTTGGTTTCAGCTCAGGTCATGATCTCATGGGTTAGTGAGATCGCCCAACCTCATAGCCTCATAGCCATACCACACTGGGTATGGTGCATGAACAATTAATCTTGTAACACTGAAAAAATAAAATGAAAGTATTTGGGGGGAAAAAAAGAAAAAAATAAAAATAAAATTCCAAGTTAAAAAAAAATTAAAATTAAAAAAAAAATCTAGGGGCACCTGGGTGGCTCAGTGCGTTAAAGCCTCTGCCTTCAGCTCAGGTCATGATCTCAGGGTCCTGGGATCGAGTCCCACATCAGGCTCTCTACTCAGGAGGGAGCCTGCTTCCTTCTCTCTCTGCCTACCTCTCTGCCTACTTGTGATCTCTCTATGTCAAATAAATAAATAAAATCTTTAAAAAAGGAATCTAAATTTTTTAAAAAATGTATCATTAGAGAGTAACAGACAATTGAATTTGAGGAAAAAATGGATTTAAAGACAGATCAACAAAAATTATCCAATTTGAAAAAAGCAGGGAAAAGTATTGAGAACAATTAAAACAGAACCTTAGTGGTTTGTACATTATAAAAGTCATAATATTCATTTACTGGAGTCCCAAAAATAAAGAAAAGAGGAAATAGGAAAGAAAATATTTCAGTAGTGGCAAACATCTCCCAAGATATTGTGGAAAGACATAAGTTGCAAGAATCTCAGCAAGTTCCAAACTGGATAAATATAAAGAATATTATTGCCAAGCATATTAAAGTCAAACAGCTGAAACTTCAAAATGACAAGAAAATCTTAAAAGTAATTTCCCAAAAAAACATATTACCTACAGATAAAAACAATACAAATGACCATTTCTCATCATAAAAACATAGATGCCAGAAGAAATTGGAACAAATGTTCAAAAGAAAAACTAAAAGAAAAACTAAACCCAGAAGTATGAAAATATCCTACAGGAATGAAGAGAAACTAATGAGTAAATAAGTAAAAACTAAGAGTGCTCATCCTCAGCAGACCAACACTATAAGAAATGATCAAGTAATTTCTAGATGAAGGGAAATGATACTAAATGAAAAGTCAGATCCTAGAAAAGAAATCAAGAGTATCAGGAATGGAGTTGAACTGGTTAAACACAAATACCTTTCTCAATAATAACACTTATGACTGATTAAAGGAAAATATAACGTTGTACTATGGAGTTTAAAATATGTGTGTTTATAATGTGTGTGTTTGGGTGTTCTAATACTTAAAAAAAAAACAGAAAAAACAAAAGAATAGTCTATGGATCAAAGTAAACTCAAGAGAGAAATTTAAAATTATTTAAAATGAAGTATAGAAAAGAATAAATTAGGAAAAGTTATTAGAGCAACATTTATAAATTTAAATGCTTACTGAGAAAAGTAAAGGAGTGTAAGTCCAACATGTAAGGTTATAACATATAGAAATATAGCAAATATGAGAACTGTAGTCAAATAGAGTGGGAGAGAATGGGCATATACTGATTTTAAGGTTTTTACAATTTGAATGAAATGATATATTTAACTCTGAGTGTGAAAAGTAAAAATTGTGTATTATATCCATTGGTGAAACCACTGTAAAAAAGTAGAATTATAAACCCATTAGATAAGTTAATTTTAAACTATTTTTAAAAATCAATTAACCCCCAAGAGAATTTGTAAAAAGAAGACAATAGAAATATTAACAATAAAAAAAGATAGGGAAAATGGAAAACAAGTAGTGAAATGGCAAAAATTCAAACATACAAATAATTACATCAAATACAAATGAACTAAGGATTCCAATGAAAATATACACAGCTATTCAGAATATATATAAAAAAGGAAGATATAAGTACAGATTTTCTGCAAAAGGCATATTTTAAATGTGAAAGTACAGACTGAAAGTAAAAGAATGAATAGGCATACACCATGTAAACCACATAATAAGGCTAGAGTTGAATATTAATATTAGATAAAGTATACTTCAAGGCAAGGAGTTTTTTCAGAAGGAACATTTCACAATGACAAAATAGTGAATTCGGAAGAAAGGCATAAAAATCATAAGTATGTATACATCTAGACACATAGCCTGAAATACATAAAGAAACAATCGACAAAATTAAAAGGAGAAATAAACAAATTCACAATCATAGCTGCATAGTTTGACAAACCTTTCTCAGAGACTAAAAAAGAAAATTCAAAAAAATAAACAACATGGAAGAAATGAGCACCATAATCATCCACTTTGATTTAGTTGACCATTATAAGAACGATACTCAAAAGCTGCAGAACACACATTATTTTCAAGAACACATAGAAAACTCACCACGATAAACCATATACTGAGCCATAAAACCAGGTTCAAGAAATTTCAAAATTTTGAAATCCTGCAAAGAACATTCTTCGAATATAATGGAATCAATGGAAATCAATAACAATAACGTATCTAAAGTCCAAATATTTAGCAATAAAAAAAAAATCACACTTCTAAAAAATAATCCATGGATCAGAGGAAAACTCAAGAAAAATTTTCAAATATTATGAATTAAGTGATAATAAAATAACATAGCAGATTATGGCATATAGCTAAAGCAGACTAGAGAAAGCATATATAACTTTTTTTAAGTTACTAAAATAAATAAAATAAAAATATTAATATAATAATAAAGATAATAAATAGCTATTAACTTTAGTGTAAAAACTAAATGTACATTTTTGTGTTTAATGTCAATGTTTTCTTTTCTCCTTTTTGCCTGTTTTTAATTTTCATTAAGTTATGAAGATACAAATCTTATATGTTCAGCATAGCAATACTATCGGTCAGAGTAAAATTGCGTTCAAGCCAAATAAGCTCTCCTTACACATTCACAAATATGGCCGTGTACATTTTCAAAATATTCCGTGCAATAAACAGACACACATACTCATACACATATATATATATTCAGTCTTCCTTCAATGAAAAACAGAACTAAATTATAGAGATCAGATTAACGCTATTGATTTGAATAATGGCTTAAACCTCTAATATAAGCCATATTAACATTAGAAACCATTATACAGCCATCAAAAGTCATTGGATTTTCTCCATTATTGTGTGTGTGTGATGTGGGAAATAGTTTGACAGCATTAGAAAAATTTCATAACTTGTGAGCAGCAGAACAAATCAGAACCATGTGTGGATTAAATACAGACTTCCAAGGCAAGGAGTTTTGTTTCCTCTAAGAAACTTTGAAAGATGTTATGTATATATAAGAATTTTGTATTTACATATATAGATTTTATATCTATATAGAGAGATATAGAGATTACATCTATAAATGTTAGAGTAAGCAGCTCATTAGGTTTTAACAGGATGCCTGGAGGGCAGCAAAAGGAGAGTCAGGGTCAGCTATCAGGAAAGACCTGCCCCAGCAATGTTCCAAAAACAAAGCCACCAGAAGCTGGATGGAATCAGACAGGCTTGGGATAAAGGCGGGAGACCCTGTCCAAGTGAGGTAGAAAAAACATGAAACCTTGCTCCCAAAAAAATTTCCCTCTCCAAATAATAGATATTTCATGCCCTAGTTAACAACTGTCAATAAAAGATAGAGGCCCAAAACTCAGGGCGAGGCTCTCCCTTAAGTTGGTCCACTCTCACATCTCAAAAGTGTACTCTCATTTAATAAACACTTCACTTGCTCAACCACTGTCTGGTCTGTCCTTGAATTATTTTTTTCCGATTAGACTAAAACCTCCCCTCCAGTGATATGCTGGGGACTGACTGAGTGGAGGCCTCAGGGCCCAGGCTGGGGGGTGAAGGGAGGGGGGCAGATGAGGGGGGTGGAGTGCTCTCCCCAGTTCCCGGGGCAACACAAATATATAAGCATTGCTTTTGTTTTTACTTTTTAAAATTGTTTCTGACTTTCCATTAGCTTAAATTGGTATGATGGAAATTACATAAATTCTATAAGTTGTGTAGTTTATTTCTATGAGAATTACTTAAACCTCAGAAACATTTTAGGATGATTCCTATTGTGTAAAACATTACTGCCAGCCTTTGGACTCATTACAACCAAGAGCACAGAGATTTATGCTTTGAAGGTGTTCTGCATCCCCACACAGATACTTAACGGTATTTGGTGCACAGGAGACACTGGATACATGTTTGTTGAATGAAAAGTGCAAAAATGATAGACTTTATGGACAACTGTATGAATACAGATATGAGAGATAAGAAATGAAACTGGAAACCTGTACCTGAAACTTTACTTATTTCTCTGAATAAGTTTTCAAAGATATTTCTGTGAAAAAGGCAAGTATGAAGAAACAAATTCAGGGCCTTTTGCCAAACAGAAATTGCAGTAAGGAAATTAGTTAAGCATACAATTATACCCTTGTCAAGTGTGTTAAATTACAAAGTTGTAAAAGCGAAGGCAAAAGTTACAATGTTAAGAAGCCCAATACTTCTTATGTTAAGAAGCCCAATACTCGGGGCGCCTGGGTGGCTCACTCATTAAGTGTTTGCCTTCGGCTCAGGTCATGATCCAGGGTTCTGGGATTGAGTCCCGCATCTGGCTCCCTGCTCAGCAGGAAGCCTGCTTCTCCCGCTACCATTCCATCTCTGCTTGTGTTCCCTCTCTCGCTGTGTTTCTCTCTGTCAAATAAATAAAATCTTAAAAAAAAAAAAAGAAGCCCAATACTGGAAAATTGAACCACTGAGAGTAGAACATACGGTGGATGCTCATTAAATACAAAAATCATGTAATAGCTCTGCAATTTATTCAGAATAAAGCCAAAATACTTAAACCTTACACCTACAATCTCATGCCCCACTTATTCTACTCCAGCAACAAATGGCCTCCTCGCTCTTCCTGGAAATGCTAAGCCTAGTCATGCCTTAGGACTTCTGTACCTTCTGCACCCAGACCACCTTCTGCTTGGTGAACTAATCAGATATTGGCAGATCTCCTTCTTTCAAAGCTATTCCCAAATGGTATTTTTGTATGTGTGTTGTTAGTCACCATATAGTAGTACATCATTAGTTTCTGATGTACTGTTCAATGACTCATTGTTTGTGTATAACACCCAGTGCTCCACGCCAGCCATGCCCTCTTCAATACTCATCACCGGAGCTTACCCATCCCTTTACCCCCTCCCTTCTAAAACGCTCAGTTTCCTCCCCAGAGTCCATATCTCTCCTGGTTAGTCTCCCACTCTGATTTCTCCTCCTTCATTTTTCCCTTATCCTAATGTCCTCCATGGACTTCATCAAGATAAAAAACTTCTGCACATCAAAAGAAACAGTCAACAAAACAAAGGGGCAACCTATAGAATAGGAGAAGATATTCGCAAATGATACTAAGACAAAGGGCTGATATTCAAATGGTATTTTCTTAGTGAAGCTCCCCCAGGCCATCCTATTGAAAACATGCACCACATCCCTTCAAAATCAATGGTATTCCCAAATCCCCTTGTATTAGTCTGATTTTTCTTTTACTATAGCACTTAACACATTCTAACATATTTTATCATTTTTATACATATTATAATTTTTGTTTACTGTTGTCTTCAACCACAGGATATAAATACCGCTAGAGCAAGGAGTCTCACCCTGTTTACTGATATTTAGTTCCTTCTATATGGTAGGTGATCAATAAATTTTTAAACAAAGAAAATGTACTTTATAAATTGAATTATTCACTAATAATCTAAATGCATTTAAAATTTTTAGCCAAACATCTGGAACATCTTTTGCCTACAATCCACCAGAGCATGTTCTCCCAAATATCAATTCAAGGACTAAGTTAATAGTTGGGATCTTTGCAATTTTTCTTAGCTCACTTTCTAACTCTGCTAATGTTTTATGAAATTGTTTCTTTCTGTACTCAAGTGAAGTATGTGATAAAAGACTAACAGTATCTACACACTGCTATGTAAAACATTTTTTAAAAATTAAAAAGGAAACTGAATAATCATGTTAGGCTGCTGGAACATGGTGTCCCTAGGCTGATGCAGCTTCCCAATTTCCACTGGCTACCCTTTCAGGATCAGTATTCTAAAAAGTGTCTCACAGTAAGTCCAACTATCCTAGGTTCATTATCAACATTTGATGTCTTCTCAATTCTTCAAATGGTTCTCATAAATTATGTCCAAACAGAGCGAGGATAGTTCATTCTGCAATTTATTGAAAGGTGTTTACTTAGTGCCTCTGATGTGTCACACATGGTGCTAACTGATGAAGTCTCAGGAACTAGTGAATGATTTTAAAATCTGCACATCTGCTTTCACATTTATTGTCATCAAACATAATGGAAATAATTTCAAAGTATTAACATTAAATATAGTGAGTACCCTGATGTTCATCACAGCAGAGACATGTTTAGACATACATATATATATTATATATTATATACATATAGTATATAGGTAAATACACATGACAATTCCAAATGCTTTTAAGTACTGATATAAATAATGGTGCATTAATAATGCTATGATAGGTACTGAATATATCTCATGGTTTTTTTTTATTATTGTTACTGTTTAAAGTTATTTTTTTTAAAGTTATTTTTTTTTAAGTGAAAAAAAAAAAGGATTATATTCTTGATAGGGATGTGTTTTTGAAAAGCAAATGTCTACATATATAGTTCCTAACCACCATTTGCTGATGGGTTCAATGTATTCTCATTACATCTCACCTCTGGTAGAACAGGTTAAGTAGATTAAGTTATTAGATTAAGGAGCAATATCTTCCAAAAATAATATAATGTTGCAGATTAACTTAACAATTCCTTTTTCAGTTGTATCATATTATACTATAACATTATACTAATGGTAACATATCCAAAAGCTATTGGATAAATTGGTGTAATTCACTATTTGCAAACAATCTTATTATCAGATGAAAAAGTTCAAGTAGAGAGAACTTGCAAAAGTCCATCTACCAAAAGAAACTAGGTAAATAAAAATTAATAGATAAAAATCAGTCTTTGAGAGATGAAATGAAATTCAAATAAGGAAAAAGGTGAGATAAAAAGTCAAGAAATAATCATTGGGTATATCCATTGCCTAGCAATTTAATGCATCACTTACATATAGTTTCTGTACAGCAAGAGAAACCATCAACAAAGTGCAATTATATAACTTATAGAATGGGAAAAATATTTGTGAACCATAATCTGATAATTAATATTATCAGTTAATATTAGTAATATATAAAGAACTCCTACAACTCAATAGCAAAAAAATAAAAAAGTGGGCAAAGAAACTGAATAGACATTTGTCCAAAGAAGATATACAAAAGGCCATGAAACAAGTACATGAAAAGGTGCTCAATATCACTAGTCACTGGGGAAATGAATATTAAAACCACAATGAGATATCACCTCATTCATTAGAATGGCTCTCATCAAAAAGATAAAAGATAAACCCTTGCATGGATGTGGAGAAAAGGTAGCCCTTGCACACTATTCATGGAATTGTAAACTGGTACAGACACTATGGAAAATAGTATGGAGGACCCTCAAAAACTGAAAAGTATGATCTAGCAATTCCACTTCTGGGAATAAATCTAAAGGAAAAAAAATACTAACAAAGGATATCTATACCCCCATACTCATAGCAGCATTATTCATAATACCCAAGACATACATGGAAACCAATACATGTATATGTATACATATGTGTATATGTGTGTATATACAGTATATGTGTATATATATAGTAAATGTATATACACAAATATGTATATATATAGTACAATTTCTTATACACACACACACATATATGGAATATCCAAACACACACACATACAATGGAATATTATCCAGCCATATAAAAAAAGAAATCCTTCCACTTGTAGTAATATGAATCAACCCTGAAGGTACTACACTAAGTGAAATAAGTCAGACAGGCAAAGACAAGTAACTATATTATCACACTTAATATTTTTTTAAAAATCAGAAAAAGAGATCAGAGGTGGAGACTTGGGAGAGGGGAAATTGGAGGAAGATGGTCAAAAGGATCATATTTCCAATTATAAGATAAATAAGTAGTAGAGATGTAATATACATGATGACTATAGCTAACACCATGTATAGGAAAGTTAAAAGAGTAAGTCCTAAGAATTGTCATCACAAGAATAATTTTTTTCCTTTTTCTTCTTTCCTTTTTTATTGTATCTATATGATAAGATGGATGTTAGCTGAACCTGCTGTGGTGATCATTTCACAATTATGTTATAGAACCCACCATGTTATAAGGCCTCAAACTTATACAGTGATATATGTCAACCGTTTCTCAGTAAAACTGCCACACACACACACACAAAATCACATCAGTTGACTGAAAACCCGATCCTAAACCAAAACACTCAAACTGGGGTGCTCAAAGAGCAACTAATGAAACAAAGTAACATCCTGAACTGTTTTGAGATTTATTTGTGCATGAAGAATTTTACTGCAGGCACACCTTTTTACTAATAACCTTTTCAAAAATTACTGAGTAGTATGTAGAAAATAAATTCTAATAGTAGCTCACTTTCTTTCTATATTAATCACATAGATTAAAGTATATATAATATCTGCTCTTTATCTTGGTTAAATATTACATTCTTTTATTCCCACATGTGATGTCAATGTTGCATTTTTCTTATTTTTTTTTCACTTATTTTACACTGAAATAAGAGGCATAGTGCCACATTTTCTTTTTGGGGTGATTAAGAGATATAAATCAACTTTCTATGTTAAATAAAATTAAACAAAGTTTTGTTTTGTTTTTTCTAAAAATACCCATGGTATCTCTAAAATACCTATTGTGGGTGAACATAACTTTAATTTAGCACTTATTATAAGCCAAGTACTGCACTGGCTATTTTACAAATTCATCCTACCTTAATCCTTTCATGTTTAAGGTGAGTTATTATCCCTATTTTACAGTAGAGGAAACAGAATCAGAAAGGTTAATTATCTTGCCCAAATGAATGCAGGTCTATAAAACTCAAAGGCCAAGGTATTAACATTACATTACCACTCAATATTCTATCATGGGGTGTTGCAGATGCTGTAGGTGTTTCCACTAAAACCCCAAATCAGGCTGCTACAACCATTCCTAGCTAGGGTTTATAGCTCCCACTGGAACTCTTCCCTGAAGAATTGCCCTTGACACGCATAAGCCACCTTGCCCTATGCTCATCCCCTTAGCTCTGGGACAGAACAGTCTCATTAGTGCAAATTATGCTTTAAGACTCCCTGTGAGATCAGGCTGAACTGAACTTGAAATGGTATCATTGCCTATCTTCTTCCTCCATCCTGGCCTTCTTCCCTTATTCCTTGATAGGTTTTCTTGAGAACTCTGCCACACACAGGAATCCCTTTCTCGAGCTTTGCTGCTAGGAAACCTGGACTAAGACAGTTGGTGTCCATGGAGTAGACTCTATGGACAGAGTTTTAAAACTGGATTTCTTGTCGACCAAATAGTAATGAGGACCCAGCCCCTGGTCATAGATGGTATTTGATAGTCCCTAGAAAGATGAAGTAGGACAATTGCTGAGACTTTGATCTGTGGTGATCTAGGGAGAAAATATAGATTACAGATGCACTAGCTCATTTAATGTCTTTGGCATTTGAAAGGTATGGAGGAAAAGTAACTCTAAAATTCATGCACAACTGAGTGGGTATTGCTGAAAGCTACCAGTGCACTGGAGAGATATGACAGGACTGAATCAGTTAAATAACAATTTAAAGCAAAGTTTGGGAGTCAGAGGGTCTCCTTGGCAGGGTTTAAAGACACTGTCATCTACCATAGTTGGAAAGCTAATTAAGCTGAAGACCAGGCCTATGACATAATTGTGAAAATAAAAGAGCATCAGGGAAAGCTGAATTCTCAGCCTAGGCAATGTTCACAGGCCAAAGTCAGGAAAGGACAGTGATCTTGAAATTTGAAATGTGGATTATCTGTGTACATACAGTGAAGAAACTTACACCTTAGGTTCCCCTGAATCTTTGATCTAGCAGAAATATTCCTACATCCACCAAAGAACAGCTTCTCTTGGCTTAAAGACTATAAAGAGGCCTCAAAGCAAATGCCTTATAGGACAATACATGCCATCTTTAGTGTTTCCCACCTCTCCTGTTTATCAGACCAATCATGATGGTCAAATCTCCTAAGGGTAAAAAATAGCCTAACAGGGAAAGTACTGTTGAGCCAGCTATGGAAGACAGTGATTTTATGACAAAGGAGTTATAGGATCTAAATGGTATTACAGGAGAAAGCAGGTGCATAACCTGGGAATAGATCCCAAGAGTGCTGAATAGAATGTAGAGTGAATAGGGGAAATCCTGTCAAAAACAAGGCATTGTCACATGACGCAGAATTTAATTCTGATTTAATTTAGATTTAATTTAATTCTAATTTAATTTAGAGAACATCCTAACACACTGTTCCATTAGAAGCTCAGAAAAGGCAATGGCCCACATTAAATACAGACGAGATTTCAGAACTATGGAAAAAAGAATCAAAAGGCTCAGATGAGTAAGCATACTAGGGTGCATCCACTGCATGAGACTGAAAAACCCTCCACCTGACAATGTTCTATCTGAATATCCAGGAGACATTCTGCTTACCAAAGCAATAAGGAATTCCTCAGTGAATGTGGAACCCACATTTCTGAAAATTCTATCGTTAGAGAACTAGGCTCCCTGATATTTATGGGGATAATGGCTACCAGAATATCAGAGGAACATGGCAGAGGCAAGGTGAGAGTAATTAATATAATAGGCAAAAAAAGGTCTTAATGACAGCTGAAGGGGAACCTGGCTCACAGGGATCTATGAAGATGGCTCATTGAATATATCCTAGAAGAAAGATAGATGAACAGTGTAAAATGTAATCAGAGGAGATCATGAATGGATGAACATAAGGCTTATCTGCCTCCCCAGTACATAAGCAGTCCCTTGGCCAGTGCTGAAATCTGAAGCAATTCTCAGAGGCTTCATAGACTGAAAAAGAGGATAGATCTGTTTGAGGAATGACTTGCCAAATGCTAGCAAGTGTGTTCAGGAGTGATGTTCCCAGTCCACCATCAATGACATCATATAATCAGGTAAGCATTCCCTGGGAGAAGAATACCTAAATTTTGCCAGGGTTATTGGATACAGTATTTAAGGAGATAGTGGTATTATGGGATCAGATAATAAGAGGTGTCCTTGCCAAAGTTTATTTCACAGTTTTTCACTGGTTCCATGACTCACTTGGTAGTCATTTCCCCAATCCCTGAATATATAGTTAAAATGTTCATATTTAACAGCTATCAGAACTTTTGCATCCCTTGGCAGGTGGTGCAAGGATTATTGCAGGAAAAGCCAGGTGGATGTCCCTGATTAGTTAATAATAAAATAGTTAATAACTATTAGTTAATTATAAAACTATTTATAATATAATATATATAATATATAACTATAATTATAAAACTAATTATAAACTATTAGTTACTAATAAAAAAATTATGAAATCTTGGGGTTAATTGAAGGTATTATTAGTTTCACTTTCTGAGAAGCAGGGGTATTAACTTTCATCAAAGCTCAATTTATTTCATCTATTTCATTTATTCATTTATTTATTTCATTTCAATTTATTTTGCATTTTCCATGCAAAAATTAAAATTATAACAGGTCATGGCAAATGAGAGTGGACCATTAAAAACTCAGTCATTTGGTAGCCCTAGTGTAGCTACTATACGAGATGTGGTATCTTTACTAAAATGGCTTCCCATTACCCTGGCATGAGCTGTGAAGTGATTGATCCAGCAAATGCATCCTTTTCCATATCCATTAGGAAAATCAGAAACAGTTTCCATTCACATGTGATGGAAAACATACACATGTGTTGTTTTGTATCAGGGCTAAATTTAACCTTCAGTCACAGGATAATCCAAAAGAACGTGAATCATCTGGATACTCCACAGAATATCAGATGGGCCACTGTATTGATGACATCATGTGAATTGTACTTGAAGAGCAAGAAGGGGCATGTACTCTGGATGCCCTACTCAGAATATATGCTCCAGGACACAGGAGATACGTGCCATTATCAGTTAAAGTTTCAGGAGTTCACTGGTCTGGGGCATGCTGAGACAACTCCTCCAATGTGAAGGACAAGTTATTACACTTGTGTCACCCACCACAAAGAAAGAAGCATTTGATAGATCTCTTCAGATGTTGAAGGCAGCATATAATTGGGATAATTGTGTTGATCCATTTTTTTAGGTATTGCAGAAGGTCATTTTTGAGTGGGGCCCAGGGCGAGAAAGGGTATGGAAGGTCCAGGCTACCCACAGGCCTAGATTATATAACAACAGAGACCATGTAGAGAAGTAATAGATAAAAATTCTGTGGAAACTCCAACAAGTCCCAAAAAAGACATTCATAGGCTAGAACCTAACATAAAACAAGCGCATACCTACAACAGGGAACTATACAGCTTTTGAAAACTGTTACTGCACCATTACCCCATTCATGGGTGGGCCTGAAGGAAGTGGTGAGAGGAAATTCTCCCAATGTATGGAGAGCTTCAGTATCAGGTCATCCATTCTTTGTGGGAAGAAAAGTAGTCCAAGATATGAATATAAACAGATTAACAGTGACGAATGACTTGGCTTTCAGTCAGATGGCTAGTAGAAGCAAAATTAGCATCATGGACAAGAAGATCTAAGGAAGAGGCATATTGCAAACAAACTGCAGGACAGTAATATTTTTGCTCTTTTCCACTACCCATTATCTTTGAGCCAGGTAGGTCAAGATTCTATATAGAACAAACCCTGGCTTTTATATTTCCTACCCAATTCATAAGTACTAACACAGCTGAGATTTATAGGAGTTGAATTATGATAAATATTTTTATTACATAAGATATTGGTGAAAAAATATATAGTACTCCTATTTCTTAATCATAGTGTGCCAAAGCTTCCCCACACAAAAATATTATGCCTAAATCTCTGCATAGATGCTGATCTCAAAGGTCAACACAAGGGGCTCTCTGTTACTGCATGTTCAGTTTGAACCGCTCTTCAGTATCCCTGAGAAGTAGTCCCAGGGATTGAAAATACCACTCCCTATAACTAGAAACACTTAAGATTTAATCTCAGCCTTTATTTATTTTCCCCTCAACAAGAAACAACACCAATTAATTTACAAGAGGTGAATTGTCATAAATTTCATCTTAACTTCTTTACTATCTTCATATATTCCAAATTTTGCTTTAATTAAATCTAGTTTTGATTTTGTACTTGAATAAGATAAATACATTAACTTTCTTAGTTGAAAATAATAAAATGTAAGCATAATAAAGGGGAGGGTAAATTAGAATAACATTTTGCCAGTTATACAAAGAACTTTTATCAAACGCTTTTTGTTTTAACTTATGAAGGCCCACATTTTGTTCCTATAGAAGCCATTAAAAGTGGTTTCGTGGTGGTGCCTGGGTGTCTCAACTCTTGATTTCAGCTCAGTTCATGATCTCAGGGTCTGGCACCAGGCCTAGGTTGCATCCTGTCTCTCTCTCTCTCCCTGCCCCTCTGCCCTTGCCCTCCTGCTCACTCGTACTCTCTCTCTCTGTCTCTCTAAATAAATCTTAAAAAAAAAAAAAAAAAAAAAAAAGAGTGGCTTGGCTACAATATAGACCAAGAGATTAAAGGAACTAAAATCCAAGGAGCATTTCATTGTAAACCAGGATAAGATATATAGTTTCCTCGTAAAAACAAGAAAACCATTACTATCATAAATATAGGAATAGATTTAACATAAAGGTAAGAACTTTTATATGGAGAGACTACCAAAATTACAATATATAAAATGGGTTAAGAAAACAAAAATGATCCCAGACATCAAATAAGGATTGCCTTAATATGCATGCCATAAAAACTCAACCTTTTCCTTCTCTACATTCCCCAAAACTCCATTAACTCACAGATTTTAAAAATCTAGGTAGTAAGTTATGTAGAATGTTGGTTCTTGAGAGATGTGTGTCAGAATCATCTGTGAAGCTTTTAAACAATGCACAAACAGCCATAATCCAGACCCACTAATTTATAATCTCCCAGATTAGACCTAGTCATTTATATAAAAGTCCCATAAGAATGCTTTTACGATGTATATGTAGATCAATCAAATCATCACACCGTACACTTTAAATATATTACAATTTTTATTTGCAATTATGCCACAATAAAGCTGGAAAAAAAAAAGCCCCATGAGTGATTCTATTATGTACCTCCACCTGAGATTTACTGTTGGCTTAAATTAATGTAGTGTTGCCTACCCCAATTTTACCTTAAAGCCTTATTTTTTAAAGAATGAAAAACATTTAACTAGTAAGATTTTACTCTAGGCATATTCAATATGCTTAAAGAACTAGCTGACTAGTCAGAGAGCCTAACAACCATAAACAGAACTTCAGTGGGAAAGTATGATTGTAATGTCAATTTACCCTCAAACTGTTGGTGTACAGCTGTGGGAAGCTACCTATACCTAGAGAAGAGAGTTCTTCTGTCAATTGAAAATCTATTTATAATTATTCTATAGTTATATAAATATTATGACATGATTCAAAATGACATAAATAGAGGGATAAGTCAGTATGTTATTTGAAGAGATATACATGTAGACAAAAATGAAATGAAAACAGGGATTTTAGGGGCACTCAAATTGACCAGGTCCTGTGCACATGTTGCAGAGTACAGATTGGAATCTGTTCCTAGGCAAGAGAAGTTTGGGTCTTCCCAGAAGATCTACTCCAAGTCTAAACTAGTTGCATTGGTTACATACTCCAGTATGGCGTATACTGCCAATACTATGGTGTTCAAAGACAACTAAAAGAAAGTTCCCCAACAAAACAAATTCTTAAAATATAGTCATTCATCAAACATTTATTGTATATTTGCCAATTATTAAATTAGGTAATAAGGATAAAACAATATGCAAGATCAATGTGATTTCTACATTCCCAGAGCTTATACTCTTACAGATGGAACAAAATCATTTCAAAAATCTAAATAGTGTACAATGGGGAGGGTATGTGCTATTAAGTGCTGTGAAATGTGTAAGCCCGAAGATTCACAGACATGTACCCTGGGGCAAATAATACATATGTTAATAAAAATTAATAAAAAAAAAATCTAAATAGTGCCATTAAGAACAAACAACTGGGATGTCAACATAGAAAATAATGATGGAAATTAAGGAGGGCATGTGTTGTGATGAGCACTGGGTGTTATACACAACTAATGAATCATTGAACACTACATCAAAAACTAATGATGTACTATATAGTGGCTAACAGAACATAATAAAAACAAAAAAATAAATTAAAAAAAAGAGGCCATATGGAGGCTGATGACCTAAAAACTGATTCCCCCAAAGCCCACACACCCAGGTTCAAAATCTATATGGTTCTGTCAGTCTGGGCCCCTGCATTACTACAAGGGGGCATGCAGCAGACCTGTACTGAGCATGTAGCAGAAATGAGTTTTTGTTGTAATAAGCCACTGAGACTATGGAGAGTTTCTTAATACTGAATAGCTTAACATATCCTAACACATACATAATAAAGCTAATGTTCAAATCTGGGGGAGGGGGAGAAAGAAAGAAATAAAGAAAAGAATGGACATGGGAAATGATATCTTTAGAGGAGTATTTGTAAATGGGACTTGTTGAAGATGACAGTTGGCTGAGCTGGAAGGGAAGAGAATGATGGGCAAAGAGCCAGGCTGGACAGCATCCTGCATTATGTATGTGCTCCTATGTTGAAGAAATGAGCAAAGATTAATTGAAGAAACAAGCAAAGATTAATGTTGCTAGAACCAATGGAGCAAGGGGATGGCTAGCAGGAAATGATGCTCTGGAGAGGTGATAGGAGAAAATAATGTACTTTCTTGTAGGCCATGGTTAGGAGATTTACTCAAAGTAGTCAGAAATCCAGACATGGGGATACAGCCAAAAGTTTAGTTTTGTATATATTACTTTTGAGATGTTGGTGAAAAGTAAAATGAATACATAGAAACAGGAAAAGACACTGAAGGACATGTACCTTTAGACGATGGGTACTGGATAAGATATGATAATGAAAACCAGCAAAGCCTCCAGTGAGATTAGAGAAAAAAACAGGTCAGCATGATTTGCATTCTTGTCATAGAGGCTGGAAGACAGGAAGGGAGAAACGGAAAGAGGGTAGGGAAACAAGTGTGGAATCTTAATAAAAATGCTGCAAAGGTTAAGACAGCTCTTCAATATAAAAAGTATTAACAGTTGTTATTTTATTATAACCTAAATATATTTTCTATAGAAACATCTATTTGTCTCAAATGGTAACAGTGACAATCACTCACATTCAACTTTAATGTAGAATGTGATAAGGGATGAACAGAGGAAGAATTGCTGTCACTATGACTGATTTTTTGGGTGACAAGTTGTCAGGTGAGTGCTCTGTCAAAGATATATTCTGCCTCTAGTCCAAATTGGTAGATCAAATTATGTAATTATATGAAAAGTGAAGAAATTCCCCAAATGACAAAACAGCATGTGCACTGACGATGACTCTTCTGCTGTGATGATACAGGCACTTCATCTGAGGGTCAGGAAAGAAAGGGAAGCAAACTGGGCTGCAGCACCATTAGGTTTAGAGCCGGCATCCAAAATTTCAACCAGAAATTTCATCTGCAATGTTCAAGCCAACCCAAAAGATGGCTCAGCCTAAAGGAGAATGGATGAAGGCACAGCAGCCATACTCATTGTTGAGTAGGTGGCCATGCTTTTTTGGGGGGAAAGACTCTCTACCTTGAAATAAGCCCATGTCCTTTCAAGGACTGAACAAGATGTAAAAGGTCCTGGTGAAAGCATCTGTCACTCAGAATATGGAAAATAGTAAAAAAAAAAAAAACAAAGTTCTGACAAAAATATGAGGTAATATGAGAGACTATGGACTCTGAGAAACAAACTGAGGGTTTTGGAAGGGAGGGGGTGGGGGGATGGGTGAGCCAGGTGGTGAGTATTGAGGAGGGCACATATTGCATGGAGCACTGGGTGTGGTGCATAAACAATGAATCTTGGAACACTGAAAAAAATAAAAGAAAAAAGAAAAAATAATAAATTAATTTAATTTAATTTAAAAAAATATGAGGTAATGCCATGTCAATGGCATCCCAGGCTCCTAATATCATACAGTATATCCAAATAGATTTATGTGTTCTGTATTTTAAATGCTGTAAAATGTAAGCCTGAATTCATGATTCTTTTACTAATGTCCATATTAATTTTAAGAGAAATTTAACATGTTTGGAATATTCATCTATTATAAAAAAAAGTGTGCTTTTAAGAAAGAAGTTTTTCAACTATTTTCACCATTTTTGGAGACAATTACATTATTCTAAGCTAATAAATATCTCATAAGTTTGATTTGGCCAAAAACCTGTGCATTTGCCTTTAAATTTAAAACCAATCATCTTGGGGTGCCTGGGTGGCTCAGTCATTAAACATCTGATCAGATCATCATCCCAGGGTCCCGGAATTGAGCCCCACATTGGGCTCCCTGCTCAGCAGGGAAGCCTGCTTCTCCCTCTCCCACTCCCCCTGCTTGTGTTCCCTTTCTTGCTGTGTCTATCACATAAATAAATAAAATCTTCAAAAAAAAAATCACCCTATCATAATTTAAGTAAACTATTATCCCTTAAATATTCAATCTCATTAATATTTACCAAGCAATTGTTGTAGGGACTAAAACAAAAATAAATTGCTAAATTTTACTAAATGCAATATTATAACAGTTGATAGCTGATGTGACTTTTTCAAAAAGTATTTTAAAACTATTATTTACTTAAAACTATTATTTCTGAGACATTCTATTGTATGTTTTGGTCTTTAAAATCTTATTCACTGCTGTACCTCAAAGGACAAAATAAAGTCAAGCACTAAAAAAATTCCATAAACTGGAATAAAAATTATACATTGAGCCTTTTAAACATAAAAAAACAGAATTTTTTAGTAAAGCATATATTCTGTAACAATTTATATTTTATAAACTAAGCACATGGTATTATTCTTTTTACATTTCCTTTGGGGGAAAATTATGGTTCACTTCATGGCCAATAGTGGCATTTTATATCAATGACATAAATAAATAAGCATGCAAATATATACAAATAACATATTAGACTAGAAGAGTAATTCTCTTTTCTTGAGTTCTTATTATAGACCAGATATCCAGGTTAGGAGGTAGAGTTGGTGTTTTCCTCAACACTTCTCTATTATCATTCCTCCACTTTCCTATAAAAGTACCTTTTCCTTGGAAACCAGACATAGATCTTTATTCTACCTCATTGGTCTCACCAACCAATTCATTATGCCTCCACCTCCATCTCTGCATTCCTCATTTTCTTCTCCATCCCAATTCTTGCCAGCATTCGGGGTATTTCTAATCCATGGAAGAAAATCATCCAACAGTCTATTTGTTTGTATCTTTGACATCTTCATTTCCAGTTTCCTTCATCCCCACTAATTCCCATAATCATTCTTGAAACTTGACATTATTAAGAAGTGCTTGAGTTCTGAAATATTGAACTCAAACACTCAGGCTTCAGACACCAAACTCTAAATGTATTGGTTCTTTCATTCACTAATGGCCAATAAACTTGCCTTATGATCTTGCTGAGACCTCCAGTCCTTGACAACATTTTTATATACTTATTAGCTCTATTCTGTTTTTATTCTTCAACATAATTTATTATCTTGTTCAATTCTTTGCCAAAGTCCATATCCCCCTTGAATCTTTTTCATTTGGTTACATACCTGGGAAAATGTCAACCATGGATCAAGAAAACCACCATGATCTCCATAATCAACTGGACTCATAATATGTTCCAGTAACCTTTCTCATCTGCTCTCACCTATAGCAATTAGAGCATATATTTAAAAATCTTCTCTATTTCCCTCAACTCTGTTATCACAGCAATTCCCTCTTACTCTTAGCAGATGACATCATAACTTTCTTAAAACCCTTACTGACTTCAGAGTCACAATACTTTCTTGTTATTCCTTTCACTTTCAGAGCCATTCTGTCTAAATCTTCCAGATCATTTTCTTCTGACTCAGTTCCCTCATTTGTAAAATGAAATAAGCATGTACATCTCATGGTGCTGTTGTGAAGATTTAATATGCTAATACATGTTAAGTGCTTATCTAATAGTGCATAGCCCACTAGAATTACTCAATAAATCAAGGTTTTTCATTGGACCTTTGATTCTCTTCTCTTTTTCATTCCCTTCCCTTCTCACCCTCCACACCTTATCCTGGAGATCTCAACAACCCTGTAGTTGGCTGCAATTAAAATCTGTATGCTAATGCTTGCCAAATCTCTACGTTCAACTCAGACTTCTCAGCAAAACTATGAATCTATCTATCTAACCATTTCCAAAGCTAAACTCATCTTTTTCCAGCTTTGTTCTTTCTCAAGCATTTTATCTCAGT
Organism: Procyon lotor; assembly: GCA_028646535.1. Taxonomy (NCBI): domain Eukaryota; kingdom Metazoa; phylum Chordata; class Mammalia; order Carnivora; family Procyonidae; genus Procyon; species Procyon lotor. The sequence continues at coordinate 122,370,720 of CM053606.1, read as the reverse complement.
AAATCCTATCACCATAAAGCCAACTGCCTAAATCAAACTCCTGGACATTTTCCTCAGTTCCTCTGAATCCCATTCTCAATAGACTTGTCTATCATTTGTCAAGTCCTTTTCCCTCTATATTTCAAGTATTTTTCAAATGTATCAATTGTTTATATACTCACTAACTCTAGACCATTTCATGCCATTGTCATCTCTTATTTGAGTTACAGTCACCTCCTAAAGGGTATGGCTACCCATAACCTTGCATACAACAATTCTTTATCCACGCTATAATTAAAACAGCTTTCTAAAGCACAAATGTACAGGTCACTTCTCTGTTAATGACATAAAATGTGAATTTCTACAGATTCCCACCATCCTATCCCCCTATATTCCAGCATCTTCACACAAAAACTGCCTTCCCTCATGTTACTACAAGTAAACCATGTCTGCTTTTATACAAGGTCAACCAGAACCCTTGCCCATTCATCTATGCAAGGCCTTCAAATAATCTTCTCATATACCATCAAGTTTGTGTTCACTAATTATATCCACCAGCTTTAAAAAACAACAACAATCTTTTAATCCCACTGCTCCTTCCAGCTACCTTATAACAGCATATTGCCTCCAAAAGTACTGTCTAATGCCTGTCTTCTACTGTTATCTTGATATTTAATTCCATGAAATGATTCTGTAAGATTTTAATAGATGATTTTTTAATGTGACTTCCTGATAGCCTGGCATATGCTCTACCTCCATGCAATTCTGTATATACTTTAAAAGAATGTTAAATCTGCAATTGTTGTGTCATATAAATATCAAAAAATGAACGTAAAGATAGAACCATTCATATAATCAGTATTGTTACTGACATTATGTCAAGTTCCGTAATTTCCTGAGCTGTGTGTAAAGCTCAATTATGATTATGGTTATGGTTTTGTCTATTTCTCCCTCTGTCAGGTTTTTCTTCAAGTATTTTCAAGCTGTATAATTAGGTATATTTATATTTATAATTGTGTCTTCTTGCAATATTGATCCTTTTATATGTATGAAGTGGGGTTTTTTCCCTAATAATACTACATGTTTTTAATTCTAAAATTTTCCTTTGGTTCTTTTCCACACTTTATCTGTTAAGATTCTCCATCTGTTAATTCAGTATTATTCTGTTTTCTTCTAGTTCTTGAACATATTAATCATAACTGCTTGAAAGTCCTTGTCTGTTATTTCTAACATCTGGATCATCTTAAGAGTTTATATTGACTGTTTTTTTTTATTTTTCTATTATATTATATTTATAACTTTTTCCTGCTATTTTATGCCTAGTATTATTTTATTGTGTGCTTGGCATTGTGTTTAATATATTGTAGATACATTGGATTTATTTTTCTTTGAAAGTGTTGAGGTTTTGTTCTAATAGGCAGTTGTACTGAAATTGCAAAATCTGTTTTCTGCAATAGGCAGAAGCTGAAGTATCTGCTCATTTCTTTCTTTCAGATGCTGATTTTACTAGAAGTACTGGAACATTCTCTACATGGATAGCTCAGTGGGAAGACAAAGATTTTTGTGGAAGTAATGACATAAATTTCAGTTACTACATAGATTAGAGAAAATCTGGCTTCCCTCTGTAGTTTTTCTCTTAAATTTTCCAACTACTCTCCCAACTCAGAACTCTGGTTTCTGACAACATAAGCCTTTGAGACTTTACCTTCTACTATCCTCATGCCCCACACTGAGACTTTCCGTCATGACACAAAAAAATTGCAAATTCCCAAGTCACATCTGATATCACTTTCTTTTTTCAAAGATCGCATTTCCTAAAGTTTCTGCCTCTTTTGGGCTACTCTCCAGTTTCTTCAAATAGTTGTTCTCTTTTAAAACATTTTAAAATAGTTTATTATTATCTGCAGATTGATCAGTATGACAAGTCTAGTATCACAAGTCATAGCCCAACTCTATGGAAATTTACTTTATTTGCATCACCAATAGCCCAACCATGCTAGATCTAATGATCAATTCTCAGTCCTTAACTTATCCAAACTCTCAAAAGAATTTGACACTCCCTCCTGGGATCACTTTCCACACTTGTCTTCCAGGCAAACATACTCCCCTGTTTTCTTCCTACTTAACTGACCTCTTCTTAAGTAACTTTCCTGGTTTTTCATCTTCTCCCAAACCTCTTAACAATAAAATTATGCCAAGAATCAATTTTGCAACTTCTATGTTAAGTCTACAAGGATTTCTTTAGTGATATCATCCATTAAGTGGTTTTAATAATGACCAAATTTATAGCTGTTCTTCCTAAATTCTAGACATATATCTCTAACTCACTGTTTATCATCTCCACTTGAAAATCTGTTAGATATTTCAAAAATGATTATGTCAAAATTTAAACTCTTAATATTACATTACCCAAGCATGTTTAAACTGCATTTTTCATATGTAATTATTGGTTATTTCAAACTTCCAGCAGCTTAGATAAAAATGCTGGTGTCTTCCTTGAGTGTTTTATTTTCTCATACATTTGAACTGTTAGGAAACATTAAATGATCAACCTCCCTCAAAAAATACCCAAGAATATGTCTACAATTTGCCTTTCAAGCTGGTCAAATCCACTTTGGTCATTATTGCTTATCTTGATATTTGCAACTGCCCCTAATTGATTTTTCAGCTTCTACCATTGCCATTCCACTATTTTTTTCCTCAAGTTAGTACCTAAATTATTCCTTTAAAATGTAAAACAGATAATGTTACTTCTCTGCCAAAAAGTATTCAGTGACCCTTACAATGACCTAAAGAGTCCTGTATGGTCCGGCCACTCTCTGACCTATTCTACTCTCTTATCTACTCAGTACATGACTGCCATTCTGGATTTTTTTTCTAAAATTGCACACTTTTGCCTTTGCCCGAGATTTTAAATCTTGTTTCCCAAAAATATTGTTGATTTTCTTGCTTTGAATAGAATCAATTTACTATATTTAGGTTGTCTTCCCCTACTAGAATGTAAGCATGAGGGTAATAATTTTTGGTTTTATTGTTTGTTTGATTGCCTAAGTCTGGTAATGAACAGTTGTTGAACTAATAAGTAAATAAATGAATCAAATCCTAAGTGACTTCCCTTTGATCTTAGGATAGAATCCAAATTCCTAATATGTCTTACAATCTTCTGCATAATACCGCCTCTATTTACCTTCAAAGAGTATCATGTGTTTCTCCCTACATGGATATTATATAGTCATGTTTTAAGTTTTGTCTTTGAAGAAGTCTTTTCTTACTCTTTCAGAACCCCCTTACCCCTAGTCTGGATTAGTTTTATCTTCTTCCCAGGATACCAGTTATTCATTATAGAATTTATTCATTCAACTGAAACTCAAAACCGTAAGTCATTCATAGCAAGACTACCTCTATTTTATGTATGATTTTATTTCAAATATTTGGTCAAATGTTTGTCAAAAACTATAATTAATATGTATTAAAAAGAAAATCTGAAAGATGTTATTATTATTAATGAAAATTTATTTGAAGTGAGTAAAATAAGGCTTGCTTATGGCTATAGAATCAATATATAGAAAAACCAGTATTTCAATCTAAGGCTAACACCACTTTCTTTCCACACAATATATTCATGAGTTATATAATTTTCTTATAGGAATGCTTAAGTAACAATTTATCATAGCATGTTATACATTTTTCCAATGTAAGTTATTGATCATACCTAGGAATTTTTGACAAAATGAGGTTTTTTTCTATAGCAATATGCAAAGAGTGGCATATGTTATAAACATACATATTTATGTATCATCAATCTTCAAATCTCTTAAAATGCTTTATTTACAAGGGTTGCATGTCATAACACAGTCAGAATAACGATGACTTTAGTGGAATTTGATGGATTGTGAAGTTAATTTACCTGTTAGGGTGTCAAAAGTGCAAATCTCCTTAGTTGCTGATCACTGCAGGAAATCTTAAAAAGCTAGCACCTGAGGCAACAAGGAGCGAAGTTTGAAGCAAAGCACAATCAAATGCCAGTTAATCTAATCAAATTTGTAGTGACATGCATTGCACTAAAATTCTTCAGAGGAAAACAGTAAGACCAAAAGCTCAACATGATGTAAACTAATGAAGAACAAAGTCAAAATCATAGTTAAAATGTTATTCTTCTCTACAAGACATACATCAAAGCAAAAAACTGCTTTCTGCCCCACTGTGAAGACTATAATTATTTCTAATGGTTTAAGAAGACAAGGCTTGTGTTTGTCAAGTAGAGAAACATAAATGTTTTTCTTGGTATACAATGAAGTGTTTTATATGAAAAGACAACAATATTTGGAGTTAGTTACTCTTGGATATGAAACATAGCTTTACCCATTCGAAGGTACGTGATCTCATGTGTTGCAGACACTGTGAGCCTCAGTTTCTTCTTTTGCAAACTGCAGAAAATTTTTTACTGTTCAGACTTAATTTTTAGTCCAACTAACCATTCAAAAATTAGTCTTAAACAATTTAAATACAAAATTAAAAGGAAAAAGGTACATATGATAACAAAACCAGAGTTGAAATGGAAAAACAAAATCAACTTTATATATAAAAGGTTCACTGCACAAAGAGATACTCAGAATATTCAACACTTTCCTTCACCCCAGAAAGTTCAACACATCCTATAAACTTTTTTCCCCTCATAAAAAGTTAACTCTTGGTGCTCAGGGAATGCTCTGGAAAGGAAAATGTCAAATGGAAAGAAAGCCATGTGATTAAGAGAGCTATGTCTGCTTCCTGGTATACCTTGAACTTCCTTTACTTCTTGCATTAATTTCCACTTAAACCAGTGCTTCAGACTCTACCTTTGGGAATTTAAATTTGCCTTCTCTTGAATTCCCTTTTAATGTGCTATGATACTATGCACAATTTTTCATAAACTAAAGGTTATCAGGGGCCAGAGGGAGGGGGGTTAGAGCAAAATCAGAAGAAACAGAGCCCTCTCCCTCATCTTGGTCTGCTCTATAAACTCCATATTCTGGCTTGTGATCTGGAACTCAGAATCTAATTTAGGTTACTGGATGGAAGATGAATTGTTTTTCCTATCCTCTTCTGATCTGAAGGGCAGGAAATTTGTGGAAATCCACAAAGGACAATAGAAATTTAAGGAAATTCCTGAAGGAAAGTAGTCTGGCACAAATTTGTCATTTTGCTGAGTTTTCTCTCAGATTCCTCATATTTAATCATGCTTTTTCAGCATTTAAAAATAGGCCTTTAAATTAAAAATTCTCTAATGTCCTTGCTATAGATGAATTGTGTCCTCCCAAAATTCGTATGTTGAAGTCCTAACTCCAAATGTAAATGTATACATAGTTAATCATTAAGGTTATGATGACTAGGTTACCTAGTCTGATAAGATTAGTGTCCTTACAGAAGAAACATCAAAGTGCTTACTCTTATACACTCACTCACTCTCTATAAGAAGGTGGCCATCTGCAAGTCAGGAAGAGAGCTCTCACTAGAAACTCAACTGACCAGCACCTTGATCTTGGACTTCCCAGACTCCAGAATTGTCAGAAAATAAATTTCTGCTGTTTAAGACACCCAGTATATATTCTACTTATTATGGCAGCTTGAGTGACTAATACAGCCCTTATTTGATTTCCCACAAAACAGTCCCTTATTGTAATATTTAAAAGTACATGCAGGAGGGGAGGGTGTGGTGCCTGGGTGGCTCAGTTGGTTAAGCCACTGCCTTTGGCTTAGGTCATAATCCCGGAGTCCTTGGATGGAGTCCCATATCGGGTTTCCCTTGCTGCAGGGAGCCTTCTTCTCCCTCTCCCTCCGCTTGTCACTCCCCCTGCTGTGCGCTCTCTCTCTCTCTCTCTGTCAAATAAATAAAATCTTTTAAAAATAAATAATAAATTAAAAATTAAAAAAATAAAGTACATGCAAGGACTGATTGCTTCAGAGTACAAGTGATTTTAGATCATTAACAACTATTACTTAATATCCTCTGAGGTTATATTCAATATTACAAAGACGCAAGAGATGTTTCAAAGACAAAAACAAATACATATTCATTCATTCATTCATTCATTCATTCACTCAGAAGGTAATAACTGAGTGTTTGCCATAAGCCTAGTTATAAGGACAATAAGATTATTGCCTTGCCAACAGGCAATTTAGTAGAGGACATAGACACATAATCTAGTAATTATGATGCAAAATCACGGTTAAAAATAAAAGCTATTTGTTGATTTTTATAGTAGCAGAGAGATATCTAATTCAGTTAGAGTGAAGGAAAATAAGAAAAAAAACAATATTCAACTAGAAAGCTATCTAAAATAGCAAACACTTATCTCCTAATCATTTAGTATGTTCAATATAGGCTGCCAAGTGTATTATCTTAGGAAAGCACTAGGTTTTCCAGGACTCCAGATCCAAACCAAACAATTCCTTAGCCTCCAAAAGAGAGTAAAAGGTAATTCTAATGTGTAGTTTCTAGGTGATTTTACTCTGCCTTTTGTACTTTGTGAAACAGTGGGAATCATAATTAACCTTCGTTTAATCTGAAGCTTTCACAGTTTAGGTGAAGAGGGTATGCTATTGTGAATGTGATGTTTTAGGAGGTTATAGACATTGGCTCACAATGCATAAATTATTTTTGTGGATTTAACAGAAATGCATTGGGCAAAGATCTCTGAAAATTTTACTTCTATATTAAAATCTTGGGGTCCTACAGCACACAAGGTTTACAGGAACAAAGACTTGATAGGCATAGCAATGGGACCAGGTTATCCAATGCTCCAGGAGGGATAGAAATAATTTGGAAATTTATAAAAATTAGCAACCTCACTGTGAAATGAATAAATGTGTAAATATGACATTCCTTCTCTGTCTTGATTATTTTTAACAATTCTAAGAAAGTGAACCTGACCAGTAAAAAAATACATAAATTTAAAAAGCACCAGAGAAGAAAGAAACATCAAGGAAAAAACAGCAAAAGGAAACATTTTCTCTAAGATCTAAGAAAAGTTTTACCCTAAGGGTTTATGCTTAGTATTTCCAAAACTTGGGCCCTTCTCTTTTGTAGCATCTCTGGCTCTTCTAATTATAGCAGCTGCTTTGTGGGGAAGAGAGAAAAAAGTTAAAAATTTAAAAAGTGAATCCCAAAGTCACCTATTCTGAGAAGCTTGGGCCTTTAAGTATCTTTGCTTATCTGAATTCCTAGCACAATTATCAATGCACCTAGATGACCCAGGGAGTATCTTCTTCCCTTGCAATTAAGGGAGGAGGAGTGGTAGAAGGGTTTTGTCACTCTCAGAAAAGCAGAAAGTTATGGCAGAGACTGTGCAGGTCAAGTATGTTCTGAAATGGATCCTGACACGAATTCAAGAGTTATTGCAGGCCTAGTGTGTGCCAATATTCCTAGAGGGAATATAAATTTTAAACAAATGATTAGTATAGGGCATTAATGAGGAATTAATCTAGTCCTTGGAATTAGTATAGACTTCTGTGATAAGATAACATTCAAAACTAAGGAAAACTAAAGAAATAGAAGTCATTTCCTGCTGTGAGCATGGGAGAAGTAGAATATTTAGGGCTGAAGAGAGAGACAGGGAGAGGTCTCTGAGACATAAGAAAGAAAGAAAAAAAAAAAGGTAATTACCGGAACTGAATTTGGCCAGAATGCAATAAACCTAGAACACTTAAAGCACAGATAAAAGGAGAAAATAATATAAGATGAAGTTGGAAATGTAGTCAAGAAGCTTAGAGTCAATGCCAAGTATTAGGCTCTTCAGTCTTAAGTCCGTGTCTTTGGAAGCAACAAAGTTCATAAACTGATACAAGAAGAAAAGATGAAGAAGGGGAAAAAGAGTGACTAGAGAGAGACCAGATGGGTAACTAGTACAATCCTTTTACCAAATACCGCACAACAAAAGAGTTGCAAAGAATTCATATGCAAAAAAATAAAGTAAAATAAGGATACATTTATCTTATAAATCAGGAGATGAAAAGATCGTGTTTATTCATATAGTAATAACACTCAGTCCCGGTTATAGATCTTTAGGAGGTAACAGCAAAAAGATGCGGTGATAAACTCCAAATGGCAGACATGAATGAAAGAGGGAGGAGGAATAGAGATGACTCTCAGGTTTCTGTCTTATGTAACTACGCTAATGAAAAAAAGCCCTTCATCTTCCTGAGAGAGGGAATACTGGGGGAAGAAGTGAAATTACAAGGTTGTAGAGAGACGGTAAGTTAACTTTTTTTTTTTTTTTTTAAAGATTTTATTTA